>CM057230.1:59103614-60303614 GCA_029891385.1 Erythroxylum novogranatense
AGAGACCAAGGCGAGAAAAAGAAGAATGATCACAAAGGGAAGTCCAAATAAACTAGGCAACCTAAATAAGGCGAGAAGTCTTTTAAGAAAAACTGTGGTTATTTCTTATGCAGTGGTCCTCGCTATACCCATGACTACCTAAGAAAGGAGAAGTTGAATGCATTAATAATGGATGTGGATCCTGAAAGTAATCATTTGGAAGCTTAATCAAATCCTATCTGCTTACTCAATACAATCAGCACAGAAATAAATTCATTTAAGCACCTTATGTATGTTAAGATACATGTCAACAAGAAAGAACTAACTGCTATGACGGACACCAGTGCCACTCATTCCTTTGTTATGGAACGATTGGTGTGAAAGTTGGCGTTGAAGATTAGCAAGACCCTTATAAAAATGAAAACTCCCATAACGAAACCCCAAACAGTAGAAGGAGGTACATACAATATTCCTTTAAGTATGGGAAATTAGAGTGGGAAGTGTAACATGATGGTGATAAATCTCAAGGATTTTGATTTGATTTTAGGCATCAACTTTCTTAAGATGGGAAAGGTGGTGCTATATCCTCATCTTAGATGTATAATGTTTATGAATGAACAAAATTCATGTTACATCAATTATTGTAGGTCTATAGATGGAATTGTGGATAAAACAATAATTAGCCCATGTCTCTATCATGAGTATCAAGGATGTGATGCCGAAGGAGTTACCAAAAACTCTCCTCGTTGTGAAATTGATTATAAGATCAAACTGGTGCCAAGTGCAATACCTTCTACCCGTGCCCCTTATCAAATGTTGCTATTAGAGTTAGTGGAACTACGGAAGTAACTTGGTGAGTTGTTAGAAGCAAGATATATCTAACCATTGAAAGCCCCCCTATGGAGCTCTGATTTTGTTCCAAAAGAAGCAAGATGTAGCCCTAAGGATGTGTGTCGACTATCGAGCTTTGAATAAAGTGACTATTAAAAATAAATATCATGTTCTTTTAGTTCAAGACTTAATGGACAGATTGTCAAGGGAAGCGGTGTTCATGAAGTTAGACTTGCAGAGTGGGTATTGGCAAGTGTGGATTGCTAAAGGTGATGAGCAAAAGACGACTTATGTAACTCAGTATGGCTTGTATAAATTTGTAGTGTTATGATATTTGGCTTGACTAATGCCCCTCCTACTTTTTATAACTTGATAAATGATGTGTTGAATGAATTTTTGGACAATTTTTTGGTGGTTTATTTAGACGATATTGTGGTCTGTAACATTAATATGTCATAGCATATACAAAACTTGAGGAAGGTGTTTGAAAGGTTGCGATAACATAAACTTTTTGTAAAGATGGAGAAGTATGAATTTGCACAGTCGTAAATAATTTTTTTGGGACACTCGTGTGAATGGACCTGAAAAGGGTACAAGTTATTATTGATTGGCAGGTTCCAAAGACAGTGAAGGAACTTAGGAGCTTTCTTGGCTTGGCGAACTACTATTGCCAATTTATTGTCAGGTACTCGAAGAAGGCAACACCCTTGACCAACTTATTAAAAAAGAAACATGCTAAGAAACTTTTGAGAAGTTGAAGGTTGTCATTTCAACTGAACCTGTATTGAAGTTACCCGAATTTGATCTTCCTTTTGAGGTACACATGGATGTTTCAAACAAAGCTATTGGTAGAGTCTTAGCGCAAAAAGGACATCCGGTAGCATTTGGCAGGTCTATTTATTGGGTACTAGGTTTGTTATTTGTATAGATCATATGGTTAACACATTTCTAAGGACTCTGAAGAAGTTATTTGCAATGCAAGCCCAGTGATAGGAGTTTCTTGACAAATATGACTTTGAATGGGAGTACAAACTGAGGGGACATAACAATGTGGCGGAAGCACTGAGTATAAAGGAAGTTTTTGTATCCTTGTATGCAATCACTTAAGTGGAATCAGACTTATTGGAGCAAATTAAACTAGCAGCTCCAATGGACAACACTTATGGCCGAATTGTGAAGCAAGTAAAGGAGGGTGTTATGTGACGATTTTGGCTTAATGTTGAGGGGTTACTTATAAGAAAGAATAATCAATTGTGCGTGTCAAGTTTTGTTGCCTTACGGAAGCAATTAATGAAGGAAACATACGATTCACAGTGGGCTAGTCACTCCAGAGTCGAATGGAGTTAGCACTCCTTTCCCGATCTTACTATTGGCTACAGATGGAGAACAACATTCAAGTATATGTTAAAACTTACCTTGTTTGTCAATTGGATAAACCTGAAAGGAAGAAGGAGGCAAGTTTGTTGCAACCCTTGTCAATTCTGGAAAAACCATGGATGTCAGTTTCGATGGACTTCATTGGTTGGTTTCCAAAGGTGGACGACATGACTTCAATCATGGTGGTAGTTGATAGGTTCTCCAAGTATGTGGTCTTTGTGCCAACTCCAACTTCGTGTCCCTCAGATGCTGATGCAAAGCTTTTTTACAAAAATGTGGTGAAGTATTTTGGGATTTCGACGAACATAGTAATTGATCGATATGCTCAATTTACTGGCCGATTTCTGATGTCTCTCTTCAACATGATAGGGTGTGAATTGAAGATCTCAACTACAAATCACCCACAAATGGATGATCAATTAGAAAGGATCAATGATTTATTAGAGCAATACTTATGCCATTATGTAAGTACAAGTCAATGAAATTGGCTAAGTGTACTCGATACTGCACAATTTTGTTATAACTCGCACAGATCCTCAGTAACGGAGAAAAGTCCTTTTAAAGTTGTTCTTGGACAACAACCACTCACTCCTATTGAGATAACTCAACAAATTTTAGGAGGAAAATGTCCAACTGTTTATCATTTTGCGAAGGAAAGCAAGAATTTTTAGATGAGACAAAGGATAGTTTTCACAAAGCTTACAAACGGGTGAAGAAATATACAGATTAAAGGAGAAGGCCGTTTGATTTTGACATCGAAGATAAGGTAATCCCCAAAGTTACTCCCTAAATTTGAAAGAAGATTTGTAGCAAGTAGGTGCATCAAGGGTTGGTGTCAAAATATGATGGGTCATTCAAGATCTGTGAAAAGATGAAAAATGTAGCTTATTGTCTCAAGTTACATAAGCGTTTAAAGGTACATCCTACTTTTCATGTGAGTTTTCTTAAGACATATTATGAGGATTCAATATATCATAAAATGAGTTAAGTAAAGAGAGCTTCACCGGTGGTAAGGAAACAATTTGATGAGCAAATTGAGAAGATTATGGATCATCGGATATTGGGGCAATACAAGAAGAATCGGAGGATGGAGTTACTGATTTAGTGGAAGAATAAACCTATCTTCGAAGCTGTTGGGACCTGATTTGGGAACCGGACCCCAACTGAAAAAACGAAAAATAGAACGGAAACAGAAAACGAAACAAAGAACGGACGAAAATGAAAGGCGAAACATAAATCGGATCGAAAACAAATCTTAAGGAGCTATAGAGAAATCGAATAGGATCAATTGACGAACGAATCGAATGGCTCGAATCAAAGCACACAAACGTTTCAAACTAACTCAATCAAATTTCTGACATCCGTGAAACGCAAACTTAGGAAAACTAGCGTTGGAAACTCTGAAGACACACTTGGTCTAAACCAATCCGAAATCGGTATAAATTTTTTTACTTTCATTTTATTCATCTTTATTCAAAACCATTCCAATTTTGCATTTGGAATTTATCAATTCCATAAACTCAAATATTTCATTCTTCTTTTTCAATCATTTTCCATAAAATCTCGCACATACAAAAATAAATACCATCAATTCTCAAACAATTTGTACTTCTATATTTCCAGCTCAATCAACATAATTCATCGGACCTCCTGTCAAGAATCCCAACACAATCAAACACATTCATATTCCAATTCTATACACAATTTCATATTTCAGTCCCGACATCAAAAACTGTCATACTTTTTGGCAATAGAAAACTCTCAACAGAAGCTACAAGTTTCATGAAGATCATTTCATTAAAATCTCTCTCGATCAATCCAGAAAAATTTACAAAGATTTCAGACCAAAAAGTCAATTTTCTGTTACTATTTATCTCACAAAGTCAAACTTTTATAATTCTCCAAATTCTCACATTTTCACTCTTTATTTCTTGATTTTCAACTTCCATTTCAATCAACTCATTCACTTTAACTTTCATAAACCATCTAGATCTACTCAAATATCAAAGTCATCAAAACCAATCAATTCTTTTCTCATCAATTTCCTTAAACAACAATAGCATCTATAACACAATACATATACAAAAACACTCATTTCATACATTTAATATTTCTAAATTCCACTAAAAGATTGGGGTCCAACAGAAGCTACTTGGGAGAAAAACATAACCTTGTGGCAATCCAAAAATCAGATAAACGATTACCTTTAATTTATTGCGACAAAGGCATTAGATTCATCTGGTTGGGGTAGTTTGTTAGCCCCTTAATATTGCAGGACCCTTTTTGCTAGGATTAGTGAGCCTTGACCAATGTTTGGCATGGATTAGACATGCCAAAGAAGCCCAGGTAGCTTAACCAAGTAAAGATCGAGCATGGTTTGAGTTGCGATGACCATGGGGTATTGATTAACTTGGTGGCTAGGGCGAGTTGGACTTGCCTAAGATATCTTTGGTGAAACTAAGGACGAAATTGTAACATCCCATCACCGATGGAAAAGGCAAAATAGTATATTGGGATCGGGTTGTGATTTTGTTCAGGTGATTCAGTATTTGTGCATAAAATGGCCTCTATATAGATATGAAAAGAAATTATTTCAATTGCACAAGATTGTACATGCACTCGTGACAATTCCCGACTTTGGTGTCTTTGTGAAAAATGTGAAATTGTGTGCTTGAAAAATTAACTTGGAGTGAGTTATGTGAAATCTGCATACAATTACAAAGTGGGTACCGATGAGATTTCCGGTACTGTAAATGATTGTACAATTGACACTCAAATTAAAGACATGATTTAAGAATTTTTGTTTAGCATGAGCAATTGAAATTTGGAAAGGTTTATGAATGTCAAAGCAAATGAATAGATTGAATTGGAAATTGATTGGCATGAAAGTGAGTAATTCTGAAAGAATTGAATCTCAATTCAGTCCCTACGAATCTAAATTTCTGAATTGGAGTAGTAAAGTTATAAGAATTTAGATAAGGGCAATTTGGGCAAGATACTTAAGAGTATAAGGCTTAAGGTTAAAGGAAGGGGCAAAATGGACCTTTTATAATTAGTAAGGGTATAAAAAGGGAAATTAGGGTTTGAGAATGGGAAAAAGGGGGAGGAGCCGTGGAAGAAGAAGAGGAGGAGAAGAAGAAATTGATTTTTGACGAAATCATGAAGAGTTTAAGGAATTTGTGAGCTTAATCAAAGGCATTTGGAAAGTCAGCCCCCGTCATTGCTGAGACTTCCAGGCGTTAGCGCGGAAGTCAGGTGAGTGACCTAGACGGTTCTCAAACTATTCAGTGTTATAATTCGGTTATTTTTAATTTTTTGAAGTATAATGGTGGGACAGTGTTGATTGTGAACTCCGGAAAGAAGGTCCGGAGTATTGAAGTGATTTGATATAGAAGTGTTATGGCTATGCGGAATTGTGAATGTGTTTTTGATGTGACAATTTATGAATCGATTATCTGATTGGGATATACAAATACATGAATAAAGTAATTGAACTGTGGCACATGTCGTTCATTCATGAACGCAAAATCAACTAATGATAATTGTGACCGAAGCAGCCACTGATCAGAGCTTTTTAGCTCAACGTCATAATTAGGCCTCAAGCCCCACAGTTTCCGAGCCTCTGGCTTGATGATTAATGAGCCCTTAATGGGACAGTTTTCGAGCCTCTGGCTCGATGATTAATGAGTCTTTAATGGGACAATTTTTTAGCCTCTTGCTCGATGATTAATGAGCCCTTAATGGAACAGTTTTAGAGCCTCTGGCTCAACGATTAATGAGCCCTTAATAGGACAGTTTCAAAGCCTCTGGCTCAACGATTAATGTGCCCTTATAGGGACAGTTTAGGCGCTTGGTCACAACACTGTAATAATTGAAAACGTATTACATGTTGCATTCATTTTGATATGTTTGATTGAATGATAGGCAAAATACCATACACTGATGTGATAACAGTTATCGGGTACATCAAATTGTAGAGTGTATGACAAATTGTGATATGCCTAGCGCTATATGAAATATTAGGGTTGTTGACCAGAGTTGCCACCGATCAGAGCTTTTAGCTCAATGTACGAAAATGAGCTTCGAGCTCATGAGTGATTCAGAGCCTCAGGTTCGACGTATACTGAGCCCTGTATCCAGCATTGGATAAGGATCAGATATTATTGAGCCCTTTGATGGGATAGTTTAGGCACTCGGTCACGGCCAAATGATAATAATGGTAAGCGAGTGAAATATGTATGTATCAAAAATGGGACTTATGAATGTGGATTTCTGTAAATGTGTAAATGGGCATTCTTTTGAAAAAGTGTATTATGAGATAAAGTTAGATGTATGTGAATTGTAAAATGAGACCAAATAGACAGCAATGGGAATATAGATTATGAACTGATTCTGTTACATGATTGAGGGGACCATCGATGATGGTCACTCATTGAGTTTACAAAAACTCACCCAAAATTTTGCACTTATTTTTTCAGGACTCAGAAGAATACCCCGTTAGTCAATAGGTGTATAGTGATCGCAGGGTGCTATAAGAGGACGGGATCAGTTGCGTCTGCATTAGTGTGAGGATTTTTGTTTAAATATTGATGTTTGTATATGAGTACCCTCGTGGTCATTACTTTATTTACTGGTCTGTTTTGTAAGTTTTGTTTTCCGCGCGTACATGTAACGAAAATATATGTATATGTTATAGGAAAATTTTATACTATGATTTGACTGAGTGATGTATCACGTCACCCTCGTAAGGCACGGGCTCGGATATCACCATCGATGTCGGTTCCGAGTCTTACAGGAGTAGGGTGTTATATTTAGGTGGTATCGGAGCCCAGAAGTACGAACTTACATGGGCATTTTCTAAAACATAAGTCAAATCGTATACAGTAAAGACATGTTATAGCAGACCGTGACAAATGATCTCTAATCTGAGTTCCATGAGTATGAGTCTTGCGCATGAAAAAGTGTTAAGCACATGTGTTAAGTGTTTCAGTGTGAAAAGAGAAAAGAAATATCAGCATTTGAGCCAATGTGGATTATGAGCAATGGGGAATGGGAAAAGTAAAACGCGAGGGCACTAGGCCCGAGATGCCAAGGTCATACAGATTGTTAATGATATTCACATTGTACTATGGTTATAAACCCTTGAATGTGATATGAATGTGAAGAAAGTGGCATGGGCTGATTTAGGAAACTAGTGTTAATAAATTGAATAATAAGATTGAAGTGTATAAATTGGGTTGAAAGAAAGCGAAATGTTGCAATACCCTAAAGGGTCATTCTGGATATGGGAAAAATATTGATTAAAAGTGATAAGAGTTAGCATAAAAATATATTTATGTGTGATCAAAAGCTCTGGGATAACGAGGAAATTGTGATTCTAATGCGTATGTCCGATAAAATGGGATAAGTGGAAATGAGAAAAAGACAGGCAAAGATTCATTGAAATTGTGTTGATATGAGTATGATGGAATGTATTGTAGCGTAATTGATTAAATAGAGTTAAAAGAAAACGAAATGTGCCATAGTCTAGATAGGGTCAAATGTAGACATGAGGAGAATGTCGGTTAAAATGATCAGAGTATAAATTTGTATAGGGATATGTCAATGTGAGATAAAAGCTCCGGATGATCAGGTATTTTTGATTTTGATATGTATGGTTGATAAAATGGGAATAATTGGAAACGAGGAAAAGAACGTGATCTGATAAGGTAAATATAGATTCGTTGTATTCGTGTTGGTGTATTATAGGGTATTGATATGAGACCGAAATGCTTTGCGTTCGAAGAAGGAAATAGAGAAGTAAAGTTATTGCCAAAAAAAAGGGTAGAAATGGTGTGATTAAAGTGTACAAGCCAGGTTAAAAAGGAAATTCCGTCAATATGTATATTAGTATGAGAAACGAGTGCAAGGCATGATATGGGTCTCCAAATCCGTAGGTGCACTCTAATTATGGGCAGAAACAAAAATAGAAATGTTACCTAGAGGGCATGGAAAAGTTAGTATTACTAGTGATTGAGAATGATTGTAATGTGACATAAATACATCTCTAGATAAGATGGAAAGATTGTTGATGAAATCTACTGGGTTGTATAGTAGAAGAAATTACTTTTTAGTTCATTGGGCCTTAGTCCCGAGGATACATAGATCAGAGAGGGCAAGATACGAATTGATCTTAATAAGATAGTAGGAAAAGTGGAAATTGATTTTCTGGTAATATCAAAAAGGACCTATTAGTACATTTGGACAATAAGTGAGTGATAATATCGAGATTGTTAGAGTAGTCTTTGATCTATGAGGGTAGTCTTTCCATGACAAGTAGCTGAGATCGTAAGCCCTTCTCACAATTCAACAACAGAATCTGGTAATTATTTTATTGTCTAAAGGTCGAAAGTTCCTTACCTGATACAATCGGGGTGGTTTCTGGAAGGAACTGACTACTGCAACGAAGGAATTTTGGAGTGTATAATTGTTGTTGACATTGTGAAATATTTAATTGTATAAGGAGATTTCGGTAAGTCAAGGAGACATCTTTGTGTATGTGGGGAGAATTTTGGTCTGCATCATAGGTTATGGAAATGTGTTTGGGAACCACAAATCCTCACTAATGGTGAGGTTTCCAACACAGGAAGTTATGTTTTTAGATCGATTGTAATGTGTGGAGTAACAAGTATAAATGAACAGACATTGGTATGAGTCAATGGGAAATCTTCGGGAATTTGAAAGAACTGTGGAAATCTGTCGAGAAATGGGAAGTTTAATGAGAAATTGAGGATAGCATGTGATCATACTACTGCATAAAGGAATTAGTTACTCAAGAAATATCATGAACAATATAAGAGGTTATACCTCTTAGTGTTAATTATGCTCTGAGTTGATGATGTTATTGAAGGTCAGTGGGATCTAAGTAAAAGGATATCAAGAAGTGACTATGATCTTATTGTAGAAGAGATTTTGTAAAATGTTGAGGGAAATTCTTGTAAGCCACAACAGTGATAAAGGAAAACAAAATACTTATAGCACTAAATAGATTATTTGGATTTGGAATTTTGCAGTAATTATATGATAGAGGTTTCCAATTTTGAAAATGAGGAAATTAGTTGAATTGTATATGATGATTTTTGTGTCACTAAAGATGAATATAGCTGCCTGAGCTAAATGTAGATACACGATTTGGGAATTTCTGCAATAGAAATGGGATTGAAAGCGTAGAATCATGATCTGGACATGATCATATGAGCTATACAATGACTAGACAGATTAGTAGAGATGAAGGTAAGACTAGAAATTAGAAAGATTGAAAGGATTGGGCTGAGGAACTTATGTTCCAATAAATAGTATCGAATAGAGCATTGCATAGCAGAGTACCATATTTTATGGATTTTGGGTTACTAAATCTAGTGTTATAAAGAGGGTATAATGACGAGTTAAGTGGAACAAAGGAAATGAGGAAAATCCAAATTGTGTATTTGGGGGATGTTGATGACATCAAAATATGGGTATTACCGTATAAAGAAAGGTCCTAGTATAAGGACCTCAAAAGAGCAATTGGTAGCTAATAATGTCGATTTGAGAAAATATGTTCGAATAAGTTCATATAATGTAAGTGATGCATTTCATCTCACGAATGCATGTAATATAAAGGAGTTGTGATTGAGTCGCCTATTTGAAGCGCTTCCATGTAGAGCTATGCTCCGTGATTTTATTTTGATTTGACTGAGCCTACAGGCCAGTATTCTGATTTGACTGAGCCTACGGGCCAGTATTTTGTTCATGTGAGAGGCACTCGATCTCAACGATAAGAACGAATGTGAATCTTACTAATGGCGTCATAAGTGAATTTATGGCTAGGATTGTTTCAATCCGATTTATGTGGGGAGTTATAATTGGGAGTAATGAGTTGAATTTTCGGAAAACTCATCAAAGGGATATGAAAGAGGTATGAGTTCTAAAGAATAAATGGAAGGATCAATGGATAACATCAAAGATGATGTTATAAAGGAAACATTGAATGAAAATGATGATATACGAAATAGAAGGATGTATGAGATAATAGTACCCCTACCTTGTTCAGTGTCAAAATGAATTTCGAGGAAGAAATTTTTATTAGGAGGGGAGAATTATAACATCCCATCACCGATAGGAAAGACAAAATAGTAAATTGGGATCGGGTTGTGATTTTGTTCAAGTGATTCAGTATTTGTGCATAAAATGGCCTCTATATAGATATGAAAAGTAATTATTTCAATTGCACAAGATTGTACATGCACTCGTGACAATTCCCGACTTTGGTGTCTTTGTGAAAAATGTGAAATTGTGTGGTTGAAAAATTGACTTGGAGTGAGTTATGTGAAATCTGCATACAATTACAAAATGGGTACCGATGAGATTTCCGGTACTGTAAATGACTGTACAATTGACACTCAAATTAAAGACATGATTTAAGAATTTTTGTTTACCATGAGCAATTGAAATTTGGAAAGGTTTATGAAAGTCAAAGAAAATGAATAGATTGAATTGGAAATTGATTTACATGAAAGTGAGTAATTCTGAAAGAATTGAATCTCAATTTAGTCCCTACGAATCTAAATTTCTGAATTGGAGTAGTAAAGTTATAAGAATTTGGATAAGGGCAATTTGTGCAAGATACTTACGAGTATAAGGCTTAAGGTTAAAGGAAGGGGCAAAATGGACTTTTTATAATTAGTAAGGGTATAAAAAGGGAAATTAGGGTTTGAGAATGGGAAAAAGGGGGAGAAGCCGTGGAAGAAGAAGAGGAGGAGAAGAAGAAATTGATTTTTGACGAAATCATGAAGAGTTTAAGGAATTTGTGAGCTGAATCAAAGGCATTTGGAAAGTCAGCCCCCGTCATTGCTGAGACTTCCAGGCGTTAGCGTGGAAGTCAGGTGAGTGACCTAGACGGTTCTCAAACTATTCAGTGTTATAATTCGGTGATTTTTAATTTTCTGAAGTATAATGGTGGGACAGTGTTGATCGTAAACTTCGGATAGAAGGTCCGAAGTAATAAAGTGATTTGATATAGAAGTGTTATGGCTATGCGGAATTGTGAATGTGTTTTTTATGTGACAATTTATGAATCGATTATCTGATTGGGATATACGAATACATGAATAAAGTAATTGAATCGTGGCACATGTCGTTCATTAATGAACGCAAAATCAGCTAATGATAGTTGTGACCGAAGCTGCCACTAATCAGAGCTTTTTAGCTCAACGTCATAATTGGGCCTCAAGCCCCACAGTTTCCGAGCCTCTGGCTTGATTAATGAGCCCTTAATGGGACAGTTTCCGAGCCTCTGGCTCGATGATTAATGAGCCTTTAATGGGACAGTTTTCGAGCCTCTGGCTCGATGATTAATGAGCCCTTAATGGGACAGTTTTAGAGCCTCTAGCTCAACGATTAATGAGCCCTTAATGGGACAGTTTCAGAGCCTCTGGCTCAACGATTAATGTGCCCTTATAGGGACAGTTCAGGCACTTAGTCACAACACTATAATAATTGAAAACGTGTTACATGTTGCATTCATTTTGATATGTTTGATTGAATGATAGACAAAATGTCATACACTGATGTGATAACAGTTATGGGGTACATCAAATTGTAGAGTGTACGACAAATTGTGATATGCCTAGCGCTATATGAAATATTAGTATTGTTGACGGAGTTGCCACCGATCGAGCTTTTAGCTCGATGTACGAAAATGAGCTTCGAGCTCACGAGTGATTGAGCCTCGGGCTCGGCGATATCTTGAGCCACAGATCCGGCGATTGGATAAGGTCGATATTATTGAGCCCTTTGATGGGACAGTTTAGGCACTCGGTCACGGCCAAATGATAATAATGGTAACCGAGTGAAATATGTATGTATCAAAAATGGGACTTATGAATGTGGATTTCTATAAATGTGTAAATGGGCATTCTTTTGAAAAAGTGTATTATGAGATAAAGTTAGATGTATGTGAATTGTAAAATGAGACCAAATAGACAGCAATGGGAATATAGATTATAAACTGATTATGTTACATGATTGAGGGGACCATCGATGATGGTCACTCATTGAGTTTGCAAAAACTCACCCAAAATTTTGCACTATTTTTTCAGGACTCAGAAGAATACCCCGTTAGTCAACGGGTGTATAGTGATCGCAGGGTGCTAGAAGAGGACGGGATCAGTTGCGTCTGCATTAGTGTGAGGATTTTTGTTTAAATATTGATGTTTGTATTTGAGGACCCTCGTGGTCATTACTTTATTTATCGGTCTGTTTTGTAAGTTTTGTTTTCCGCGCGTACATATAACGAAAGTATATGTATGTGTTACAGAAAAATTTTATACTATGATTTGACTGAGTGATGTATCACGTCACCCTAGTAGGGCACGGGCTCGGATATCACCATTGATGTCGGGTCCGGGTCTTACGGGAGTGGGGTGTTACAGAAATGATGCTCAAATGATAGACCATGGATGGACAAACTAGACATGGGTGTGTATTGGTTGAACCACGCTCGAATTAGCTTGGAACTTGGCTAGCCTTCACCTTTGGATGAAGATCAAGGATGATGTAGTGATGATAGTGGTATGATCATCAAGAAAGTGGGATGACGTGGCAAAGAACATAGATGAGGTGTCTTATAAGCATTTTACACATGTTGCTTTGACTTAGGAGTGAAATAATAGTAAGTTATGTAAACCACCCACAAAAGTAGTGCCTGAAGTATTTGGAGATGTCAACCATCAACTAAGTTAGAGACTTAGCAACCTTAAGCCCACTTTTTTGTATCTTGCCCAACAAGCCTCCTAAAGCCTATAAATAGCTCCTTTGAGCTAATTATAGCTATTTATAGATCGATTGTAGGTAATATAAAGTTTGACAATGTTAATGTAAAGTTATGTCCATCTTTATTTTCTTATTGCTATTAATTCTATTGTTTTGGCCAAGTGAATTTCGTAGGTTTACTTTGTCTTTATAAGAAAAAATACCTTAAACACAAAGGATTTAGTAAGACTAAGTTGAATTGCTAGAATTCAACTGCTGTAATTAGATTTTGTCGCATCTTATGAACAAACTTTGAAGTATTTTTTGTTAATTCTTTGTAACAATAACCATGACACCTTTTATACAATCAGGCCGAAACGTTGATAGAAATGGAGTCTTGTTGGGCCGACGGGTCAGAAAAGGAACGATAAAACATATTAAGCGAGTGAACATTTGTAAAGTTCATATTGGCCTATGGTGAATTAAAACATATAATTGTAACGGGACATAATTTTCTGTCCAATATTATGGTGTCTTATTCTGTCTCATGAATCTCAGTCATTTATTTATACAAGTCTCGTGTTTATTTATGGAAGATCCGTGTAGAACTCGCATAAATAAATAGCTAAAATTTATTAGACAGAATAAAAAATCATAAAATTAGAGAGAAGATCTAGACTCAATTGTAGTCCTAAGATAAATATGTACTTTTTATGTAAGTCCTTGCGTGACGGTGACGTCAAAAACTAGATCGAAGAGAAGATCACTTTGAACGGTATTCGTTTCTTCAGTTTGCCCCTGTTCCAGCAGACAAACCATTTTAAACATGTAATAACCATAACAAAAACTGCTACTGTTCTCTCCAAAGAGAACCGTCCAACATGCTTTTCAAATCTGTCAACACCTACACAGTCGGTCTCATGCTTTTCTTTGCATTTCTCATCCTCTCCTTCTGTGGCTTCCTCCAATTCCCACCTGCCACTACCTCAATTACTCCACCTCTTCAAGACTCCGGATTTTCCGTCGCATCCAACACCTCCGGCCCTTTTTCTGATTTGTCTAGTGCTTTCAGAAAATGGGATGCTCATGTTGGTTGTGCTCGGTTCAGAGACAAGTATAAGGATTCTCTACCTTCTGGGTCTAATGGGTCCTCGTCTTTGCAAGAGTTTGGTGGTGATTCCACTTGTCGTCAGTTGAAGATGGGACACGTTACCGTATTGGTTAAAGGGTGGACCTGGATTCCTGATAATTTGGACAATTTGTACTCTTGTCGCTGTGGGTTGAGCTGTTTGTGGACTAAATCTCCTGTTCTTGCGGATAAACCTGATGCTTTATTTTTCGAAACAACTACACCTCCGCTACGGGTACTTTTGCCCATCTTGTTTCTTTATATATTTTTTTTCAAATGTAGGCAATCATTTTTTGGATGGTGTTAGAACTGTCAACTAATCGATGCATATGAAGTTTTCATCTTTAAATCATGATCAGAAGGTTATGTGGTGATCGAAAGCATGAATAGTTGTCCTTCCACTTTTGGAATGTGGAGAATGCAACTTTTCTTGGTTGCAACTTGTGGTTCGATGAAGTTGACAGGCTCAGTGTTATTAACCAACTGGTTTTCTTGTTTATGCCATGTCTAGGTGTTGAAATTCTAGTTGTCTGGCTCTGGTAGTGTGGACTCCTAACTAGCTTATTGTAGTGGATTATTTGGATTAAGGCGCAAATTGATTTAAGGGTTTTGCTAGTTCATTCATATAGATAGAAAATGGGATCTAATCCAATCCACTTGAAGTTATTGAAATCCACCCCTCTCCTATGTGCACTGCAAGATCTCACGCACCATTTGTATTTGGGTTTGGTAAGGTGTTTGCTGCAAATGTTGTGAGCATTTTCTGTGGAAAGCATGATAAGGCATTCCATACTGGACCTCGACTAAATAAAGGCTCCAGCCTACACATGTTGGTAGAGCTTTTTATTTTGTCGGTAGGTTATTTTGCAGTATTTTTTTTATGCAGAAAAAGCATGTCTTGCACACTCACATTAGGACATGTATTGGTGCCCATTGTTGATATTACTTTCAAAGGATTCAATCATGTAATCGGTAGGATTCGGAGCTGATCAAAATAAAATGTTAAGGATCGAAAGTGCATCTCTTCAATTGGAGCATCAAAAAGGTCTTAGTGACAAGAAAGGAAATTTGTCACCAAGAATGTATAGTGTTGAAAAAGCAGGAAAAGCTTGTTGAGATCCTGGAAATAAAAATAATGAGTTGTGTTATTGGTGGTTTTTATGCTTCCTGTTATAATCTGGAATATGTTGATTGATAAGTGACTTCTTATCGACCTTAATTTGCAAGCAAGGGAAAGAGGAAATACAGAACATAGGGAGCGCCTGATGGTTGGAGCCATATGAGAATTGATTTTATTTGTTTGTTTACCTCTACTCAAGATCTTACCTCAGTTTGAGGCACATAAAACACCAAAGGGAGTTGCTCTCTACCATGCTTCGGATGTTTTTTTGATAAAGACTGCTGTATAGTTTAGTGTGTATAAGCAGGTGCTTGAGCAGGCATGTGAATTGATGTAAATATTTGATAGTATTCTACATTTTTTTCTGGACATTGTCTTCGTTTTATGTGTATTTATGACTTAATTGAATTGCTTTTCTACATCCAGAACATTCCATCTTGCAATTTTGATAACATTGCTTTCAATAACAAAATATTGCTCTTAAGCCTTGAGATTTTAAGAGTACTCCTTGCATAGTTTTGTTTTCAATTGGAAGGTATGGCTAATGTATCTATGGTGCCATAGAAATATGCTAAATCTGTTGATTTTCTTCTCATTCCATTATTATTATTATGAATCCTTTTACTTTTCAGAATCATTTTCATTATATGAGTTTGTCCCAAAGGAATAGTTAGGCTTATTATGTGAGCTTGGTACAGCTGTTTATCCCTTTCAGTGATTTGAAATTTGGTAAAATATCTGAGTTTAGAGTATGGAACAGTTTTTACAATCAAAGGTGCATGATCACTCTGGTTGCAGTACAACTATATTATCTCACAAATCGGTTTCCTCTCTATCTGTGTCAACTTTCTAACTTCCATGCACTAACTTATGTCACCTCAACTTGTGCATCCATACTGTTATGATTCTCAGAGGCGAAATGGAGATCCACTTCGTGTCTACATGGATCTTGAGGCTGGTAGGAAAAGATCTGGTTTTGAGGATATATTCATTAGCTATCACGCTGAGGATGATGTACAGTCAACTTATGCTGGTGCACTTTTTCATAATGGTCGAAACTATTATGTGTCTCCTTGGAAGAACAATGTAAGTGTTAACTGATATTTTATTCTTTTCTTTACATCGCTATTGGTTCCTTTTGTTTTCTAATTAATAATTTCATGTTCAGAAAGTCGAACTTATGGTGAATTTTATTTCCTTATCCTAAGGACACTCTTGTTTACTGGTCCTCTTCGCGATGCCTTACTAAAAGAAACCAGCTTGCCAAGAGTCTTCTGAGCTTGCTGCCTCACCATTCATTTGGCAAATGCTTAAACAATGTTGGTGGACTAGACATGGCCCTTTACCTGTATCCAGCGTGCGCAAATGATGCCAGCGTAAAGCCAAAGTGGTGGGATCATCTACATTGTGCCATGTCTCACTACAAGTTTGTTCTTGCTATTGAAAACACCATGACAGAGAGCTATGTGACTGAAAAGCTGTTTTATGCTTTAGACTCTGGTGCAGTTCCAATCTATTTTGGTGCACCAAATGTGTGGGATTTTATTCCTCCTCATTCCATAATAGATGGAACGAAATTTGGCTCCATGGAGGAATTGGCTTCCTATGTCAAGAGGCTAGCTAATGATCCGGTAGCTTATGCCGAATATCATGCATGGAGAAGATGTGGTGTCTTGGGTAACTATGGAAAGACTCGTGCAACAAGCCTTGACACACTGCCCTGCCGACTATGCGAGGCTGTAAGTATAAGAGGAGGGAGAGATGCACGGGGTTAGGTTTGTTTGTTTCTTTTTTTTATTATTATTATTATTTTCTATCAAGACTAGGTGATCATGACGAATCCAAGATTTTGCTGATTGGATGATATGTGTTTATGTTACAGAAAAAGAGTGTAAAGGGTTAAAAAAAAGAAAAGGATGGCATACGTTAATAATGTTATGCATCTCTGCCCTCTTTTCTATAGAGTCCATGATTTGCGAGTGAAATGTTGCTTGGCAATTGCGAGCACGTGCTTAAGTAGTGGGCCTTTGAGTGGTCATTGGGATGAAGCATTGAACTGATATGGAAACATATTTGTCGTTCTTCAAAAGATTACTGAACTTATAACAGTTTGTTCCTCCTCTCTCAGCTTCTTGTCTTTTAACAGTAATTGAGTAACTCTTCGTATGCTGCTGCTTTTAAATGATATTGCCATACAAATTTACACTCTACACAATTAATTAAACAAGAATGTTAATAGACGAGAGGCAAATCTTTTCTTTGTTTTAGAGATAAATTTAAGCGTTTGAAGTGTATAATTGATATATTTATACTTGGGCATTGAAACTTTTAGCCATGAGGAAAAAGAGGTTGAGATGTAGCAGCTAGACAAATGATGTACCATTTAGAGAGATAAATAACTGATTCCAAGACCAGAACTTGCAGATCAGGCTTTATGTTTTGCTAAGAAGACTAGAGAGACAAGAAGTGCGTTTTTTTTCTTCTTTGGAAATGTAATGAACATATTGGGAGGGTAAAGAGGTTTTTGGGCCAGGCCTTATAAATGTTAAATAACTTGTCATACAGCCTTCTTGCTATTAACAACTAGTTACATTTATCCTACTAGTTATTAACATGTTACATTTTTGACAAAAGTAATGGGCCTAACTTAACACCTTTCCATAACAAGGCTTCCAGTAATATCAAATATTATCTACACTAAAGCCAACAAGTTCAGGCATGGGAGGCCTCTATTATGAAGATTTTCTCTCATTGCATGCACTACGTTCTAGCAGTAGAGGAAGTATCTCCCCTTATGTTAGCATACATGGAAGGCTAGCAAGCTCAAAGCGGTGTAAACTTGTGGAGGAATCTAAATTCCACTAGATTAGATAAATATCCCAACTCTAGATCATGGTTAAATTTTGATTTGAGTGTAAGTGTTTAAGGAGGGGTTTTTCGAAGGAATTTCTCGTTATGCTTCTGATTCATATAGAGTGGACGTGAATTTCCCTTCTTTTTGAGCATATGAGCTATGTTAGATTATTTGAGCTTGAGAGAGTAGTCGACATATTTTAGAGTTAGGTATATAATCCTTCTTTACCATATAATTTACCTTTGATTCTCATACATGAATTAATGGTCTTATAGAATAATAACATCATATATGGGATAGAGATCATGGACCTAGGGATTCGAGTGTTCTCAATTTTGAGCCTCTCCATATATACATAATCATGGGAGATTCCAACTTTCTTTATAGGCATAGCTACATGCACTATGTAGGTTCTTGATAATCATCTATTCTCTCAGTTGGTGATATACAAGCCTATAGGGTATATGAGATTCCAATTTTGACTTTTGAAATCTTCAATGATCTTTCTGCCTATATCTAGTAGATTCCATAGCTCAAGTATAGTTTAAACAACTTAAAGTCGTCAGTGTTCATGAATTTCACCTTTAAGGCTCAAAGTATGGTGTTGTTTATTGAAGTAGGCTAGTATTTGAGGTTGCACTTTTCAAGTAGCTTCTTCTAAAAGATGTTAGAGTAAGGAGAAGAGAATAAGAGGTAACCATTAGTCTTAGGAAGTGTTTGGCATAAAGTGTAGATTGATTAACCACTTTATGGAATTTTGTCTATGGTTGATAATATTTCCAATGATCATAAAGCACTTAGCAACATTGCTCCTAAACCAAATGATCTTGTGCTAACTAACCTCTTGGGAAGGTGGGCTGAGCAAAGACATGCAAGAAGAGTTGTGAAGGTATTGGAAAGACTTCTGAGCTAGACGAATTTGTTGTTTTTGGATCCATTAGGGGAATATCTTGGGATTGGTAGAAGATTTAAGTAATCTTCTGGGGGTTTGATCTACTAATTTTGATGGATTAGCACTTCAACATTGGCATTTGGTGTGAAGTCATATTGAATTATAGAGAGAGTCGTAGAGAAGAGAGAAAGGAGAGAAAAAAGAAGAAGAAGAAAAGCTAGGTTTCAACTTTGCTTGGCTTTCAAGAAGGAATTTGTGATTGTTCAAGAAGAGAAAAAGGAAGAGGAGGATTAGAGCTTCCATATGAGCTAACAAACTCTTCATTTGGTGAAGATCCAAGGTAAGTTGGATTTTAAATCTTTGAATTTTTGAGAGTTGGTTCATATAGCTTACGACATGTATGGGTTTAAAGATTCTAAGATCAATTTTATAAATATGTGTCTTGTGGGTTTTCAATTGGAATTCCTATTGAATGAAATTTTTAGCTTATGTTAAAGGAAATCAAGGAAGGAAAGAGGAGCAAAGGGAAAGGACATCTTTGAGCAAGTTTATGAGCTAGGAAATAAGGTGGGTTTCATGTTTATAATTGAATAATGAGCCATTAAAGTTTTTCCAAATCAAGAGAATAAAATGATTTCAATTATTTCATAAGTGGGCATATATTGCTTTTAAATGATTTAAAGAATTTTCTTATATGTGCGTATATGCTTAATTGATTGGATTTGAATTGTTGTGAATGTGGAAAATGCATTGCGATTTATGATCATATTATGCCATTGAAATGTGTCATGGCATTTTGTATAAAGAAAAAGAGGAAAAAGCATGAGAATATGAAAATGTATGGAAATGCATTGAGCATAAATTGATTGTGTTTGGGTGAGAGAGGAATCGTTTCGTAGTCACATGCACGTCGACATAAAGCCTTCTCCTGGCTGCTTGCTTGTGACATACGAGATCCGAAAAATGGGCTCGTTTCATTCACGGAGTAAACCTCGGTTTCTTTGTTTTATTCCACGGAACCCTTGAGCCATTTGTTGTGCATTGCATTTGTGAATTTTCAAGTTGATGCATACATGATTTGTATTATTTTGAATTGGTTGAGAACTATGATTTTACTTGAATTCAATAAGAATTTTCTATGACAAATGAATAATTTCAATGGTTTTGCTTGTTATCGATTATAAACTATTACCCACGAGCTTTTAAGCTCACCCCCACTCTCCTTCCTTATTCAGGTGATAAGCAAGAGACTGAGTGAAAGAAAGTCAAGACATTACTCTGAATTTGCTTGTTTTGTTTTGTTTTGGAGTAGTTTATGTAAAACAAGGTTCCAGATGTATTTTGAGAATTTTTGAGTTTTGTATCTTTTGCTTTTGGATTTTGATATTGATGATGTAATGTGGCTTGGAAATTCCATTAAAGTTTGTAAAACTCTTATTTTATGATGTTAATGAAATGTGAATTTGTGTATGGATGATTATTAAGTTGAAATGTGAATTTGTGTATGGATGAGGTGGAGTTGAAATGTGAAGTAATTAAGGATGAGGTTAAGTGGGAATCAGGTACACTTGAGGAAGTTACTAAATTGAGATGATAAATTTTGAATACGAATTTTTGTTTCATATAAGTGAGATGTATTATGGAAGGGAAAGATAGAAATTGTGTTCTGAATTTAGGAGAAAAACTGCATTAATCTAGATAGAACTAGACAAAGTTGTCTTCTGGAAAGTTGTAACTTATCCTCTTAGCTTTTCGAGGCTATACAGTATTTAAACTTTGGGTATTGGAGTTGAGAGATATGAACATTATAAGTGATGATGTTGCATGGGAAGTATGAACATGACAACTATAGTGAATGATGAGAATTGTTGTCAGAACCCGATCCCGAGACCGGATCCCAACTCCAACTATTTATACCTTAACATTTACGCTCATGCTCTTGCTTACATTCCACACCTATTGGACCCGTTTCCAGAGCCCAAAAATTTCGGAGCCCTAAAGCTTTCGCTCCCTACTTTGTAGCGTTTGATGCTGTGGTTCCATAAGGGTGATGAGCGTACACTACCTAATCATCAAAATCACATTTATAATTGTTCATATCAAATGTAGCTTAAGGCCTCACGTTCACACAGAGGCAAGAATCACCTTAATCGGAGTCATATAACTCAAGATACACTCCAAAAACCTAAGAGAGTTCATACCCGAAACATGCTCTCTTAACTGACCTTTCACTTGTTTTAAAACAAACTTTCTCCATTTAACTCCAATTGATACCAAATTTTATGGAGTGAAATATTTGTTTCTTATAAATCCAATGGTTCAAGCCTCACCTCATTTGGAGGTCGTATGAAAGAATTATGCCCGAAACATTGGACCATGCTCACTTCTGAAATCGAATTGAAACTCTTTTGGCGCGATGGCTATAACTTTTAATCTATAGCTCCAAATGCTTTCGTTCTTTCACCATATGAAAGTAGACATCTAGATCTACAACTCTTATGAAGACTACAAAGGCTGATTCTATCTCCTACATTCTGCAACATCCTATTTTTTTTTCCATCGTCTGATTTCTATCATCTGGTTTTCTTTCCTTCTGCTTTTCTATCTTCTGATTTCTATCTTCTGCTTTTCTTCCTTCTGCTTTTCTATCTTCTGCTTTTCTTCCTTCTGCTTTTCTTCCTTCTGCTTTTCTATCTTCTGATTTCTATCTTCTGCTTTTCTTCCTTCTGCTTTTCTTCCTTCTGCTTTTCTTCCTTCTGATTTCTATCTTCTGCTTTTCTTCCTTCTGCTTTTCTTCCTTCTGCTTTTCTATCTTCTGATTTCTATCTTCTGCTTTTCTTCCTTCTGCTTTTCTTCCTTCTGCTTTTCTATCTTCTGATTTCTATCTTCTGCTTTTCTTCCTTCTGCTTTTCTATCTTCTGATTTCTATCTTCTGCTTTTCTTCCTACGCTTTTCTTCTTGATTTCTATCTTCGCTTTCTTCCTTCGCTTTTCTTCCTTCGCTTTTCTTGTAAGGATCATATCTTTTAACTTCGAACTCCAAATTTAGCAAACGATATACCCTTGGAAAGCTCTAACCTTCTACTACAATATTCATGAAGGCTCATTTATCTAATTCAAGTCCCACGAAGGTCAAAATCTGAGGCGAAGTTCTGTTAAATTTTGGGAAAATTTGACAGCTCTTCCCTTGAAAGTACATCTATCCAATTTTTCAATCCTAATACTTCCACCTGCGTAAGACTCATCATACAACCTCATATAACATGATTAAACCCTAAGGTATCTTCAACACCATTCGAAGCAACAGCCACACTCTAAATCATCTATCATATCCAAACTATAATAATGATGCAATTGGCTTAAACATGCATGGATTTCTCAAAATACATTTGAACTTAGCATTCTTGCATTTCATTTACGTTCAAAGTGAGTAGCTTACAATGCTTTAGTGGGCATTTCAAGCCCTTTTACAACATAGTTCAAATACACTTCCAAAATACTACACTTTTCTTAAATGCATCTAAAGCATTGTTTACAACAATTTGCTTGAAATACATCAAAACATAATTCTTGGGTATGCCTTGAGCTCATTCTTCATGATCCCGATCTTTACACGGAGATGGGACGGGAAGGTGGGGTGAGCTTTAAACAAATGGGTGACACATTTATATTTAGGCTAATAAGCTACATTGCTTCATTAATCATACTTTTGCAACTTGCATAGAAATCATGCAATCATGCAATCATGCAATTTATGAAATTTATCAATCTCAAAACATAATGTTCATGCTTCATATCATTCTTATTCTTGCAAAATATCGCTAACATGTAAACACATAGGCGATGGTTCAAAAGTCCACGGTTCTTGATGAGCTACACAAGTGTAGTCATATCTTTGAGAGTCCTAAAAGGAACATCCTATGCCACAATCGGAAGCCGGGCGAAGGCTATACTGGTCGACGTGCACGTGACTCTGCTGGTGGACTTAACTAACCCACATAACACTTAATTTCATGCATAAAAGCTGGACTTGTCTTGTCCGCTGACTAATTTCTGAAAATGGGTATTCAAGCATCCATAAAGCTGATCATGCTTAAAGCACATTTCATGCTTAGCTCACATTTCATGATCTCATTCATGCTCATCCAATTTATGGCAATTTCAAGCAATGTCATGCACTAATCAATTTCTCACCTAATGGCAATCATCCATCAATTTATACACAATCAAAAGTCAATCAATGCTCATTCTAAATTAGTTGGAAAAACATTAATTTTCCTTAGTTAAGATAATATTTAAGCATTACTAACATAAAGATAAAAGTGAAACCCACCTTATATCCTTGCTTAAGCTTGCCTAAGGAAGTTCCTCTTCTTGTTATCCTCTTCTTTCTTGTCCTCCTTCATTCATGGCAAGGAAAAGAACCTCACATCATTTAGGGTTTTTAAAATTGAAAACCTAATGAACCTTAATCATGAAATCAACCCTAGAATCACTAAACCCATCTTCTTTCTAAGCTTTCTAAACCATAAAATCAAGCCAAACTCAAACTACATTTCATAACTTACCTTGAATCTTTACTCAACCCAAGGGTTTCTTGTATCAAAATAAAGCTTAGACTCTCCTCTTCACTTTTTCTTCTTGCTCTTTCTTCAAAAACTCACTCACTTTCATGGAAATGCCAAAACCCTAGCAAGCTCCTTTCTTCTTCTCCTTTCTTTCCTCTTCTACGTAAACTTCTCCCTCTTCTCCTTTAAATTTCGTAAATCTCACTTCTTCCTACACTAACTCACTTAAACTCCTCCTTTTATACTTCTTCTCTAATCCACTTAAGCCCAAAAGGCCCAAGCCTTCATTTAATTCCTTCTTCTTTCATTTTTCCTACATCCTCCTTACTTCCTCTTTATCCTACAACTTACTTAGGCCCAATTATCTTTAAGCCCATTTTATCTTTCTTTTCTTTCCTACCTCATTAAAACCCAACTAATTCATTTAATTCCATTAACTCATTACCTAACATCTTTAATGCCAACTCATATTACTCAATGTCAAGTTAATTAATGTTAACATAATTTACTTAATTACTCTAATCATGCTTAATTACATAAAAAAATTTGGGGCTAACATTTCTCTCCCCTTAAGAAATTTCGTTCTCGAAATTCTTACCTGACTCATTGAAGAGGTGTGGATACTTCTCCTTCATTGCATCCAAGGGTTCCCACGCCGCTTCAATTGCATGATTTCTCCAAAGGACTTTAACTAGTTGAATCGTCTTGTTTCGAGAACTTTCTCCTTGCTATCTAAAAGCGCCATGGCATCTCCTCATAGCTCGATCATCACTCAATTTGAACCTCTGAGGTCTGAATTATGTGAAGGATCGATCTGTACCTTCTCAACATAGAAACATGAAAAACGTCGTGGATCTGAGACAACTCTGGAGGCAATGCTAATCTGTAAGCTAACGGCCTGATCCTCTCTAAAATTTCATACGGACCCACATATCGAGGACTTAACTTCCCTTTCTTGTCGAATCTCATAACTCCCTTCCATGGAGACGTCTTGAGGAACACCTTGTCACCCACTGCATAATCCATTTCTTTTCTGTTAGCATCGGCATAGCTTTTCATTCTGTCCTGGGCGGCCTTAAGTCGCTGTTTGATTACCTCCACTTTCTCAACTGTCATCTGGACCAACTCTGGTCCCACTAGCTTCCTCTCACCTTCCTCATCCCAGCATATCGGAGTCCTGCATCTTCTTCCATAAAGGGCTTCATAAGGAGCCATCTGTATGCTCGAATGGTACGAATTGTTATAAGCAAATTTGATCAACGGCAAATGATCATCCCATGCTCCTCTGAAGTCCATGACACATGCTCTAAGCATCCCCTCTAAAGTCTGGATTGTCCTCTCAGACTGACCATCCGTATGAGGATGAAATGCTGTGCTGAAATTCAATTTAGTTCCTAATGCTTCCTGCAGACTTCCCCAAAATCTCGAGGTGAATCGAGGATCCCTGTCGGATACTATAGAATCCGGAACTCCATGAAACCTTACCACTTCATCATTGTATTTCTTTGCTAAGACTTGCAAGGAATCTGTTTGTCTAATTGCCAGAAAATGGGCTGACTTGGTCAACCGATCAACAATAACCCAAATGGCATCATGCTTCTTGCTGGTCCTCGGCAAACTCATCAGAAAATCCATTGTGATCCTTTGCCACTTCCATTCAGAATGGACAATGGCTGCAACATGCTGAAGGTGCACGGTGTTCACCTTGACTTGCGACACACTAGACATCTGCTCACATACTCTGCTACATCCTCTTCATGCCTTTCCACCGAAATGTTCCTTGAATCTCTCAGTACATTACGGTGTCTTTGCTGAGTGCATGGAATAAGGCGCATTGTGTGCCTCATCCATGATCTCATCCTTAACTAATTTATCATTCGGGATACATAACCTGTTTCCGACTACCATTAGCTCATCATCTCTCACTATCACTTCAGACTGCTTACCCTTCTGTATTTCCTCACGAAGCTTACTCAGTTCTGCATCCTGCTCCTGCAACTCCTTAACTTTCTCTCTAAGTATCGGCCTCACCCTGAATTGAGCAAGAATACAATCTGACTGATCCTGTTTTAGACTTATCTTAAGCTTGGCCATTTGCTCCAATAGAGGCAAGTAAACTGTCTGAACATAAGCTATCGATGACTTCCTACTCAATGCATCCGCCACTACATTAGCCTTGCCTGGATGATACTCTATCATCAGGTCATAGTCCTTGAGCAACTCTAACCATCTTCTCTGCCTCATATTAAGTTCTTTCTGGCTCATGATGTACTTAAGACTTTTGTGATCCGTGAAAACCCTTGTCTGAACCCCATACAGATAGTGTCTCCATATCTTTAAGGCAAAAATCACTGCTACCAATTCCAGATCATGAGTCGGATAATTCAATTCATATGGCTTCAATTGCCGTGAAGCATAGGCTATCACTTTGTCATTCTGCATTAACACACAACCTAAGCCTCTTCTCGAAGCATCACTGTATACTGTATACCCCTGGTCTCCATTGGGCAGGATTAAAATGGGAGCACTAGTTAACCGCTGCTTAAGCTCCTCAAAACTCTGCTGGCAATCCTCATTCCAGATAAACTGCTGATTCTTTCTTAACAGTTTAGTCATAGGGGTAGCTATCATTGAAAATCCTTCTACAAATCTCCTATAATAACCTGCCAAGCCTAGGAAGCTTCTTACCTCTTTCACTGTCTTAGGCTCTTGCCAATTTACTACTGCTTCCACTTTTCTCGGATCAACATGAATTCCTTTCTTTGGAAATCACATGTCGAGGAAAACTACCTCATGCAGCCAAAATTCACACTTCTGAATTTGGCATACGACTCTGCTCTCTCAATCTCTGCAATACTATCTTGAGATCTTTGTTCATGCTCTCCTTCATCCTTAGAATAGACCAGAATGTCATCAATGAACACTATGACAAACCGATCTAAGAACTCTGAAAACCCTATTCATAAGGTCCATGAATGCAATTGGAGCATTGGTCATCCGAATGGCATGATCCACGAACTCGTAGTGCCGTGGCGGGTCTGAAAACTGTCTTGTTAACATCGGACTCCACGATTCGGAGTTGATGATAACTTTGATATGAGTCGATCTTGAAAAGACCTTGCTCCTGCGGTGATCAAGCGGATCATCTATCTAGGTAAAGGATATCATTCTTAATCGTCACCTTGTTAAGCTTCCTCCTAATCTATACACATCGCCATGTCCCATCCTTCTTCTTAACAAATAGAATGGCGCTCCCAAGGTGATGAACTTGGCACGATAAACCGCTTCTCCAACAACTCCTCTAATCGCTCCTTAAGCTCCTTAACTCACCGGAGCCATCCCGTATGGTGGTATCGAGATTGGCGCGGTTCTGGGAATCAAATCAATTTCGAACTCAATTTCTCTCACCGGCGGTAACCCTGGTAATTCTTAAGAATACTTGAAACTCCTCATGACCCGAAAATCTTCTAATCTGCCCATATTCACTTCGGATCCACTATATGCGTCGGAAGGCCTCACACCTGGCTCATCATCTTGTCATTAACATAGCGAAATGATCCTCGACCGGCGACTTCTGTCCCCTTGAAAACCACTTTCGATCATTGCCGGATCAAACTCTACTTCTTTCAAACTATAATCTAGCTTCACCTTATACTTCTCCATGACATCCATCCCCAAATGACATCCAACCTTGAAGGTCTAGAGGTAGTAGATCTACTACCGTCTAGCACCGTCGATACTGAGCTCACAATCCTTGTAAATCAAACTGATCACCACCTTACTCCCTAAAGGAGTACTAACAACCAAAAAATTGTCCATAATCTCAGGACATACAGCATGCATATTCATAATTGAGGAAACAAATGAGTGTGTGGAGCCGGTATCAATTAACACATAAGCAGAGAGTCAAATAATCCGAGCCATACCACCACAACTTCGGGCAGCACATGACTTTCTCTCTGGTCATGGCAAATACTCTAGGCTGGCGCTGACCTCATGCCTTGGTCTCCCTGCAGATTAGCCCTCTTGATTGCTCCGTAACTACCTACTTATAATCGGCCCGGTTCCCACTGTCTCATGCGCCTCTGAGCTTGAGCTTGGGAACCCTCCTGTCTCGACCTCTGGGACAATCTCTCATCATATGCCCTTCTCTCCACTGGAAACAACCACCAAAGCCCTTGAGACACCTCCGGGATGAAACTTCCGCATTGATCACATCAAGATACTTGCCTTCCATGACTTCCCAGGCCTCCCACACTAGAGACCTGTTCGAAATTTCCTGATCTGCGACTCTTGGCGGGACTACTCACGCCCATGCCACTCTGAGTATGATGGGTCTGGTGCTCCTCCAGTCTTTGGAGCACTCACTCCCTTCTGGAAGATTGCTCTCTGTTCTTCCTTTTCCTACTCACTTCAGCCTTAATATTCTCCAGCTTCTCAGCCTGGAGCGCTGCATCTACCAACTGCTGATAGTCATGGAAATTATGGATCAGCACCTTCTCCCTGATCCCTAGGTGCAGTCCGCTCTCAAACTTGCGGCACTTATCCTCTTCTGTCGCCACAATATTTGCTGCATATCGAGATAGTTGAGTGAACTTCAGCTCATATTCACTCACGCTCAGCTCCCTCTGTGTGAGGCTCAGAAACTCCCTGGCCTTCTCTTGGATGTAAACCCTCGAGAAGTACTTCCTCCTGAAAACTTCTAGAAACTCCTTCCATGTCAGCTCTGGAGGTACTACCTGACTGCGGGGCACTGCCTCCCACCAGTGCAGCGCATCCCCCTGCAATAAACTAGCTGCATACTCTACCCTCTCCCCATCTGAGCACTTCATCTGATTCAGGACCCTCTCGGTCCTCTTCAACCATGCTTCTGCCTCCTCGGGATTAGTAGTCCCGCTGAAATCGACAGCCCCATACTTCCGGAGCTTGTCATCGCCCACTCCGATCTGCTGAGTGGCATCTCGAGCTTGGGTCCTTGGCCCATGGCATGGATGAAAGCTCAGGCGAAGGCTGAAAGAGCTGGGATCTACTTGAGGCATAGGAGGGGGGAGAGACACTTCATGCTGCACACTCGGTGCCTCTGAATCTGAAGCAGGATGGTCCCCGCATCCAGGGAATGTGGGATTCGTCTGCATTCCCTCCGAGAGCTGATCGAGCTTGAGCTCCTCGAGTTCTTCTTGGAGACATATTACTCCTTTAGTGAAAACATTTCAAATCTTTAGCTCATGCTTGTAAGACAAGTTCAAATCATGTAAAACAATTCAAAATCAATGATGCATGTACTGTATTTAAAACAAGTTTAAAGCTCACGTAACATGATGTATGCTGACTCTACTCTTGAGGCTACCCACTAGGGTTCCTAGGAAATCATAAACCTAGAGCTGCTCTGATACCACAGATGTCAGAACCCGATCCTGAGACCGGATCCCAAGTCCAACTATTTATACCTTAACATTTACGCTCATGCTCTTGCTTACATTCCACACCTATTGGACCCGTTTCCAGAGCCCAAAAATTTCGGAGCCCTAAAGCTTTCGCTCCCTACTTTGCAGCGTTTGATGCTGTGGTTCCATAAGGGTGATGAGCGTACACTACCTAATCATTAAAATCACATTTAGACTTGTTCATATCAAATGTAGCTTAAGGCCTCACGTTCACACAGAGGCAAGAATCACCTTAATCGGAGTCATATAACTCAAGATACACTCCAAAAACCTAAGAGAGTTCATACCCGAAACATGCTCTCTTAACTGACCTTTCACTTGTTTTAGAACAAACTTTCTCAATTTAACTCCAATTGATACCAAATTTTATGGAGTGAAATATTTGTGTCTTATAAATCCAATGGTTCAAGCCTCACCTCATTTGGAGGTCGTATGAAAGAATTATGCCCGAAACATTGGACCATGCTCACTTCTGAAATCGAATTGAAACTCTTTTGGCGCGATTGCTATAACTTTTAATCTATAGCTCCACATGCTTTTGTTCTTTCACCATATGAAAGTAGACATCTAGATCTACAACTCTTATGAAGACTACAAAGGCTGATTCTATCTCCTACATTCTGCAACGTCCTATTTTTTTTCCATCGTCTGATTTCTATCATCTGGTTTTCCTTCCTTCTGCTTTTCTATCTTCTGATTTCTATCTTCTGCTTTTCTTCCTTCTGCTTTTCTATCTTCTGATTTCTATCTTCTTCTTTTCTTCCTTATGCTTTTCTTCCTTCTGCTTTTCTATCTTTTGATTTCTATCTTCTGCTTTTCTTCCTTCTGCTTTTCTTCCTTCCGCTTTTCTATCTTCCGATTTACATCTTACCTTTTCTTCCTTCCTTTTCTTCCTTCGCTTTTCTATCTTCCGATTTCTATCTTCTACTTTTCTTCCTTCCTTTTCTTCCTTCGCTTTTCTATCTTGATTTCTATCTTCCTTTTCTTCCTTCCTTTTCTATCTTCTGATTTCTATCTTCGCTTTTCTTCCTTCCCTTTTCTTCCTTCCTTTTCTTCCTTCCTTTTCTATCTTCTCTTTTCTTCCTTCGCTTTTCTATCATCGATTTCTATCTTCGCTTTCCTTCCTACTTTTCTTCATTCCTTTTCTTCCTTCGCTTTTCTTGTAAGGATCATATCTTTTAACTCAAACTCCAAATTTAGCAAACGATATACCTTGGAAAGCTCTAACCTTCTACTACAATATTCATGAAGGCTCATTTATCTAATTCAAGTCCATGAAGGTCAAAATCTGAGGTGAAGTTCTGTCAAATTTTGGGAAAATTTGACAGCTCTTCCTTGAAAGTACATCTATCAATTTTCAATCCTAATACTTCCACCTGCGTAAGACTCATCATACAACCTCATATAACATGATTAAACCCTAAGGTATCTTGACACCATTCAAGCAACAGCCACACTCTAAATCATCTATCATATCCAAACTATAATAATGATACAATTGGCTTAAACATGCATGGATTTCTCAAAATACATTTGAACTTAGCATTCTTGCATTTCATTTACGTTCAAAGTGAGTAGCTTATAATGCTTTAGTGGGCATTTCAAGCCCTTTTATAACCTAGTTCAAATACACTTCCAAAATACTACACTTTTCTTAAATGCATCTAAAGCATTGTTTACAACAATTTGCTTGAAATACATCAAAACATAATTCTTGGGTATGCCTTGAGCTCATTCTTCATGATCCCGATCTTTACCGGAGATGGGACGGAAGGTGGGGTGAGCTTTCTGTGGGTGACACATTTATATTTAGGCTAATAAGCTACATTGCTTCATTAATCATACTTTTGCAACTTGCATAGAAATCATGCAATCATGCAATTTATGAAATTTATCAATCTCAAAACATAATGTTCATGCTTCATATCATTCTCATTCTTGCAAAATATACGCTAACATGTAAACACATAGCTGATGGTTTGAAAAATCCACGGTTCTTGATGAGCTACACAGTGTAGTCATATCTTTGAGAGTCCTAAAAGGAACATCTTATGCCACAATCGGGCAGCCGGGCGAAGGCTATACTGGTCGACATGCACGTGACTCTGCTGGTGGACTTAACTAACCCACATAACACTTAATTTCATGCATAAAAGTTGGACTTGTCTTGTCCGTTGACTAATTTCTGAAAATGGGTATTCAAGCATCCATAAAGCTGATCATGCTTAAAGCACATTTCATGCTTAGCTCACATTTCATGATCTCATTCATGCTCATCCAATTTATGGCAATTTCAAGCAATGTCATGCACTAATTAATTTCTCACCTAATGGCAATCATCCATCAATTTATACACAATCAAAAGTCAATCAATGCTCATTCTAAATTAGTTGGAAAAACATTAATTTTCCTTAGTTAAGATAATATTTAAGCATTACTAACATAAAGATAAAAGTGAAACCCACCTTATATCCTTGCTTAAGCTTGCCTAAGGAAGTTCCTCTTCTTGTTCTCCTCTTCTTTCTTGTCCTCCTTCATTCATGGCAAGGAAAAGAACCTCACATCATTTAGGGTTTCTAAAATTGAAAACCTAATGAACCTTAATCATGAAATCAACCCTAGAATCACTAAACCCATCTTCTTTCTAAGCTTTCTAAACCATAAAATCAAGCCAAACTCAAACTATATTTCATAACTTACCTTGAATCTTTACTCAACCCAAGGGTTTCTTGTATCAAAATAAAGCTTAGACTCTCCTCTTCACTTTTCTTCTTGCTCTTTCTTCAAAACTCACTCACTTTCATGAAAATGCCAAAACCCTAGCAAGCTCCTTTCTTCTTCTCCTTTCTTTCCTCTTCTACGTAAACTTCTCCCTCTTCTCCTTTAAATTTCGTAAATCTCACTTCTTCCTACACTAACTCACTTAAACTCCTCCTTTTATACTTCTTCTCTAATCTACTTAAGCCCAAAAGGCCCAAGCCTTCATTTAATTCCTTCTTCTTTCATTTTTTCCTACATCCTCCTTACTTCCTCTTTATCCTACAACTTACTTAGGCCCAATTATCTTTAAGCCCATTTTATCTTTCTTTTCTTTCCTACCTCATTAAAACCCAACTAATTCATTTAATTCCATTAACTCATTACCTAACATCTTTAATGCCAACTCATATTACTCAATGTCAAGTTAATTAATGTTAACATAATTTACTTAATTATTCTAATCATGCTTAATTACATAAAAAAATTTGGGGCTAATAATTGTTGTATGAGATAAATCATTTGGGTTGAGATTTGGGGGATTTATGAAATCATTTTGGTAATTGATTGTTTGAGGAGTGTTATTGCATTAGAAGAAGTGAAATTGGGAAGATTATGAGTGAATATGATGTTAGAATGTATGTAGGAAACATTGGAGGGGCTTTGGAGGGTTTGGGAAACCCCCATGTCCATTTAACAGACCTTCACTGGTCAAAAATGACCCCTAGCATCTCCCATGTCCGTTTAACAAACTTTAGGTCTATTTAACGGATCTTCTTGGGTGAAAAATGACTTTCAAGCCAGTTTATGTCCATTAGGCGGACATGTATGTTCGTTAAACGAACATTCACGGGACAGCTACAGTAAATTGCAATTTTGACTATTTTAGATGTAGAATCTCACTTCGAGTTCTTATGAAAGTTGTAGATCTCGAAGTCCTCTTTCAAACAGTCCAAAAACGACATCAATACGACATCTGTAGCAAAAGTTATGGCAATTGTGCCAAGACAGGTACAAAATGATTAAGAACATAAACATGTTGGATTTTTTTAGCCATAACTTCGTCTTCTGACCTCCGAAAGAAGTGATTCTTGAAGCAATAGATTACTAAGACATTTTCATACCTCCTCACAAAAATTGATGGCCTTTGGAGTTGATTTGAAAGAGTTTGATGGAAAGATAATGAGGGGTCAATTTAGAGGGCATAACTGGGGTATGAATATACTTTGGTTTTTTAAGCATAACTTCTTCTATAGAGTTCCATTTGAGATAGTTCTTGCTTCAAATTAAACTAGAGATTTGGAGCTAAAATTGTTTTGGAGAAGTCAATTATGATTTTGGTGATTGACGGGTGTGGGCACACTACTCTTGTGGGATATGGCTAATGAGGGTTCTTTGAAATAACCCTTATAGGTAATACACACGGTTTTGTTTTATGGTTCAAGAGTTGGGCTCCGGATCTCGAGACCCAACATATATGGTATCAAAGAAAGAGTTGAGTTCTGAAAACGGTGCCCTACAGGAATCACATTTCTTAACCCTAGCCTAAAGCACTTTCAAAGTCAAGACAACTATTGGCTATCCATCTTTGCATTTCGAGGGGAAGTACTGACGTGTAGGAGAGCATGTATAATAGTTAATTACTTAGCTCCAAGTACTCTTTAGGAGAGAATTTGTTTGCATGGTCAAGGGGCACACCATGGGTTGAGAAGATTTGAGTAGGAGAAGAGGAAGAGATGATTGATGAGGGTTAGAAGGGCGAACAAGAGGAAAAGAGCTAGGATCTTCAAGCAAGTGAAGTTGAGAGGGAATTGAATTCGTGAGACTAGAAAAGGAAACACTGGGATTCATTTAGGTGAAAGTAGACAAATTTTGTTGCCTTAAATAGAAGCCAAATAGGTAGGAAAATAAGGGAAAGAAGGGATTTAAGAAGGAGAAAATGAAATAAACCGAAAATAAAGAGAGTAAAGGAGTTTAAAGGAGGGAGATTAGGTATAAGAAGAATACAACTAAAAAAAGAACCTTGAGAAACAAAAGGAGCGGTAAAGAAGGCAAATGATGGACAATGGTTAGCAAGTTGAGTATAAGGCCCCAACATATACCCTAGCAGCATTATAGCATGTCTAGGGTATATTAAGAAGTGAAGATAAAGAATTAACTGCATCTAAGAATAGTAAGGGACATAATAGTAATTAATTTAAAAGACAAGGTAAATTGGTAATTCGTGTTAGAGTAGTGCCCTGAAGGCAATCGCCTTTAGCGCGTTTTATATAAAGTTGTGTACAAACTTTATGAATAAATAAAGAAAGGCATATTTCATTAATTTGATATTCATTATTTATGAATTGATATGATTTATAAGCAAATTAATGAAGTCCATGATATATGACATAGCATGAAGGAAATTATGATGTGATCATACTACTGAGATTCCTATCATGTGAAATTATGTCAAGATTCAAATTATCCCTAGTCATAGGATTACCAAACCGACATCGGTAATCCGGAGAGACTAGCACATGTCAAGCTCCTCGATTTGATCAGCAATGGATCTCGAAACTGTAAATATGAGATGTTTAAAGTTGAGATGTGAATGCTTACTAGAGGTAGTAAGTACATTGGATGACCTGCTATGAGATCATCACATGGATGTCCTATTTTAATGTCAGTGATAATCTCATCATAGCAATGGTGCAATTATCCTTAGACTTGAGGTACTCAAGGATATCTTGGATACTGATTCTGTGCTTTGACTCCATTCCTTGTTGCCTTACAGAAGTCGCTCGTAGGGTGGTGCTTGGGTACAGCTTGAGATATTCGAAGGTAATTGAGTAGCCAATAAAGGATTCACCACTTCTGTGATAGCAGAAGATGATACCCGTGGCCTCTTGTTAGGGTCATTACTTGGAAATCTCTGGCCAGAGTTCATATGTCAAGAAGAGTGTCTTCAATGGCATATAAAGTAATGAGTCCTAGGACGAGAACTGATATCACTTGGACTAGATTTGACGTGCTCAGTCTAGTAAGAGTTGACACTTTGCCCATACTCATAACCAAGTGAGTTATAGCATGGTGAAAGGACGAATTGCACAGTAATTGTCTATGGAAAGGTTCGTGATAAGGTTCGTGATGAACATAGGTTCATTCGTCAAACCAATTACTTTTCGATCAATTGGGGGTCATGATGTGTTGCTAGATACCGCTCATGACTTGCTTAGATTAAGTGTTAATCAAAGTGGCCAACATAACTGGGAACCTAATGGGTCACACGCATAAGAGTGATTCGGAGAATTCGTAAAATAGTTTTAGACAGAGATCCAATATTTGGAGAGCAATAAGATTAAATGGATCCCGATGAGATCAAGATATGTCCCGATGAGATCGCGACATCGATATTGCTGAAACAGGTCTTCGGTGTTTTTTCCATACCGGGGGCCAGTAGGACCGACCCCAGTGTGACTGGACCACTTCAGCATTTATATACATATATATATATATATCTTATTAATTAATTAAAGAATTAATATATATATATATGTGGTATACGTGGAAAGGAGGAGAAGCTTCTCTTTTATGCTTAGTCAAAAGTTGTTTTTTAAATGGCATTAAATGACTAAAAGACAAAAGATGAAAGATAGAAGAGATGATGATGTTCGTTAGTTTTTGAAGAAAAAGAAAGAGTTTCTTTCTCCAAAAACATACGATCATCTCATCTTTCAAGCTTCATCCTCTCCAAGTTTCTCTCCATCGTTTCTCCATAGCTCTCCAAGAATAAAGTTAAGATCTAGCAATCTTTACTTTATTCTAGCTATTCCCAGGTCAAAGAGTTTGTCCCAGTTAGGTTCTCCGATCTCTGCGTGGATACTGTTAGAGATGGTCTCTTTTGGTCGTTATGGTTTGACATTGTTATATAGACACATGGATCTTGGCCTTTGGGAAGGTCCCGGAATAAAAATTTTTGTTTTTCCGCACCGTGTACATGTGATGTACACATCGGGATTTTCCTACAGTGGTATCAGAGCCACTTGTGTCGTATATAACGAAGAAATCATAACAAGGTCGGAGCTGCCTATTGCTTGTGACGATGATGCATGTTGACTGTGTTAAATTCGAAATCAGTATAGAAATCTTGTTTTCGAAATTTTCTTGCCCAGATATGCTCATAAGATGTTGGTGAATATGTCTGTAGAAGATCAGAATTTATCAATGTGATTTGATATGGTTTTGCTAATTTATTCCCTAATGTTCTGGTTGCTGTCTTTGTGCACAATCCTTGAACAGGCATGCTTATAAATTCGAGAATAAATTGTAGAAATTTTTTTTTTCGGATTTTCTTTCACCGACATGTCTCTCAGATGTTTATTTATGTCTATGAGAATGGAAAAATGTTTTCGAGGTGATTTACTATTTATTTGAGAATTTATTGTGTGCTGTTGGGAATATCTGTGTTGATGAACACAGATTCAACATTGGCTTGATTGCTGAGGTTGGTTGAGTTTTTGTTGGAAATAAATCCTGAAAAAATTCATGGAATATGTTGTAACCTCTGTAATTTTCTCAGAATTTATTGAAATTGTTTCAATGAGTTTTTCAAGCAAAAGACAGAGCATGGCAGTTTTGAGAAAGTTGCTGGAGCTATTTTGTTTGGAATGATTAATTTTGTATTTCTCAATTCCAATGCCTTGGATTATTTTTAATGTGATTAAAAATATGTTACATTGATATTGTATGCTTGCCAAAATGATTTTCTTGAAATTGGGTTTTCAAAAATTTTCAGATGTCAAATATGTCTCATTAGCGTCTCGTTAGTATATTTCGTTGTCTTGATTGTTTTGGCCGTCACAAATTTTGTGACCAATGCCGAAGTAGTCTTGATAAAGTGTACACTACCTAGAGATACTTAGGATGATAGTTTGATATTCGCAAAATTATTTGGAAATCTAAGTGAATAGTAGTGTATTCATCGATTTCAAGTTTTTCATGTATAATATGATTATATGTATGGTAAGCATGATACAATGAAAGTGTTTCATTAGTACATCAAAGTAGAGTATATTACACTTGGTATTGTGAATTTGAATTGCACGGATTGAGAAATTAGCCGATTAGGAGAGCAATTATGAGCATAAGTCGACTTACACATGCATAAGTCGACTTGCATAGTCAGATAAGTCGACTTATACATGCACAAGTCGACTTGCATAATCAGATAAGTCGACTTGCACAAACGCATAAGTCGACTTGCATGCGCACAGTAGCATAAGTCAAATTGCATGTTCCGACAAGTCGACTTATACATGCACAGTAGCATAAGTCGACTTACACATGCATAAGTCGACTTATACATGCAAAGGTGGGATGATGGATGATTATAGGTATAAATTCAATGTGATTGATGCCCTAAATCATTCCATATAGTCATGATGACTATAATCCTACAGCTTGGAGAAGAAGAAGAGTAAAGAAAGATGAAATCCCTCACACATAATATGAAAACTAACGCCTTCCATTAATATAGAGAGAACCAGAGTTCTTATAGAGTTCGGGTTGTTGGGTAAACCCAAGCTCACTCTATATGGATATGTTCGAACCATGGAAATAAGATTTTCGGATTAATGGGTCGGTTTTCACTAGAAGCGTTGATTTGTTGAGTAAACTCAAGGTTAACGTAGACAGAGGCAAAATTGGGTAGTGTACATCAGATGTACACGCATCAAGAGTTGATAACCCAATGTGTGTGCATACATCACGAGTTGATAGCACTAGTCGATAATTGCACCTGTGATGTAATTGGTATGATCGATACCTGCCGATTGATCTAAGGTGGCTTGTTGGGTAAACCCAAGGTCATTTTAGTAATGTCGGATATCTATGATGCAATTGGTATGACCGATACCTACCGATTGACCTAAGGTGGCTTGTTGGGTAAACCCAAGGTCATTTTAGTAATATCAGATATCGACCCACTAGGACATTTTGTCATAATGTTTCTTGGATTTTTAATGATGGTTATGGATTCTTTGAAACTAGTGGGAGTCATATGCATGTCATGCAAGTCCTTATGATCATGCATGTAATTCTATTCTAACATTCTTTCTCTCTTTCTCTTTAGGTTGATTGAAGATGTCTTCTAGTGTGAATTTGCGCTCACTAATGGATTCTAATAAATTAACTGGACCAACTTTCTCGATTGGCTGAGAAATCTGAGAATTGTTCTCAGATCTGAGGAACTAGGCTATGTCCTAGATGTTCCACTTCCTGATCCACTTGCTGTTGATGTTTCTGATGAGAATCAGAAAGCTTATCGTAAGCATCTCAAAGACAGTGACAAGGATAGCAAGTCAGTGCTCGTGGTGGACTCTTCTTCTTCTGGTTCAAAGAAAAAGAAACTGAAGAAGAAAAGGTCTAAGAAACCAAAAGAAAGTGCAGCCAAAAAGAAAACCAAAGAAACTGCACCAAAAGGAATTTGCTTCCAATGTGGCAAGATTGGCCACTGGAAGCGAAACTGCAAAGTCTATCTGGAAGAATTGAAGCAGAAGAAGGCATCAGATGCCTCGGCTTCTTCAGGTAAGTTTTTCATTGAGGTTAATACTGTTTCTGACCATAACATATGGGTATTAGATACCAGTTGTGGCTCACACATATGCAATGATATGCAGGGCCTCAAGGACGAGAGCGACTCATGAAGGAGAACTAGACTGCGTGTAGGAAATGGAGCAAGAGTTCTGCATTAGCCGTAGGCACTTATTTTTATCACTCCCGATGGGCTTGTAATTAAATTGGATGAATGTTATTTTGTACTGCTTTAACAAAGAACATATTATCATTTCTTGTTTAAATAGAGTGGTTTCCATTTGACTTTTAGTAACAATGGTTGTTCTATTAGTTTGAATGGAATGCTTTATGGTACTGATACATTATGCCATGGAATTTACATATTAGATATGTCACATCCAATTATGAATGTCAATGACACGAAAAGACATAAACGAGATAATTTAAAATCATCTTACTTATGGCATTGTCGCCTTAGCCATATAAATGAGAGACGCATAGCTAAGCTCCATGAGAATGGTAGTTTAGGGTCATTTGATTATGAATCATATGACACATGTGAATCTTGTTTATTAGGCAAGATGACTAAGTTACCCTTTAAGGGAAAGGGTGAACGAGCGACTGGAGTATTAGACCTAATACAATCAGATGTATGTGGTCCGATGTCTATCCATGCTAGAAGTGGTTGTCTTTACTTCATTACCTTTATCGATGATTATTCTCGATATGGGTACCTATATCTGAAGAGATACAAATCTGAAGCATTTGAAAAGTTCAAACAATTCATAAATGAAGTAGAAAACCAACTTAGGAAAAGTATCAAAATATTACGATCTGATCGTGGTGGGGAATACTTAGACCAACAATTTTTAGATTATCTCAGAGATAATGGGATTTTATCTCAATGGACTCCACCTTACACACCACAGCATAATAGTGTGACAGAAAGGAGAAATCGAACCTTGTTGGACGTGGTACGATTGATGATGGGCTTTGCAAAGTTACCAAAATCCTTTTGGGGGTATGCACCCGAGACAGCTGTTTACTTGTTAAACAGAGTTCCATCAAAGACAGTTGATGTTACTCCATATGAGATGTGGACTAACAAAAGACCCTATCTTACTCATTTGAAAGTTTGGGGTTGTCCAGTGAAGCGGACACAGTCAGATAAACTTGATGCAAAGTCTGACAAATGTTTGTTCGTAGGATATCTTAAAGAAACAATGGGATATCAATTCTACCTTGCTGAGGAACAAAAGGTGTTTGTTTCAAAGTATGCTGTCTTTTTAGTGAAAGAGTTTCTTTTACAAGAAGACAGTGGGAGCAAAATTGAACTTGAAGAAGTTCAAGATGCTCGAATGACGCAGATCAATCGCTCGAACTCAAACCGTGACTCATACAGATGAAGTAACAGTTCAACCTTCTACAACACACGAAGTTCGTAGGTCACGTAGGATACGCTATGTTCCTGAGAGATATGGATTTCTCGTGAGTGAACAGAATGACGTATTGCTCATAGAAGATAATGAGCCTACCACCTATGAAGAGGTTCTGAAGAGTTCAGAGTCTGAGAAATGGCTTCATGCCGTGAAGTCTGAAATGGATTCTATGTATGAAAACCAAGTATGGACTTTGGTTGAGGCACCCGAAGGAATAAAACCTATAGGGTGTAAATGGGTTTTCAAAAAGAAAACCGACATGGATGGTAATGTGATTACCTATAAAGCAAGGCTTGTGGCTAAAGGTTTTCGTCAAAGACAAGGAGTTAACTACGACGAGACCTTCAACCCAGTAGCAATGCTTAAATCCATTAAAATACTCCTAGCCATTGCCACTCATTATGATTATGAGATATGGAAAATGGATGTGAAGACAACTTTCCTAAATGAAAATCTAACTGAGGATGTGTATATGACACAACCTGAGGGCTTCATCTCCTATGATGGCGAAAAGGTATGCAAGCTTCAGAAATCCATCTATGGATTGAAACAAGCATCCAGAGTTGGAATATCCGCTTGATGAGGTAATCAAAGAGTTTGGTTTCTCACAAAATCCGGATGAACACTGTGTGTATAAGAAGGTTAGTGGGACTGCAATCGTATTCCTTGTGCTATATGTAGATGACATATTATTACTAGGAAATGATGTCTCTATGCTACAATCTGTGAAGATTTGGTTGTCCAAACAATTTGCCATGAAAGACCTTGGTGAAGCAACTTATATCCTTAGGATAAGAATCTATAGAGATAGATCAAAAAGATTGCTTGGTCTTTCACAATCAACGTACATAGACAAGATGCTAAAGAGGTTTAGCATGGAACAATCCAAGAAAGGGTACCTTCCTTTGAATCATGGGATAACACTCTCGAAATCTATGTGTCCTAAGACACAAGATGAGAGGATGCACATGGATATGATCCCGTATGCATCTGCAGTAGGATCTATCATGTACGCAATGCTATGTACGAGACACGATGTATCATATGCTCTAAGTGTTACGAGCAGATACCAATCGGATCCTGGTGAGGGTCACTGGGTGGCTGTCAAGAATATCCTCAAGTACTTGCGAAGGACTAAGGATGTTTTCTTGATATATGGAGATGGAAATCTCCAGGTGAGCGGACATACAGATGCCAATTTTCAATATGATAAGGATGATTCTAAATCCCAATCAGGTTATATATTCACACTGAATGGCGGGGCGGTCAGTTGGAAGAGTTCCAAACAAGAGACAACTGTCGATTCAACAACCGAGGCAGAGTACAATGCCGCTTCAAACGCAGCAAAGGAAGCAGTTTGGATTAAAAAGTTCATTACTGAACTTGATGTGGTTCCCAGCTGTGATGGGCCCATACAGTTGTATTGTGACAACAATGGGGCTATTGCGCAGGCGAAGGAACCAAGGTCTCATCAACGATCCAAACACGTACTCCGTAGATATCATCTGATCAGGGAGATCATTGGTCGAGGTGATGTCCAGATAGAGAGAATTCCCACAGAGCATAATATTGCTGATTCGTTGACAAAGCCATTGTCACAGAAGAATTTTGATTCTCATGTACTCGCTTATGGTATTAGATACCAAGGCGATTGGCTTTAGGTCAAGTAGGATATTTTGTTAGAGTAGTTCCCTAAAGGCAATCGCCTGTAGCGCGTTTTGTACAAAGTTGTGTACAAACTTTATGAATAAATAAAGAAAGGCATATTTCATTAATTTGATATTCATTATTTATGAATTGATATTGATCTATAAGCAAATTAATGAAGTCCATGATATATGACATAGCATGAAGGAAATTATGATGTGATCATACTACTGAGATTCCTATCATGTGCAATTATGTCAGTATCTAAATTATCCCTAGTCATAGGATTACTGAAACTGGACATCGATAATCCGGAGAGACTAGCACATGTCAAGCTCCTTGATTTGATCAAGCAGTGGATCTCAGAAACTGTAAATATGATATGTTTAGAGTTGAGATGTGAATGCTTACTAGAGGTAGTAAGTACATTGGATGACCTGCTATAAGATCATCACATGGATGTCCTATTCTAATGTCAGTGATAATCTCATCATAGCAATGGTGTAAATATCCTTAGACTTGAGGTACTCAAGGATATCTTGGATACTGATTCTGTGCTTTGACTCTATTCCTTATTGCCTTACAGAGGTCGCTCGTAGGGTGGTGCTTGGTACGACTTGAGGTATTCAAGGTAATTGAGTAGCCAATAGAGGATTCACCACTTCTGTGATAGCAGAAGATGATACTCATGGCCTCTTGTCAGGGTCATTACTTGGAAATCTCTGGCCGGAGTTCATATGTCAAGAAGAGTATCTTCAATGACATATAAAGTAATGAGTCCCAGGACGAGAACTGATATCACTTGGACTATATTTTACGTGCTCATTCTAGTAAGAGTTGACACTTTGCCCATACTCATAACCAAGTGGGGTATAGCATGGTGAAAGGACGGATTGCACAGTAATTATCTATGGAAAGGTTCGTGATAGGGTTCGTGATGAACATAGGTTCATTCGTCAAACCAATTACTTTCCGGTCAATTGGGGGTCATGATGTGTTGCTAGATACCGCTCATGACTTGCTTAGATTAAGTGTTAATCTAAGTGGCCAACATAACCGGGAACCTAATGGGTCACACGCATAATAGTGATTCAGAGAATTCGTAAAATAGTTTTAGACAGAGATCAAATATTTGGAGAGCAATAAGATTAAATGGATCCCGATGAGATCGAGATATGTCCCGATGAGATCGCGACATTGATATTGCTGAAACAGGTCTTCGGTGTTTTTTCCATACCGGGGGCCGGTAGGACCGACCCTAGTGTGACTGGACCACTTCAGCATTTATATACATATATATATCTTATTAATTAATTAAATAATTAATATATATATATATATGATGTATATGTGGAAAGGAGGAGAAGCTTCTCTTTTATGCTTAGTCAAAAGTTGTTTTTTAAATGGCATTAAATGACTAAAAGACAAAAGATGAAAGATAGAAGAGATGATGATGTTCGTTGGTTTTTGAAGAAAAAGAAAGAGTTTCTTTCTCCAAAAACATACGATCATCATCTCATCTTTCAAGCTTCATCCTCTCCAAGTTTCTCTTCATCGTTTCTCCATAGCTCTCCAAGAATAAAGGTAAGATCTAGCAGTCTTTACTTTATTCTAGCTATTCCCAGGTCAAAGGGTTTGTCCCGATTAGGTTCTCCGATCTCTGCGTGGATACCGTTAGAGACGGTCTCTTTTGGTCGTTATGGTTTGACATTGTTATATAGACACATGGATCCTGGCTTTCGGGAAGGTCCCGGAATAAAAATTTTTGTTTTTCCGCACCGTGTACATGTGATGTACACACCGGAATTTTCCTACAATTCGTTCATTTCAACATGGACATGCATAATTATACATGAGATATGAATTAGAAAGAAATCAATTGATGATATTATATGCCAATGTGGGAACTAAAGGAAGAAGAATGATCAAATGTGAAATTTGCTTAAAATCAACACATGGTTTAATAGGATTGAAGCATGTGTGTAATTTTAAAAATAACATGAAATGGGTATATAAGAGAGAAGAGAGGGATAGTTGATTTAGTGGTTTTAATTTTATATTTTTTTTTGTCATTTCCTCTCCATTTCATCTTCTTAATCACATCATTTTGCATGTATAAGGATTTAAGCAATTTTACATGGAAATTAAGGTAAAAGCTAGTGGTTTTTCTCCTTATATTTATCTTCTCTTGCTTTGCTCATGAAGAGTTGGAATTATAAGGTTGGAATTGGGATTAAGATATGTACTTGAGGTGTTTCTAGTTGGTGAATCAAGTAAAGCTAAAGGGGAAGAGAAGAAAAAGCACTAGAAGAGTTGGTTGGCCAATTTCAAGTTTTGGGACTACACTTAGTTTAATTTCTGTTTATGCATTTTTGAATATCTAAAAAGATTAATTTAGACATGAAATGCTTGCTATAATGGTGTTTTGGTAGTACTCTACATGGAATTGGTTGAATATGACAAGAGAGTAAAGTTCAGTGGAATTTTATCTTAGGTTCACTTAAATCAGTCCCATTGTTGTGGCCATAACTCGGCATACAAAACTCAAAATTGTGTGATCCTAATTTGATTTCAAAAACTAAAAATCTTTAGAAGAGACCAGGACCTAGTTCTGCCTGGATGACATTGGAAATTGAGATTGAAAATGGTGACTTGATGTTGCCCCTATTTTGGAGTAACTTGTGATTTCTGGTGCATATATCATGATTTAGAAGCCCAAATGACTTGAGTTTTGATGATATGGAAACTAAAGATATAGGAAAACAAGTTTTTAGAAGACATAAAAGCCTAATTTGAACATTTTCTATATGAAAATTGTAGAACAAGTGCATATATGAATTTTATGCAGGGGACCCGACGGGTTGGAAATCCTCCCCGTTGTGTGATTTGCTTCTGGACTGATTTGTTTGCCTATTTTTAGGCCTATACATTGGGGAGGGATTTCTTCCCCACTATGTTCCCCTTGATTCCCCATCGTGTGCCTAACCCAAATTGCAATATTTTGAGTTTTTTTATGTCCAATTTTTACTGAATCACATCCTAGTATTTTTGGATGTTTATAAAACTTGCAAACACCAAGAAATAAATGAAATATGACTTACTATATGTGAATTGGGTGATTAAACAGTGAAATTTAAGATTGAACATAATGCATGCTAAAGGAAATTTACATGTATATAAATGATTTTATGCATATTTATTAGTTTACATACTAATTTTATGAATATAATTAAGTACAATTTAACATGATTTATATTTAAGCGATGGATAGGAATTTATATATTGAAATTATGTCAATGAATGTAATGAAACATGACTAAACAAAACATATACGAAATAAATCATACGAGTACATGTGATTTGTATAGTAATCTAATAGTGGTAAGTCATGACTTGCATGTATGAACTTAAATATAGATTTTATGATTTTAGATGAATATCATATGATTTGTCAATATATTAATTATGACAATGGAAAATGATTAAAGGAAAATGTTATAGTGCTTGCTTTAGTGTCTTGGCGGTGGATTGATAGGCATGCCTATAGGGATACAGTGCACCTGCTACAGTTTGACACCAATGATGTATTCATTTTGTGTAACATCCCCTCTCCTATAGGAAAAGGGTATTTTGGTAATTAGGACGAGTTCGGGATATTAAATTATATCTCGGCATGCACATACAATATATAGCCTTTCTGATTATTGATTGGTTGCACATGCACATAGTATACATGCATTCATGACAGTTTCCGGCCTAGGTTTTTTATTGAACTTCTGTGTGAAATTAATGGAGTAATTGAGTTTGGAAAATCATTTGGACTGCACCATAAATTGTTTTACATTTTTAGGGATTTTTAGGAATTTTTCTGGATTTTTCTGGAGACAATTCCCGGACCGGAAAAATCACCAATTGGCGAACCGGTCAATTCTCGGTAGCAAAAATCGCCACCCACTGGTACTGTAATATTGGGTATATTATTTTGGGACTGAAAGTAGGGTCATTGGAGTCGATTGGGGTAAAATTTTGGACTGGATTAAACAAATGATATTTTGACTTTTCTTTAAATTGAGAACCAATCATATTTTGCCATTTAAAAGGCTACATTAAATGCTTCTCTCAATTCTCTCGGATATGTTTAAAGGAAAGGAGAAGATAGATTGTTTAGGCTTTTGTAATGGTTCATCCGAAAACACACAAAAACAAACTCTTCATTGCAACCATCGAAAATTGGCTCTCCTTTTCTCATCTTTCCCCATAACTTCAAGCTACTCTCTTTGATCTCATCAAAGCTAGATGATGAGTATTGTGCATACTTGAGAAGGGAAGGAGGTTGGTACCTTGGTGTAGGAGTTAGAAGTTGGTTATTGAAGCTTTGAAGGAGGTTTTGTATTAGGTAAGTTTTCATTTAAGGTTTGAGTTTTAAATGAGATTTGCATAAGGAATTAAAAGCCATGATAGTGAGGAGTGATTAATAAAAGGGTTTAAAGCATGTATGAGGTTCATGTAGGCATTAAAGTGATGATTATTATGATTTGAAGAAATGGGTATGAGGCTAGGTGAAGATGTATTGAAATTAATGATATGGTTTGATTTTGAGTTGAGTATGGATGATTATTTGAGTATATGAATTGAGGAATTTAATGCTGCCAATTTCTCAGTATTAGCCCTAGTATATGTATGACTGTAGTAATATTTAATTCGTATTTATTTGGATGTCTAGTGATGTGAAAAAGGCATTGGAAATGTTAGAACTAAGGTTAACATTAAATCTGGAAAGTTAGGGTTGAAATTGATGTTACTGATTTATTCCTAACTTATTGTGTAGGAATGCAAATGAGGTAAGGTTAGTGGCTACTGAAACTTTGGGATGTTGGCTTCAATTTAGTGTGAAATAGGTGTTGTTGAATTTCAATGATAGAAGGGTAAATTTTTGCATGGAAAGTTACTGTTCCATTGCCTGTAAACAGTAACCGCAACTATGACATCTGAGTTTTGTTGATTTTTATGAATTAATGGAGATGGAATTAGGGAAAATGGTCTTCATGGAAGTTGTAGCATATTGAATTATCTTTCCATTGCTACTGATATTGCTATTTTTAGAATTTTATATTGGGAGATATGAATTGATTACTAATGACTGGTTTTGAGCATTTTGGATGAAACCTAGCTTAAGTGTGATTTTGTGAGTTTACTGATTGGAGGCAATTTTAACATTTTATGTGGACTGAATTGGTGTGAGTGAGATTCTGAAAAGTTGTATAGGAAGAGATTACCTTGAAATTGATATATGGTGTGTAATTTTTAGAAGTCAGAATTGGGAGTTATGATTTTTCAAAAATTGACCCTACATCAGGTTATGAATGGCTGATCATAACAATAGCTTCCATAACAGTTTTGAAATTGATAGAGATCGAATTGGATGATGAGTGCTTCATGAAAATTGAAGTTTGAGATGTTATATTTTCAGGGATATAAAGTTCGGATTTTACTGACTTGTATACAGGGAGTTATGCTTGTTATAAGGTTACTACCCAAATTGGAGGATTTCAGGGACAGTAACATTAGATGAGTTAATTGACTTGTTTAGCAATAGAATTTGATTTTGGATTGTTCATGAAAGTTGTTGAAGACATTGTGAACTTATTAACCATATTTTTGTGGTAATTTATTACTAAAGAATCAGTGAGTTATGAAATTGCCACTGTACTGCCCTGTGTTGAGGGAAATTGAGTAGGCTGTAGGTTTGATGGAGTTTTTGACACCCTTAGGGTTGGAATTGATTTTTATGGTCTTCTTGAGAATTGTAGAGCTTTTCATAAGCTTTCCAACAAGGTATAGTTTGCATTTTTCAGAAATGTGTAGAAAGAGTTATGGGTGTTGGAAGGTTGGTTGGAAATCAGTAAATAAAGGGGGAAATAAAGGTTATATATAAAAATATAAATTGTTGAGTTTTGGTTTCTTTCGTGAATAACTTTTTCGTCCGATGTCCGATTGACCTGATTCTTGAGGCATCGGATTCATTGAATATTTAATTTCATTTTCTGAGAGATTCGGGATTTTAGGCGAGAATTTGGCGTATACAGGTAGCAGACGGTGAATCAACATTTTATTTAATTGGGGACCTATAGAGGTCCGAATTGCATGCCGTCGGTGCCTATGGTTTCTAATTTTAATAGAATTTTATTATGGAGAAATATTGAATTAGGGCGGGATGCCATGAACATGCATAATACACATTTGATGATTTCATGTGCATTGTTTAGTCATTTATACCAATGGTAATGGTTATTCATTTAACTTGCTATAGAGGCTCAAGTGGACCATCGTTCCACGGACTTGGCAGAGACTTCCCGGCACTAGCGTGGAAGTTATTAGGTGAGTAACCTAGTTGGTTATTCCAATCTATGTGTTTACTGTGATTGATTGCCTACGGGGATTACGTGGATTATATGTGGCATTCTTGATCGCGATTTACATGAGGCAACCGTCTAATTGACTGAATATTTGACCGTGTATTATCATGTTTATCGCTATGGACCATGTGCATTCATGCACAAATGCATCACATCGTTAAAAAGAAAGTTGTGAACCGAGACGCCATCAGATTGAACCGAGCCTCAGAGCTCGATATATCGAACCGAGCCTCGAGCTCGACGGAGATAATTCTCCCCACGCGCCTATATCTTGATCCGTTATGCGCTCGGTCACAATCTGAAATGAATCGAAAAGAGTCACATGTGCATTGCATCTTGGATGAATATTTGGAAATGTTTTAACCGGTTCTTTATACACTGCTCGTGATCTGTATCTCAGATAAGTGTCTTGTGATTGTTTCAATCGTGTGTTTTGTATAATTATTGAATGAGTATTGTATCATGCTTATGTGATGCATGAATTGGGAGAACCATCGATGATGGTTTCTCATTGAGTTCGCAAACTCATCCAAAATTGCAACTTATTTTTCGTGCCTTAGCATGTAGGAGATAGCTCCTCGGACCGTAGAAGCAGATCTTGTGGATCGGGCGAGAAAGCGATGGCTCAAAGGTCGGTCATTGGGCTTCCTTTGAGACTTATAGTTATATCTGTTTATTGTACATTCAATTATCTTACTTAGCGTGCGATCGTTTGGAACATGTGTAAATTAAAAATCTTGTGATCGTAAATTCTTGAAGTTTTGAGTGAATGAAATGGAATCTAATTTGGTTTTAAAAAGTGGTCAATTTCTTATTCTTGTCTTATGATTGTGATGCCATGAGGAGTGTAGTGGTTGTTGTTAGTAGTGGTCTCTTCGTAGGATATGTATCGGAATGACCTACAGGCGTTAGGTGGATACCCTATGGTGGGGCGCTACATTTGGTGGTATCGAGCATGGTTTGGCATCTTTGGGAATAGTAACAATGTAGGTATGAATCGGATGGAACTATTGGGCCGATCGAATTTTTGTTTTTTTAGGTCTTCGCATTAGGTGATCGGGTTGAAGCGACCAAATGACCAAGGATCGATGGGAGCAAGTAGGAGTCTTTTATGCCTCGTCGAGGATCTGCCTCCTCGAGTTCCGTGAGACGGAGAGGAGGTATGACTTATTGCGCAAGGCGGTATGAGATTTCTATGGCGAGATGACTCCGCCGAGGCCGAGGATGGTTGGAAGGACGGAGAGAGTCTTGACAGATGGATCGCGAACCCGAGGAGAGGTTCGATTATGCGGTGTCACTTTGCTGCGGGCCCAAAGATATAAGTGGTGGAAGATCTGTGCCAGGCGAGCACCGCCAGCCTTGCTTCTTGTCATGGGCCGAGTTTCGAGGGCCTTCAGGATAATTATATGCCCAAGGTCTATCTTGATATGAAGATGCAGAGTTTCTGAATCAAGGTGGTCGGATGTCGGTGGCGTAATATGAGGTGAAATTTAATGAGCCGATAGATTATGCCACCGTGATGATCCCGATCGAGGCGATAAGTCTTGAGGTTCGAGAATGACCTCAATCTCGAGATCCGTACCAGTTGGCTCGGTCGGACATGGGTACATTCATTGAGTTGAGGGTCTTCTGCCGTTAGTGGAAGCGGTGATGAGGCGAAGACAGTGAGATTGGGTCCGGGATAAGCGGCCCGATGATAGTCGAGGCGCCTGGCAGGAGCTTTAGTAAGCGCCGAGCGGGACTTTCAGTCTCCGGAGGTTCGAGACGATCTGGATTTGGACAGAGAGGCGATTTGTGGTGGCGATGGTAGTGGCGAGGTTACGGATGATTTTTCCAGTGTGCCGCATTGTGAGAGGAGACATAGTGGAAGTGTTGGTGGCTTCTTGGAGCTCGCTTGAGATCGGCTCGACAGAGCATCGAGTTAGGGCCCTGAGATACATTGAGAGTTCATCTGCTAGCGAAGGGACGAGTTAGGAGTAATCTGTTATGCAATGAGTAGAGTGGGTGGATCTGCATGAGGGCCGAGGTAGAGGCCGAGGTAGGTGAGGATCCTTTAGGCGGGCCGAGGGCTCGGGCACCACCACGCCCCAGCCGAGTATATGCCATGACGAGGCGAGGCCCAGATTCCCCGATGTTGTGGTGGTATGCTCCTTTTACGATATTGAGGCTTTTGCATTCTTTGGATCCTGGATCCACACATTCTTTCATCGCACCTCATATGGCATGTAGATTGCATGGGGATAGGGAGATGCTACTAAGATGGGCTAGAGGTGAGTACACCTCTAGGAACTACTATTGCATTAGGAGAGGTCTGCAGGGATGCTCGATTGATTGATCAGCGGTGTTGAGGGCGACCTTATAGTGTTGCCTCCGAGAGATCGATGTGATTACTGGGATGGATCGCTTCGCCCATAGGGCTATCATGGACCGCTATACCAAGGAGGTTGTCTTGGAATCTCTGGTCACCTAGAGCGGTGTTCGAAGGAGTTAGTCGGCGGTGCCACCGGATGATCTCTTTCCTTAGTGCCACGAGATTGATGCGGGAGGTTGTGAGGTATATCGGCTCATGTGGTTGACACCAGAGTTGAAAGAGAGGCTTGAGGATATTCCGTAGTTAGGGAATTTCCAGATGTGTTTCTGATGAGTTCTGGGTTTGCCGCCAGATCGGAGACGAGTTTACCATTGACCTCGTTCAGTCTCGCTCCTATATCTATACCTCCATATAGGATGGCACCGTGGGCCGAGGGAGTTGAAGGTTCGATTCACGGGAGTTGTTGGAGAAGGGTTTATCGGACCCAATGTCTCACCATGGGAGCTCCAGCTTTGTTTGTGAAGAAAAGGATGGTACTTTGAGGTCAGCATCGATTATAGTGGTGAATCGGGTGTGAAGAAAGAATAAATACCCACTGCCTAGGATTGATGACTTATTTGATCAGTTCAGGGGAGCTCAGGTATTCACCAAGTTAGATCTGCGATCTGGTTACTATCAGTTGAAGATTGCAGAGGCCGATGTGCCTAAGAGTGCCTTCAGGAGCAGGTATGGGCATTTCGAGTTTCTAGTGATGCCGTTTGGGTTGACTAATACCCCGGCAGCTTTTATGGCCTTGATGAATAAGGTATTTCAGCCCTACCTGGATCAGTTTGTTATTGTTTTCATTGATGACATTTTGGTGTATTCGAGGGATGAGCAGAGCATAGTGAGCATTTGAGGATTGTGTTACGCATTTATGAGGAGAGATTATACGCCAAATTCAGCAAATGCGAATTTTGGCTAGATCAGGTGATCTTTTGGGGCATATAGGATCGGAGAGGGTATTCGTGGATCCGAGTAAGGTTGAGGCTTTGAAGTGGGAAGCTCCTAGGAATGTGCCGGAGATTTAGAGTTTCCTCGGATTAGCGGGTTATTACCGGAGGTTTGTCGAGGGGTTCTCATTGATCTCAGCCCCTTTGACAAAACTTCTGAGGAAGAATGTGCCATTCAGATGGACCGAGGAGTGTCAGAAGAGCTTTGAGGAGCTGAAACATCGGTTGACTACTGCACCGGTGTTGGCTATTCCATCTGGGACTGGAGGATTTGAGGTGTACAGTGATGCATCACATCAGGGATTGGGATGTGTTCTGATGCAGCACGGTAGAGTCATTGCCTATGCCTCGAGACAGTTAAGGTCTCACGAGGTAAATTATCCTGTTCATGATTTAGAACTAGCTGCAGTTGTGTTTGCATCAAGATTTGGAGGCATTACATATGGTGAGACTTTTCAGATCTTCACTGACCACAGGAGTTTGAGATACCTACTGAGCCAGAGAGAGTTGAATTTGAGGCAGAGAAGATGGCTTGAGTTGTTGAAGGACTATGACTGTACTATCGAGTATCACCCTGGGAAAGCTAATGTAGTGGCAGATGCTCTGAGTAGGAAGTCACACACTAGTACAGCTCAGATTCAGGCAATGAGGTTGCCTAATTTGATTCAGTTGAGGGCTTTGAATGTGCAGTTGAATTTGGAGCAGGATGGAGTATTATTGGCTACATTGAGACTAAGACCGATGCTACTGGACAGGATCAGGAGAATTCAGGATAAGGATCCTGTTATGGTGAGACTTATTGAGAAAGTAAAAACTGATTCGAGATCTGAGTTTGCTGTAAGAGATGAGACTCTATAGATAGGGCAGAGGCTTTGTGTGCCTGATGTGGATGATCTGAGGCGAGAGATACTGGAGGAGGCTCACATGGCCACATATGCTATACATCCTGGTACTACCAAGATGTATAACACCTTAAGCAACATTTCGGTGGCTGGTATGAAGAAGCGGTGGCCGAGTTTGTGTCTAGGTGTTTGACGTGCCAGCAAGTTAAGGCTGAGCACCAGGATCCAGTAGGGAAGCTTCATTCGTTGCCCATTCCGGAGTGGAAATGGGAACGAGTCACCATGGATTTCATTATGGGTTTGCCTAGGACGCCGAGGCAGCATGACGCTATCTGGGTCATAGTGGACCGGTTGACTAAATCGGCCCATTTCTTGGCAGTGAGGGAGAATAATACTATGGATCAGTTGGCCCAGAAGTATGTGGCGGAGATAGTGAGACTGCATGGGGTCCCGGTGTCGATAGTGTCTGACAGGGATCCCAGATTTACTTCGAGGTTTTGGCAGAGTTTGCAGTCTGCTATGGGTACTAGATCGAACTTCAAGATGCAAATTTCATCCTCGCATGATGGGCGAGTGAGAGGACGATTAAGACTGTTGAGGATATGCTTCGGGCTTGTGTATTGGAGTTCAGAGGAGCATGGGATCAGTATCTAGCCCTGATTGAGTTTGCATACAACAACCATTATCATGGTAGCATCGGGATGGCTCCACATGAGGCACTGTATGGGCGACCGTGTAGATCGTCTTTGTATTGGGATGAAGAGGGCGTGAGGATGATTGAGGGTCCTGAGTTGATTCAGATATCTTGTTGATAAAGTGAGATCGATTCGAGTCGCATCAAGGCGCTCGGGATAAACAAAAGAGTTATGTGGATCAAGATAGGAGGGACATTGAGTATAATGTGGGCGACAGAGTATTCTTACGGGTGTCACCGTGGCGTGGTGTACTGAGATTTGGGAGAAATGGTAAGTTAAGCCCTAGGTACATTGGTCCATATAAGATCACCGAGAGGATCGGACCTTTGGCCTCTGAGCTAGCTTTACCGAGTGAGATGTCTCGCCATATGACGTTTTCATGTGAGTATGCTTCGCAGATATCGGTCCGGATCCGACACATGTGATACCGGCTCGGAGATTGAGGTCTCCAAGAATCGAAGTTATGTGGAGGAGCCGATCCATTATCGGGTCTCGGGTGAAACAATTGAGGAATAAGAGTATTCCATCGGTGAAGGTTCTTTGGAGGAACCATTCGACCGAGGAGGCTACCGGGAGACCGAGGAGCATATGAGGAGACAGATCCTCATCTTTTCGATCAATCGTAAGAATTTCGAGGACTAAATTTTGTTAGGAGGAGAATTGTAACATCCCTCTCCTATAGAAAAGGGTATTTTGGTAATTAGGACGGGTTCGATATTAAATTATATCTCGGCATGCACATACACATATAGCCTTTCGACATCGATTGGTTGCACATGCACATAGTATACATGCATTCATGACAATTTCCGGCCTAGGTTTTTTATTGAACTTCTGTGTGAAATTAATGAAGTAATTGAGTTTGGAAAATCATTTGGACTGCACCCTAAATTGTTTTACATTTTAGGGATTTTAGGAATTTTCTGGATTTTTCCGAGACAATTTCCGGACCAAAAATCGCCAATTAATGAACCGATCGATTCTCAGTAGCAAAATCGCCACCCACCGGTACCGTAATATTAGGTATATTATTTCGGGACCGAAAGTAGGGTCATTGAGTCGATTGGGGTAAAATTTTGACCGGATTAAACAAATGATATTTTGACTTTTCTTTAAATTGAGAACCAATCATATTTTGCCATTTAAAAGGCTACATTAAATGCTTCTCTCAATTCTCTCGATATGTTTAAAGGAAAGGAGAAGATAGATTGTTTAGGCTTTTGTAATGGTTCATCCGAAAACACACAAAAACAAACTCTTCATTGCAACCATCGAAAATTGGCTCTCCTTTTCTCATCTTTCCCCGTAACTTCAAGCTACTCTCTTTGATCTCATCAAAGCTAGATGATGAGTATTGTGCATACTTGAGTAGGGAAGGAGGTTGGTACCTTGGTGTAGGAGTTAGAAGTTGGTTATTGAAGCTTTGAAGGAGGTTTTGTATTAGGTAAGTTTTCATTTAAGGTTTGAGTTTTAAATGAGATTTGCATAAGGAATTAAATGCCATGATAGTGAGGAGTGATTAATAAAAGGGTTTAAAGCATGTATGAGGTTCATGTAGGCATTAAAGTGATGATTATTATGATTTGAAGAAATGGGTATGAGGCTAGGTGAAGATGTATTGAAATTAATGATATGGTTTGATTTTGAGTTGAGTATGGATGATTATTTGAGTATATGAATTGAGGAATTTAATGCTGCCAATTTCTCAGTATTAACCCTAGTATATGTATGACTGTAGTAATATTTAATTCGTATTTATTTGGATGTCTAGTGATGTGAAAAAGGCATTGGAAATGTTAGAACTAAGGTTAACATTAAATCTGGAAAGTTAGGGTTGAAATTGATGTTACTGATTTATTCATAACTTATTGTGTAGGAATGCAAATGAGGTAAGGTTAGTGGCTACTGAAACTTTGGGATGTTGGCGTCAATTTAGTGTGAAATAGGTGTTGTTGAATTTCAATTATAGAAGGGTGAATTTTTGCATGGAAAGTTACTGTTCCATTGCCTGTGAACAGTAACCGCAACTATGACATCTGAGTTTTGTTGATTTTTATGAATTAATGGAGATGGAATTAGGGAAAATGGTCTGCATGGAAGTTGTAGCATATTGAATTATCTTTCCATTGCTACTGATCTTGCTATTTTTAGAATTGTATATTGGCAGATATGAATTGATTACTAATGACTGGTTTTGAGCATTTTGGATGAAACCTAGCTTAAGTGTGATTTTGTGAGTTTACTGATTGGAGGCAATTTTAACATTTTATGTGGACTGAATTGGTTTGAGTGAGCTTCTGAAAAGTTGTAGAGGAAGAGATTACCTTGAAATTGATATATGGTTTGTAATTTTTAGAAGTCAGAATTGGGAGTTATGATTTTTCAAAAATTGACCCCTACATCAGGTTATGAATGGCTGATCATAACAGTAGCTTCCATAACAGTTTTGAAATTGATAGAGATCGAATTGGATGATGAGTGCTCATGAAAATTGAAGTTTGAGATGTTATCTTTTCAGGGATATAAAGTTCGGATTTTACTGACTTGTATACAAGGAGTTATGCTTGTTATAAGGTTACTGCCCAAATTGGAGGATTTCAGGGACAGTAATATTAGATGAGTTAATTGACTTGTTTAGCAATAGAATTTGATTTTGGATTGTTCATGAAAGTTGTTGAAGACATTGTGAACTTATTAACCATATTTTTGTGGTAATTTATTACTGAAGAATCAGTGAGTTATGAAATTGCCACCGTATCGCCCTGTGTTGAGGGAAATTGAGTAGGCAGTAGGTTTGATGGAGTTTTGGACACCCTTAGGGTTGGAATTGATTTTTATGGTCTTCTTGAGAATTGTAGAGCTTTTCATAAGCTTTCCAACAAGGTATAGTTTGCATTTTTCAGAAATGTGTAGAAAGAGTTATGGGTGTTGGAAGGTTGGTTGGAAATCAGTAAATAAAGAGGGAAATAAGGGTTATATATAAAATATAAATTGTTGAGTTTTGGTTTCTTTCGTGAATAACTTTTCTGTCCGACGTCCGATTGACCTGATTCTTAAGGTATCGGATTCATTGAATATTTAATTTCATTTTCTGAGAGATTCGGGATTTTTAGACGGGAATTTGACGTAGCCCTGGGTAACGAAACGGTGAATCACTGTTTTATTTAATTGGGGACCTATAGAGGTCCGAATTGCATGCCGTCGGTGCTATGGATTTCTAATTTTAATAGAATTTTATTATGGGAAATATTGAATTAGGGTCGGGATGTCATGAACATGCATAATACACATTTGACTGATTTCATGTGCATTGTTTAGTCATTTATACCAATGGTAATGGTTATTCATTTAACTTGCTATAGAGGGTCAAGTGGACCGTCGTTCCACGGACTTGGCAGAGACTTCCCGGCACAAGCGTGAAAGTTATTAGGTGAGTAACCTAGTTGGTTATTCCAATCTATGTGTTTACTGTGATTGATTACCCTACGGGGATTACGTGGATTATAACTGTGATTTGATTGCCCTACGGGGATTACGTGGATTATATGTGGCATTACCGATCGCGATTTACATGAGGCAACCGTCTAATTGGACTGAATATTTGGACGTGTATTATCATGTTTATCGCTATGGACCACGTGCATTCACGCACAAATGCATCACACTGTTAAAAAGAAAGTTGTGAACCGAGACGCCACCTGAACTTGAACCGAGCCTAGAGCTTGATATACTGAACCGAGCCTCGAGCTCGACGGAGATAATTCTCCCCAGACGCGTCTATACTGATCACTGTTATGCGCTCGGTCACAATCTCGAAATGAATCGGAAAAGAGTCACATGTGCATTGCATCTTGGATGAATATTTGGAAATGTTTTGACTTGTTCTTTATACAACTTTGCTCGTGATCTCAGATCTCAGATAAGTGTACTTGTGATTGTTTCAATCGTGTGTTTTGTATAATTATTGAATGAGTACTGTATCATGCTTATGTGATGCATGAATTGGGAGAACCATCGATGATGGTTTCTCATTGAGTTCGCAAACTCATCCAAAATTGTAACTTATTTTTCAGGCCTTAGCATAGACAGATAGCTCCCTCAGGACTATAGAGCCGTATACTGTGGACTGGCGAGAGAAGCGATGGCTCAAAGGTCGGTCAGCTGGGCTTCCTTTTGGAGACTTATAGTGAGATCTGTTTATTGTACATTACAGTATCTTACTTAGCGTGCAGTGGTTTGGAACATGTGTAAATTAAAAATACTGACAGTCGTAAATTACTGAGTTTTGAGTGAATAAAATGAAATCTAATTTGGTTTTAAAAAGTGGTCAATTTCTTATTACTGTCTTATGATTGTGATGCCATGAGGAGTGTAGTGGTTGTTGTTAGTAGTGATCTCTTGTCGTAGGATATGTATCGGAATGACCTACGGGCGTTCCGGTGGATACCCTATGGTAAGGGGGCGCTACATTTTGAGACTGTAGTGTCTCTATAGTTTGATACCTTCTGGTATCTATATTTTGTTACCTACGAGTAACTATAGTTCAATTCCATTTTGCTACATTTGAAAAGAAGCTAAGGAAGAGGAGAGAAAAAGGGAGAAGATGATAAAGGAACAAGGAGTGGGTTGTGTCCATTATATTTTTTTATTTCGAGTGTGATTTTGCATGTTGTATATTAAGTCTTGTTTGGGTTTTCATGATGTGACTCGTGTGAATGTGTCAATGGCTAGGACTTATCGAAACTAGTTTAACTTTGGATATAGTATTCTAGGTTTTAAAGATTTATTAGTTTGGGAAATTAGTGTCCTAGGTCGCTTTGGTTAAATATGCAGGTTAATTAGGATATGATGTTAGTTCATCCACCCTAGGAATTTGCCACATGCATTTATAAACTTAGGTCAATTGAATCAGTAACGTTGTTAATATCCTTTCACGAGAATGATTAGCTAAAGAAGGGAGGTAGACAATAAAAATAAAAATAAAAATAAAAAAGCATGTATTTCGTAAACAAATAACTATTCCACTAATCTTCGAGTTATGAATAAAGCTAGTAGCTAGTTAATAATGTGATCTAGCTGAGTAACTAAGGGACATTTATCAAAAATGTTTGCCTTCGCGTGAAAAGGCTAGGATGACATCCCAACCAAGTCTATGAATAAAAACATGACTTATTTAAGTAACCAGGGGACATTCATCACAAATGTTTGCCTTCACATTAAAAGACTAGGTTAATGTTAATGAAAATTAACAAAAATAGTGTTTTGTTAAATAAAACCTACCGATCTCTATGAATAGATTGAACTTTCATGAAAAGCTACTTAGAATTACGATTTTGATTAACCAAATAATTATCAATATGTGTGTGCAAGGGATGAGGGGTGAATGAATTTGACATTAAGGTCTTGATTAATACGTATATTTAGTCTAAAGTACTTAGCCACATATTTCATAAGTTAATAAGTTAGAACAACTAAAAGGTTTGTGTTTAAAGTTAAATGAGTTTTGTGAAGGTCAATGCCATTATACCATTATTGCATATGTGTGCTTATTGAGGATAAGCAAAAGTTTAAGTGTAGGGATGTTGATAGTTACAGGGTGCATTATGTTTTAATTTGGTGTGTTTTTAGTTGTTAATTAGATAATTTGTGTTTGTTTAGATTTAGAATTATGTTAGTATGATTATGTGTTTATGTTTTTTGAGTGTTATATGGCTTAGAGCATGTTATTGAGCTTTAATTTTGCGTGTTTGTGGTGTTTGATGAGTTTGTTAATGTTTGAGACTAGGTAGAAGATATGGAGAAAGCGTGGAGGAGGAGCTAAGGCCATGATTATGACATATCAGTCACGATCGTGATAGAAGCAACCATCACAGGCCATGATCGTGACTTATTAGCCATGATCATGAAAAAAGCCAAACAAGACCAAGCCACGATCACGACTCACTGGCCACGATCGTGAAAGAAGCCAAATTTTAAGTGCCACGATCGTGATTGATTGGCTACAATCATGGCATACACGATAATAGATGTGAGGACTACTTTCGAAATCAATTTTTTGAGAGTTATTTCAACCATTTGGGCCCAGGTAAACCTAGTTTTTACCCTAAATGGAAAAAGGATATAAAAGGAAAAGAAAGAAGCCCTAAAATGGGGACCTCCATTTTGCTACATTTGGAAAAAAGCTAAGGAATAAGAGAGAAGAAGGGACAAGAGGAGAGAGGAAGAAGGAGTTGTTGTTGCTGATCCCACTCCAATTTATCTTCCTTATTCCATCTTGTTATTTCTTTCATTGGATGTATAAAATGGATGTGATGATGATGAATTGGTCTTTAAGGATGTTCTAACCTCTTTTAGGAATTTGTTCTTGAATCAATGTTATTTTTATTGCTTTTGATGTTAATGAGTTGGGTATTGTGATTGTTTGTTGTATTTACATGCTTTGGTAATAAATAGAGGGAGTGAATTGATAGCAAAATGATTAGATTGGGTAATGGGAGTTAAACAATCTAATAGATTACGTAACAATCAAATCAGTAATTTATATGAAATGAGATTTCGTGTAAGGACCGGAATGTCTATTAGAGTGTTTAAGATCTAATTAGATATGTGGGTTGTTAATTAATTGAGAGGTTTCGAATTCCATAATTCAATTCAATTAGGGTTTATAATTTACGATTAAATGATTATAACTAGAGAGAGAGTAATCACCCATTGAACTTCTAGGACCGATACTGGATTGACTCAAAGGTGATTAAGTTAGCATTAGATGATAGGATAAATCCCCTTCTCTCACAATTGGTTAATCATCCTTGCGTGAATTTTCAATTGTTAATTGGTTGTGCTCAATTTTGATTTCTTATGTGTTAAATTTTCAATTTCACTTTCAATCAATCCATATTCAAGTGCTTAATTTTCTGCTCATTTTCATTTTCATTTTAAATACACTTTTAGGCCTTAGACAAATTAGGGTTCAATTAGTTCACTAATTCCTCATAGGATCGACACCTTATATACTATATTTACAACCCGTGCACTTGTAAAATATTGAGACAAATCATTTGCTTTTTAGATGGTCCTCACTTCAGCTTCCTAAGCCCTTGATAAATATATAAGCAGTATTATCATAATTTTACCATTAATATTGGATTTTCTAGGCTTTTAAGAGAATTAATGATGTAAGTGGATCTAGTGTGATATGTTTTCATCATATTTCATTTCAAGTCATACATATTGATGTGTAAGGGTGCTCACTTGGCTCTCTTTCACTTGATTTGTTCCTTATATGATATTTCTAAGGTATTCCTTATATCATATATAGGCTTAAAAATGAAGACTATTGAATCATTTATACTTAATTCATAAAACAATATGTTAATAACATTTCTATCAAAGATATAAGTTTCGTATCACTTACATCTCATTCTTCTTTACCATGAGATTTTTTTCCTTTCCCACTTTCACTTATGTTGACCCGAAAACTATATGGAAAATTTTTATTATTGTTTTCCAATATAAAGGGCGGTTTGTATCAGGAAATATAACTCTATTAATATTTTGACCTTTTAAAAAAGTGTTGGTATGATCTTTTTCATTTTTTAAATTTGCAATAATAAAGACTTGCTTTGAAACCAAATTGGTCCCAATTGGAACCTAAGAGGTAAATAAATAAGGTGTTTGTAAATTTTACAACATATTTCAAAAATTTGTAATTTGAAAATTTAATAAAATAATAAAAAATGAATATGTATTGTTATTAAAAATAAAGATAACAAATAAGTGATGGATGCTCCTATTATTCTTCTACTTCTCCTCACTAGTTATTGTTCATGCACTTGTTTATACTACAATGGATGCTCCTCTATTGCACCTTTCACTTTCTCTTAGCTTACTACTTTCTTATGAGTCTAAACTCACCCTATTGAGCCCTTTCTTTCCTTTACTTTTTTTTTATAGACTGATCCTACTGTTACACCAAACTTCTTACTTACCACTTTTCCTCAGTAATCACCATTTCTTTAAACCTCTAGCTTCCTACTTCCTGCTTAAATTAGTCTCCAACCTCCTATGCATAGGACAGACCTTTGAGACTATCCCTCAACCAATTAGAAAAACCTAGGTGTAGGTAGCTAGTGATTATAGACCTAATTGAAACTAGATTTTTGCCCTCTCAATGAAACATTTGAACATAGGATTGTTTCTCTATTCTTAGAACTTCTCAAAGTTGGAGATGATAAATGGAAATCCACTATCCTTAGTTTTTTTCCTAGATAGGAGGATAGGAAACACTTATGAAGAACTGGGTAATGAATAATTAAAAGAAACGTGAATTGTAGGATGTGCTTATGAATAATAAGGATGTTTTCCTTTTCAAGTTTGAAAGCCCTGAAGAAGCTAAGAAAGTATTTCTAGTTGGATATTGCCATGTACAAAACAAAAACCCTATTTCTCCAATTATAGAAACATGGATTGAAATAGAAAGAGATTAAACAAGAAAACATTCCTCTATGGATTTATATATATGACTTGCCTTTGGATTATTATGCTACAAGTAATCTTAGACATTTTGTTAACTACATTGGCAAGCCCATCAATATGGATTAAGCCACTATAAGATTAGAAGAATTAACTTTGCAATTATTATCATATTAGTTGCTTTCAAGACTAATTTGCTTGAGGTGATTCCATTCATTAGACTAAATGAGAACCTGGAAACTATTGAGGCTCAACTGAAGGTTTTTTATAATGAAAATTGCATCCAAGAAATAAGAAAATTTGGAGACCTATTGGAAGGACCTTTACAATAGTTAATTATTAAGAACTAATAAAACACAATGCTAATCCACAAGTTTCGATAGTTATCAATTTAGATGAGGTAAATTAACCACCTGTGGATGAGGAAGTGACAATTGGAGTAAAAATGAACAGATCAGACATAAGCACATCTTCATAGGTTGGAGATAAGAAAGTTAAAAGATCCACAATCTCAAACTGCATAGATAGGAGGCTTGAACTTACAATTAGTGTAGCCATTTCATCTAGAACTCCTAGTAAAATCACCTAACATTAGTAGAAATCCAAACAAGAATTCGAAACTATTACTAGAAGGAAATCTAATAGGAATAAGAAGACTCCATTAATGGAGCCTACCTTATTAACATCTTAGTTGGAATGTCAGAGGCGTAAATGCTCCTAGTAAGAATGTTTGATTAGAAATATGGTCTTGCATAATAAAGTTGTAATAGCTAGTTAACATCTTAGTTAGAACGTCAGAGGAGCAAATGCTCCTAGTAAGAAACTTTTGATCAGAAATATGGTCTTGCATAATAAAGTTGTAGTAGCTAGTATTTTGGTATAAAGGAAGGCATCTGCAATATAGTAAAGTATTTGTCAACTTAATGGAGGGATAGTACAAACCATATTTATCATTCCAATAGTAGAATAGTTATTCTTTTTGATTCTTTTATATTATTTTTGTGCACCTGATTGGTTTCAATTCATATTTTCTATCTTGAGATTTGTTTGAGGTACTTAACTCAAGCACTTTTCATATCCTTCATATATGCACAAAACAACTCCCATCAGAAGGCCTTTCTCTGGAATAAAATTAAATATGCAACAACAAACATCTTCAATACTCAAATTCTCACTGGAGAATTTAATTCTATCCTAAAACCTGATAAAGTAAAAGGATCTAGATATGTTGGAATTCCTTGTTACAACTAACTAACATCCTATTTGGGGAAAACTTTTATACTTGGAGAAATAAACAATCTAGTGCACATCTCATATAACAATCTCTCAAATCATTCTCCTATACTCATATAACCATCTTCAGTAAGCCCTAAAATTCCTTTCAAATTTAATAATTTCTTGGTTGACGTAGCAGGCTTTGATGATGGAATTTGGCATACTTTAAGAGAAAAAAAATTAAAGGATCCAAAAAAATTATCTATACCAGGAAATTACATCTTATTAGGTAAGAGATGAAGTAACTTTTTAAAGAAAATATTAGCAATAGTTTCCATCTTGTCAGCATTGCTAAAAAGAACCTTGAAAGCATTCAATATGATCTTTATAATAATCCCTTATTCACTCAGTTATAAGATTGGAGAGGATTACTTTGCATAAATTTTCCAAATCTATTTTATATGATATTTCCCTTGTGAAATAAAGATCTCAAATGGAATGGTTAAAGAGTGGTGAACAAAGCACTTCTTATTTCTACAAGGCTATTATTTCCAGAAGGTCCAAAAACCTATTAGACTCTTAATCTTAGTTGCTTGATGGGGCATTCAATTACTTTTCAGTTATGATGAACTTGCCAACTGATGTTCACTCCCTTAGCTCCCTTCTTAAATAAATCTTGCAGGCTGCCTCTCTTCTTAAGAAACTGATTATCTGTGTAAACCTGTCACTTTTCAGGAGATTAATGAAACCCTAAAATCTCTTCATCCGCATATCTCATGGTCCTGATGATTTTAATATAAACTGCTTCATCAAGTCCTATCCCCTTAGAAGAGATCTTGTGTTAGAAGTTATTTTGGAATTATTCAACAAGGGATCCATGCTTTTAATGATTAACAAGACTTTCATTACACTTATTCCCAAGTGGTGAGCTTAAACATTTCTCAAACTTTCTTCTTATAGCCTGCTGTAACTCTATCTATAAGTTGATCTCTAAAATACTAGCTCATAGATTGAGAAAGGTCCTTATAAATCATATTGGACCTCCTCAAGGTGCTTATATTCCTAGAAGGATTATTGTTGATAATATTCTATTACTACAGGAGCTAATGAGAACTTATTCAAAGAAGAAAGGCAAACCAAATTGTTGTATCAAAATTGACCTGAAAAAAGCTTATGATAGTAAGGATTGGGATTTTATAACCATTATTCTTTCTGCTATGGAATTTCCTAGTACATTCATTCAATGGATTGGACATTGCATCACTTCTCCTTCTTATAGCATTATTGTCAATGGTCAACCCACAACTTCATTCAAAAGTTGTGAAGGAATTGGCCAACACTTATGAAATTTTTCAATAGACTTTTTAAAAGGGTTGTGAAAAGAACCAAGGAGTTCAAATATTACTCCAATTGCATGAAATTACATAATAGTAATCTATTCTTTATTGATGATCTTATTATACTCTCCAAAGAAGACTACACATCTATTTAAGCTTTTATACAAGCTCTCAAGATCTTTAATAGGATGTTTGGTCTCCAAATTAATTGCTCCAATAATAGTTTTTTACTTTTTAAAAGTGCTACAAATCATGAATCTATTTTGAATTCCATTACTTGTTTCAATCAACACCTCTTTTAATAATGTACCTTGGCATTCTAATAGTAACTTCAAGGCTAAACGTAAGAGATTTTAGTAGTTTGATTGATAAAATCAATATCATGATATCTTCATAGAGCTTTAGAAACTTGTCTACTATTGGTAAAGCTCATCTTATGGTTTTTATTTTGAGCTCCATCATTGTCTATTGGGTATCTCATATTGCCTTTCCTGTTAACATCATCATAACCATTAACAAGATCTTCTACAAGTTTCTGTGGTATGGTTGTAAGGAAATTCCCAATAGGGTCAAGATGAAATTGGGGGATATGTATATTCTTAAAGATCAAGTTGGCCTCAACATAATTTCTCTTAGAACTATTAACATTGTCATGCTTAATAAAAGGTTGTGGAGACCTATAACTAACAAGAAGGCACTTTGATGTATGTGGATTCACACTAACTTCATAAAGAACATAAGTGTATGGAACTTGAATGTGAAAAATATGTCTCTTAAACTATGAAAGCTATATTTAATATGAGGCAAAAATTTTGACTTGATTTCATTCATCTCACTAGAAATGGAGAATCAACTAGCTTTTGAAAAGATAACTCGCTAATCCATTGAAATTAGAGATTATTCATGCAACCACTAACACTAACAATGACAGAATCATTTGAAAACACACTTGCAATGGTATCTTCACTAATTAATCATGTAGAAAGGTTCTTCTTAACAATTTGGAAACACTTTCTTGCACTAGAATTTTTTGTTTTAGTCACCTACAACCTAGAGCTTCCGTCACATTATGGCTAGCAATGAAAAACAAACTAACAATTGTGGACAAACTAGTAAAGTTTTTAAACTTCCCAAATTGTTTTGTTCTTTGCAAAAAGGCTAAGGAAAGTATAGATCATTTATTCTTTCAATGTAGTTTTGTTATTGAAAATTGGAAAACAATGATGCATAAACTTTACATCACTGATGCCCCAAATGATTTGAACTGTCTTAAGAGTTGTTGTTCTACTATCAAGCATAAAACAATCAAATGATGTTTCTACTTTTCAATATCTTCTTTGATTACAACTATTTGGGATAAAAGAAATAATCACATTTTTCAAGAAAAATGCCTCTATAAGGAGCAATTCCACAAAACTAATAGAGCACATTATAAATATAATAAGCATTCATAAGCATAAGTTTCAAGGCATGCAGTATCTCATCACCTACTGGAATGTGTAAAGATCCTTTTCATTAAGTGCAATAAGTTCTAATCTTCGCAAGCAAGCCAATCATCACATTGTCTTTGTAATTTACAAGTTGATATGTACTTGTATACTTTGATTGCCTTCTATGGCTTAATTTAATTCATCTTTTCTAAAAAAAGATAAATTTTTTAAAATACTAAAGTATCCTTAGCCTCTTTGAGTGAGTAGATATGAAATCTTAAGTGTCTAACCAATATAAAATATAAAATAGTTGTTTTTCCAAAATAATGTTTTAAGTGAATGAATTATATTAATAGAATTTAAAATGATGGTAAGCATAAAATTAGCATTGTAATGGCACAAAACATAAGGTAAAAATATTTAAGGCTAATATTTTATACATAATTTATAGTGGTTTTATACAACTAACTTCCTTGTTTTCAATCCTAAAGTAGTCTCACTTTGGATTTCATTATCTTCTTCATTATTAGGTGAAGAGTAACTTTCCTATAAGCTCTTTCTTTTTTTCCTAAGTGAAGTGTAACCCTCATATGAGTTATTCCTTGATATTGAAGAGAAACCATGGCCTTGATAGCTCAAAATAAACTTAAAAATCTATGCCTAAGTAAACACAACTTAAATATTTTCTTACTTTATTCACTTTAATTGTTGGATCCCGAATTTTTCTTGAAAAATTTGAATTATTAAATGAAATTAAATAAGGAATTGATGGTTTTATTTTCATGTGCAAAGAAAAGGGAAATTCAAGAATTTGAAATGATATTTTGAGGTCAAAGCATGAAATAGGCGTTTTGTGTATGTATGTGTTGTGGGTGCTTTAATGAAATTGATGTGAAAAGAATTGATTTTAGTTTTTGATGACGTTGAGATTTTTGGGTAAATTTGTATGTGTAAGGGTACTATGAACATGTATAGTGAATGAGTTGATTTGAATGGAATTAAAAAATCAAGAAATAAATAGTGAAAGTGTTAGATTTTAGAGGATCAAAAGTCTGAAATTTTTGGGATGAATAGTAACAGAAAGTTGCATTATTGATATGAAATTTTGTGAACTTTTCTGGTTTGATCTAGGTAGATTTTGATAAAAATAGTCTTCATGAAAGTTGTAGCTTTTCTTTATACCTTTCTATCGCTATAAAGTATGACATTTTTCGATATCGGGGTTGAAAGTTATGATCATTTGAAGTTTTGGATGTTTTGCTTTGTTTTCGAAAATGTCCATAAGGTTTGGTTTTGTGTATACTGTGCTTTGAGGCAAATTCTGGACTGATATGGTTTGAATTGGATTAAGTAATCTTTTTGAAAGTTATAGAAAAATTTCATAGCTTTTCAATGATATATAATGTGCCATTTTTGTATATGGGAATTGAAAGATGTGAATTTTTGAAGTTTTGATGTTGTTTAAGGTGAATTTATGAAACAGAAACTTTAATTGAAATTTTGATCTATATAGAGGCTGAAATTGTTCTTAAAGTCTTCATGAAAGTTGAAGTTTGTATTTTTTTTTTATCTGTACATTGATGTAAAGTATGACATTTTTGGACCTTGGAGTTGAAAGATAGAAATTTTAGAAGTTGTGTTACTGTTTAAGATGACATTAATTGGACAGAAGCTTTGATTAGATAATTGACCAAATTAGAGGTAGAAATTGCTTTTAAGTCCTTCTTGAAAGTTGTAGATTGTGTTTTTATCTTTCCATTGATATAAGGCATGAAATTTTTGGACCATTAAATCGGAAGTTATGATTTTTAGAAATTTTGTTACTGTTTAGGGTGACATATATTGGACAGAAACTTTGAGTAGATTTTTGACTTCCTTAGAGGCCAAATTGGTTTTTAAGTCCTTCATGGAAGTTGTAGAGTTTCCTTTTAGCTTTCTTTTGATACCAAATTTGCAAAATTTGTAGTTTTGAGTCAAAAGTTATGAATTTTGGAAGTTTGAAAGTCGGATGGAGCAAATTTGAGGCGTTAAATTCATGAGGCGACGACCTCCCAAGCGGCAATCTCACGATCGCAACTGCTCGCAATTATGAAGGCCAGATTTGCTTTCATGAAAGTCTGACGACCCATTTTTTTAAACATTTTCCCAATCTAACCCTTTCTGATTCTTTTGCTTATATCTTTTTCGTTCGACATATGATTGACCTGATTTTTAAAGCATTCGATTCCTAAGACATTTATCTACCTCTACATGAAAAATTTGTAGGTTTTGATTTTATTTTTGAAAAAGAATGATTTAATCCAAGTGAGAGGATGAGTTGAAAAATTCTGAACATGTTTCGATATTTTGGCGATATCTTGATCTGTGGAGATCCAATTGAGTTGATTTGTGTTTCTAATTAAACTAGATACATGGAGCTACAAGTTATCTGAAGGAACTGAATTTCAATTCAGTCCCTAAGACTTTCAATTTCTGAATTGAATTTGGGTTTAGTGTTCAGTCTTAGATTAGTAAGAGCTGAAAGTGTTTTAGCCATAACTTTTGCTCTAGTCATCCAAATGAGATAATTCTTGATTTGGATTAAACTAGAGATATAGGGCTACAAATGTTCTGATGAAATTGAGTTTCAATTCATTCTCTAAGAGTATCAATGTTTGGATAGAAATCAAGCGTAGGAAAATGTTTAAGTATAAGAACAGTCCGGAAATATTTGGTGTATAACTTTTGGACTGTTGAATCAAATTGAATGATGTTGGTGTCATCAAAAAATTGAGACAATGAGAAACAATTCTTTAGAAGGAAGTGTGAGCAAATTCCTTCAATTTGATGATTAGAATGATTTTGAGGTTTTATTATATTATATGATTTTGAGGAATTAATTAGCATGTTAATGTGAGTAATTAACATGTTAATTTGAGTAAGATCATATGGCATAGGTTGATTGAATTATTGTATTAAAGTGGGAAGATATGTATGAGGGAAAAAGTGGAAGGTCACTTAAGCATTAAGGCTACAAGGCTTACATGTAAGGGTATTTTGGACATTGCTCATTCATTAATGGCATTTTTGTAATTAAAAGTTGGTCTTGCTTCTTAAGAAGGAAGCAAGCACAAAATTGTAAAGAAAGAACAAAAGAAAAGAGAGAAGAGAAGAGAGTGTTCGGTGGAGAAGAGGAAAGAAGAAAGAAAATGCTAGGGTTTGATTTTGTTTGGGTTTCAAGTGTGATTTTGAAGTTGATTCATAAAGAAAAAAGAAAGAGGAGCATGAGGGCTTCCATTCAAGCTAAGAAACTCTTCATTTGGTGAAGGATTTAAAGTAAGTTGGATTTTAAGATTTTGGAATTTTGAAAATTTCTTGGTTTAGATAGCTTAAGAAACCTATGAGTTTAAGTTTTCTAAGATTAATTTTGGTGATTATGCCTTATGTGATGTTCAATTTGAATTCCTATTGGTTAGGGATTTTTGCAATTGATGAAGGAAATTATAGAAGTTATAGGAGAAAGAGTAGAGGCTTTGGACAAGTTTCAAGCAAGGAAATAAGGTGGAATTCATGTTTATAATTTAAGTAATGAGCCATACATGCTTTCTTTTAAATCAAGAAAATGAAATGATTTCAATGGCTTTGAAAATGTTGCTTTGATTGTTTTGTAATTGATTGAGAAGTTGCTATGATTGTTGCATTACATTGCTTAAATGTTTTGACAACTTTTGATGTAAATTTTGATTGATAATTTGTAAAAGAATGTGAACATGATTTTTGAAAGAATGCATTGGTTATAAATTGCCTTTTAGAAATGTGGTATTTTGGCCAATATGTTTGAACAATTATGAAATGCATGCTTATATGGGTTTGTGGTGATCCCTTAAGAATCAAGTCCGCTTGTCTTGTCTATAGGCTTTTCCCGCCTATCCGCTAGTGGCATGGAGCTCCTCATGGACTCCCATAAGTTCACGGCTACACATGACCGCTACGCGGAAATGTGTAGTACGTTTTGTTTTGGACCCACCCGAACCAATTCTGATGTTTTATGTGTTTTTGATTTGTGATCAGTTTGATGCATCTGTTATGTTTAATGTGATGATGCTTTGAATTATGATTTATGACGTTTATAAATCGCTTAATAAGTTTTGAATTTTGGGAAACTTAAGTTGCACGGATTTTAATGTGATTTTTGCAAAGGAAATAAATATTTCAATGTTTTTGCTTATTCTGGGTTATAAGCATGTTACCCACGAGATATAAGCTCACCCCCCCCCCCCCTTCATTCCCATCTACGGGTGATGAAAAGAAGATCAGGTGAAACAAAGTGAAGGTTTTTGTTTGTATGTGTACATATTGTATTGTTTTTAAGTTAGATTGTTGTTGAGAATTTTGGGAGTTGTGTATTTTTGTATATTCGGATTTTGATATTGATGTTGTATTATGGCTTGGAATGCCATTAAAGTTTGTAACAATTATTCATGATAGTAACGAGTTATGGAATTGTGTATGGATATGGCATGTAAATTGTATATGGATGAAATGATATGAATGTGATTGATTGTGTTTGAATTCCAGACAGGAGGTCCGATGATTGTGATGATTGACCTGAATTATTGAAGTGCTCTTTGTATATGAATTGATGATATATAGACATGTATGTGAGATTTTATGGCAAAAAAGAAAAATAAGATTGTTAAATGATGAGATATGAGTGCATATGAAGAAGAAAATGAATTGAGGTTGAGTGATTGACGATTTTTCAAATTTGAAATTGAAATTGCTTTGAATGATATTGAAAAAAAAATTAATACCAATTTGGATTGGTTTAGACCAAGTGTGTCTTTACAGTTTCCAACGTTTTTCTAAAGTATGCGTTTTCGGATGTTGGAGTTAAGAGTTTTGTCCTTAAGCGTTTTGTTTTCTTTGATTCCAAGCCTTTCGATTCCTTTGGTTTTCGATTCGAAGTTGGCCCGCTTTCGATTTTTGATTTCTTTCGTTTTCTTCCTCACCCGATTTATTTGATTCCCCTTTTGATTTCTTTCATTTTCGCAAACTTTGTTTTTCGATTTATGATTCCAAGGTTGGGTTTCAAAAACGGGTCCCAACATTAATACTCAATGGCTCATTCTTAATTTACAAAAATGCTTTAAATGCTTAAAAAAAACTCTCAAAAATTTGCTCTTGTATCAATAAAATGTCATCCAGGAGTTCAATAATCAAAATATGGTGTATTCATAGTTAAAATATCTTCAAATATTTTTCAGATAAACAAACAAACAAGCCATTAAAATGATTAATTTTAGGACATATTTAGCTAATCTATGTCTATTATAATTGAACTACCAAATCGATATCAAAATCAAGAAAATAATCATTTTCTCTAGATTATGTAACTTTTGAAATCGTGGTTTGATTAGCTGATATAAATCCTTCGACTAACTGATGTACATTAGATTACGGTTCAATTATCTTAACACCTAAATGAACTTTAAAAAAAACCATTATATTTCTTTCTTGTATACGGTTCAGTTAGTTGATATAAACTCTTTTGCTATTGAACCTATATGGTAACTAACTATCAAAAACATGTCATGAAAAATTTTCCAAACAAAAATATCCTCTAAAACTTTCACTAACAAGTATTATATAGACTTTTTTAGGCATCATGCTTTTGGAAGCAACTAGTTTAGATTTGTTTATTTTAAACATATTTTCTCTAAGGCATTTTTTATCCAATGGCTAGCAATAAAAAATAGTTTAAGCACTTTGGATAGGATAAAGGATTCTTTTATTTCTAATCCTTTCTACAAGGTTTGGATGGAGACTCAAAGACTATCAAACATCTATCTTTTTATTGCTTTTATGCCAATGGCTTCTTATAGAGTTTACAATAATATTGTAATCATTTCCCTTGTAAAACTGAGTGGGAAGTAATTATTTAGTAGGCTTCAATTCCTTACTAGCTTAGTAGGAAAGCTACTATGTCCTCAAGATTACTTTTGTTTGTACTTCCATTCAATATAATGAGAAAGGAATATAAGGATCTTCAAAAATCAACAACAAGCTTTACAAATTGATATTCAAAAGAACTTAGTTAAGGTAGGGGAAATGACAGTGATCAGAGGTGAAGGCCTTAGTTATTCTCTATGTATTATTAGTAGATGGAATCTTTAAAGCTTAAAGATTTGTTCTTGATATTAGCAAATTATAACCTCATTTCTAGTTATCATACTCTTCATGTTACTTATCCAAATTGGCTATCCTAATGCTTAAGATTCAATTGTACTTCTAAGATTGTGACTTAGAATTGGAATCAAATTGGATCCATTATTTGATGCTTTTGTACTTAAGGCTTCACCATTAGTTTGTCTTCAAAGACTACTTAACGCTTCACTTGATGAATAGCTTTAAGGAAATGCTCCATTGCTTGAATTGATTCCATGAATAAATTCTTGATGAATATGTGTCACATTGCTATCTTTTGAATCACCAAAAATAAAACACTAGTTATTATCATAAAAATATATCCTTAGTTCAACAACACCTTTGTTTAATATTCTAAAAGTTTACCACCATCATCTCAACAAAATAGCTAATATTACTAAACTATTGTTTTCAATAATTAATCACCACTATTTTAACAAAACCCATAAACTTTTCAATTATGGAAAATAGTTGTGAAGAGAAAAAAGAATAATATAAAATGATTTTATAGTTTTACAAGTTAGCCAACCATTTGTTATCTTATAAAAGAAACTATAACAAGTCATAGGTTTGGAAAAAAAACATCAATAACATAATATTCACTTTGATGGTAATATAATAATTTCTAGATGAACTATGTTTTGTATTTCAAAGATCAAATTTCTTCAAACACTCTTCACCATCTTCTTTGTGGAATTTCCATACGGAAGCCATTATTCCACTTGAAGTTGAGGAATTAGATTTCCTAGCTTGTACCTACATTAATTATTGTTCGCAAACAATAAAAGCCTTTGACAATTTAAACATGAAACACATTCATCCAACGAGAGGATAATTATAGGTAATTCAATAATAAAAGCAAACATGACTTACATTTTCCTTACTCTTGTTCTTTTGAATCTTCAAGGTCTTCAACTCTTGAGGCCTATTTATTAAATAATCCTTTAATTGTTCATCATTCATCTTATCTACGATATTGATCTGGCAATATAAAAATTAAATTAATATAGCACTTAAAATTAAAATAAATATCGTTTTCACCTATAATATTTAAAAAGAAATTGAAAAGAACAAACGGCATTATTTTGTAATTTTAGTTTGTTGCAAGTTTTAAGTGCCTACTTTTTATTTTAAATTAAGTTCTTATATTACATTTGACTTTTTTTATTATGAATTTAGTTACATTTGAATTATATTGTAGAATATAGATAACATTCATGAAGATTTTATAATTTTATGTTTTTCCCATCCATGTTACGCCTGCAAGATTCTGATCATGTATATAGATTACCTCCTGGAATGCAGGCAAAGGTCTCCTATGAATGGCAGGATGGTAGGACACATGTCTTGGATGTGAAGACAGGTGGAAAATGACTTTTATAGTTAAATATTACAAGTGTACTGGCCTGTTGTTCGGGCTTAAAGTACGAAGGTCCCATGATAATGGTCCTTAAGTTCTTACAAATGTGAGCAAATTTCCAGCTTTATAATCAATCCTGATTTAAATTAAAATAAGATTTTATCATTTTAGTTGATTATTCAAAGAAACTAATAGTGATATATTAAAGAAATATTTTAATTTTAAATTTTAAATATTTTTTGATAATGACTTCTTTTGACGTTTGCAAAAAAAAAAACAACTCAAAATTGGATTTTAAAGATATATTTATCGCCTATTAATTCTTTATAAAACTATTGTTAATTTGTCATACACCTTTACTAAAAGACTAGAGTTTAGAAGAAGAGTAGTTTATTTATGAGAAAAGAACTATATCTTAATTGAGTATTAGTGTAGCAAGTTGTCCAAAGTGACATTCTTAATATCATATTGCAACTTGAAATACTCAGGGAAAATGATACCATTTTATGATAAGAACACCTAAGGACATAAAAGAAAGGGTTAAATGTCAAAACATTCCACATTTGGTAACTGGTAACTAGTAATACGAAGGAATTGAAATTAAAAAATAAAATATCAATAAAATTGAAAATTGAAATATGAATGAAATTATTGATTATAAATTTAGTATATAATCACTGATAATGAGACTGATATCAAACATTTTACTGAATGAGATTGATATCAAATATTCAAAATGATAATGAGAAATCATTTATTCATATTCGGTTTTTATTTTTATTTTTAAATAGTTAATCAAAATATTTTTATTTTATAAATAATTAATAATTTTTAAATAATTTATAAAAAATCAAAATTTACATAATTATGATGATTTTAGGATAAAATATAATTAAATAACTATAAAATTTTATTTTTCTTGATATAGTATCATTGAAACAAAATAAAAATTGTTAAAGAAATTAAATATGAAGACTGCAATATGTATTTTGATAATAATATTCCAATAGGAATCAATCAAATACTGATAATATAATATTTTGATAATATTTTAATAATATCTCATTCAATGCTTATATTTTCTCCCTGATATTTGATTCTAACTTCTATTTGTTTAAATTTCATTTCAATTTTAGTTTTTCATTTTTGTTCATTCCTAGTATCCAAACAAGCAAAATTATGGAATTAAGGTTGCATTCACATTCTCAACTCTAAATTTCATATGTAATAATAATTAGATAAAATAGCATAGAATTTTAAAGAGTAAGTAAGGGAACAAGCGAGGAAAGAGTAAATAGTGATATTAAAGTAAGTCTAAATTCTTGAGTAAATGTGAAAATGAGGAGAAATAGGGCTATCTATTTATAAAGCATGCATTAATATTGAGATATTTAATAAGATAAAGGGTAACATATATAAACATCCACCATGATTTAAGAAAATTTTAAAGAACTCCTAATCTTTAAAATTCTTGAAAAACTCCTTAAAATTTTAATTTTCTAGAAAAATCCCTTATTTTAGGCCTTACTTAAAAATAATGACAAAACATATATGACATGAACATCATATATGGATTAATCAAATATTATCGACATGGTAACCTAACTCAACTCTTAAACCTCACTCAAAGCAAATAAATTTATCTTAAATTTATGATTTAAAATTAAAAATAGTTATTAGTTTAGATCAAGTATAATTAGTTAAACACGTTCGATTGGTCCACTTGTGATATTCATGCTAAATGTGTTTCATCATTATTTTAATTGAAGTTTTCTAGAAAATATAAAACCATTAAGCGATTTGTTCAACCACATGAGAGCTTCAAGTTTTTAGCTTGATATTAAATCATGGGAGTAGAAAAAATTTTAAAGACGAGTTTCTTTAGATAAACTAACTTAAAGATAATAATTATGCATTTATAAGATTAAAGAAAATATAAATAAATATGCTCTCCAAAAAACATTCTTTCTTGAAATGTTGCTACAAACCATAATTTATTGAAATGTTTACCCTCTTATAGCATCTATAAAATTAAAAATAGAATTTATAAATTTTAAAGAGAATAAGCAAAGAGTGGCTACTCTCTTTATTCTTGATCTTTTTTATAGTAAATTTAAATTTTACTAAGTTTCATAATTATAGCCTATTAAACCCAAATATCCTATACGATCATTAAAATTTCTTAGATTTTTCATTCAAGTTCAACTTGATTTATATTTATTTTATATTTATTCTATATGTTTGATTTGTTAGTTTCTTATTACATTGAAAATGAATATAAATAATTCAAATAAAATTAGAATTATAAAATTTATTGTATTTTATATTTATTTTCTAATTAAACAAATTATGAGTATAAATAAATGGTAATATCTAGTAATACAATATGATCACTCACATAGTTTGAATGTCAAGTAGAATATCCTTTCCATGAAGAACCCTTGCTTATAAGTTAATTATTTCATCATTTAATTATACAAAATCTAGAATTATTATCTACTATATGAAACAAAATCAAATTTGATTTATTAGTAATTAATTTATGGTTAATATTTGAAAATAATCTTTTAAATCTTAATTATCTCGATTAAGAGAATTCTTAAAGCAATTAATTAGCTTGACAAATCCTAACTATGTTAGTCAACTACCTTCATGTAATTCATACTATATTAAATTACTATCCAATAGAAAAGTAAATAGAGAAGGTCCTTAGTATAATCAAAATATATGATTCATATATGAAATAGTTGTTTAATCTTAAAACTAAGGATGTGTGTGTGTGTGTGTGTTTATGTGTGTTTACAAAATAAAATCACAATTAGGACTTCCACAAACATATATAATGTTTTATTTGATATCCTTATTTTTTTGTTAGTTCAATTTACGTACTCTCTAATAAAAACTTATTAATTTATTTAACTCCTTAAATTAGTTTATAAGAGCAATTACTTCATTCATAAGAAAAAATATAATGTGTAATATTTTATCATTTAATAAATATGTCATCTTAATGTGTTCTTGGTTTTTAAGATAAAATACAATGCTACTAATAAGTCCTTTGATTTGTATGTTTACATGGAAGTTCAAACTAAGAAATAAGCTTAGAAAAAGATTGTGTTGAAGCCAACATAAAGGAGCAGATTGTTAATGCCTATCATACTAGTAGTAGACTTATATCCTTAGCAGAGTATCAAAAGAATAGATTACTTAAGAGCTCACTATAAGATTTCTCTTAATTTTCCAATTGGATATGAATTAGCAATTAGCCACATCATATTTGAATAATTCAATGTCATTATATATAGAAAAAATAAAACTTTCTTATCTTGGAACTTAATTTTGATGGAAGGATTTAAAGAATTGTTTGGTGATTTAAAGTATATATAGGGATCTATTAGTAGAAGATCAAAATAGAAGAGGGATTGTGTGCTAGATAGTGAATGAAAAATATATTGTAACATATTGGTGACTGAACTTAGTTGAATTAGGAAACATTTATGAAGTTAAGACCTTCATTAAGAGTATTGCTTAAATGTATTTTTAAAATTGATAAATAATTTATTTTCATCTAAGAGAAAAAAATTACCATGGTTTAGGTTGCTTTTCACCTCAAAAGAAGATGTATATTTTACAACCTTTGACATATTTCAGTTTACTGCAAGGTTATGATTATGTAATGAGGGAAGTTGCATGGAGATACATACCATTAGATGGATCAAGGTAAGTTAATGTTTAGATCTTACTTGTCATTTGTAGGATTCTTTTTATAATATTTGCCATTATCAAAAGAGGGAGACTGTTACTCTAATTGGAATGATGCCTATAATTTTAATGACAATAAAGTATTAGACTACTAATAAAGTTTATTAGATATTGATAGGTGATATAAGAGATCAATGTTGTAAGAAGAGACTTCATAAAGCATTAAAGTTAATAATTTAGGCATTAGAGTTGTTAATTAATGCCTAGGATGAGTAGATAAGACTTAGAGATGATTAATCAAGACATAATAACTTATGTTTAATGATAATAAAGCGGTTATAGGTGGTATGATATGAAAAAGGAGTGTTGTTGGACCGACTGAAGCCTAAAAGGGGCCAATTGTTGTTTCATTAATTGAATCTAGTATACTAAATAGTTAATTTTATCTTATGAGACCTTGATTTATTTGATCAACCAAATAAAGTGGTCAATCAAAGTTCATATAAATGACATATAACCAATCATGTTCTGCTACAAAAGAAAGAGAATGATACTATCAATAGCTAATTGGTTGAAAAAAATTATTAAAAAGACTTTTGAGGGTATAATACATAATAAATTAAAGAGATTAAAGTGAACAATAGGAATGAACAAGAATAAGGGATTTCAAGTGTAAGGAAGAACATGCGCTACAAGTTTATTGAATTTTTGAGTGTCTTTAGTGATATTTCTTCTTTGAGCTTTGATATAGACTCTTGATTAGTTGTGAGAACTATTTGTAGAAAATTAAAGGTCTATACAGAGATAAACACTCTCAACTTACTATATAATTCCTCTTGACCATTAAAGTAAAACATTTTTAGTAGTTTTTTTAACCTATTAGAGAAAAGGGCTAATGGATTTGAAAGAGAAGATTTAGAAATTAGCATATGCTAAGAACGGTCAAACTATTATAAATTTGTATGATTTTTTTCCTAACCTTACTCCTTATACTTATTTACTTGTTCTTGTTTGATTGTGATTATATGGTGTACTTCCATTATCATTATAACTTTCTCTCGAACATCGTAATCACTATAACTTACTTGTTAATTTAAGTGATTTTCATTAAATTTATAGGTTTTTAATGTTATAAACATAAATTTTAATATAAATCATGAAAAGTAAGTCATAGTAATCTAATTCACCTTTTTCTTAAGTCTTGATTTTCAATATATGTAAATTTAAAAGTCAAGTATGATTATATACAATAGGTATTTGATAAATTATGAGCAGGGTGAATCAGTTAATAGTCACCTAATTGACTCTATATCATGTGCCTTTTAGGAAAATAATTGTTATTAGCATATGCCCTCTCATTTAGGCAACCTAGGTATCAGATAATATAAGAGGAAGATCCATATTGTGTATAAAGAGACAAAACATTAGTTATGTAGCCTCCCAATGGAAATCTTTATTATTGAGAAGAGACTCATCATCTCAACAAAGACCTCAACTATAGATTATATAACCAAACAATATAGAAGTTAGAAGTTAAAAGGGATGTCAGAACACTCACCTTTTCCTAAATTTTTAATCAAAATTTCTTCATGTTAGGATTAATTATATCTATTTATTTTATAATTTTATTTTAGTTAGATATAATTAGAGATTCTTATTTCTAGATGAGATTGATTAGTTTTAATTAGTTTTAATTACTTCTATATTAAAATTTATTAATATTTTATTAATTATTTTTATATTTTGGTTAGTTTTTATAGAAAATGGAAAACATAAAAGAAAATAGGAAAATATGAAAAGAGTAATTCCTAACATTATAAGTAAGGAGTTGTAGATAAGTATGATTAGAAGTTGAATTTTCTTCATAGACTCCAAATTGCACAAAATAGATATAAAATAGTTATAATCCAAGTAAAGATTTCTTATGAATGAAGTAAATGAACTTGAAAGTCCCATGAGTTTCACCATCAAGATACACAATGATGAAGATGGTAGGAAGTTTAATAATAAACTTTTTTAAGGCATAATTGTGAGCCTACTCCATCTTTCTAATAGCCATCTGTATATTTAAGTTATTGTATTCTTATGAAATCATTTTCAAGTTTCATTTAGGGAATCACATTTCTTAGTTGCTAAAATGATATTGCATTATTTGAACTGCCTATCTTTTAAGACTATGGTAACCTAAGATAGAAATTTTTTAACTTTGAGTATAGTTTAATCTGGACTTTACTAGTAGATTGTTAGATAGGAAAAGTACTATACTACACTTGCCAATTTTTAGGTAATTTATTGATTCTAAGGTTTATTAAGAAATAAATTTTTTTAACTTTATCGACATATAAGGCCAAGAAGGTAACTATGTAAAGTTGTTGCACCCTAAACTTTTGTCATAGAGGAAATTTCTTTTTATGAAGTTAGATAGAAGTGCTCTAACTTCTTTTTAAGTAATTTACCGGAGTTCCTTGATTCCCCTTTTTTTAAATTTTAGTTTCTAGTAAGATTATCTAGTAGGCTATTCTTCCATTCTTTTAACCATAGAGACTTTAACTTATGAGGAAAGTTTATATTCCTCGATAGTCCTCAATAAGATCTCTTGCTTCTTTATCAAAAAGCTCAAGTATGGCCCCATCAAGTTATTCAAGAACAAATAAGGAAGAGTTCCTTACTCTTACTGATTTAGTTGTGAAAAGAACCTTTGCTCCAACTAATGTAGAGATCAACTCTTATAAGGAGGAGAACCTAACTGTAACATCTCGTTCCCATACTAAGGGTTAGAACCCTAAAATACAGTACATGTGAGATCAATGAGAGATTAAGGGGAAAAAATGTATTTTTCATGCTCATGCATATTGTTAGCATACACACATGTGAATTTGAATTTTTGCACACATTAAAGTGACTGTACATGCACTCATTGACATTTTCTAGGTATAATTGATTATTAATGTGTTTTAATTGAGAATTGTGAATTATTGTATTGAAAACTGAATTGGAGGAGTATAAATAGTTGGATTAGAATTTTGGCGAATTTTAGGAGAAATTTTCAAAAAAAATGTGGGGTATTATTGAACTAGGAAAAATGTCATATGGCAAGTAAATTGATGAATGGTTATAGAAATAAGAGTCGAATGGCAAAGGAAAATTATATAAATGACCTTGGGATATAATGACTTATGTCATTAAAAATTGAGAGACAATAGGAGTAGAAATTGGAGACAAAATGGACTAGTTATTAAAATGGACCAAATGAAACCATGGGAAGTGACATGTGTCACTTGCCACACCACATGTATAAGTGACGAATTTGTTAAATGAAAGACCATATTTTGGTTCTTTCACTTAACCATTCACGAAATATGCTACCTTTCTTCATGTTCTTCAACTTTTTCTTCATTTGCTGTCTCTTCATTTATGATATCCTCTTCTCCCAAGCTTTAATGTTGAACCTTGCCTTCTTCCATTCCTATCCACTTAAATACTTGCTATCTTATTCTTGTTTCTAAAGAAACCTAACCTACTCTACCTCCATTTGTGATGATCGTGGATGTTGGAGAGCTAGGGTTTTATGGTGATTGAAGAAGCTTTAGGTAAATCAAGTAAGTAACCTATTACTCTTCATGGCTTTGATGAATGGAGCATGTTTAATGATAGTTAAGAATTAAATGTTCATAAAATGAGGATGGGTTCATAATAAAAACATGGATGAGAAAAGCAGATAGATTAATGTCTTACTCTTGTATATGGGTGATGGGTAAAAATTCATAGATTGTTATAGAGACGATGCTGAGGTTGAATGATCATCAAAGTGGTGTGCAGATGAGTGCAGAAAATTTGTTTATGAATGGGTAAATATATATGTTCTGTGTCGGTTAATGATCAAATATAGATCATGTATTGGTTAGTGAATGCTACTGAGCTGAAATGGAGTAGAGAATGAGAAATAGAAGGAGTAGGAAGGATTTGGAAACAAAAGTGGTGGTTGATCTAGAAAATGTGGCAGCATGATCTCTGAATATGCCTCTGTGTTTTAGCTATAACTTTTTCTCTAGTTATCCAAATGAGACAATTCTTAGTTTGGATTAAACTAGAGACATATAGATACAGTTTTTATGAAGACATCGAATTTAAATTCTGTCTTTAAGAGTCTCAAAATTTGACATGAAATTGAGAACTGGGCACAGTACATTATTGGATTAATATATATGTTGTGTTTTGTTTTGATTGTATAAGAATGTGTTATATTTTGAGTGTTTATGATCAATTAGGGAATATGAAATATGTATGGATGATGTTGAGTTGAAGTTAGGTATACTTGAAGAAGTATCCACTTGAGATGATGAAATGAAATAAGTTAGAGAAGTTGGTTTAGAATAAAAGAAAAAGATAAAGAGAGGTAAAAGTTTGATCTGAATTTCCTTGCTTAAAATGTGTTGATACAAGAAGATTTTGATAAAATAGTCTTCATGAAAGTTATAGATAATTATTTTAGTTTTTCATTGATATAAATTGTATAATTTTTGGAGTTCTGGATCAAAAGTTATAGAGGTTTGAAGAAAAGAGGGGGAAAATAAAAATTCAGCAAGAAGAGGAAAGTCACCCTTGTGCATAAGCACAATGGTGACATTACATGGAAAAAAAATTAGAAGTCACCCTCATGCATAAGCACGATGGTGACATTGCATGGAAAAAAATTGGAAGCACCCTCGTGCATAAGCACGATGGTGACTTTGCATGGGAAAAATTGGAGGTCACCCTCGTGCTTAAGCACAACAGTGACTATGCATGGTTGAGTTAAAAGTCACCCTCGTGCATAAGCATGACGGTGACTTTGGCTGAAGTAACTCACCCTGAACTCCTTTGCTTCTCTTAGCTATATCTTCTTCGTCTGACCTCCAAATGACATAGGACTTGAACCATTAGACTCGTAACACATTGACCTTCATCTTAATCAACAATCATAGCCATATGAAATTATTTGGAAGAGATTGATTGATTGAATTGGGATGAAAATGATGAACAATTCTAGAACTTCATAACTAGAGTATTTTTCATTGACCATACTTCGGTATTTTGATTATATCTTGATCTGTAGGGTTCCAAATGGAATGATTTTTGAATTGGAGTAAACTAGAATAGTGCTACAATTATAGTTTCAAAAAAAATTTATACCGATTTTTGAATGATTGAGTGCTTTAGCATGTCACCCTTGTAGGGCATGGTCTCAGATATCACTCAGGATGTCGAGCACGTGTCTCGCGGGAGTGGGATGCTACACTAACCCTGAGGTAAGTAGCCTAAAAAAACCCTCCCATTACAAAAAAAAATTATAGTAAATTGACGAAAACAAATGCGTCTAAAGAGAAGCTCTATTACTTTAGGAACTCAACAGTGATCGGAAATCATAACACCTATGTAAATTCTACAAGTAGGTGTGACTCTTGGTCCTCATCTTTATAAGGATATTTTTTGGGGAAAAGGCCCTCCTTTTCTTAAATACAATATTGTTTCTACTAAGAATACCCTAATCATTAAAGATGATTCCTTCATTTTTTAATTATCTAAAGATTTTTACTTGGTGAAGATAGTGGAGTAAGAACCATGGAACGGGATCAACATTTATTCCTATAGAAATGACACCTCCGAATGGAATTAGATAAAAGAAAGGATGAAGCGATTCCTTTATGGGTTAATTTTCATAAAGTCCCACTAGAATATTATATTGTGGAAGGATTGAGTTACTAATAGTTGTAGGTTGCAATATGTTTTAATGGGCATTTTAGTTTATTTCTACTAGTTAATTAATCCATTCAGGTATGTTTAGGTTTAGAAATGTATTAATTAGTTAGATATGTGACTTTGGAGTGTTATAGGGGTTACTGCATTGAGCTTTAATTTTAATTATTTAATGTGTCTTGATATGTTTGTTAGTATTTGAGATCAGATATCGAAGAATGAAGAAGATTTGGAGGAAATTGGCAGAAGAACCAGGTCCACGATCGTGGCCTATAGGCCACGATTGTGAGAGAAGAAAAATGGATAGGCCATGATCGTGGTAAAAGCGAATCCCAAGTGTCACGATTGTGGCCTGTGTGACAACAGACACGGACTGACTTCTAAAACTTAACTTTACGGGGTTATTTCAAACTTTTTGGTCCTGGTTAATGCCTAGTTTTTATCTTAAATAGAAAAGGCTATAAAGAAGAGGGAAGAACCCTAATTTTTGGTCAGCTTTCATTTGTCAATTTGAGAGAGAACACAAGGAAGAGAGAATAAGGAGAGAAGGGGAAAGGAGCATTTATAACTGTTGTCCAGCCACTCCAACCCAATCATTTTAAGTTTTTCCTACTTTCTCTTGTTTATTTACTTCATCTTAATGTATGGCTTGGGTTTTAGAATTTTGAACATGTTATTAATGATGTTCTAAACTCTTTTAAGGATTTGTTCTTGAATCAATGTTAATGTGATTTCTTTTGATGTTAATACATTGGGTATTGTGATTACTTATTATATTTGCATGTTTCGATAACAAATCAAAAGAGTAAACTGATAGAAAATATTTACATTGGTTAATGAGAGTTAAACAATCTAATAGATCAGGTAAATAATCAAATCTATAATTTATACGAAGAGAGATCTCGTGTGAGGACCTGATAGTCTATTAGAGGGCTTAAGATCTAATTGGATATGTAGGCTTCTTTTAATTGAGAGATTGCAAATTCCATAATTCGATTAGGGTTTATGATTTAGGGTTTAATGATTGTGACTTGAGAGAGAGTAATCCACCCTTCAAAAGTCTAGGACTGATACCGAATTAACTAAAGTAATCATGTTAGCATTTAACGATAAGATAAATCCCACTTCTCATAATTTTTTAATCTTGTCTTGATGCAATATCTCAATTGTTAAGTGGTTATGCTTCATTTTAATTTACTTTTGTTAATTTTGGAATTTTATTTTCATTCAACCCCTACTTGATTGTTTAATTTTCTGTTTATTTTTATTTTCATTTAAATCACATTTTTACAACCTTATACAAAGTTAGGGCAGTTAGTTTATTAATTCCTCATGAGATCGATACCTCAACTACTATGCTTACGACCTATGCACTTGTGGAACATTGAGGGTTTTATAAATTGTAGAACTTACTTAACAATTACCTTGTCAGTTCACTGGGAAGGCCTCTATTCCTGGACTCCCAAATAACTAAATTGGAAATAATAAACTATGTTAGGATTTGTATTAAATGAAAAAAAAAGTGATGAATTGCTAGAAACTTTATTAATTATGAAGTTGGATGAAGTAGGTGAATTAACCAAATCTAAACTTCTCTTGACCTACACCTGGAAAGCTTCCAACCAAATAAAAGTTGGAAGCCTATAAAAAGATCCTTTGCTATTAGCCTTTACCAAGAGCTTATGGGAATCTAGAAGGATAACTAGTCTCTTGCATAAAAAGAATTCTTGATCATATTTAAACCAATCCTGTCAATACCTTAATGATATAAGTGGAACTGTTTATTCATAAAACCCCAGTCATTAACTTAGGGAAAAGGATTGCAACACTAAATGTTATGTTATTAGCTCCATCCTTAAGCAAAGCAAATCATATCTACAAGGAGAAGAATAAAGTACCTAAGTAGAAGAAGAATGAATTGATCACTAATATTAACCTAAAAGGTGAATAGGTAAGAGAATACTTAAAGAATGAGTTCCTAATGGTAGTTGCCTCCTTTTCTAGAAGAAGATCTAGTAGAAAAGCTTGGAAAGCTAACTTTGGGGGCTTCCAAATTCTACATTAAATGTCTTTATTAGCTTGGAATGTAGCAGCACTAAGTAATCCTCTTAAATTTTTTTGAAAGATTTAATATTAGAAAAGAAGTTTATACTTTTAAAACTTTTGAAAGAAAAAAGTTTCATAAGATAAAGGAAAGTTTGAGGTTTATAAGTACTCATTGATCTTTTGTGTCAAACCACTCACATTATTTTAATGGCAGGATAATGTTAGATTTAATGCCTTTCTAATTCAAATTTCTAATATATATGTTATATACCAAATGATTCATTTTATAGGTTAGATGGTTATAGCATTCTTTTAATATTTCTATTATTTATTTTGTTAACATATCTTTTAGAGGTTAAAATTATAAGAACAACTTAGGATGATTTATGGCAATATTTAGAGTTCATGGTTAATTATAGGAGAGATGAACGTAAGTTATACATGAATAAAATCAAAGATACAAAAATCAGTTATAAAGACATAATAAAGGAATTGAGCAAGGTGGTATGCTAGATTGGTGTTGTAGATCTAAACAACAAGGAAATTCTTTAGTTAGAGCAATAGACACCAAAGAGACTAGTTTATTAAAAAAAAAGCTTAATTGAGCCATAGTTAACAATGGATGGTTGAAATAATTCCATGGTTTTTTTTAACTTTGTTCCTTCATTTAGTTTTGACCATTTTATGATTAATATACTAAAACTTAATTCCTTTTCTATCCCAAGGCACCTTTTAGATTCCCCAACTTCCTATCTTAGGTTTAAGGATTTGAACAACTGATCAGGGTAATTATGAAGTAGCTAAGTCTGGATGCAAAGCATATCAGTTAATGATAAAGCTTAAAACCATAAAAGAAGGAATTAAAACCCTTTAGAGAAGAGTTTTCTCAAAAACTAAGACTAATCTTAAAGTAGATAAGGAAACTCTTAAGAAAAGCCTAGGATGATTGCTTTAAAGATCCCTCTAATTAGAATTTGAGGGCTTTAAATACTAAAGCACTCAATGACCATAATCAAGAACTGCACTTCCATATCTCTCTTCTTAAGGTGAAAGCAAAGGTGAATTGGCTTATAGAAGAGGATAATAATACCAAATTATTTCTTGGCATAATAGTTTTCTCTCAAATATAGGTAGATTGAAGCTAATTACTTCAATACTAAGGAACATTCACATTCATTAAAACTCTTGCCTACTTCATCTAAGAAGGCTAATAAAAGAAGTTGAAAAGATAATAAAAAACTATTTATGGTTAGGGACTATTGATAATTTAAAGGGAGTAAAAACTAAATGGAAGGAACTATATTTACCTAGGTAGGTGTGAGGTTTAGGGATTGTTTCAATCAAAGTCTTGAACTCAATTCTATTTGATAAAAGGATTAAGAGATTGTTTAATGATATGGAAGGCATTTGGTCCAAATGGATGCATGTGTACCACTTTTTCAGGATCAATTTTTGGCAACTGAAAACTAACAGAGAGCATTATTAGAGCTTAATCTTAATTTTAAGACTAAAGGATCAATTGATCTCTTCATTCACAATTTTAATAGGAAATGGGATCAATCTTGGTTTTGGTTTGAAATTGGTGTAATCTAAGTCCATTACACCTTAGGGATGAGTTAACTACTCTCAAAATAAGCATTCCTTTTAATGTCTAGATCAAGGATATTCTTTATGGAAGGAGTTAGAATTATAACTTCAGATGCTTAACTTACAATATAAATTAACTTACCTGTTTACCAACCTAATCCTCTTGAGGATGATTAAGTCATTTGATTAAGGGATATAACTAACAAATTCTCTAACAAATCAAGTATTGATGTATCTAGTCCTCAGTCCCTTAAGGTTTACTGGTATGATCTAAAATAGGCCAATTCATTGATCCATTAGTTGGCTTATTATTAGGTAGATATTTAGAATAAAGGATCAATGTTTTGGTATTCTAGACCCCCTGTGTTTTATTTTCTAAAAAGTTCCTGAAACTAATGCTCACCTCTTCTTCAAATTTATTTATTCATAAGTTTCGTGGTCCAAAATTCAACAACTAATACAACTTTACTTTTAGGAGTGGTATTGGATGATATTGTTAAATGGGTTACTAAAAAATTTAAGGGAATGAAGAATAATACTTACTTTTCTAGAGAAGCCTTCTTTGTAGTATCGATGCACTTTGGAATAAAAGGAACAATATGTTGCATATGGGTATTAGTATGGGCAAGCACGTTAACAAGGCTTTATGAACTTGTTACTATATTTTAGGCTTTTGATTACCCCTCTTTGTCCTGGACCTTAAAGTGGTTTTCCTTTGTGTTATCTTGTTTTATTGAATTATAAAGTGACCTATAGGCTTTTAGTTTGATTTAATAATATTCATTCAATTGTAAAAATAATTTAAAGAATTAGGTTTTGACTTAAATAACATCACTATTAGATATTATAACATCAATGCAATTTGTCACATAAAGAACCTCTTCTAACATTGTCAATTGAAATATAAGGAAATAAAGAAGAAATTAAACTTGAGTTTGTTTACACTTTAAATAAAATATCCATCATTTTCACTAAACCATTAAGTGAAGAGAGGCTTTTTCTCTTTAGGAGAGAGTTAGCCATGTTAGATATATAATTCCTTATATGAAACACTACTCTAGCTACATATAGTTTTACAAATTCTTGATCTTAATTATGAGCGTAAATGCCCACATAACTACATATCTTATGAACTATAAACTCTTACAAAATAGAGAAGAGAGAAACTAACGTTAAATTTAATTTATTATTTTCACTTTTAATGTCAACAAAATGGAGGCAAGAGTATAATATTTACTTAATGTTAGTCATTATTTTAATGCATATACTAAGAGGACAATTTCATAATTAGCATATATATATATATATATATTGAGGGAGTTTTGAATATTTTATAGAAATATCACAAATGATATACTATCTTAAAAGAAAATGAGTTTGTTGAACTAAGAAAGCTTATCATCTTTAGATTTAATGGTTGTTAAGCTTGAAAGAAATTTAGAGTTGAAGGCAACTTAGAGGAATTATTTGTAGTAAAAGTGTCTAAATTAAAAATGTAAGAGTGTTCGAGTGGATGGGGGTCGACTATTGGAATTTTTTTAAATTAAATAATTTCTTTGCTAAGGATTAGGAAAATTGTACAAATTAACCATTCCTTATTAGTTAGTCAAAATGTCCCTAGTCAAAATAATAAGGCACTATCATACAGATCATATAATTATAAGATTAAATAACACAAATGTTAAGTTCATAAAGCTCCACTTGTTCCTCGTACAAGTTAAGAGCATATGGAGTACATAATCTATATACCCTATCTTCGTACTATATTGTTCAGACCAGTTTACTTTTTTTTTTCATGTTCACTCACCTATATGCTTTATTGCCTATAGATTATGGTGATTATATATGATCATTCAATCCAAGCTAAGCTTTGATTGGACATATCTATGCAGATATAAGAACAAAGCTCCATTTCCTTTGCTTTCCAATTTTCTCATATGGGTTACTTGATTATCTTGTTTCCAACCTAGTGATGTATGTGAATTCTGAATCTTCTAGTCTATTCTTTATGTTGTTAGCATTTCCACACTTGCCATCTTTACAAACCATTATTAGCTTCCTAATTCTTGCTTTTAGCCTAAATCTTCTTACTTTCCTCTCCCTCTAGATTTTATATAGGCAGGTTCCAAGAGATATTATGTAACATCCCATCACCGATGGGAAGGGTAAATTGGTCATTTAGGACAGGTTAGGAATGTTTAAACATATCTCGGCATGTTCATACATCTTATGGCCTCTATATTTATATGAATGGTAATTTTTGCACATGCACATGATTTTACATGCATTCATGACATTTCCCGACATATGTGTGTATAAATGTAATTTTTTAGTGAAATATGTGATAATTGTGCTTAAAAAATTAAATTGGAGCGATTTATGTGTGTTTTATATTTTTAGGAACTTTTAGGAATTTTTCTGAAATTTTAGGGGAAAAATGTTCGGACCGGAGAAATTGTCAAGTGACGGACTGATTGGATTTTCGGTACTAGAAATGACTGTCCAATGGCACTGGACTATGAGACATATGATTTTAGGATTTATAACTTTGAGCCATTGAAATTTGGAGAGAAATTGGACTAGAAATTGAATTAAGATTGGAAAGAACCTTAGGAGTAGTTAAGAAGAAGACAAGTGGCAAGTGACACATGTCACTTGCCTACTTAGTCTTTACTTAATGGTTATCTAAAGCATTTAATTAACCTACTTTGCAAGTTCCACGACACTTCCTTTTGAATGAGCTAAACATCACTTTGTAAGCAAAATTTTCTCTCATCCGTAGGTCTTCTCTTCTCCATTTTCGTTGGTTCTTCTTCCACCCTTTCTTGTTTATTTGCTTGCTCTTCTTCTCTTCACACATAAATCCACACTTAAGCCTTGGGATGATGATGATTATTGTGTGTGTGGAGTGATGGCCGTAGGTGTTGTTGAGAGGAAGAGAGTTGGAGTAGTTTGAAAACTTGGAAGATTGAAGCTTTGAAGCTTGTTTAGGTAAGAACTAAGTTATATGTGCTTAAATTAGTAGTTAGAAGTATTTATTGTGCTTTATTGTGCATGAATTTCATGAAGTTTGTGTGTTGATTGTTTGGGTATAAGTTATGTTTGAGTAAGGATTAATGATGTTTAACATGTGTAGTATGTGAATTGTGTGTTTTGAAGTGGTTTTAATGATGTTAGATGATTAATTCTTAAAAGGCAATGATGGAGCATGTGTGCTGGAAATTTGTGGGTTTATGTTCAAGTGAAGTTCTTGATGAAAGTTTGGCTGAATGAGTGATTAAATTGGATGTTTATTGATGTAGGAATGGTGTTAGAATGAAAGGAGTAGAGTTAGGTATAAAATCTGGAAAAATTTACCTTGAGTATGTTTCAGTTTTTTGGTCATAACTTTTGATATGGTTATGTTATTGAGTTGAGGTTTGGCTTGAATTAAACTTGAGAAGTTTGGCTAGAAGTAATATGAAGGAAGTTCTGTCCAATTGTGGCTTGAAAGGTTTTGAATTTTGCTTTGAAAGTGAGTTATGTGTGTAGCATGAACAGTAACCGAGAAATGTGACCTGAAACTTTGATGAATTTTTCTAGATTGATTTAGGTTGAATTTGTAAAATTGGTCTTAATGAAAGTTATATATTTTCTTGTTAGCTTTCTATCACCACTAAGTATATTAATGTGATTTAGTGTGTGTAATGTTTCTAAGTATGGATTTTGGTGACTTCTGTGTTCTGACATTAATTTTGGACTGTTATGGTTGAAATTAGCTCAAGTGGTCTTATGTAAAGTTGTAGATGATTGTCTTAGCTTTGTAATGAGGTCTAATATGTGAATTTTGGATGTAGAGATTGTAAGTTATGAATTTTGAAAGTTTGGATATGATTTAGGTCATGTGTTGATTTAGTAAGCTTTAACAGGGCAGCTGCATTAATGGAAGAATTTGACCTAGTTAGTGATGGAATTTGTTTTGAAGTCCTTCATGAGAATTGTAGTATATTGTCTGATCTTTTCATTGCTATATGGTATGAAATTTTTGGACAAGGGTATAAGAAATTATGAATTTTGGACTATTGTGTACTGTTGAGAATGTGACTTATATGGGCAGAAACTTTGTTTGTGTTTTTGACCCTCTTAGAGCTTGAATTGGATTAGGAGGTCTTCTTGAAGGTTGTAGAACATGTTCAGAGCTTTCTAATGGTGTATAATGTGCCTTATTTTGAATTAGGAGTAAAAACTTATGGGGGTTGAACCTAGTGTAGTTAGTGTTCATATGGTAGTTTACTGTTTCATTGGGCAGAAACTTTGTTTGTGTTTTTGACCCTCTTATAGCTTGAATTGGATTGAGGGTCTTCTTGAATATTATACCACATGTTTAGAGCTTTTTAATGGTGTATAATGTGCCGTATTTAGAGTTAGGAGTAAAAACCTATGGGGGTTGGACCTAGTTTAGTTACTGTTCATATGGTAAATTTGAGCAGAATCTTTCGAAGGGTTTTTCACCCCATTAGAGTCTTCATTGATTTTTACATCCTTCACAGAAGATGTAGATTACCTTTTTTCCTTTCTATTGAGATATGATATGCAAAATTTGGAGTTAGAAGTAAGAAGTTATGAGGGTTGGAAATTTTCAGTTACTGTTCATATGGTCATTTTATGGGCAGTAATTTTGAAGAAGTTTTTGACTCCCTTAGAGGTCATATTGGTTTTCAGACCCTTCATGGAACTTATATGGTTTTCTGTGATCTTTCTAATGATATCAAATTTGTCACATTTGAACACTTGTGTGAAAAGTTAGGTTTTGTGAAAGAAGAAAGGGAAATTGATACAAATGTGATTTTTCTTAGAATTGTAATTTTTGTTCTAATTTGACCCTTTTGCCATTCTTTTGTGTAAAACTTTTTCTTCCGTCATCCGATTGACCTAATTCTCGAGGCATCGAATTTGTATAATATTTAATTTCATAATATGTGAAATTGGGAATTTTTAGAAACGAAAGGGAAGGGGATTGGTTAGGTCGAAGTGAGGGGACCAGATAATGATTTTTCTGATCCGTGTTTCTTTCATAATTGGGCCTATAGAGGTCCAAATTGAGCATTTTTGGTGTCAATGGATTTCTAATATTTAGAGGAAAATTTTGTGATGGGAATTTTTGAATTAGTGTCGGGAATGTCACGAACATGCATTGTTCATATTTTAAACTGCTACATGTGCATTATTAAATATTGTTGATTGGTCAATGTGTGATATATGTGTTTTTGACTTGTTATAGAGGCGCATTTGGAATGTTATCCCACAGACATTGCCGAAACTTTCAGGCATTAGCTCGGAAGCTATTTTGTAACATCTCACCCCCTATAGGAAGGGTAAAATAGTAAATTTGACATAAGATAAGATGGATTGGAATGACTTAGGACTGTTCATGCATAATAGGATTGGTACACAGTATCATTTGTGCACATGAAAGTACTGTACATGCATACATGACATTCCCGGTTTTCGTGCCTAATGTAATTTTATTGTGATTAACGTGGTTATTGACTTTGAAAAATTATTCTGAATGAGCCATTGAATGTTTTATATTTTAAGGGATTTTCAGGAATTTTCTGAAATTTTTCGGAGAAAATTTTCGGACCGAAAAAATCGCCAAGTGGCGAACCGGTTGTTTTTCGGTAGCGAAAATTGCTACCCAATGGCACTGTAATATTGGATATATTATTTGGGGATTGACATTAGGGCCATTGGAGTTGACTGGGTTATTTTTTTCATTAGAATTATTGATTAAAATTTATTAAAGGCATTTTGACTTTTCCTCTCTAGGTGGACTAATGTCCTAATGCCACCTAGCCTTTCATTAAATGCTCAATTGTTCCCTCTCTCGGTTATGCCTCCATAATAGAGTGAAAGATGCTTTTAATTGCTCATTTTTACTCTCATCCACCGAAACCTACTCCCATTCTCCATCTCCATCGTTTTTTTCTTCTCTCTTCCTTAAGAAAATCCTAAAACCTTAAGAGCTCCTCCATGAAACCAAGCTAGTTTTCTTGCCATGAAGAACCTACACTTGCATGGTGTTAGAAGAAGTTGTTAGAAAGAATAGCAAAGAAAGAATTGAAGGAATGAAAGAGTGGAAGCTTAAATTGGTAAGTGATTAAGTTAAGTTTTAATTATGCTTTGATTATGTAGTTGATGAATCATGGTTGTTAGATGCATTCAATGGGACTTTTAGTGCATTTATTATGATTATTGATGCTTTAATTTGATGAAAGTTATAGGTGGAATTGTTGGGTATAAATGTATGGTGTGTTAGGATAATGAATGACTATGGTTGAATTTGGTTTTAGCTTGATTTTGATTGAATATTGATGATTATTGTTGCATGGAAATTTAAGAAGTAAGTGCTGCCAACTTATGGTAGGTATTCCTAGTGAATGTAGGAATGATCTAGGGACTGATTTTGTGTCCAATTGAGATGTTTATGGTAGTAGAATTTGAATTGGCATGATAGGAAGTGTATTGGAGAAGTAAAGCTGAAAATTTGTTTTTGACCTACTGTACTGTTTTGAGCATAACTCATTGTGTGGTTACGCAAATGAGTTGAGGTTTGTGCCCACTTAAACTTTGAGTTGTTGGATACATTTTTGTGTGAAATAGGTGTTTTCCAATTTTAGCCTTAAGAGGTTGAATTTTGGCTTGGAAAGTTACTGTTTTAGTATCTGTGAACAGTAACCGAAACTATGACCTAAGTGTTTTGCTGATTTTTATAAATTAATTGAGATGGAATTAGGGAAAATGGTCTAAATGAAAGTTGAAGATTATTAAGTTATCTTTCCATTCCCACTGATTTTACAATTTTTCGATCTGTATATTTGGAGATATGCATTGTGGAATATTGACTGAATTTTGAGCAATTTGGTGAAACCTAGACTAAGAGTGGATTTGGTGCACATTCTGATTAGAAGCAATTTTAGCCATTTCTGTGAATTGCATTGGCTTGAGTGATCTTATGAAGAGTTGTAGAGGAAGCAATTATCTTGAAAATGATATATAGCATGTAATTGTTGGAGATCAGATGTGGGAGTAATGAATTTTCAAAATCTGTACCTGCATGAGGTTATTGATTGCGCCTGATCAAGTAACTTGCATGAAAGTTTTAAGCTTGTTAGAGATGGAATTGGCTTTGAAGCCTTTCATGGGAAGTGTAGCATTGTATTTGATCTTTCCATAGGTATAAAGTATGCATTTATTTGACATTTTTGCAAGGAGATATACTGTTTAGAACATTACTGTCCAGATTGAGTACTTGCAGGGGCAGCAGCATTCACTGAATTATTTGACCTAGTTAGCCATTGAATTTGATTTCACATTGTCATGAAAGTTGTAGGTATTGTTTTTATCTTTCTATTGGTATTTATTTGGAATTTTTGACTGAATAACTGAGAAGTTATAGATTTTGGAAAAACACTGCACTGTTTGAGAGGCATTGACTGGGCAGTAACTTTGATTGCATTTTTGACACCCTTAGGGGTGAAATTGGCTTTTGTGTCCTTCATGAACGTTGTAACTCTCTCTTTTCTCTATGAAATAGACACTAATTTTGTCCAATTTGAAGTTTGGATTAAGGAGTTAGGACCTATGGAAGTTGGTATGTCGGAGGAAATTGTTTCAGATTTATCATTTTAATAGGACTAGTCGACTAGGATTCTTAAACCAGTCGACTACAACCTGCACTAGTCGACTAGGATGTGTATTTTTCTTTCTTTTGCTCATAACTTTTCCGTCCGACATCCGATTGACCTGATTCTTGAGGCATCGGATTCGTGAATCATTGAATTTCATTTGATGAGAAATTGGGAATTTTTGGGACGGAAAATTAACGTGGGTCTGGTTTATTATTTTCTGGTCACTGTTTTATTTAATTGGGGACCTATAGAGGTCCAAATTGAGCGCCGTCAGTGCCATTGGATTTCTAATTTTTAAACAGATTTCTCTGAAGGAAAATAAATGGAATTAGGGCTGGGAATTCATGAACATGCATTATACACCTACATGTGTATCATTAACGAATTCGGATTGGATCATTAGTGATCGTTTTGTTCTCTGATTTTTTATAGAGGCACAACTGGAGCGTCGATCGACCGACGTGGCAGAGACTTCCGGATATTAACTCGGAAGTGATAGGTGAGTAACCTAGATGGGTTTCTCAATTATTACTTGTCTAAAATGGGGATAATGGTGGGATCAGGAATGTGTTAACGTGACTTGTGTGCCATACTGTATTATGGACTGTTAATTGAGCATTCTGGACTGTTGAATTGACTTGTTTGCCATTCTTTGGATTCTTGTGATTGATTGTAAATGATGGACTGTGATTTGTGAATTATATACTGTTAAGTACTATTAAGTGACTGTTCAATTGGGCATGTGCATTCATACACAGATGCATAAACTGATAAAGGATAATTGTGAACCGAAGTCGTCATCGACATTGAAACGAACCTAGAGCTCGAAGGAGATAATCCTCCTGACGCCGCTCTCTCGATCATTGAATCTTGCTTACGCGCTTCGGTCACAACACCTGAAATAAAATGGGAAAAAGAGTCACATGTACATTGCATCTTGGATGAATATTGAAATGGCTTTTGCTCTATATGACCGTCGACTCTCGTGGATCAGATTCTATGATCAGTATTATCATTAGTCTTGTGACTGTATGATTACTGTAACATGCTTATGTGATGCATGAATTGGGAGAACCATCGATGATGGTTCCTCATTGAGTTCGCAAACTCATCCAAAATTGCAATCTATTTTCAGACTGAAGAGTACCACGATTGACACGGAGTATGCCTCTTGGGTGCAAGTTGAGATAGAGGTCGGGATCGGTTAAATCGCATTAGTGTCTTATAATTGTATTCCGCGATCATTGTAAACTGATTTGCATTTGTATTTCATGGTTCTTGTAAAGTATTGCTAAATGATAGTAACACCTATAACTGCAAAGATTTACTACTGTTTACTGCTTATTTCACGCGAGTGTGTAATAACTGAAACTGCTTCCTTTTAACGTGGAATGTATTTCAATAAAAAAATTGTATGCCGAGTTTTACTAACTGATGTAGTATGCCACCCTCGCGGGGCACGGACTCGGATATCACCAATGATATCGGGTTCGGGTCACGTGAGAGTGGGGTGTTACATTTAGGTGGTATCAGAGCCCAGCAATACGAATGTATCTGGGGCACAGTCTGAAACATAGGTCAAGTTGCATGCATTTGGGTCGTGTCGTTGCAGACTGTGGTAACTGATCCCTAGTTTGAGTCATACGAGGATAAATCCTACGTGTGCATACGTGTTAAGTGACTAAGTGAGAGAAAAGTGAGACCGTATTAGAATGTGAGCCCATGAATGTGTATGGGCAATGAGGAATGGGAAAAAGGAAACATCGATAATGAGAATTATAATGTACTGTGGTTAGAATGACTATGTTGGCCTAGACTGATTACGGAAAGAATTGATATCAAACTGAGTCCCCTGATTAATGTGACAATATTACGGCGACAGAAAAAGAATATGTCTAGAACTTGGAGAGGTCCACTGGAGATATGAGAAGCGTACTGGTTATAGTAGGACTAAGTGAGATGAAAAGTCCGGGATGGTTAGGGAATTAGAGTTCTGACTATAGATGCGATGAAATGGGAAACATTGGAACTGAGGAAAACGTAGATGGTCCGATCAGGCAGATATTGAATCACTACATTTGTGCTCGATATCAGTAGATATCATAGGTAGATGATGATAGCGAGATTGTAATAAGGTCAATATTGTACGGTAACGATCTACCTAGAACTGAAAGAGCAAAGTGCCTAGTAGGGTAAGAAAAAGTAGAAATGGTAAGATAAAAGTGTACAGATAAACTGAAGTGAACTCGTCAAACGGGTATGATTATGAGCGCATAAGTTTGAGACTGAAATGGTTATGCGAATATGGTGTGAAGAGTTTGGAAATCAGTATAATAAGATCGTAAGGGAAAAAGACAGACTGACAATTTCTACTGATTGTATATCGGGAAATTCTGGATTGGTTGAAAAGATGTATATGGACATAGAAATGGTAAATGGATGGGTAAATAGATAGAGATACAGTGGAGTATCTATGATTTTGTTCTGGTTGGGGACATATCCTCGAATGTACTATCAATGTGAATACCCTATCATGGATTGTTTGAGGAAAATAAAGAGAGACGTAACAATAATGCGATGACATTGTATAAGCCAAGTGGATATGACCTTAAAAGGTCAAGCTAATACATGAATGATATGGGAATGAAACTAGGGAAATGAAAAAAAAATTAAACAATGATAGTAATATATGAAAAGAGTGGTCGTATTTAAGTTGATTTACCGTTGGGAGTATCTATTGGATAGTAAAGTTGATCATGATTAATGAAACGCACGTAAAAGATACATGGAAATCATAGAGGAGATGATCGGTGAATGATTAGAGTGGCTCTAAGTGTAAAGTTCGTCATGGGTTAAAGTAAGACATAAGAGGACTGAATGTACCTTTATGAGAAGAAATGAACAAAATAAAAATAAAAATATTCTGGCATCAGTCCTCTATTTGAGGATTAGCATAAACGGAAAGGAGTTTTATGGAAGTCTGAATTGTATAGGTTACTAATTGGCTTCCGGATAAGATGAAATAAGTTCTGGTGAGGTGTAGATTACGTAATAAGTGTTAAAGAAAGTGTTTATGTGACTGTCACATGGAACCTTAGTGCAAGGACTGTTCTGATCTTTAAATTATGGCATAAAATTGTTCTGTTTGAGATAGTGCGTATAGTGGGAATTGAGCTTTTGAGATACTAAGGATGATTGAAAAGAAATTAGGGAAACTAGTTGGCTAATGAGAATTTGGTGAACAGTATAATGACGGTAGCAAGACTAATGGTCATGACAGGAATTTTAATTTGAGGCGATCCTATTGCAATGTGAAATGCATGTGTCTCCATTTGTGATGCAAAACTGGAACTAAGAATAAAATAGTCCAGAACTGCGAAGTGAAATACTCGAATAAAGTGGAATTTATGGAAGTCCAAGTGCGGATGACTAGGTATTGGCATATGTTGATGTGAATGACAAGAAATCAATTGAAAGGAAAAAAATGAGTAGAGACAAGAAGTCCTAAAGGGAAACTGACAATGACGTGATGTACTGTTACCTTCATAAAGGGATTGCAAATACACTAATTGTGGACTCAATGAAAAAGTTGAATGATGTATGGTAAAGTTAACAAGACCCTAATAGGGAATTATGCGAGGTAAGCAAATAGTAGTGACTATGATTGTAGATGGAATGTCTTTGAAAGTGTTGAACAGTGAAAAGTAAAAGAGTTATATGAATAATGGAAGAACCTGACAATGGTAAGAAGCATCCCTTTGGAAATTGAGCAGTGTGCGATGACATGTCAAGTTGTTAGAACGGTATACGAAGAACTGAATTGTTTTTTATAAATGGTATCAGTGCTATGAGTGAAATTGTTTCAAGCCTTGGAGACCTTAGATTCCTATCAGGAATACATCACATAACAGGTAAGAGTTTGAACGGCATACATAAATGAATATTATACTGGTAAAGGTCGAGTGTAGTCGAAAATAGTGAACAGATAATTCTGCAATGAACAGATCAAGTGCATACATTGGGGTTTTTAAAGCTCGTAGAATGAAGAAGGAAAAAAAAAGTCAAGGAGAATATGGGGCGAAATAAAGTGTTACTAGAGAATTGAAGTCGTAGATTTAGTGGTACTAGATAGAGATAAGAAAGATTAAGAATTCAGGAGTCAATCGGGTGATTCCCATAATAAATCTGGATATTCGAGTAAAATTGGAGGAACGATATTGGGTAACCAACCTAAGTGATTGAGCAAAGGAACTGAACAGTCAAAGCTATAAATTATAGTAAGTATATGCGAAAAGTGAAATTGAATCAATAGGGGTATAGAACGAATTGATTATAGATTTAAGTGCGTAGAGGTTTGAATTTCCTATTCAATAGAAAAAGTGCTTAAGGGTTTGGACTGCAGAGGATTATAACTTCATAATTTAGTTTTGACTGAATGATTATAGAACTAATGGTAAGCACAAGATGGAATTGTACACGTTTGTATTACACGAAAAAAAAATTCCTAATAAGAGGCAAAGACCAACAGTGAGTCGAGATGCTTGTGATGAGTGAAACAAAGGAAAGGGCTTAGGAAAACTGCATGGGTTAGCTGAAGTGGATCAGGATCGGACAAATGAAATAGAATTAAATGCATATAAAACAGTGAAACGCAGACAAGAAAAACTATTTTATTAGAAGTATCATAGTGACAAAGTATACGCAGAATTGGCAAAAAGGGTATCAATGAAGTTATTGGAATAAGTCTGTATAGTGAGAAAAAGGTATTGGATGGCTAAAACGTGATGAGTGAACATGAACTGATTCATAGCATCGGAACTAAAGGTAGTGGCTACTCTAAAAATGGCAAGGGAGATAGTTAAGATAGTGAGATCGCCAACTGACAGCATTGTTGAATCCGTCTACTGTGATGAGTGATTAGGAGTTAGCCAAATAAGTGACTGAACAAATGACTGAGTATGGTTACTGCGACCTTTCAGAAAAAAATGAATCATTGAGTGGAAAAGTGTATGGGATATGTAGGGACATTTGATAACTATCATAGTGAACCATTGACTGAGAATTTCGAGGACGAAATTTATATAAGGAGGGGGGCATGTCCGACAGGAAGGGTAAAATAGTAAATTTGGCATAGGATGAGATAGATTGGAATGACTTAGGACTATTCATGCATAATAGGATTGGTACACAGTATCATTTGTGCACATGAAAGTACTGTATATGCATACATGACATTCCCAGTTTTCATGCCTAATGTAATTTTATTGTGATTAACGTGATTATTGGGTTTGAAAAAGTATTCTGAATGAGCCATTGAATGTTTTATATTTTAAGGGATTTTTCAGGAATTTTTTCGAGAAAATTCCCGGACCAGAAAAATCGTCAAGTGGCGAACCGGTTGTTTTTCGGTAGCGAAAATTGCTACCCAATGGCACTGTAATATTGGGTATATTATTTGGGGATTGACATTAGGGCCATTGGAGTTGACTGGGTTATTTTTTCATTAGAATTATTGATTAAAATTTATTAAAGGCATTTTGACTTTTCCTCTCTAGGTGGACTAATGTCCTAATGCCACCTAGCCTTTCATTAAATGCTCAATTGTTCCCTCTCTCGGTTATGCCTCCATAATAGAGTGAAAGATGCTTTTAATTGCTCATTTTTACTCTCGTCCACCGAAACCTACTCCCATTCTCCATCTCCATCGTTTTTTTCTTCTCTCTTCCTTAAGAAAATCCTAAAACCTTAAGAGCTCCTCCATGAAACCAAGCTAGTTTTCTTGCCATGAAGAACCTACACTTGCATGGTGTTAGAAGAAGTTGTTAGAAAGAATAGCAAAGAAAGAATTGAAGGAATGAAAGAGTGGAAGCTTAAATTGGTAAGTGATTAAGTTAAGTTTTAATTATGCTTTGATTATGTAGTTGATGAATCATGGTTGTTAGATGCATTCAATGGGACTTTTAGTGCATTTATTATGATTATTGATGCTTTAATTTGATGAAAGTTATAGGTGGAATTGTTGGGTATAAATGTATGGTGTGTTAGGATAATGAATGACTATGGTTGAATTTGGTTTTAGCTTGATTTTGATTGAAAAATGATGATTATTGTTGCATGGAAATTTAAGAAGTAAGTGCTGCCAACTTATGGTAGGTATTCCTAGTGAATGTAGGAATGATCTAGGGACTGATTTTGTGTCCAATTGAGATGCTTATGGTAGTAGAATTTGAATTGGCATGATAGGAAGTGTATTGGAGAAGTAAAGCTGAAAATTTGTTTTTGACCTACTGTACTGTTTTGAGCATAACTCATTATGTGGTTACGCAAATGAGTCGAGGTTTGTTCCCAATTAAACTTTGAGTTGTTGGGTACATTTTTTTGTGAAATAGGTGTTGTCCAATTTTAGCCTTAAGAGGTTGAATTTTGGCTTGGAAAGTTACTGTTTTAGTGTTTGTGAACAGTAACCGAAACTATGACCTAAGTGTTTTGCTGATTTTTATAAATTAATTGAGATGGAATTAGGGAAAATGTTCTAAATGAAAGTTGAATCTTATTAAGTTATCTTTCCATTCCCACTGATTTTACAATTTTTCGATCTGTATATTGGGAGATATGCATTGTGAAATATTGACTGATTTTGAGCAATTTGGTGAAACCTAGACTAAGAGTGGATTTGGTGCACATTCTGATTAGAAGCAATTTTAGCCATTTCTGTGAATTGCATTGGCTTGAGTGATACTGAAGAGTTGTAGAGGAAGCAATTATCTTGAAAATGATATATAGCATGTAATTGTTGGAGATCAGATGTGGGAGTAATGAATTTTCAAAATCTGTACCTGCATGAGGTTATTATTCACGCCTACGATCAAGAACTTGCATGAAAGTTTTAAGCTTGTTAGAGATGGAATTGGCTTTGAAGCCCTTCATGGGAAGTGTAGCATTGTATTTGATCTTTCCATAGGTATAAAGTATGCATTTATTTGACATTTTTGCAAGGAGATATACTGTTTAGAACATTACTGTCCAGATTGAGTACTTGCAGGGGCAGCAGCATTCACTGAATTATTTGACCTAGTTAGTCATTGAATTTGATTAGCTCTCTCTTTTCTCTATTAAATAGACACTAATTTTGTCCAATTTGAAGTTTGGAGTAAGGAGTTAGGACCTATGGAAGTTGGTATGTCGGAGGAAATTGTTTCAGATCTGTCATTTTAATAGGACTAGTCGACTAGGATTCTTAAACCAGTCAACTACAACCTGCACTAGTCGACTAGGATGTGTATTTTTCTTTCTTTTGCTCATAACTTTTCCGTCCGACATCTGATTGACCTGATTCTTGAGGCATCGGATTCGTGAATCATTAAATTTCATTTGATGAGAAATTGGGAATTTTTAGGACGGAAAATTAATGTGGGTCCAGTTTATTGTTTTCTGGTCACTGTTTTATTTAATTGGGGACCTATAGAGGTCCAAATTGAGTGTCGTCAGCGCCATTGGATTTCTAATTTTTAAACAGATTTTTCTGAAGGGAAAAAATGAAATTAGGGCCGGAAATTCATGAACATGCATTATACACCTACATGTGTATCATTAACGAATTCGGATTGGATCATTAGTGATCATTTTGTTCTCTAATTTTTTATAGAGGCACAACTGGAGCGTCGATCGACCGACATGGCAGAGACTTCCCGGCATTAACTCGGAAGTGATAGGTGAGTAACCTAGATGGGTTTCTCAATTATTACTTGTCTAATATGGGAATAATGGTAGGATCAGGAATGTGTTAACGTGACTTGTGTGCCATACTGTATTATGGACTGTTATTATGGACTATTAATTGAGCATTCTGGACTGTTGAATTGACTTGTTTTTCATTACTGAATTTACTGTGATTGATTGTAAATGATGGACTGTGATTTGTGAATTATATACTGTTAAGTACTGTTAAGTACTGTTAAGTGACTATTCAGTTGGGCATGTGCATTCATACACAGATGCATAAACTTATAAAGGATAATTGTGAACCGAGTCGTCACTGATACTGAAACGAGCCTAGAGCTCGAAGGGAGATAATCCTCCCTAGACACGCTCTCGATCATCGAATCTTTTTTACGCGCTTCGGTCCACAACACCAAATAAAATCGGAAAAAGAGTCACATGTGCATTGCATCTTTGGATGAATATTGAAATGGCTTTTGCTCTATACATTGTCGACTCATGTGGATCGTATTCTATGACTGTATTATCATTAGTCTTGTGACTGTATGATTACTGTAACATGCTTATGTGATGCATGAATTGGGAGAACCATCGATGATGGTTCCTCATTGAGTTCGCAAACTCATCCAAAATTGCAATTTATTTTTCAGGACTATAAGAATACCCCGTTTGACACGGGAGTATGCCTACTGGGTGCAAGTTGAGATAGAGGTCGGGATCAGTTCACGTCTGCATTAATGTCTTATAATTGTATTCTGCGATCGTTGTAAACTGATTTGCATTTGTATTTCATGGTTCTTGTAAAGTATTGCTAAATGATAGTAATACCTATAAATGCAAAGATTTACTATGCTTCTTCGCTTGTTTCATGAGTGTGTAATAACTGAAACTGCTTCCTTTTAACGTGGAATGTATTTCAATAAAAAAAATTGTATGCCGAGTTTTACTGACTGATGTAGTACGCCACCCTCGCGGGGCACGGACTCGGATATCACCAATGATATCGGGTTCGGGTCACGTGAGAGTAGGGTGTTACATTTAGGAATAGCTCAATGGTAAGAGGTGTCCACTTAAAGTGGGACAAAACCTTGAGGTCTTGGTTTCGAGTCGTGGGCTCACCCAAGCGCCAAAGAGGACAATACCTGGAGTGATGGCGGTAGAGGCCGGGCTCTACTGTAGTGGTCGCATGGCCAGAGTTCACGGACCCTACATTAAAAGCACTCCAGGTATTGTCCTCTTTGGAGCTTAGGTGAGCCACGACTGAAACCAAGACTCAGTTTGTCCCACGATAAGTGGGCGCCTCTTACCATTGAGTCATTGACTCAATGGTAAGAGGCGTCCACTTAATGTGGGACAAAACCTTGAGTTCTTGGTTTCGAGTCGTGGGCTCACCCAAGCGCCAAAGAGGACAATACCTGGAGTGCTGGCGATAGAGGTCGGGCTCTACTGTAGTGGTCGCGTGGCCAGAGTTCACGGACCCTACATATTTGGTGAGTGACCTAGATGGTTTCTCAATTATTACTTGTTTATAATTTTGCGCTTATAACTCTGTGGAGAATAATGGTGGGTTTGTGAGTTGTTTATGATTGGATTCTGGACAGAAGGTCCAATATATTGGGAGATTATGACATAGAAGTGCTATTTTTTTTTAGAATTTGGGACCTCCGTATTTTAAATGTGACTACTTGTGATTGTGATTTTCATGTGATTGATTGTGATGTTGACATTACTTCATTGCGACATATGCATTCCATGCATGAATGCATGACCAGTTAATGACAGTTGTGACTGAAGCAGCCACCGAGAGTATAAAGCTCAACGTAATTGGGCCTCGAGCCCACAGTTATTCAGAGCCTCAGGCTCAACGATTAATGCACCCAGATTAGGACAGTTTTAGGCGCTCAGTCACAACCACGTAATAATTAGAAAAGTCTCACATACACATTTCATGTGCATTTGATTTGGCTTCTTTGATTGATAATAAAAATCATGTGGTATTTTTGAATGTGACATGATGAAACAACTGTGTTATGCTTGACTATGCATGAATTGGGTGAACCATCGATGATGGTTCCTCACTGAGTTTATAACTCTGTGGAGAATAATGGTGGGTTTGTGAGTTGTTAATGACTGGATTCCGGACAGAAGGTTCGATGTATTGGGAGATTATGACATAGAAGTGTTATTTGTCTGAGAATTTGGGACCTCCGTGTTTTAAATGTGACTACTTGTGATTGTGATTTTAATGTGATTGATTGTGATGTTGACATTGCTTCATTGCGACATATGCATTCCATGCATGAATGCATGATCAGTTAATGACAATTGTGATCGAAGCAGCCACCGAGAGCTTAAAGCTCAACGTAATTGGGCCTCGAGCCTACAGTGATTCAGAGCCTTAGGCTCAATGATTAATGTGCCCAGATTGGGACAGTTTTAGGCACTCGGTCACAACAATGTAATAATTAGAAAAGTGTCACATACGCATTTCATGTGCATTTGATTTGGTTTCTTTGATTGATAATAAAAATCATGTGGTACTTCTGAATGTGACATGATGAAACAACTGTGTTATGCTTGACTATGTATGAATTGGGTGAACCATCGATGATGGTTCCTCACTGAGTTCACAAACTCACCCAAAATTGCAACTTATTTTTCAGGACCAAGAGAGTAGACTCCTAGCTCCAGAGGGACTTTTCCTGTCGTGTAGATCGTGTTGGCAAAAGAATTCATGGCTCACAGGTCGGTCAGCTGGAATTTTTGGTGGATGACCTAGTTAGGCTGTTTATATTATATTTCTTTTGGAGTGATGTATAAATCAGTTAACAATGACAGATATGTAAATTATGGTTTCTATGAAATGAAATTAAAAGCAAATTTTGGTTTCAAAAGTTTCTGATTTTTATACTGATGCTTATCATGATGCCATGTGAAGTGTTATAGTGATTGTTCGTAGCTCGTCATTATCGTAGGATATGTATCAGAATGACCTACGGGCTTCCCAGTGTATACCCTAAGGTAAGGGGGTGCTACATATTAGATAGGCCACAAGGGTTCCTTTAGTTAGTCCCTTTCTGCTTTATATCCACAGCATTATATCGAAGAAAGTATTAGACTATATACTCCAATTCGGTAGGTTTTTCAGCTTATTCACATAGCCTTAAAGAAGCAACATTCAAAGAATAGATGAGGCATATTCTCAACTATGTTTTTCCGTAAGACACAACTATCTTGTATATTTATGAATTAAAGATAATCTATTGTATTAATCTTATCCCTAATGGCCAACCACATTAGACAAGATATCCTTAGCAATATATTCTTATTTCAAGCTAGCTTGTGCCAAGCTACCTGATGTCCCCTTAACCTTAACAAGTCTCTACACTCCTTATTTATGAAGTTAACCTTCAATTGATTATTTTAAAACATAATAGTCCCTATCTTGTATGTTAGGGAGGGAAATAAGGATCATTTGACTTGTTTCCTTTATAATTGTACTAATTACCTTTTCTTTTACACATAAATACACCTTAGCTTATTTTGGGATTCCCACCATTGCTTGTGTAACTTGTGTGTTTTTAATTAAAGCACCATGACATTATCATACCATAGGGATAGCATGGTGCCATCCCCCACTTTGCCACTTACATTCATCTCAATTGATCTTGTCATCTTTAGTAATAGGTGGTAAACTATAAATGTGAAATTTTATGTGAGAGTCCATAAATATAAGTCCCTTTTAAGATTTACTATGCATCCACCTCATCTATATGGATTCCTTGTATGCTAATACTCTTTAAAGTGTTATAGCCATTAAAACTTTGTTGGTTAGTCTATTGGAGTTATCCTTAAGCCTCCTTCATTTAAAGGTTTACAAAATTCCTTCTAGTTAACCTTAGCTTTGAATTTTCTATCATTAATTCCCATAAGAACTTCCTCATTAGCCTTTTGATTTTCTTGATAAGACCATTGGATAAGAACATATGTGAACTTTAATAGATATACTTGGAATTAACCCCAAATTTTAGGATTTGGAGCTTATCTCCAAAAGAGAGATCATTGTTAGCCCAACTCCCTAATCTCTTTTGAATCTTTTTAATTAAAAGCAAGCATTCATTTTATTAAAATTTGCTTGTAACCAATTGAAGTCCTAAATACATTAAGGGAGAGACCTAGTAGGCATCCCTGTGATAGAGCTAAGTTTATTTGTAATATGTATTACATTAGAGGCAAACATAATATGGCTCTTTTGGCATTTTATACTTAGCCCTAAAAGTCTCTAAAATGGTTCAAGGATTCCATTAAAACTTGAATATATTTTGGATCAACCTTGGAGAAGAGGAGAAGTTCATCTAAAAAAAATAAACATATTAGTTTAATATTATTACATTTGCTATTATATTTATAATTAGCACTCCTTATGGTCTTGTGTGTTAACAAAAGAGTTGAGGTCTTTATACACATAATAAAAAAAGGTAAAGAGAAAGTAGATATCCCTGTCTAATGACCCTATCCCCTCTAAACAACTTAAAGGGAACTTTATTTATTAATACACTAAAGGAGGTGGAGGTAATGCAAGCCTATATCCACGTTTTAAAGGTGGTAGGAAAGCCAAAGACCTCAAGTAGCTTAGAGATGAACTCTTAACTTATGTAATCAAAAGATTTATTAAAATCTACCTTGATTGCATTTTTTAGATAAATCTTTTTAGAGTGCCCTTTTAAGATTTCTTTTATAATTAGGATTTTGTCACCAATTTGCCTTCCCTTTAGGAAATCTCCTTGGTTATCACTAATAATATATTAAAGAGTCCTTTTCATCCTATTAGTCAGCATTTTAGCAATGATTTTATAAAGAATTTGCCATAAACGATTGGCTTGAAGTCTCGAAAAGATGATGGATTAAAAATATAAATGTCTTAGGAATATAAATGTCTTATTTATCTCTTCGAGAAGCATTCCACTAGAAAAGAATTATTTAACTGATGATATCACTATAACATTAATTTGAGGCCAATATTTTTAAAGAAAAAGCATTCAACCTAGTTGGACCAAGGGATTTTTGACCACTTATACTACAAACTATTGTCATAATTTCATGATCATCCATTTGTTTGGTAAGATTGTGATGCTCATTTTAACCAATCTGAGTGCTAGTGAAAGATATAAGATTCTCAAAAGAGGAGGTACTGGTGGACCTAACAGTAATGGAGCTCTTAAAGAAAGCCACAACCTCATCTAGTAATTCTTCTTGGTTTGTGGTCAAGGAGCCATCTTAAAAAACTATGGAACAAATATTGTCAAAAAATTTTCTTGTCAATATTCAGTTAGAGAAGAATTTGGTACATCTACCCCCTTCTTTATCCAACTAACTCTAGATCTTTGATTCAGTAAAGAGCCAATGTTTTTCACTTTTCTCAAATATTCTACTAAGACTACCTTCTTATCCAACAGGAGACTACTATAGTTTATATTGGTTGAAAACCTTAGTTGAATCTTTATAAGCTTTTCCTTTGCTTCCATAATTGCTTGTTTAAGTTGAGGTCTTTCCTAGCATTTAACCTTTTTTTTTAATTCCAGCTTGACCCTTCAATTGTTGCATTCATATGAACCGTTTGGAACTATGAGTATTGTTATACCTCCCCCTCAAGATTGTATCAAAAGTGAGTAAATTGTTAAATTTAAAGGGGAATCTTTTATATACCTTTTTGAATAAGTTCCTAATTAGAAAGGAGTGTGATTCAAGGAGAGAGGCTCCATAAACTTTACTTTTCTTTCAGGGAAGTTGATAAGCTTAGAAAAATTAACCATATCTTTATCCTTCTTTTTCCTAAAGAAGTAAATAGGGGCTTGTTTATTGATCTATGTTAATTTGTAACCTTATAGCTTAATTCCAACAATTCCAAGCACTCCATACATTCGTTGAAATCCTTAGTGAAATTCATTAAACTAGTATATCCCTCAATTTTAGACCTATATAATATTGTAACTAGTTAAGGATCATCGCAGTTTTTCTGAATACTCCTCAATCTATCCCAAGGTAACTTCCTTTTAAAGTTGAGATAGGAATCGTAAATAATGGATGCATTAATCTTGCATCCTTCTATTAAGATTTGGATAGTTATATGAATGCTTGTTCACAATTATCCAATTGTTCCACCTTCATAAGGTTTCTATTGTAAGCCAAAATAATTCTTGTAAGGTAATGATTTGGATACTAGAGATCAATTTCAAATTTGAACCTAAACCTTTTAACTTATTCAAGTTTTCATATATAATTTTGGTTTATAAAAGACCTAAGAACATAGATTTTTCCCAATTGGAAAAATCCCTTAGAGCTTGTAGCTTCCTAGGGTAATTTAGACTTTAAACTTTCCTTACGGCTTCAAATTAACTTGAGATTCCTTAATCCCCATCAATTAATTATTGTCTTCCCTTTTAAACATCTTCCCTATAGTCCTTCAATGCTTTCTTTGAATTTTTATGGACGTCTTTCAATTATATGTTACCATAAATAATTATTTAAGCATTGTATTCTTTTGACCAACTGTCATTATATGAATAAAGTATGCTAACTCCTTAGCTAAGTAAACACTTATATATAATCTTACAAATCCAATTCTTCAAGTTCATGTTATATTTTTATCCATACAAAAAGTTTTCCCTATTACATTAGAGAGTAAACTCAACGCTTTTGTTTTCTAATACTCTGATGGAATAATTTGTATGTTAACCTATAGTTGATCCATAATGGAATACTTTCTTGCTTAATCTTTTCCATATTAATCCTTGGTTACCATGGATGTAGGAATATTGGGAGCTATCCAAGGTCCTAATGGTCTTCTATCATTCTCTTCTCAACTCCAAATTTGAGGAAAAGTAAAAAAGCACCAAGTTTTCTTCAAAAAGTAGCACCTCCACGAACCATTTGTTTCTCCATACTTTTTGTTCCCACTTGGAAATAGTTGGAAATGGGGGGTTTTTAGGAAAAACCCTATTAAAAAATATTCCTAAGTGTTTGCTCATAGTCTCAAGACCTTAATCTCTAGGGAAAATATTGTCTGCCCCTCCTTAACCTTAGGTAGGCAATAATGTAGTGAGAGTTCAACTAGATCATCCAAAACCTTCTTCTCACTCCCGTGGTTAGATTCAATTAGGAAGAAGCATTTCTAATGGAGTTCTTTTTAAGGGAAGTAGGGAGAACGGGAATACGTGAGGGTAAAGGAGGAAAGTCAATGGTCCAAAAGGTTGCATAGCATTTAAGGCTACAAAACGCCATACTTAAGAAAGTATAAGATAACTTTTTAGTGGGGAAATGATAAAAAATTAGTTAACTAAAACAGACAAGAGAACTAGGTAGGAAGTAAAGAAACAAGAAAAGATTGAACAAAATTTTCTATCTTGCAAAGGCATAATGGAAAAACAATAGTATGATCCTTGCCACCCTACCAAACAAGAAGTAGAGTAGAAAATCTAAATGAGCTAAGAAAGGAGTGAAGGAGGATCTGAAGGACTAGAGACTTCTAAGACAAAGATTACAAAGCATGCAAGACATGCCAATGAAAGTGAAGATAGATTAGTAAAGAACTAGGATAGAAGTGTACAATGAAGAGGGGTGCTTAATAACAAAGAAGATAATGAAGGTTAAGAGGTAGAAAGGTGGTGTTGATGGGGTTATAGCCAACCATAGAGTATGTTAATTTTAGAAGTTAAGAGAGAAGGTAAAGAATCATGTTGTTATATTATAAGGACTTGGCACTGATCCATAAACAATTGGACGTTACAAACTTCTTTCCTAGGTGGTAGGGGTTGAACAAAAATAGATCTTGCTTTTTAATTCATTGCAAAGAGGTAGACATATAAAGTGGCTATGAACCTAAGAATAATATAGAAATTGACTAAGCACTTATGTGAATAGAAAGGATAATGAACAGCTAAGAAAATCGGCAATAAAGGGGTTATGAACAATATGACATGTAGAATGTGGATGAGTGCATAAAAGGATAGGAGGCTGAGAAGCAACTATGATCATAATCAAAACATGCAAAATACAAGCAAGTGCTAGATCAAATAGCTAGTTGAGTGGATTTGAGCTAGAACTATCAGAAATTCCTTACATAGTAGAGTGTTAGAAGATTGGTATTCTTAGTAGAGCACTAAAAGATTGAACTACTTAGTAGATAACTAGAAGATTATTAAAAAAATTGCTATGTGGGTAGATTTAGGTGACTAACTACATGATAAGTAGTTAACAACATATTGATAAATGAAACATAATGATAAATTCCTTCTTTGACAATTCAATAACTATTTTGGTGATTTGAAGTATAAATAAGAATATATGGAAAATAGATTAAGAACAAGGAAGAGGAATAATGCATTAGATAATAAATCAAAACAATGTTGAGAAATATTAGTGAATAAAATAAGTTAAATTATAAACTTGATATGACTCGGAGTATTAGAGATTAAGTTTTCATTTAGGCTTTTACCTAATTGTAATATAGAAAGTAATATTGAAAGAGGTGCTCTTCACTTTAAACAAAGAGAAAGATGATATTTTAACTTACTCTTCACCCGAGAATAATTACTGTGAGGCAATTTCTCTTTAGTTATGTATGTTTACGTGTTATAAGGTAATTTCTCTTTAGTTATCTATGTTTACGTTATTGTAACTTATTCATAATATCGATTTTGCATAAACTTAGAAGTGAAGTATAATCATCTATATTAGGTATTCAACAAATTTTCAAAAGGTAAATCACTTTAGAATTGCCGTATTTATCTTAGTATCTTCAACATAGAGTAGCTACAATTAAGATATTTTATGAACAATGCTTTCATAGAACGTAAAAATCCTAATTACAATTACATATTTTTAGTTATAAAGTATATGTATTAAAAAATTTATCTTTCATTTTGATGGTTAAAGAAATTGATAAAATATGTAAAAGTAAATACTACTTTTATGAAAAATCAACAAGTGATTTATCATGTTTTTTAACTATTAGCTAAATTACTTGCTTTAAAATATTAGCGGTATATACCAAAATACTTGTTTTAGAACAAATATCACATTACAACCAACTTAGTGATTACAGAATATATAGTTAATAGTTAATAAACAAATTTTCTTTATTTTATATTTAAATGATACATGATTTTAATTATAGTCGTTAATTGCAATATATATGAAAGATGAAATTGTAACTTCTATTTTAGGAAAATAATTCTTCCTTTATCTCATGAAGATAATTACTTTTTTAGTTTTCTATATGAATTTACTTTAAAGGTTATGATGTTAATTTTGGAAAAGGTTCTTATGATTTTATTAGAATAATATTTAAGGCTTTCTACTTGAAGAAATTCTATTATACAATTAGTATTGCTCCAATTCCGATTTGATTTATACTCTTGTTTAGCTTTTGTATCCTTTATAGAGCTAGTCTCCTTAGGATATGTTTCCAGTTGAAGAATCTTTTTGGACACTATCAATTATTTAAATGAATTACCTTTTATTCAAAATATAATAGTGAAACTATGACCTTCTTGAAATACCTCAATTGTCACTTTGATTATAATCCCAAAATAAGGAGTTAAATTTTTACTTATTAATCAAATATATGTGGTCTAAATAGTAGATGAAGGCTTCTTAGAAAGTCTCCAATCCCCAATGGGTTTGAATTCTATTTCTAATATTCACGAAGATTTTCTCTAAGGATAAATCCATAAATTTTGGTTATTTTAGTGCGAGTATGGATATGTATGAGTCTAGTATTATCATTTATAAAATAATGACTGAATTCCGTTAATTATATCTATTTATCTACATATTATTTTCAATTTAAAATCTAAGTTCAACCATTGAAGCAACAAGTTGATTGACTCTTAAAAATTGTGTTCACGACTTATCATGGAGACTAAATTTATAAAAGTGAATCAATAAAATTTTAAGATCTTAAATGTTAAGTAAATTTTAGGAAATATATATTATATATGTTTAAAGATGATATAAAAGTTCATATATCTATATGAATATGTTGAAGAAGTCTCAAGTTAAGATTTCATTATTTTTAATTTTATCTTTAATAATTAATATATTTCTCATTTATTGTAAGCTTTATCATATTTCCTATTTGATTTTCTTATTGCTTAAAATATTTTCATAATTGCTTTCTTTTCATAAGTATTAGTAGGAATTTACATAGAAATGTTATTAATGGAGAACGATCATAGTAATATTAACCTAAGAAGATTTCTTAGATTGTAGTTCCTTTCAATTTATTTAAATAACACCAATCCTAATACTAACCCAAATTTATTAAACTTGATTCTCTTGACTAATTTTCTGGAATGAACTGGTTTCAAAGTTTACAATCTATCCTTACCAATGTTTTAACTAATCAAATTGAAGTTTGAGGTAGAGACAATTAGCTTTTTAATAAAATTAAATAATATTAATGATAATAAAATGAGCCAATACATACATACAAATGGAATACCATAACACTAGTTTCTAATAATTCAACATCTTGTAAATTCAATTGTTACTTACTTCTCTAAATGCTTAAGTTTGAGACAAAAAAAATCATAGGAATTATCCAAGATTGAGCAATAATATTATATCAGCTTTGTGCTTCCTTGCATATCATTATTTGCTCCCTTATGCTTGCTTTGATCTTTTCAAAGAACATTGTACAACTTGCATCTTTCTTGAAGAAAATTATGTTATTTTTTTCTTTCCATATCTCCTATAGGCTTACTCTTATGTTAATCAAATACATTAATTTTTTATCTTTCCACATCTTACAAGCTTCTTGCAAGCATTTGATTGTGTCCTTAAATGTATCCAAGTTGTTCTGCCAATGACACATTCTTTTAATCTGTCTCCATATCACATTAGAGAAGTTGCATTTGTAGAATACGTGATCTATGTTTTCCTCCTTTTTCTTTCATAAAATGGATACTTTCTATATATCCATATATATTAGTCTATCCATAGTGTTTAGCTTATTCTTAACTTCCATTTATACATCTGCTTTATACGATACTAAACTAACAAACTTTTCCTTGGAATTAACCATTGCTTGCATAGTATGTAGCAATCCTTTTGAGTTGCATTGAGACTATAAGTTGGGAGTAGATACCTTAATTCTTCAGGAAAACATCTTCATTGACCATTACTAATCTATAAGCTAACCTTATCCATTTTTTGAATGTTTGACATTATTCTAGTAGCATTTTGGTTTTTAATAAGAGGAATATATCCATTCTAGTTGTCATACCATAGTGAGACCTTAGCTCCATCTCATACTTTTCAAGTTTTATTGGGCTTAAATAGATGCCTCGTATTCAATATCTACAAAATAAACCAAAAGTGTGTAGGTTTATTTGGTGTAGCCCATAAGATTTTATCATTGATAATGTATCAATGCATTCACCTCTATCATAATGTCTCATTTTCTTCCAACCTATTTCCTAAAAGCACTTTGTTAATGATTTTTATAGGAATTATTTCTAAACTTCCCTCCTTAATTAGCTTACACTCCTTTTCCTATTTAATGCCTGCTTTACCCCTACTCTCATTATTGTTTCCCCAAATAAATTTACCTATTATTCCTTCAATTGTCTTAATAAGACCTTTGGAAAGGAATATATAAAGGTCCAATATATATGCAAAGCACTCACAACTACTTTGACTAGTTATACTTTTCCTCTAAAAGAGAGAAATTAGTTTTTCTACATCCCTATTCTTCTTTATATCTTTTCCATCACTAAAATGTGATCTTTGAATTACAATCTTTTAATTACAAGGCTTAATACATCAATGCAGATTGTGTCCTTTATGTTTTTGTTATTCCAGCAGTTGTATTAACTAACTGGTTTGCACTTATAGCCAAGACAAAGTGGCTTTTTTTTGTTGACTTATAACCAAAGATTTGATTAAATTACTTTAAGATTTCCATTAGCACCGTAACATATTTAGGGTGAGCTCTACTGAAAAGCAAAAGGTAATTTACAAGACACAAGTTAATTAGAGGGACTTTCTTATCTTTGGAATGATACATGAAGTTAGGTTGTTTAAAGACTTTGTATTTCAATAGTTGTGCCAAGGCCTCTATATACAAAAACAAACAGGTACAAAGATGAGAGCTCTCCCTACCTAAGACCCTTAGCTCCTTTATTTTGGTTAGAGCTCTATTGACTAGGAAACTAAAGGAGGTAGAGCAAATGTAAGTTATTTTCAATTTTCTAAAATTTTCAATGTATTTTATCATCTCTAATAGCTGATGCATAAAGCCTCAGTTAACACTCCTAAATGCTTTATTTAAGTATACCTTAATTGGGTAATTTCGGATTGACTTATTCTTTGAATATTCTTTAAGAAGCTCCTAAGCTATAAGGATGTTATCCCTAATGTGTCTTACTTGCAAAAATGCCCCCTAATTGTCACTATGAAGTTATAGGAAAGCTTTGGTTTTAAATCACTAAACTTGGAGGCATTTTGGGACTAAAGGTTAGACAAAGAAATGTCTTATTTTTCTCTCTTAGCAATAAACCTTTGTCAACGAATTGCTTCATTGCCCCTAACACCAAGTTCTTAGCTAAGGCTAGACCTTTTTATAGAAACCATTTTGTCTATCCAATCCTAAAGCCTTTTGATCATTCATTTAGAACACCACTTCCTTGATCTATACAATTTCCATAGGTTTAATGACATTTTCAGCATCTATATCGCTAACTTTACAATTCACAAACTTCCTCAGTTTATGAAGTGTAGATGTTGAAACCGAGTCAAATGCCCAAGCATGTTTGAAGTAGTTAATTGTCTCTTTCTTAATTTCTTATTGATTAGTGAGCAATCTTCCATCCTAACTTGTAATTAAAAAAAATCCTATTATGATTTCTCCTGGACAAAACTGTATTGAAGGATAATTTTTTAGATTTCTCTTTCCTTCAACCAATTAATCCTTTTCTTTTTTTTAATAAGAGAATAGTGATCATCCACAAATTATTAGTGTTCCTTTAACACAAGCTTTTTTTCCTTTAGAAGTTCACTAGTGTAAGGATCTTGAGAGAGGTTTTGTCGAATGTAATGAAGTTTCTCCTTAGCATCTGTACTCTTTGGCTTGTACTAGTGGATCTTACATCTTTAAGTTTCTTTAGCTTTCATTTAATCATTTTAAGTTTTTGCACATAGATATACTTTATTCCTCTTACTTCTTCATCTAATTCCCTTTGAATTGCTCCCTAAAACCCATTATCACTTGCTAGAAAGTTGATAAACTTAAAAAGGCTTCTTTTATAAACTTTCCTAAAAATGTCGTAAATTTTAATAGCAAAATGATTTGAGAATTAGGGATGTATGAAGCTAGCTTTACTTTTAAGTTATTCAGCTAATCACTCTTGGTTTACCATTACCCTATCTATTTTTTACCTTAAGCCCTGTAAGTAAGCTTGCTTATTTCTCCAAGTGAACTTATATCCATTAAGGTCCATTATCCCCAATCCTTCCATGCAATCTTTAAAATACTTACTCAAGTTTCTCAAGCTATGGTGTCCTTCAGCTTCTGTCCTATACACAATGGAATTAAAGTCCTAACTGATTGTCCAAGGCCCCTAGCATCTCCTTTACAAATTTTTAGATCTTTCCCGAAATATTGTCCTTTAAAAATTAAGGTTAGCACCATATACAAAAGACGCAAATATCTTATCATTTTCTTGCAAGAATTAAACCCTAGTAAACATGATTTGATCACAAGCTTCCAACTCCTTTATATCAACTACGCTAAAATTGTAATCATTGATTATTCTTCCATAAAAGTGATGTAAATGATTAGAAATAAATCTTATTGGGATCCCAAGGTAGCTAGTTTATTCTTGTTCTCTAACCTGATTTTAGTTTCTAATCGCCCTAAAATTAATGTTTTTCTTCAAGAACAAAATTTCTTAAAGCTTGAAGCTTTTTAAGGCAATTTAGAACATACATATTCTACACTACTATATTCATAGAGAAGGAAGTTTACCTTTGGAGCTCTTGCTATTGTTACCTCTTTGTGACTTCCTTCTCTTAACATTTTGGAATTGTTCCTCATCTAGCTCATTCCTTTCGTCATTCTCCTAGGATAATTGAGTTTGATTAGTTGATGAGATATAGGTTTTTCTCCCACCTGAGAGAAATTCTTCCTTCAACTTTAGATTATCTTTATCAAATGCATTTTTCCCTGGACCTTTTTCTATGCTAGCTTATTCCTTCTCCTTTTGTAGAATTGTGGCAATCTCTTTGCCCTCCATATTGTTTTTTTTCTCCTAAAGCTTTACTCCTTATTTCAGAGTATCCTCCCTATTATTCCCCTCCTCTTCAATTCCCATGAGTTTATAAAATTCACATTCTTAAAACATCTTTCTAGTTGCTTTCCATTTTTTTCCTTGGAGTTTGAAAGATGGATTCCATTGATATGTTACCATGATGGAATCCTTAAACATATAGTTGTTTTCTTCTAATCTCATCAGAAGTGTATGACCAGGTGGTTCCTTCATTCTATCTACAATTACACAGATCCTCACAAATCCTACACGTCTCATTCTTGCAGTATTTTCATCCATACAAAATGGCTTACCTAGATAGCTAGCAAGCAAGCTATCCCCTTTATTGTCTAATACTCATAATGGAACATTGTGCAAGTGCACCTAGAAAGGAACATTTTTTCTTAGATCCGTTAAGGCAAATGCCTAGATATCACTTTTGATAAAAACAGAAAGCGAAGCTATATGTCATCGTCCTTTGTCCACCAACTTTTTCACTTCAGATTGTGAGGAGAATGTAAAAAAAAAACTGTGTCATACTCAAACAGTAACACTTTAAATAAACCCTTACGTTCCAGTGGTTATAAGCCCATTTATAAATGATTGAGCATGGGGGATGTTTTTCTAAAGAGAACCCCACCAAAATTGCTTCCTAGTTAGTTGCACCCATCTTCAAAGCTTTTATCTCTAGAGCCACATTATCTGACTATTAACATCTTCTTTAGTGGGAAAAAATACAAGGTGAGGTTAGAATTATCCCCCAAATCCTGTTCCCAATTAGAAGGTAAAGGCAGAAATCCTAGCCAAATGCTTGTTGGGACAAAATAAGGCTTGTAGGTTTTGTAGAATTCATGATAAACAAGGCAGTAGAGATAATTAGTTCTTATAAATAGAGTTGGCAAAATTTTGAAGCATAATTATGGATTCCACTTAGAGCAGTCAAGGACTTAATGGAAAGGGTAATTACTAAACAAATTTGGCTTGAATAGTAGATGGATTATGGTTAAATTTGGTGATCCTTGTGAAAGGTTGCATGTAGAAGGATGCTTTCCCTCCCTCTCTCTCTCTCTTTAATATATATATTTATATATATATATATATATATATAAGTGAAGCATTATATTTAAATTAAAGAGAGTTGGAATAACTTTATGATGATTATAACAGGTAGAAAGAAGAGATGCATGTTCTTATACAAGAAGAATTCTTAAAACCCCAAATGGCGATGACCATTAAAAATCAATAATAAAAAAAAAAACAAGATACATCCCTCTGAGGAAGAGGCAAAGATTGAAATATAATAACTAAAAATCAAGAAAATGGTCAAAATAATGATTTTATGCAAAATAATTTGTTTAACATAATTTATCCTTCCATATAACTTCCTAGAAAAGTATCTACTTGAACTGAATTACCGTTAATATATATTGCAACTGAAATGAATTGGTTTCTTATGAAGTACTACTGTTTTCAGCAAAATGACTCAATTTATTGTGGCTCTTGCATTGCTCCGTAACTTGGGATTCGACTAGCTAGGCAGATCGAAGACATTAATTAAACAACAAAATCAAACCTAGTTGAGTTCTTATGCTCTTTATCTTGTTATTCCTGAGCTTATTAGTGAACTTCTTATGGGAAACGATTTTAAAATCCCAACGATGTAGAACTTGAAAGATATAAATCATCATCTAACAAATTGAATCAGACAAACAGGCCTCTTTTAGCTTAATTCACGAGAAACTCTTTATTTTGATAGTTTCTACATGGCCATATTGAACATACATCCCATGAGCAGATTGTTGGTTTTGAAGAAGCAATTATCTCATGAATAAGATAGAGTAGAGTAATTTACAATAGGATTAAGGCGTACCCATGTGTTAAGATCTTCGATTTCTTTTTCCAAGTTCTTGTGCTCTTTATCTGCTCTATCTTTTTCCTCTTTCCAAAAACAAGCCTTCTTAGACTCCATTTATGTCTTGATTCTGTTCTTTTCTTCTCTGTAACTGACTTTATGCCACATATGTGATCTTACTGTAACTGACAAGAATATTACGTTACCTATATACATAATGCATTTCAAGCATGATGGAAACAAATGCTTTTCATGTTATAATACATAATATATTACCTTTTACTCTTTGAAATTAAGTCCCATTCCCAATTAACTTCTTTTCCTTTTGTAAAAGTAATAAAGGACGCATCACCTGTTGCGCTTCAATTCGGAACACGTGAAAAAAGCAAGGCATAGTAATCCTTCCACTTACTTTTCAGCAACAAGTAAGACACTTGTGTCCAAATTTTCGATTCTTCCATGAATTAAAAATTAGAAATTTGGTAACTTCTCATCTCTCCTATTTTCCTTTCTTTTTAGCTCTATTACTTTGTAACGCCTTCTTTTAATAAACTCCTAACTTAAATTCAATATTTAGTAACGCCTTTTCTAAGACATAGTTCACCTTTTAAGAAAGAACATAAGACAAAACTCCTCCGCTAACTAATTGCTGATTTGATGCGAACTAAATGGTGCGGATGTCTAAGGGCCTGATTGTTTCTAATGTTGTTTTTAGTATTCTGTTTTTGTTTTTAAATTTAATTAAAACATTGTTTACTTAAGCTTCTAGTTTTTGACTTTCGATTTGATTTCTTCCAATTTTTCAATGTAGTTTTACCGCAAATTATTTTATTTTTCCATAATTATACAATAATATAGTTTCAAAATCAATTATCTTTTAATTATTAAAGGTCGTTGTATACAATCAGGTCCAATTATGAGAACTGAACATCTTTATAGTCATTTTAAAGGTTAGATATTTAAAATTGAATTTTCATATTTGTATTAAAATAAAAATTTTGTTCCATATTATACTAAAATTCAGTATAATACAATTTTGATTTTTTCCTTTTAGGACAATATCAAAACTAACGTATCGTTTAACCTATTCAAATATAAATTTTGAAGCCTAAATAATAAAGATATTTCACTATCAAAATAACCTTATTTATACAATCAATTTTATTTTAAGCCTAAATAATTAAGATGTTTCACTATTAAAATAACCTTATTTAAAACACCAACTAAAATCAAATTAAAAAATTAAGCTACCACAATCCCCAACAATAGCGCTAAAATTTCACAGCACCTGTCGAGTGCACTGCAAATAACCTGATTCGGCACATTAAAATTTATAGTTATGGTGAGTCAGGATCGAATCCACTAGGAATGTTCGATTAATTTTCATAACGAAATTAATTGATGCAAGGAAAATATATAGGAGGTTTATTGATTTTAAGTGATTTAGATATTAAAGTAAAAGTAAACTATCAAAAACAAATTAAAGCAAACAATCAAAAATGATAAAAGTGTTAAATATAAGTAAGGTCTGATTCTAGGATCAATCTCGGCCTAAACACAATCAAGCATATTCCATTAATCTAATGTTTTTATAACTCTTTTCGGACTATTGATCTTAGACTAATAGAATGCTCTACAAATATCAGTTTTCTCTTAGGTTGTATTTAATCAAGATACAATCATTAATTAAACCTAATTATCGAATAACTTAGGATACGATCTCTAGATTCAATTTGACAGTTGCATTATGAATTAGAAAACGATCAATATAGGCAGTAATTTCACACGTTTAAGTTATCTAACTTAAGTTATGTTGTTCCTAACAATTAACGATCGGTAGATGCTACTTACAAACATCAAAAGTAATGAACACAGATTACATTCAACGTTTTAGCAATAAGTTATAAATAAAACATTCAAAGTAACATATTAAGATCATTAATCTCAAAACCAATCAAATCAACACCGACAACACAACAATCTAAAAAAAAATTACAACTTTAAAATAATAGAAATAGCTTAATCGTAACTTGACGTTGATATTCTCGTTAAACCGACGACGAGAAGCTAGCTTTCCATTTCTATTTTTTTCTCCAACCATGAGTCATCTTCTCCATATGCTCACCCCTCCCTCCACGCCACCTTCTGCCGCAGCTATTCTGTCACTGTAGCTTTTCATTATTCCACGATGTGACCATTTAACTTTGAGGTTTTTCTCTTCTCGCAGCCACCAACCACAGCTCTTCTCCACTTTCTCTAGCCAAGCCGTAGCTCTTCTCCAACTTTCTCCAAACAAGTTGCGGCTTTTCTCCAGCCAAGCTGCGGCTCTTCTCCAACCACCAAGCCGCACCGCAACCCTCCTCTCTTCACGCCTGCTGCGTCACACTGTGCATTAATGGGACGAATAAACCTTTGTGGTTTTTGCTCCACCTATACTATTCACGTCAGCTCTCCACCCAATCCCCTCTCCTGTGCATTTTGAATAAAACGCACACCATATGTTTGGAATGCTGCGTTTAATGCAGCATACGCATGACATGTCCTTCTACTGCGCTACCGTTTCTACCTGCTACTGTGTCGTTTTGGCCTTGGCTTCCAAGTTTGGCCACCTACTACATTGTCCTTCCTCGTAAGCATGATTGTCAATTTAATATGCACTTGCATGGAACATTCAATTTCCCGTATTTTGTTTTTCAGCCACTTTAATTATTCATTGTTCTTTCATTTTTCTTATCTTCTTCTTGACTTTTATTTTCTTCTTTTTACTTTGAAGACAAGCAAAAATAAATCTTTAAAAAATAACTCATACGTCGTGCTTTCGACTCACTTTAATTTCTTTACTGCTAAATTATACCTAAAATCACATATAAATTAAATGAGTATCTAAGCATTTCTAAAACATTAATCACTACATGTAGGATACCACGTGAATCACAATTTAAACATATATTAGTGGCGTACCATATTAACTAAACTATTTAACAAATGACATATATATGATAATCTGTGATCAAATAACTATTGTTTTGACCTTAGGACACCTTACCCACGTATCCATAAAAACATTTTCTTCCTTTTACAAACCATAATCACGATTGTAAAACTCTAGTCACGCTTTCAACCTATCGCCATGTTGGTTTATGCCCAACAGCCAATCGCTTTGGTTGTAGTTTAGTGACAAATTATTTAAAAGGCATTCTTTATCTTGTACATGTTTAGATGTATATGATAAAGTCCATGGGATAATTTTACATTGCAAATGAAATTATAATGAGATTATAATTATGAGATTCATATTGCATTCATGAATTATTCCTAAAATGTTCCTAGTCATTGTTCTATTAAGATTGGACATTAATAGAACATAAAAAGACTAGCACACGTTTCGTTTTTCCTTATGAAGGAAGTAGTCGACCTCATAGGCTAAAGTATGGAGATACTTAAACAAACGTGTGGGTGCTTGTTAGAGAACAAGTTCACTGAACAGACCCGATATGAGAAATCTATTTGGAACATTACTTGTATGTCTATAGAATTCTCATTGTGATGATTGTATAAGTGATCCTTTGACTTGAGATCATCAAAGTTATCTTGTATGGGGATTGTTATGTTTTGATACTATTCGTGATCTATAAAGATCGTTTAAACGGTAGTCATTGGATATAACATGAACTATATGGAGATAGTTGAATGATCAAGATAGGATTCATCACCCTAAAGTAATTAGGGAGAATGTTCCGTTGTTCTCGATTAATATTGATTCAGGAAATCCTTGGCCAAGGTGGAATGATATTTAGTAAACAGTTTACAAATATCATTAATTGAATCAATAGCTAATGGCGGAGAATTAATATAATTAGACTCAAAATATAGTAGACATTAATTCCATGCTCTATGTCTAATTGGAACATTAGTTGATGAAAGGATTGAATTATACGGAAAAATCATGCACGGAAAGGTTAGTCAAAACCACTTTGACATTCCTGAATATTTGGGTGGTCATGATACGTTGCTAGACGTCAATCTTGATCTATGATTATAAATTGTTTAATTAGAGAATTAAAGATAAATTAAAAGGAGTTTTAATTTATCTAATTCTAATTATGAATTAGAATTATAATTTATAGTCATTGCCAACATATTTGGGAACATAATGGGTCACACATATAGAATGGGTTGAAGAGAGCAAAATTAATTTAATCAAGTTGGACTTGATTGTAAAGTTTGAAAACTTTATAATTAAATATGAGATATTTAATAAATAAGGATCAATATAAGATATTGAATCTTATTTGGGAATAATTGGTATTTAATTAGAATTATTTGTAATTCTAATTAAAGTTTAATTGAAATTAGTGTTTAATTTTAATTAAAATACTAAAACTTCCAAAGCTTATTATAAATACGCTTAAGCTTCATGTAGCTAAGACTCCACGCTAACCCTCTCGTAAAAGTTACGTAATTCTCTCAACCTATTCAATGGATACCATTAGAGGCCGAACACTTGTGCGGCTACGGTGGTGAAGACGGATCGGTTTTAAAGCAGATTAGAGGATGCATCAAGATAAAGATCAAGTTTGAATAAGATGCAATTAAATTCCGCTTTATTATGATTCGTATTAATCATTTTATAGAATTAAATAGATCTTGGTTTTCGGGAAATCAAAAGTCACGAAAAAGTTTCGTGATTATTCCGTCATGGTCGGATTAGATCCGGTCCGATTTCCTAACAGTGGTATCGGGCGAAATTTATTTCATAATTTGATTAAATTTTTGCGTGTGATTGATCTTTATAATTTTGGAATTGAAAATATGAAGAGTTCATATTATAAACCCAAAAAATCTAAAATAGTTCAGATTAGATTCCTGAAACACCCGAAGAACATGATTGTTCTGAAAATCTGGAAATATTCAATAACCAGAAACATTGGCTTGCGCTTGCTTTCTGTTTTTTGGAAATTGGCATGAGGCCGCCTGCGTGTGCGTAAGATGAATGGGGCGTTAAGAAAAAATCATACACGTGCTAGCGTGCACGAGGGAAGAATATGGTCCTGTTCGAAAAGAAGCCAAGAGAGGCGTGAATATGGTGATTCTTCTTTATTTGTCTTATCAATGTACAGTAGAGAAGAAGGAGGCAAGAAAACCAGATCGTGTGCGGCTGTTGAGTATAGGTTTTATTATTATTATTCTTTTGAGTTTAGGGTTTCCAAGAAGAATATTTGGTTATAACGATACAGTTATTTCAAGGGTTGGAATAAGGAGTGTTTGGTAATGAGGAGAATAAGACTTGCTTGGATATTGGATTAAAGTAATCTAATATTTAGTTTGGAATAAAGTATTCTAACACTTATCCTAAACATAATTTTAAAATTGTTTTAAATTTTAAAATCAATTTCAAAATTAATACAATTATTTTTCTTAATTTGATTAAGATTAATAATGATATTGATTCTTAATTAATTTTAGAAAAGTTGTTTCTAAAATTAGAATTAATTATTTTCAATTAGATTGAAATTAATTAATTAATTAGAAAAGTTGTTTCTAAAATTAGAATTAATTAGTTTCAATTAGATTGAAATTAATTAATTAGACTTCTTAAAATTGAGAAAATTGTTTTCTCAAATAATTAAGAAAGATGTTTCTTAATTAAATTATTTATTTCAATTTGATTGGGATAAATTAAATTTCATGTTTTATTTGTTTAGAGAATTGTTATTTTATTTATTTAGAAATTGTTTCTTTATTTATGAATAATAAGTTTCTTGACTTTTAGATAAAGTATTTTCTTGATTAAATTTTGAAAAGTGTTTTCATTTATTAATTAAGAAAATGTGCTTTCTTTAATATTTTGAAAATAGTTTTCTAACTTATTAAAGAAAGGTTTTCTAATTAGTCAAGAAATAAATCTCTAAATAAATAACATATAAAGACTTTCTTAATTAAATTTAAAAGTGTTTTATTTAATTTTGAAAGTAGTTTCCTTTAATATTAGAAAATAGTTTTCTAATTAAGAGATAGTAATTTTTAATGAGATTAGAAATGGTGATTTCTAATTAGATTATAAATAGTCTTCTAATTAGATTAGAATGTCTTACTTATATAATTTTGAAAAGAAGTTTTCCTAAATTATAATAAGTAAGAAGAATAATTAATTGAAAATTGTTTTCAATTAAATTATTATTAAAGGAGTCAAAAAATAAAAATAAAAATAAAAATTGGAAATAGTTTCCAATTGGATTTGAAAATTAGTTTCAAATCAAATCAAATTTCTATTTGGAATAGGAATTTAATTTATTTAGGAATCAATTGTTTTAATCTAATTTAATTTTTCCAAGGAGTTGGAAATGTTATTTTAGATTATGAAGATCAATAACTAGAATAAAACGAAGCTTGATGTTTTATGCATATAATTTGATTATGAGTGCATAAGTTGCATACTTTATTTATATGGTTGATATATATATTGAATGCATATTTTATGTATATAATTTGATTATGAGTGCATAAGTTGCATACTTTATTTATATGGTTGATATATATATTGGATGCATATTTTATGCATATAATTTGATTATGAGTGCATAAGTTGCATACTTTATTTATATAGTTGATATATATATTGGATGCATGATAAATTGTATGTTTTATATGTGTGATATTTTACATGCAATTTATGTTTGATGAGACATATGAAATTAAAACCCCTCGTTAAAATATTAAGTACACGTTAAGAACGTGATTGATGCCTTCCATTGTTATAAGAATAAACCAGAGTTCTATTTATTGTAAGGCTTGTTGAGCAAACTCAAGGCCTCTTTAACCCGAATATGTTTAGTCTTATAATAGTGGGTTTTACTTAACTAAATTTGTGTGATTTGGATGAGCAAACTCATGATCACATGAATTTAGAGGCAAGGTTAGGAATGACATATAAGATATGTTGTGGCAAGAGTTGTCACCTAACGGATCTAGGAGTCACATGAGATATGATTTATAAAGTTGTTATCACCTAATTTAAGTATAGTTGGTTTGTTGAGCAAACTCAAGGTCAACTATACTTGAATGGGATCTAGCCCACTAGAAAGATTAGAGTAATCTTCCGAATAGTAGTGAGGGCTATTATTTCGAATAAAATAGTGGGAGTAACCAAATGCATAATTAAAGTCCTAATCTTATTTGGTAGTCATGACATATAACTGATTACTTGTTTTTCTTACATTTATATTTTGTTCTTAGTAGAATTCACTTTGTTTAGTATAGTTGATACTAAGTTAGTGAACCCAAGTTCTTGGACATAGGATATGTTTGAGAAAAGTTCTCAAAAGTTAGATAGAAAATTGTATGTTCATTATGCAATGTTCCTATAATCCCTATTGAGGATATGGTGACAAAGTTGTAGAGATATGTCAAAATCATAAAGATGACAAAATGTATTGACATTTTGAGTTGACTAATGTCTCGTAAACTTTGACGATGACATGTAAGATGTATGTTAACACCATGATAGCAAAATGCAAGGGGTTGCATGGAGGAAGGTTGAAAGGTATAGTACCTTGTTGGAATCGTTCGACTTAATTTAGCCTACTAAAAGCATAAGTATGAGCTACAATTAAAGGCTTTGTTATAGTATGTCAACAGTTGTCATAAGAAGAAAATGATTGCATTATTTTTCTTGCCTATATGTGATATGACTGAGATCATATGTATTTCTAATTCATGCTTATGAGTATTTGATACTGAATTTAGATTCAACATTATTGTAATGTTAAAAGCATGATAAGAAATATATTGTTAAATAAAAATGGTTGATCCAAGTTTATGCAAATATTTTGTATATGTATTGGATCAAAGGAGATTTATATTTAACATAAATGGCAACAATTAAAAGTTGGATAACCGAGACAATCCTTTTATGCCATGTTGGTTAAATCAATAGAACGAGAATCATAAAGTTACATACAAGGATATGTGTATCCTTTTGATTATGAATCGTATGGAACTTGTGAAACTTGTAAAGTTGACGAATAACCAAATCAACCTTTTGTGAAAGGATGATGATGGTATTGAAGTGTTAAATTTTATACATGTGATGTATTGGATGGAATAACAATTCATAAAAGGATAATATTTTATTTTATTTTATTTTATTACTAATGACTTTATGTGATATAGTCATATGTATTAAATAAAATGATGATTTAAAATTTTGAAAAAGTTCAAATTATTTAAATCTAAGTAGAAATTAAGTATTGAGAATGCTGAAGCACATCGATGAGATCGTTGTGGTAAGTTTTAAATTTTGGTTATTTATAAGGAATGAGATTCTTTAGTGAATTCTTTCACAATTAAATTCATAAGTGTATGAATTTATGTAAGGAGTAAAATACAATATGAGATATTGTATGATGCAATAGTATTTCTTTTATAACAATGCCTGGTATAATGACTTACCTTCTATAGTTCCAGTTAAATCAATTAGCAAGTTTTCATATTAGATATGAAAATGCTAAGTCTTTGAAATAGTCAAAGTTAATGATTTAAGGATGTGATGCTTAGCTGAAGCATATATTATCCATTTAGTTTATAATTAAATTGGGTAATAAAAGGTTATGAGATATTCAAAAGGGTTGGATATAACCTTACAGACCCATTGAACAAATTGTTTGATTCAATGTATACTTATAGGAGAATGGTTCTCATGATACGTAGTGGGAGTAAGAAGGAATTTAAAAGATTCAAATCTCATGACTATATACATATAATTGGAACTAGTGCCGTTAATGATACATTTGATGTATAGTTGAAAGGCTACGAGATATTGACAGATTCACTTTCATGATGAATTCAAAGAGTTTGTTTTGAAAATGATTGTGAATTTATCACTTCTATAAGAAGGTTAGTGGGAGTATAGTTGTCCTCTTTAGTGGGAGTATATGGAGATATATTGCTCACAGAGAACAACAGTTCTAACTTTCAATTGTTGAATATATAATTGTCCAAGAACAACTCTTGTTGGATATGAAAAGGTAACAACTTAATTTTAGGAATAAGATCTATGGAGATAGATTGGACGTTGTTGACTTATTCTAAGTCCAAGTGCATAGATAATGTACTAAAGATGTTTAGTATTTAAGATATCAGATACTTATGAAATATTAAAGATATCCATTACTCTGTGTTTGAGTTGATATTTGAGTTTATGATGATAAGGATATAACTTTAGTAAATCCTAATTAAGGTATATTTACTTAGAACATTATCATTTAGGATTGGAAAAGTTCCAATGTAGCAATTGGTTGCTAATTAAGCCATAATACATTTTTCATTTAGTGGAAATGATTAATTGGATCAACAAGTTATTTAGTGAATTTGATAGAGTTTCTTTGCATTGTTCAAGACAAGAATGTCTTGTAAAACATTAGAGTCATTGGGAATGCATAAGGAGCTAATGTCTCATCAAAGATCCAAGAATGTATAGGCAAATGTTCTTAATTATGATGATAATTAAGATAGAAGTTGTAAGGTTTAATCAAGTGCTCACTATAGAGAATCTTGTAGAATTCTCTCATTAAGCCACTACTCTAGTAGTAGAATAATCGTCATATGGTGATATGGTATAAGATACTTAAACGATTGACTTAGTGCAAGTGGGAGATTGTTGGTTTATGCCCAACAGCCAATCGCTTTGGTTGTAGTTTAGTGACAAATTATTTAAAAGACATTCTTTATCTTGTACATGTTTAGATGTATATGATAAAGTCCATGGGATAATTTTATATTGCAAATGAAATTATAATGAGATTATAATTATGAGATTCATATTGCATTCATGAATTATTCCTAAAATGTTCTAGTCATTGTTCTATTAAGATTGGACATTAATAGAACATAAAAGACTAACACACGCTTGCTTTTCCTTATGAAGGAAGTAGTGGACCTCATATGCTAAAGTATGGAGATACTTAAACAAACGTGTGGGTGCTTGTTAGAGAACAAGTTCACTGAACAGACCCGATATGAGAAATCTATTTGGAACATTACTTGTATGTCTATAGAATTCTCATTGTGATGATTGTATAAGTGATCCTTTGACTTGAGATCATCAAAGTTATCTTGTATGGGGATTGTTATGTTTTGATACTATTCGTGATCTATAAAGGTCATTTAAACGGTATTCATTGGATATAACATGAACTATATGGAGATAGTTGAATGATCAAGATAGGATTCATCACCCTAAAGTAATTAGGGAGAATGTTCCGTTGTTCTCGATTAATATTGATTCAGGAAATCCTTGGCCAAGGTGGAATGATATTTAGTAAACAGTTTACAAATATCATTAATTGAATCAATAGCTAATGGCGGAGAATTAATATAATTAGACTCAAAATAGAGTAGACATTAATTCCATGCTCTATGTCTAATTGGAACATTAGTTGATGAAAGGATTGAATTATACGGAAAAATCATGCACGGAAAGGTTAGTCAAAACCACTTTGACATTCCTGAATATTTGGATGGTCATGATACGTTGCTAGACGTCAATCTTGATCTATGATTATAAATTGTTTAATTAGAGAATTAAAGATAAATTAAAAGGAGTTTTAATTTATCTAATTCTAATTATGAATTAGAATTATAATTTATAGTCATTGCCAACATATTTGGGAACCTAATGGGTCACACATATAGAATGGGTTGAAGAGAGCAAAATTAATTTAATCAAGTTGGACTTGATTGTAAAGTTTGAGAAACTTTATAATTAAATATGAGATATTTAATAAATAAGGATCAATATAAGATATTGAATCTTATTTGGGAATAATTGGTATTTAATTAGAATTATTTGTAATTCTAATTAAAGTTTAATTGAAATTAGTGTTTAATTTTAATTAAAATACTAAAACTTCCAAAGCTTATTATAAATAGGCTTAAGCTCTATGTAGCTAGCACTCCATGCTTAAACCCTCTCTGTAAAAGTTACAGAGTTCTCTCAACCTATTCAGTGGATACCATTAGAGGCCGAACACTTGTGCGGTTACGGTGGTTGAGACGGATCGGTTTCGGAAACAATTCGAGGGATGCATCAAGATAAAGATCAAGCTTCGGAATAAGGTACGAATTAAATTCCGCTTTATTATTATTCGTATTAATCATTTTATAGAATTAAATAGATCTTAGTTTTCGGAAAATCAAAAGTCACGAAAAAGTTTCGTGATTATTCCGCTGCGGTCGGATCAGATTCGGTCCTGATTTCCTAACACGCCACCACTAACAACACCTGCCACTAACAATGACCTCCTTTATCCTTGTCATTTATAACCATCACCAGCCATTTGCAATAGACACAGACATCGGTTTGGCCTCTAGCTACTATCATTTACGAAGCCTAACAAGCTTACGTAATGCATTCATTACGATTGGTGGATTCCACACACAAAAAATCCAAGTTTAGTTTATCAATTTCATTATTTACAAGTTTTTAAATTTTTTATATGGTTTCTTTACACAAAAATTTATGGGCATATGTTTCAAGTTATTTAATGCAAAAAAAAATTCATGCTCTTCTAATTGATTTGTAATTCAATGGTAGTAAGATGGAAGTATAACTTGTGTTGATATCTATTGTACTATCAGTAGCTCCATTCTTTTTTTGTTGTTGAAAACACGTTTATCATTGTTTTGGGATATAATGTGAATTATGTTTTTCTATTATTACGTGCCAACTTTATTCCATTGTAAGCTACATATGGTTAATATGTTCATTTTGTAAGACATTCTAGGCTCGAGATCAAATACTTAATCAAGGTAATAACTTGTATCATCCTTATTATCATATGAAAAGGCTATTATTAAAATTGAAATGAAATATGAGTTGTCAACACCATTATTGACATTGAATGATATATGCTTCATTATTTTAAAAGTTTGGATGTAGAAGTAATCTTGATTTTAATGTTTTATCAAATCCAAATGTATCACTATTAATTATAACTTAGTTATCTAACATCTTAATTACTTGTCATGTAGATACCATATGTTAAGTGGTTGTACTTAAGCGTAGTATGGTACATCGGCATTATTAATTATAGGTCGGGGATATGCTACCTTTGTTACAAATTAAAAGTCCTAGTATTTTGTTATTATTTCTTATTTTTGCAAAATATTGGAAAATTAGAACATTTCAATATTTTACTATAATAATTATCTTATGAACAATGATATGTATACCTTTTAAAGTATATAATTAAACTCAATCTAACACCTTACTAGTTTTTATTAATAAATAGTCTGACTAAACCTTTTTATTTAGAAAAGTTAAAAATTAATCATTAGTTACAAATCATAAGCATTTTGCATATGATTCAAAATTAAAAATTGTAATTATGAATCATAAATCGTTCATTATATGATTTAAATTTTGAACTTTTCTAAAAGTTTTCATAATTGCTAAGTGAAAAGTTATATTACAACTTAATTTATGGTGAATTAATAGTGACTTATTTAATGAAGAGGTTATACCAAATTGATTATATTATGCAATCTTAAAGTTTAAATGGAAACATGAGATATTTTAAATTCCGCTCGTTACTTTTCAAACTTTGTCTGTATGTCACTTTTAGTTATTAAAATTCATCATTTAGTTATCCAGCTATAAGTTTTAAACTTCTATTTATTTAGGTACAACTTTTCAATCATAAACATTATTTTGATAAAACTTTCAATTACATAGATATAAACTTTAATCATCCAAATGCAACTTCCAACCTTCTAAGTAAATTTTCAACAATCTTAATGCAACTTCCTTCTATTTAGATGCATCGTTTCAATTATAAGTACAACCTTGATAAAGCTTTCAGCTATTTAAATGTAATGTTGATAACATGCAAACCAACAAAAATGTGGTCTGATTGAACGACAGGAGGATGTTGCTCTCGGAGAAACTGTATGGAGCGTTATATAGCACCGGCTAGCTCCAAGGAGAACAGCCACTATTTCTTCATCTTCTTCATCGATCTACTACTTCTTATTCATTACTTAGCCACTATTCCTCCATTTCCTTCTTAGCTGGTCGTAGGAAGGGGTATTTCAGTCCCACCAACTGTTGTACCTTTTCCCGCCATCTCTTCTTTCCCTCTTTGAACCATCACCTTTTCATCTTTTCTGTTCACCTTCCATTCAACTTATCTAGCTTACAAAATCTTAGAGGAAGGCCCTTGGCATGTAGGGAACCAACCAATATTTTTACATAATTGGAAACCGAGCATGAAGATATATTGGAGTTATCAAATTTTAGACCCTTATGCATTAATTTCCATAATGTCCCCCTTGGAATATCGGACTACACAGTGCCCTTGCTAGCTTCATCAGAACATCTATTTGCTTTGATGAAAATATGGCTTAGAAGAAGTGGGTGGTTTATGCATGAATATATGTCAGTGTAACACTTAATAAGGAGCTTCCATCTGAAATACCAGTAATGAGACTTGGTAAGGGAAGAAAATTATGGGAGGATAACGTTGTAGTTTCTTATCAATGGAAACCCCTTCCAAAACATCAGGGGAAAATCTGGAAAGCCACAGGGAAAATATTCAGAGCAGGTAGCTACCTTAAGCTTATAGGTGAGGAGATAATAGAGACAGAAGAGGTTAGTAATAATACAGGGAGACATGAAAGTGTTGAACTAAAATTAACAGCAGAGGAATTGACTAGCAAAGGAATAAAAACTATTCCAGATATTACTAATGTACTCCATGCCAATAATGCACTCCCCCTAAATGCAAACCTTCTAGGTGAGATCTCTCCTTCCGCTGACAACACCCGATTAGAGGAGTCACAGGACTTTCACACCAGAACAAATGCGTCAACCATATATTGTCAATCACCATCTAGCCAAACTAAAATGGAAGTTGTTATTGATCAAGAGGATGTTAGTAAATCATTTCAGACAGTGGAAAAGAGGAGCAAGAGCAAAAGCTCCATAAACAAAACCTTTTAATATGCCAATGATAGTATGGAATGTCCAAGGTACCTTACAAAGCAAGCTACTTTAAGGGATTTTGTCAAGAGGGAAAAGCCTCTAATAGTAAGATTACTTAAGAGTAAAATAAAGTAAGGTAGGCTTGGCAAAATAAACATAATGGGGGCAGATTGGAAGCAAGTATCAAACCACACGTACCATGCATATGGGAGAGTTATTGTCTACTATAAAGCTGATAGGATTAGAGGGGAGATCCTCCATTCAATAGATCAGCTAATACACCTGAAATTGTCTTTTCTGTATGAGAAAGTTGATCTTATTGTTTCTTTCATCTGCACCAGCAATTTTGGTTTCCAAAGGACAATGTTATGGAACGATCTAATAACTATTCACAGAGGAATTGATCAGTTGTGGCTACTATGTGGGGGTTTTAATTCAATTATGTACAAGTTGGAGGCTCAAAGAACTTCATAATTATTCAAAGGACTTGAAACAAAGTATAGATAAATTAGGAGTGACATATTTGTGGTCTACAGGATATAAGTTTATATGGTCCAACAAATAATCATCAAGATGGAGCATCGAAAAGAAGCTAGATTGTGCTTTGGTGAATGCCAAATGGTTGTCTCATTTTCGTAACAGCTCTGCATTATTCTAGGACCCTCTTTTTTAGACCATACCCCATTAAAATTGAGAATGTATTTCAGAAAACTACTAGCTAATATCCTTTTCGGTTTAACAATTATTTGACCCATGATCTAGACTTTCTTAAAGCTTATAGGAGAGGTACTGAGTATGCTTTAAGAGGAACCAAGCAGTGTAAGTGTATTCAACTCTTGAAGGCCATCAAACATGAAATCAATTAGTTGCACTCCTTAAGAGACTCAACAGATGAATTAGTAGTGAAAATGAAGGATGATTTATCAGTAATTCAACAATCACTAGCTCTTTCACCCTCAGATCCTTCACTCCTTAAAAAAGAGAAACAAGCTCTTTCTACTTATTTAATTGCAACAAAAAATCACGACTCCTTATTATAACAAAGAGCTATATTTAATTGGTTAAAAGAAGAAGATAGAAGTTCAAATTTCCTCTTCAATTCTATTCTTGACGGTAAAAATAGAAATAGGCTTAGCTCGATCATTACGAATAGGGGACAGCTACTTCAGAATCAAGAGGACATTCAGAATGCAGTTGTTAATTTCTTTGGGGAACTACTAGGTTCTCCAGCTCTCACTTCTGGTGTAAATGCTGAACCCTCAACTCTCAATTTGAAGCATATTACATAAGGCGATAGTGAGCTATTAACAAAGGCAGTGGAAGATAAGGAGATTAAGGAAGCAATCTACAACATGGATGGCACAAAGGCCCTTAGTCCAGATGGTCTAAATGGGTTCTTCTTTCACAAATCATGGAGCATTACGGGCTCTTGTGTTAAATGTGCAATGAAGGAATTTTTCTCTATTGGGGTATTGCTCAAAGAAATTAATAAAACCTTGATATGCTTGACACCAAAAAGTGTTAATCCTTTAAGCTTCAATGACTTTTGACCTATTGTATCAGGTTATTTCCAAGATTTTGGTGACACGATTGAAGAGAGTAATAACTCCCCTTACCATTGATAATCAAGGGGCGTTCATAAGCAATACGTAGATTAGAGACAACATCTTAATTGTGCAAGAACTCCTCAAAGGATATTTTAGAGCAAACTCAGCACCAAATTGCACTATCAAGATTGATTTTCACAAAGCCTACGACAGTGTATGCTAGAGTTTTTTGTTGAAATTGACGCCTGCTTATGGTTTTCCAGTTACTTTCATTAGCTAGATGAAGGAGTGCATATCCACGGCAAGCTTTTCAATCCTTATTAATGGCATCCCTTCAAAATATTTCAAAGCTAGGAAAGGTCTAAGGTAGGGGGATCCTCTTTCCCCTACCTTTTCATTATGTGCATTAAAGCTCTAAACTTATTAATCAAGCATGAAGTGGAATCAAATGCCAATTTTAAGCCTCACTCGAAATGTAAAAGAAAATTGGCCTCACTAACATTGCTTTTACAAATGATTTACTTCTCTTTTGCAGTGCAAAAATATAAACGATTAACAACCATATGGAAGCTTTGTGCAAATTCAAGGGAGCCTTAAGTCTACAGATTAACCTCCAAAATAGTCACTTCAAAATTTCTAAGGGAGCATCTTAGATGGCTTCACAAATTGCCTCATTAACGAGAATGACAGAGAAGGCTCCATCGCTTCTCCATTTAGGTCTCCCCATTTCCACAAAGAGATTAACCTTTCTTAAATATAGCCCCTCATAAAGAAAGTATAGAAGAGAATAAGTTCATGGGTGAATAAATATCTATCTTTTTCAAGGAAGTTGCAACTTATAAAATCAGTGTTAAAACTCCCTACACGTCTATTAGAGCTCACATATTTTGTTGTCAAAGAATGTAATATCAAGATAATTGAGAGGATCTTCGAGGATTTTCTATGGAAATACTCAAAGGCTGCTAAAGGAAGTGATAAGGTGAAATGGGAGATATCTGTTATGATCTAAAACAAGAAGGGGTTCTCAATGTATCTTCGATCAAACTCACCAATTAAACACTCCTGTTAAAGCGAATTTAGTGGATCCTTGAAGACAGGAACTCTCTATGGCTTAGATGGCTTCACTCACATTTTCTTAAGGTAAAAGCATCTGGGAAATCAAGACTCTTTTTTTTTAATCAGCTTCTCCACTTGAGACATTTGGTCTAGGATGCTATGTCTTGTTAGAGTGGTAACAGGAAACTCATAACCTTGTGGTTCGATAACTGGTCAGGTGGAGGAGTTCTTATCCATTCCTCCAATGAAGTAAGTGTTAGAGTAGTGCCCTAAAGGCAATCGCCTTTAACGCATTATGTACAAAGTTGTGTACATTCTTTATAAATAAATAAAGAAAGGCATATTTCATTAATTTGTTGTTCATTATTTATGAACTGATATTGATATGTAATCAAATTAATGAAATCCATGATATATGACATAGCATGAAGGAAATTATGATGTGATCATACTACTGAGATTCCTATCATGTGCAATTATGTCAAGATCTAAATTATCCTAGTCATAGGATTCTTGAGGCCGACATCGGTGTCCGGAAAGACTAGCACATCTCAAGCTCCTTGATTTGATCAGCGGTGGATCATAGAATCAGAAATATGAGATATTTAGGGTTGAGATGTGGATGCTTACTAGAGGTAGTAAGTACATTGGATGACTGCTATGAGATCATCACATGGATGTCCTATTCTAATGTCGGTGATAATCTCATCATAGAATGGTGCAAGTATCCTTAGACTTGAGGTGCCCAAGTATATCTTGGATCTTGATTACGTGCTTTGACTCCATTCCTTGTTGCCTTCTGAGAGGTTGCTCATAGGGTGGTGCTTGGGTACAACTTGAGGTATTCGAAGGTAATTGAGTAGCCAATAGAGAATTCACCACTTCTGTGATAGCAGAAGATGATACCCATGGCCTCTTGTCAGGGTCATTACTTGGAAATCTCTGATCAGAGTACATATGCCATGAAGAGTGTCTTCATTGACATATTTAGTAATAAGTAATGAGTCCCAGGACAAGAACTGAAATCACTTGGACTAGATTTGACATAGTCAGTCTAGTAAAGAGTTGACACTTTGCCCATACTCGTAACCAAGTGGGGTATAGCATGGTGAAAGGAAGAATTGCACGATAATTATCTATGGAAAGGTTCGTGATATGGTTCATGATGAATATAGCTTCATTCGTCAAACCAATTACTTTCCGGTCAATTGGGGGTCATGATGTGTTGCTAGATACCGCTCATGACTTGCTAAGATTAAGTGTTAATCTAAGTGGTTAACATAACCGGGAACCTAATGGGTCACACGCATAAGAGTGTCTCGGAGAATTTGTAAAATAGTTTTTGACAGAGTTCCAATAAAAGGAGAGCAATCGGATTAAATGGATCCCGATGAGATCGAGATATATCCCGATGAGATCGCGACATCGATATTGCTGAAAAATATTTTCGAGAGTTTTTCCCATACCGGGACCCGGTAAGCCGGTAGGACCGACCCCAATGTGACTGGACCACTTCAGCATTTATTTATATATATATATAATTAATTAATTAAAGAATTAATATATATATATATATATATATATATATATATATATATATATATGGTGTATCACGTGGAGGAAGGAGGAGAAGACATCATTTTGCCTTATATATATATATATATATATATATAAAGGATTAGGTGGATGGATGACTCACCATTAGCATTTATTATGTCTTGAAAGTGTTAAAAGACATATGAAGAGTGAGTTAGAAGAGTGATAATCGTGGATTGAAAAATAAGAAGTAAGGTTTTTGAGAAAAACCAAAGCCTTCATCTTCTCCATCGATTCTTCATCTTCTCCTCCAAGTTTTTCATCTTCCTCCATCATTGAATCAAGCTCTCCATAGAACAAAGGTAAGATCTAGCAGTCTTTAATTTGTTCTAACTATTCCCGGGTCAAAGGGTTTGTCCCGGTTAGGTTTTCCGATCTCTGCGTGGATACCGTTAGAGACGGTCTCCTTTGGTCGTTTTGGTTTGACTTTGTTATATAGTCACATGGATCTTGGCTTTCGGGAAGGTACCGGAACAAAACTTTTTGTTTTCCACACCGTGGGTATGTGATGCTCACACCGGGATTTTCCTACAGTGGTATCAAAGCCACTTGTGTTGTATATAACGAAGAAACCATGACTAGGTCGGAACTGCCTATTGCTTGTGACGATGATGCATGTTGTATATGTGAATTTCGAATTCAGTATAGAGATCTTGTTTTCGAAATTTTCTTGCCCAGATATGTTCACAAGATGTTGTTGCATATATATGTGGAAGCTTGGAATTTATCAATATGATTTGATATGGTTTTGCTAATTTATTCCCTAATGTTCTAGTTGCTGTCTTTGTGCACATTCACTGAACAGGCATGCTTATAAATTCGAGAATAAATTTTAGAAAAATGGTTTTTCGAATTTTCTTTCACCTACATGTCCCTAAGATGTTTATGAATGTCTATGTGGATGGAAAAATGTTTTCAAGGTGATTTACTATTTATTTGAGAATTTATTGTGTGTTGCTGGGAATAACTGTGTTGAGGAACACAGATTCTACATTGGATATGTTGCTGAGGTTGGATGAGTTTTTGTTGGAAATAAATCTTGCAAAAATTCATGGAGCATTTTTTGAACATTTAGTAACCTTAGTAATGTTCTCAGAATTTATTTAAATTGTTTCAAAGGATTTTTCAAGCAAAACATAGGACTTGGCAGTTTTGAGAAAATTGCTGGAGCTGTTTTGTTTGAACTAAGAAATTGTGTAATTTTCAGTTCCAATGCCTTGGATCATTTTTAATGTGATTAAAAATGTGTTACATTGATGTTGTATGCTTTCCAAATTGAATTTCTTGAAATTGGGTTTCCAAACAATTTAGGATGTCAAATGTGTCTCATTAGCGTCTCGTTAGTATATTCCCTTATCTTGATTGTTTTGGCCGTCAAAAATTTTGTGACAGGTGCCGAAATAGTCTTGATAAAGTGTAGACTACCTAGAGATACTTAGGGTGATAATTTGATATTCTCAAATTATTTGGAAATCTAAATGAATAAGAGTGTATTCATCAATTTCAAGTTTCATGTATAGTTTGACTATATATGGTAAGCATGGTACAATGAAAGTGTTTCATTGGTACATCATAATAAAGGATATTACACTTGGTATTGTGAATTTGATTACACGGATTGAGAAATTAGCCGATTAAGCGGGCCAAATTCGATCACTAGAACATGCACCACCATTGGAAAGTGGATTCGATCGACTATAATATGTTCCAATCATTTGGAAAGTGCACGATAATCAATTCGATCGATTAGAACATGTTCCAATCATTTGGAGCGTCTACGATAACCTATAGTCGACTAGCACAAGTTCCAATCATTGGCACATGCACCAATCGACTAGAACATGCACCATCGACTACAACAACATGCATAGGTGGGATGATGAATGATTTTAGGTATAAACTCAATGTGATTGATGAAATACCCTAAATCATTCCATATAGTCATGGTGACTAGAATCCTATCGCTTGGAGAAGAAGAAGATGAGACTTGAAAACCCTCAAATAATATGAAAACTAACGCCTTCCATTAATATGGGGAGAACCAGAGTTCTTATAGAGTTGGATTGTTGGGCAAACCCAAGCTCACTCTATACGGATATGTTCGAACCATGGAAAATGAGATTTTCGGATTAATGGGTCAGTTTTCACTAGAAGCGTTGATTTGTTGAGCAAACTCAAGGTCAACGTGGACAGAGGCGAAATTGGGTAGTGTACATCAGATGTATGACCCAATGTGTGTGCATACATCAAAAGTTGATAGCACTAGTCGATAGTTGCACCTAAGATGGAAATAGTATGATTGATACCTACCGATTGAACTAAGGTGGCTTGTTGGGCAAACCCAAGGTCATTTTAGGAATGTCGGATATCTATCTATGATACAATTGGTATGACCGATACCTACCGATTGAACTAAGGTGGCTTGTTGGGCAAACCCAAGGTCATTTTTAGGAATGTCGGATATCGACCCACTAGGACATTATGTCATAATTTTTCTTGGATTCGTTATGAGGGTAATGGATTCTTTGAAACTAGTGGGAGCCATATGCATATCATGCAAGTCCTTATGATTATGCATCTATTCCTATTCTAACATTCTTTCTCTCTTTTCCCTATAGGTTATTGAAGATGTCTTCTAGTGTGAATCTTCGCTCACTTATGGATTCCAACAAATTAACTGGACCAAATTTTCTCGATTGGCTGAGAAATCTGAGAATTGTTCTCAGGTCTGAGGAACTGGGATATATCCTAGATGTTCCACTTCCTAATCCACCTGCTGCTGATGCTTTTGATGAGGATCAGAAAGCATATCGAAAGCATCTTAAAGACAGTGACATGGCTACCTGCATTATGCTTGCCTCGATGTCACCAGAGTCTGCGAAGCGACGAGTCTATGGATTCTCATACCATAGTGTTTCATCTTAGGGAGCCGTTTGATGAGCAAGCTCGATGCGAAGGTTCGAGACCTCGAGGCTACTCTTCACTACTAAGATGACTCGAGTTCATCTGCGATGCAATATGCATGAAGATGAATGGGTATATTGAGAGGTTGGCCGTCTTAGGTTTTGTCATGGATTATGAATTAAGTATTGACTTAATTCTGGTTGGATTGTCTGATAGTTATTCACAGTTTGTGTTAAACTATCGGATGAACCAAGTATCCACGACAATCCCTGAGTTGATCAATCTGCTCAAGATAGCAGAGCAAGCTATCAAGAAGGATAGTAAGCAAGTGCTTATGGTGGCTTCTTCTTCTGGTTTCAGGAAAAAGAATCTAAAGAAGAAAAGGTCTAAGAAACCAAAAGGAAGCATAGCCAAAAAAAAAAACCAAAGAGACTGCACCAAAAGGAACTTGCTTCCATTATGGCAAGACTGGCCACTGGAAGCGAAATTGTAAAGTCTATCTTGAAGAATTGAAGCAAAAGAAGGCATCAGATGCCTCAGCTCCTTCAGGTATGTTTGTCATTGAGGTTAATACTGTTTCTGACCATAACATATGGGTATTAGATACCGGTTGTGGCTCACACATATGCAATGATATCACGGGGCCTCGAGGACGATGAGCGACTCATGAAGGAGAACTAGACTGCGTGTGGGAAATGGAACAAGAGTTGTTGCATTAGTCGTGAGGCACTTACTTTTGTCACTCCCGATGGGCTTGGAATTAAATTGGATGAATGTTATTTTGTACTGTATTAACAAAGAACATATTATGCATTTCTTGTTTAAATAGAATTGGTTTCCATTTGACTTTTAGTAACAATGGTTGTTCTATTAGTTTGAATGGAATGCTTTATGGTACTGGTACTTTATGCAATGGGATTTACATATTAGATATGTCACATCCAATTATGAATGTCAATGACACGAAAAGACATAAACGAGATAATTTAAAATCAACTTACTTATGGCATTGTCTCCTTGGCCATATAAATGAGAGACGCATAGCTAAGCTCCATAAGAATGGTAGTTTAGGGTCATTTGATTATGAATCATATGACACATGCGAATCTTGTTTATTAGGCAAGATGACTAAGTTACCCTTTAAGGAAAGGGTGAGCGAGCGATGGAGTATTAGACCTAATACATTCAGATGTATGTGGTCCGATGTCCATCCATGCCAGAAGTGGTTCTCTTTACTTCATTACCTTATCGATGATTATTCTCGATATGGGTACTTGTATCGATGAGATACAAATCAAAGCTTTGAAAAGTTCAAACAATTGAAATGAAGTAGAAAACCAACTTGGGAAAAGTATCAAAACATTACGATCGATCGTGGTGGGGAATACTTAGACCAAGAGTTTTGGATTATCTCGTAGATAATGGGATTTTATCTCAATGGACTCCTCCTTACACACCACAAAGATAATGGTGTGGCGAAAGGAGAAATCGAACCTTGTTAGATATGGTACGATCAATGATGGGCTTTGTAAAGTTACCAAATCCTTTTGGGGTATGCAATCGAGACAAATTGTTTACTTGCTAAGCGAGTTCCATCAAAGCAGTTGATGTTACTCCATATGAGATGTGGACTAACAAAAACCCTATCTTGCTCATTTGAAAGTTTGGGGTTGTCCTGCTTATGTGAAGCGGACACAGTCAGATAAGCTTGATGCAAAATCTGACAAGTGTTTGTTCGTAGGATATCCTAAAGAAACAATGGGATATCGATTCTACCTTCTGAGGAACAAAGGTGTTTGTTTCAAAGCATGCTCGAACGAGCAGATCAATCGTCAATCTGACCTGTGACTCATACGGATGAAGTAACAGTTTAACCTTCTACAACACACGGTTCGTGAGGTCAAGTAGGATACGCCTGCATTCCGAGAGATATGGATTTCTCATGAGTGAACAGGATGACGTATTGCTCATAGAAGATAATGAGCCTACTACCTATGAAGAGGTTCTGAAGAGTTCAGAGTCTGAGAAATGGCTTCATGCCATGAAGGCCGAAATGGATTCCATGTATGAAAACCAAGTATGGACTTTGGTTGAGGCACCCGAAGGAATAAAACCCATAAGGTGCAAATGGGTTTTCTAAAAGAAAACCGACATGGATGGTAATGTAATTACCTATAAAGCAAGGCTTGTGGTTAAAGGCTTTCGTCAAAGACAAGGAGTTGACTACGACGAGACCTTCAACCCAGTAGCAATGCTTAAATCCATTAGAATACTCCTAGTCATTGCCACTCATTATGATTATGAAATATGGCAAATGGATGTGAAGACAGCTTTCCTAAACGAAATCTAGCGAGGATGTGTATATGATACAGCACGAGGCTTCATCTCTATGATGGTGAAAAGGTATGCAAGCTTCAAAATCCATCTATGGATTGAAGCAAGCATCCAGAGTTGGAATATCCGTTTTGATGAGGTAATCAAAGAGTTTGGTTTCTCACAAAATCGGGATGAATCTTGTGTGTATAAGAAGGTTAGTGGGACCGCAATCGTATTCCTTGTCTGTATGTAGATGAAATATTATTGCTAGGAAGCGATGTGTCTATGCTACAATCAACAAGATTTGGTTGTCCAAACAATTTGCCATGAAAGACCTTGGTGAAGCAACTTATATCCTTGGGATAAGGATCTATAGAGATAGATCAAAAGGTTGCTTGGTCTTTCACAATCAACGATACATAGACAAGATGCTAAAGAGGTTTAGCATGGAGCGAGTTCAAGAGAGGTACCTTCCGTGACTCATGGGATAACACTCTCGAAATCTATGTGTCCTAAGACACAAGATGAGAGGATGCGCATGAATATGATCCGTATGCATCTGCGGTAGGATCTATCATGTATGCTATGCTATGTATGAGACCCGATGTATCATATGCTCTAAGTGTTACGACGGATACCAATCGGATCTGGTGAGGGTCATTTGGGTAGTCACAAGAATATCCTTAAGTACTTGCGAAGAACTAAGGATGTTTTCTTGATATATGGGATGGAGATCTCGGTGGCGGGTATCTGAGATGTCATTTTCAATCGATAAGGATGATTCCAAATCCCAATCAGTTACGTATTCACACCGAGCAGTGGGCGGTCGGTTGGAAGAGTTTCAAACAAGAGACGATCGCCGATTCAACAACCGAGGCGAGTACATTGCCGCTTCGTAAGCGTGAAAGGAAGCCGTTTGGATCAAGAAGTTCATTCTTGAACTTGATGTGGTTCCTAGCGATGATGGGCCCATACAATTGTATTGTGACAACAATGGGGCTATTCTTGCAGCAAAGGAACCAAGGTCTCATCAACGATCTAAACACGTACTCATGAGATATCATTTGATCGGGGAGATCATTGGGCGAGGTGATGTCGGATCGAGAGAGTTCCCACCGAGCGAATATTGTTGATCCGTTGACGAAGCCATTGTTACAAAGAGTTTTGATTCTCATGTACTCGCCTATGGTATTAGATATCAAAGGCGATTGGCTTTAGGTCAAGTGGGAGATTGTTAGAGTAGTGCCACAAAGGCAATCGCCTTTAGCGCATTATGTACAAAGTTGTGTACATTCTTTATAAATAAATAAAGAAAGGCATATTTCATTAATTTGTTGTTCATTATTTATGAACTGATATTGATCTGTAATCAAATTAATGAAGTCCATGATATATGACATAACATGAAGGAAATTATGATGTGATCATACTACGAGATTCTATCATGTGCAATTATGTCAAGATCTAAATTATCCTAGTCATAGGATTCTTGAGGCTGGACATCAGTCCGGAAGACTAGCACATCTCAAGCTCCTTGATTTGATCAAGCGGTGGATCTTAGAATCTGTAAATATGAGATATTTAGGGTTGAGATGTGGATGCTTACTAGAGGTAGTAAGTACATTGGATGACCTGCTATGAGAACATCACATGGATGTCCTATTCTAATGTCGGTGATAATCTCATCATGCAATGGTGCAGTATCCTTAGACTTGAGGTGCTCGAGGATATCTTGAATCTTGATTACGTACTTTGACTCCATTCCTTGTTGCCTTACAGAGGTTGCTCATAGGGTGGTGCTTGGGTACAGCTTGAGGTATTCGAAGGTAATTGAGTAGCCAATAGAGAATTCACCACTTCTGTGATAGCAGAAGATGATACCCATGGCCTCTTGTCAGGGTCATTACTTGGAAATCTCTGATCAGAGTACATATGCCATGAAGAGTGTCTTCATTGACATATTTAGTAATAAGTAATGAGTCCCAGGACAAGAACTGAAATCACTTGGACTAGATTTGACATAGTCAGTCTAGTAAAGAGTTGACACTTTGCCCATACTCGTAACCAAGTGGGGTATAGCATGGTGAAAGGACGAATTGCACGGTAATTATCTATGGAAAGGTTCGTGATATGGTTCATGATGAATATAGCTTCATTCGTCAAACCAATTACTTTCCGGTCAATTGGGGGTCATGATGTGTTGCTAGATACCGCTCATGGCTTGCTTAGATTAAGTGTTAATCTAAGTGGCCAACATAACCGGGAACCTAATGGGTCACACGCATAAGAGTGTCTCGGAGAATTTGTAAAATAGTTTTGGACAGAGTTCCAATAAAAGGAGATCAATCGGATTAAATGGATCCCGATGAGATCGAGATATGTCCCGATGAGATCGCGACATCGATATTGCTGAAAAATGTTTCCAGGGGTTTTTCCCATACCGGGACCCGTAGCGGTAGAGACCAACCCAGTGTGGACTGGACCACTTGACATTTATTTATATATATATATAATTAATTAATTAAAGAATTAATATATATATATATATATATATATATATATATATATATATGGTGTATCACGTGGAGGAAGGAGGAGAAGACATCATTTTGCCTTATATATATATATATATATAAAGGATTAGGTGGATGGATGACTCACCATTAGCATTTATTATGTCTTGAAAGTGTTAAAAGACATATGAAGAGTGAGTTAGAAGAGTGATAATCGTGGATTGAAAAATAAGAAGTAAGGTTTTTGAGAAAAACCAAAGCCTTCATCTTCTCCATCGATTCTTCATCTTCTCCTCCAAGTTTTTCATCTTCCTCCATCATTGAATCAAGCTCTCCATAGAACAAAGGTAAGATCTAGCAGTCTTTAATTTGTTCTAGCTATTCCCGGGTCAAAGGGTTTGTCCCGGTTAGGTTTTCCGATCTCTGCGTGGATACCGTTAGAGACGGTCTCCTTTGGTCGTTTTGGTTTGACTTTGTTATATAGTCACATGGATCTTGGCTTTCGGGAAGGTCCCGGAACAAAAATTTTTGTTTTCCGCACCGTGGGCATGTGATGCTCACACCGGGATTTTCCTACAGTAAGGAATTCTATCAACCTCCCACCTCATAAAAATTGTGCTCTTTCATCGTTGGAAACAATTGGCAGTTTACTTTAAGTATTAGCCATTTATAACCTCCATACAACCCAAATTTGCTCCATCAAGACACATTGTTCTAGCATAATTGACCTACTCACTAATTGTCTAATAGAAGCATGAAAGATCTCTTAAGATTGCAAAAACCAATAATGAAGTGGTCTCATATTATCTGGAACAAAATCATTCCTTCAAAGACTGCCTTTCTCCTATGACTAGCCATTCAAAAGCGTCTCAATATAACTAATAGGATCAAGTATTTATATGTTGATATATCGTGTGTTTTGTTCAACATAGAAAGAATCACATGACCACCTATTTTTCGTATGTGAGATTACACAATATATTTAGGAAGTTGTTAGATTGAAATGTCAATGGATAGTACAAACTTGTACACTATCAAGTACTCTACACTGGTTATCTACTCAATGCCACTCACTGAAGTTGCTTCATTCTGTAGCAGTTGGCTTATGTGTACAAACCATTTGGAAGGAACGAAATGCTAAAAGATTTGAAGCTAAGCGGTAGGTTGTGCCCTTTCTTATATTAGAGATTTTGCACAAAATCGACGAAATATTCATATTGAGAGACATAGCCTGAAACTCCTCTGCTCCTTCTACTGTTACTTGCCATATGCACTATTCTAATTTCTTGGCTTAGTAGTAATGCAACAATGTTGTGGAAAGGATAACCCCTATGTATGTTTTGTAGATATACTGTAATTCTTTATTAATGAAGCTCATTTTTATTTTAAAAAAAAAACTTTTTCACCACAAGTTTTAATTTGATACAACTTTCAACCATCTAGATGCACATCTAGCCATTTATGTAACATCCCGTTACTTGCAAGGAGGTTAAAATAGTAAATAAGAGTGTTTAATGAGAGCTTAGAATTTGCATTTTCATGCTCATGCATAAAATGGCATACATATACATATGAATAGTGAAATTGTTACACATGAAAATAATTTTACATGCATTCATGAATAATTCCGAGCATATTTGGACTTAGTTGTGATTTTTGAAAATTTTGTGGTTACGTGTTCTTACATGGAGTTTAGGGATTTGGGATAGTTGAAGATTTTGGAATCTTTAACAAGTAAATATTGATAAAATCTTTTAGAGTTATGAATTTATGAAATAAATTTGATGAAATCACTATCATATGTATGAACATGGGATTTACGTGTATATATTCATAAATATTGTGTTAATGGGATGAAAATATGGATATAGTGTTAATTTAGTTTTGATGATTATTAGTGGTCAGATATTGTAGAAATGAGTCTTGGAGTTTGAAATAGCAATAAAATGGTGTATAGGATAAGTGTAGAAAATTATAAGAATGACAAAGTGGTATGCTCTATTTTTTATTTTTTCACTGTGCATGTAAATATGTGTGTGTGTGTGTGTGTGTGTGTGTTTACATGGATAAGTGAAAGCTTTAAGGATGATTAAGAAAACGGTCTTTAAGTTGAAGAGTAGTTGTAAAATGATGGTCTGAGATGGGAATGAGTGTTTAAATGGAAGTTGAGAGGAAATATGGAGATTGAGTGTAACATCCCGTTACTGCGAGCAAGGGTATTCTGGTAATTTGGGACGGACCGAAAGGTTTCATTGCATTCATTGATTGATTTTATTACTGGCCTCTAATTTTAGAGGAACTGGTTTCTTGCATATGCATTTATTTATAGTACATGCATTCATCATTTTCCGGCATTTTAATTGTGATTTAGAACTGATTGGATTGCGAACTGACTAGACAGACTGAATTGTGGTTAATTGAGGAATTAGGAGTTATTGGGCTCAAGTGACTGATTTAGTATAGTTTATGAGTGACTGGTATTTTATAGTGGCTTATAGAAAATTTCTGGGAAATTAGAGAAATGCGGAATAGGAAATATTTGAGAGGTCAATCGATTAGATGTATAATCTTGAAAGAATGGTCCGATGGCAATGGAAAAATTTAGAGTTATACTGTTAAGAAATAAATGTGTTGAGTCATTGAAATTTAGAGACTGAAATTTGGATTGATATGGAGACTTAGGTCTATAAATACTAGGGTTGAATGAAATTGGGGATTTTCACCCTTGCGATTGCGATTTTCTTCTTCTCCCCTACGGCGATTTCGATTTCCTCCATAGGTAAGGATTCCTTAATTCTTTCTTATGGGTTTTCTTCTCATTGTGTTAGGCTAAGTGATTTATGGTGATTAGTGAAGGTTAGAGGCTTTGAGATTGGAGGATCGTGGGTTTCGAAGGATTTTAGGGTTACGACGATTGGTGGTTTCGATCTGTGATTTGGTGAGTTTTTAAGGCTTTAATGTTGTCTTTAATGGTTGTTCTTAGCATTTATGACATTTATTGGGTAAGATTGTGTAGTTAGAGTGTTAATGGAGGTTATTAATGGCTTAAATGGCGGAAGGCCGATCGGAGAAGACGACCTGCGACTTCATGCGTCATGGCGCGTGAAAAGCCTTGCCATGGCGAAAGGATTATTATTTCTTCAAGGCGAGTGCAAAAAGGTCTCACGCCGCGGCGATGGAGTAGGGGACGTCGCGGCGAGCGTCATTTGGTTGACGCCGCGACGAGCCCGCTTCGCCCATGACTAGTGGCGTGAGGCGTTCGCCCGGCGGCGTGTTACACGCCACTGACGAAGCGCCCGCTCTGTGGCGCGGCGAAGGCCGCAAGGTCGCGGCGTAGGGAACTGTTCCATTGGATTTAATTTGGTTTATTGGGCATAATTCATGGCGTAGACCTCCGATTGAAGTGATTCTCGAGTCATTGTGAACTAGGGAAAGAGGTCTACTATTGTGGATAATTAGAGGATTGGAATTTAATTTAAAGGGGTATTGAATTATAGAGATTAAGGTCAATTAGAGTTCATAGTGTGACCTAAATGTCAATTGAGACAATTGGAGTTTTAATTGGGATTTTCAATAGAGGTTTCGACCCAATGGATAGGGAATTACTATAGGGATTGCGAAGTGAGAAAACTGACTGAATTTAGGAGTGAATCAAATCAGGATCGATCCAGTTGGATGAAGAGTTAGAAATTGGATATAGGATGTCAGAATTTGGGTTTTAGAGCCGAAAATCGTGAATATGCATTGTACATCATTTCACTGAGACAACGCATTACTGAACTGTTTAACTGAGCATCTAGTAATGGGACTGTATTTTACTGTTATAGAGGCACCGTTGGACTGTCGTTCCACGGATATTCTTTGGGACTTCGAGCGTAGCTTCGGAAGTTACAGTGAGTAACCTAGTTGGTTTCTCAAATTCTGATTGTTTATATGCTCTGTTTGAATTACTTGCAAAGGTGAATCGTATGATTCTTGGCGTGATTAGGATCGAATTGCATGCTACTACTTGAATTGGACCGGACTATTTCATGATTCTTGAAATTTATTGGATTGAATTGCATGCTTTATCAGAATCGAACCGATCATTTGCGTGATCTTGAATCGATATCTTGGGCTTTATAGCCATATACTGTAAATTGACTGAATCACTGAATACTGAATTACTGAACATTGCACTGCATGCATAAATGCATGATCAGATAATGGACGTGTCCCAAGTTGCTATTATCACTGAAAAGAGCCTCGAGCTCGAACACTGTACTGTCCGGGCTTAGCCCGAGGGGAGAAATCCCTGACGCGCGTCCCCCACTGAACACTGACTGAGCACTTGGGCACAATACTGAATAACCGGAAAGAGTCTCATATGCATTATATACATGACTGATTGAATTGCTAGATTGTGTGACAATTACTGAACTGTGTGATGCCATGATTTACTGCAAATTATAATGCTATACTGTAAACTGTTCTATACTACTGTAATATTGTTACTGATACTACACTCGATATGAGACTCGTACCTTTGTTATATAATATCGTTAATTGATATTCTTGTGTCGTGTCTTTGCGATTTGCGTAATGCATGATTTGAGTGAACCATCGATGATGGTTTCTCACTGAGTTCGCAAACTCACCCAAAATTGCAATCTATTTTTTAGGACTGATAGAGTAGATTCCTAGCTCCGAAGATATTCTTTCTGCGTGCGAAGAAGCTTGCAAGAGGCGTGATGGCACATGCAATTGGTCGGTTGGGTAGCTTTTGAGGATGACTTAGGATAGATGCTTGTATCAATTTCCTTTTTGGTTTTGTTAGGAGACTGATAGACTTGTCTATTCTGACATTGGATGACTGTACCAGATGATTATTATTATTTTGGATTTTAATTTACTGATTTCTGCTATTGTGATATTTTATGGTTTTATTTATTGAGATGCCATGTGGATATTATTGGAAAATATTCTGGTAGTGCACCCTTATCGTGGGAATAAGCGTCGACGCGACCTTCGGGCTTCCCGATGTGTACCCTACGGTGAGGGGGCGCTACATTTAGTGGTATTAGAGCATGGTTTGGCATCTTTTGGGGATTAGTGAAATTAAGCTGGAATCACTGTAAGGATAGCAGAACTGATCGAAATTTCTGGTCTGTTTTAGGTCATCCGTACTGGGAGATCGAGTGGAACAACCAGCTGACCTGGAATCGGTAGGAGCTAGTAGGGAGTCTCCTGTGCCTCGTACAGAGGAGTTGCCTTCTCGAGTTCCTGCGAGACGAGAACGGAGATATGATCTACTGCGTAAGCAGGAGGCGGTTGATTTTTATGGTAGCACCGACCTGCGGAGGTGAGGATGGCTAGAGAGGGTGAGAGAGTCCTCGATCGGATGGGCTATGAACCGGATGGCGTTTCGACTCACGCGGCTTCTTTGCTCTGGGTTACGCATATCGGTGGTGGAAGATCGTCGGCAGCACCACCGAGCCTCGCACACTAACACGGGATGATTTTACGAGGCGTTCGAGGACAATTTCATGCCCAAGATTTATCTGGACATGAAGTTGCAAGAGTTCTAGAGTGAGGCGAGGGCGATTGGTGTGGCCGACTATGAGGTGCGGTTCAGCGAGTTGTTAGTTTACGCTTCTTCACCGGTGGCTTCGAGGTGACAAGTGTCGGCGTTTTGGGCGGACTCAATCTGGAGATCCGTACCCTCTTGGCCAGGTCTGACATGGGCAATTTCATTGAGTTGAGGGCTGCAACAGTGAGGATAGAGCATTTCTTGAGGCAGATAATCAGACCGGTCGGGGACCGGGCATAAGAGATCGTGATAGCGAGGCAATCTTTGGCAGAGAATCAAGAAGCGTCAAAGTAGGCCCTTGGTCCGTGGGAGGGCTAGACAGGCGGGACATGGTCAAAGAGACGACTTTGCATGGTCGGTAGTGACAGAGGCTTTAGAGGTTCGAAAATCTATTCCTCTATGTGAGCATTGTGACAAAAGACACAGTTGGAGAGTGTCGATGGCTATCTGGAGCATGTCTGAGGTGTGGTTCGATGGACCACCTAGTGAGGAACTGCCCCGAGACTGTGGTAGCCCAGTCTGCCATGACTGGAAGATCTGTTAGCAATACCCCGACACAGCAGAGTCGTGGAAGTGGATCCGGATGGAGAGGCCGAGGCCGAGGCCGAGGTCAACAGAGGATCGACATTGAGTCGAGGACTGGCGGTGAGCAATGATCTCGGGCGTGGTCTATGCCATGATTCGGCAGGAGACCCAGGATTCCCCGGATGCGGTCGCGTGTATGCTTTTAACTTTTGGTTTGAAGCATATGTATTGTTGGATCTTGGATCCACTTATTCTTTTCATTGTACTGCATTGCATCGCATTCAGCATGTAGACTGCATGTGGATAGAGAAAGGTTACAGTTAGAGTTAGAGGTGAGTACACCTCTAGGTAGTATGACTGTATAGGAAGATGGATGTGATTTTATGGATGGGCTGATTGATTATGCACGGTGCTCGAGGTCGTAATGGATACCGGATTTGATCGGATGATGATAATCAAGAATTTAGCGAAAGGATAAACCGGAAATAAATTTGAAATAAATAAAAAGTCGTTATTGGGAGATCGATTCTAGTGGAAGCTCAAGTGTGAGAGGTAGACTCATTCTTGAGGAAATGTACATTGTGTTAGCGTAAGGAACTTCATTGTGTAATAGGATTCTTGAATAGTAAGGAGAAATTAGTCATGACATTGAAGGATTATTGGCTCATAAAATTTTTTTATGTCAAATGTTTTGGAAGTATTAAGTTAATTTGATGAATATGGAGAAAATAGTGTAAAGGAACTTGTAGTAGGCGCCTCTATGATATTTAGAAATTAAGAAATCATAAGAGAAATTTTCAATTCAGTATAAATTGTATTGTTGCAAATTCGGAAACTTTACAATATATTGGCGTGTCTCGATGAGGTTATGAGGTGTCGGTTGAATTGATGCAAAGTAGTTTTATTTGTGTAGAGATAAGTACAATCTCTTAGGCGTATTATAGTTGATATTTGGAAATTATTGTGTTGGATATTGTTACGAAAACTTGGAGATGCGGGTTGGAGCAGTATTTGAGATATGACCATGAATAATCAAATTGATAATGATCGAGTAGCAATGAATTTGAAAGAATTGAAAAGGGATGTGTCATTATTAGTTTTGGGAATTCGGATCGGTGTGTATATTAGTGACCGCAAAACAGTTAGGGAATTTAGAAATGTCAAACCTTCTTGGAAAATCTAGTGGGATTGACTTTTGAGAAAATGATATTTATGATTGTATTGTGAAGTATGTGTCTTACCCGCCAAAAAAGCTGTTAAAGAAATTTCTAGGACCTATCAAAGTGTTTTATGGATTGGGTTAAGAAACGTGTTAAGATCCGTAAATGTGTTTACGGTGCAGAGTGTGAGGATTTGCGAATCATTATAAGGAAATGAGTGAGAATCGGGATAGAAAGGAGCGGACTAAGTCCCCTATCTTATGGATCAATCGTATATGAAATTTCGAGGACGAAATTTTTATTAGGAGGGTGAATTGTAACATTCCGCTATCGCGAGCAAGGTATTCGGTAATTTGGGATGGACCGAAAGGTTTCATTGCATTCATTGATTGATTTTATTCTTGGCCTCTAATTTTAGAGGCGGTTTCTTACATATGCATTTATTTATAGTACATGCATTCATCATTTTCGCATTTTAATTGTGATTTAGAATGATTAGATTATGAATCGATTGGGTGGATCAATTGTGGTTAATTGAGGAATTAGGAGTTATTGGGCTCAGTGGTGATTTAGTATAGTTTATGAGTGATTGGTATTTTATAGTGGCTTATAGGAAATTTCGGGAAATTAGGAGAAATGCCCTGGATCGGAAATATTTGAGAGATCCAGATTATTGATCATATAATCTTGAAAGAATGGTCCGATGGCAATGGAAAAATTTAGAGTTATCTTGTTAAGAAATAAATGTGTTGAGTCATTGAAATTTAGAGATGAAATTTGGTGATATGGAGACTTAGGTCTATAAATACTAGGGTTGAATGAAATTGGGGATTTTCACCTTGCGATTGCGATTTTCTTCTTCTCCCTACGGCGATTTCGATTTCCTCCATAGGTAAGGATTCCTTGATTCTTTCTTATGGGTTTTCTTCTCATTGTGTTAGGCTAAGTGATTTATGGTGATTAGTGAAGGTTAGAGGCTTTGAGATTGGAGGATCGTGGGTTTCGAAGGATTTTAGGATTACGACGATTGGTGGTTTCGATCTGTGATTTGGTGAGTTTTTAAGGCTTTAATGTTGTCTTTAATGGTTGTTCTTAGCATTTATGGCATTTATTGGGTAAGATTGTGTAGTTAGAGTGTTAATGGAGGTTATTAATGGCTTAAATGGCGGAAGGCCAATCGGAGAAGACGACCTGCGACTCGCACTGTTAGCCCCAAAATTTTTATGTAATTAAGCATGATTAGAGTAATTAAGTAAATTATGTTAACATTAATTAACTTGACATTGAGTAATATGAGTTGGCATTAAAGATGTTAGGTAATGAGTTAATGGAATTAAATGAATTAGTTGGGTTTTAATGAGGTAGGAAAGAAAAGAAAGATAAAATGGGCTTAAAGATAATTGGGCCTAAGTAAGTTGTAGGATAAAGAGGAAGTAAGGAGGATGTAGAAAAATGAAAGAAGAAGGAATTAAATGAAGGCTTGGGCCTTTTGGGCTTAAGTGGATTAGAGAAGTAGTAAAAGGAGGAGTTTAAGTGAGTTAGTGTAGGAAGTAGTGAGATTCTGAAATTTAAAGGAGAAGAGGAGAAGTTTACGTAGAAGAGGAAAGAAAGGAGAAGAAGAAAGGAGCTTGCTAGGGTTTTGGCATTTCCATGAAAGTGAGTGAGTTTTGAAGAAAGAGCAAGAAGAAAAGTGAAGAGGAGAGTCTAAGCTTTATTTTGATCTGAGAAACCCTTGGGTTGAGTAAAGATTCAAGGTAAGTTATGAAATGTAGTTTGAGTTTGGCTTGATTTTATGGTTTAGAAAGCTTAGAAAGAAGATGGGTTTAGTGATTCTAGGGTTGATTTCATGATTAAGGTTCATTAGGTTTTCAATTTTAGAAACCCTAAATGATGTGAGGTTCTTTCCTTGCCATGAATGAAGGAGGACAAGAAAGAAGAGGAGAACAAGAAGAGGAACTTCCTTAGGCAAGCTTAAGCAAGGATATAAGGTGGGTTTCACTTTTATCTTTATGTTAGTAATGCTTAAATTTTATCTTAACTAAGGAAAATTAATGTTTTTCCAACTAATTTAGAATGAGCATTGATTAACTTTTGATTGTGTATAAATTGATGGATGATTGCCATTAGGTGAGAAATTGATTAGTGCATGACATTGCTTGAAATTGCCATAAATTGGATGAGCATGAATGAGATCATGAAATGTGAGCTAAGCATGAAATGTGCTTTAAGCATGATCACTTTATGGATGTGAATATCCATTTTCAGAAAATTAGTCGTGGACAAGACAAGTCCAGCTTTTATGCATGAAATTAAGTGTTATGTGGGTTAGTTAAGTCCACCAGTGAGTCACGTGCGTCGACCAAGATATAGCCTTGGGATGCTGATTGTGGCATAGGATGTTCCTTTAGGACTCCTCGAAGATATGACTACACTTGTGTAGCTCATCATAACCCGTGGACTTTTGAACCATCGGTATGTGTTTACATGTTAGCGTATATTTTGCAAGAATGAGAATGATATGAAGCATGAACATTATGTTTTGAGATTGATAAATTTCATGAATTGCATGATTGCATGATTTCTATGCAAGTTGCTAAAAGTATGATTAATGAAGCAATGTAGCTTATTAACCTAAATATAAAGGTGTCACCCACGGAGCTTAAAGCTCACCCCCACCTTCCCGTCCCATCTCGGGTAAAGATCGGGATCATGAAGAATGAGCTCAAGCATACTCCAAAATTATGTTTTGATGTATTTCAAGCAAATTGTTGTAAACAATGCTTTAGATGCGTTTAAGAAAAGTGTAGTATTTTGGAAGTGTATTTGAACTATGTTGTAAAAGGGCTTGAAATGCCCACTAAAGCATTATAAGCTACTCACTTTGAGCGTAAATGAAATGCAAGAACGCTAAGTTCAAATGTATTTTGAAAAATCCATGCATGTTTAAGCCAATTGCATCATTATTATAGTTTGGATATGATAGATGATTAAGAGTGTGGCTGTTGCTTCGAATGGTGTTTGAAGATACCTTAGGGTTTAATCATGTTATATGAGGTTGTATGATGAGTCTTACGCAGGTGGAAGTATTAGGATTGAAAAATTGGATAGATGTACTTTCAAGGGAAGAGCTATCAAATTTCCCAAAATTTGACATAACTTCGCCTCAGATTTTGACCTTTGTAGGACTTGAATTAGATAAATGAGCCTTCATGAATATTGTAGTAGAAGGTTAGAGCTTTCCAAGGGTATATCGTTTGCTAAATTTGGAGTTAGGAGTTAAAAGATATGAGCCTTACAAGGAAATCGGAAGATAGAAATCGAAGAAGAAATCGGAAGATAGAAAAGGTAAGATAGAAATCGGAAGGAAGGAAGCGGAAGATAGAAATCAAGAAGATAGAAAGCGAAGGAAGGAAATCGGAAGGTAGAAAAGCGAAGATAGAAAAGCGTAAGATAGAAATCGGAAGATAGAAAAGCGAGAAGATAAAAGCGAAGATAGAAATCGAGAAGATAGAAAAGCGAAGATAGAAAGCGAAGATAGAAAAGCAGAAGATAGAAATCAGAAGATAGAAAAGCAGAAGGTAGAAATCAGAAGGTAGAAAAGCAGAAGATAGAAAGCAGAAGATAGAAATCAGAAGATAGAAAAGCGTAAGATAGAAAAGCGTAAGATAGAAAGCGAAGATAGAAATCGAAAGATAGAAAAGCGAGAAGATAGAAAAGCGAAGATAGAAATCAGAAGATAGAAAAGCAGAAGATAGAAAGCATAAGATAGAAAAGCAGAAGATAGAAATCAGAAGATAGAAAGCAGAAGATAGAAATCAGAAGATAGAAAGCGAAGATAGAAATCGGAAGATAGAAAAGCGTAAGATAGAAAAGCGTAAGATAGAAATCGGGCGATAGAAAACCGGATGATAGAAATCGGATGATGGGAAAATAGGACGCTACAGAATGTAGGAGATAGAATCAGCCTTTGTAGTCTTCATGAGAGTTGTATATCTAGATGTCTACTTTCGTATGGTGAAAGAACGAAAGCATTTGGAGCTATATATTAAAAGTTATAGCAAATCGCGCCAAAAGAGTTTCAATCAGATTTCAAGTGAGCATGGTCCAATGTTTGGGCATAATTCTCTCATACGACCTCCAAATGAGGTGAGGCTTGAACCATTGGATTTATAAGACACATATCTTTCACTACATAAAATTTGGTACCAATTGGAGTTAAATTGAGAAAATTTGTCCTAAAATAAGTGAAAGGTCAATTAAGAGGGCATGTTTCGGGTATGAACTCTCTTAGATTTTTGGAGTGTATCTTGAGTTATATGACTCCGATTAAGGTGATTCTTGCCTCTGTGTGAACGTGAGGCCTTAAGCTACATTGATATGAACAAGTCCAAATGTGATTTTGATGATTAGGTAGTGTACGTTCATCACCCTTATGGAACCACAGCATCAAACGCTGCAACGTAGGGAGCGCAAGCTTTAGGGCTCCGAAATTTTGGGCTCTGGAAACTGATCCAATAGGTGTGGAATGTAAGCAAGAGCATGAGCGTTAATGTTAAGGTATAAATAGTTAGAGTTGGGATCCGATCTCGGGATCGGGTTCTAACATCTGTGGTATCGAGGCGACTCTAGGTTTATGATTTCCTAGGAACCTGGTGGGTAGCCTCGAGTAGAGTCGGCATACATCATGTTACATGAGCTTTAAACTTGTTTTAAATACAGTACATGCATCATTGATTTTGAATTGTTTTACATGATTTGAACTTGTCTTACAAGCATGAGCTAGAGATTTGAAATGTTTTCACTAAAAGGAGTAATATCGCCTCGAAGAAGAACTCGAGGAGCTCAGCTCGATCAGGCTCTCGGGGAGGTGCGGATGAATCCCACATTCCCAGGATCGAGGACCATCCTGTTTGATTCAGAGGCACCGAGTGTGCAGCATGAAGTGCCTCTCAGCCCCTCCTATGCCTCAAGTAAATCCCAGCTCTTTCGGGCCTTCGCCGAGCTTTCATCCATGCCATGGGCGAGGACCCTGGCTCGAGATGCCGGCTCAGCAGATCGAGTGGGCGGTATGACAAGCTCCGGAAGTATGGGGTTGTCGATTTCAGTGGGACTACTAATCCAGGAGGCGAAGCATGGTTGAAGAGGACCGAGAGGTCTGAGTCGAGATGAAGTGCTCGGATGGGGAGAGGGTAGAGTATCACATGTTTATTGCGGGGATCTGTTGCCTTTGGTGGGGCGGTGCCCATGATCGAGTAATACCTCGAGGCGACATGGAAGGAGTTTCTAGAGGTTTTCAGGAGGAAGTACTTCTCGAGGGTTTACATCCAAGAGAAGGCGGGGAGTTCGAGCCTCACACGAGGAGCGGGCGTGAGTGAATATTAGCTGAAGTTCACTCAACTATCTCGATATCTGAAATATTGTGGCGACGAAGAGGATAAGTGCCGCAAGTTTGAGGCGGACTGCACCTAGGGATCGGGGAGAAGGTGCTGATCCATAATTTTCATGACTATCGGCGGTTGGTAGATCTGGCGCTCGGTGAGAAGTGGAGAATATTAAAATTTGAAGTGAGTAGGAAAAGGAATAACAGAGAGCAATCTTCCGGAAGGGAGTGAGTTCTCCGGCACACTGGAGGAGCACGGGACCCATCATACTTAGAGTGGCATGGGCGGTAGTGGTCTGCCAAGAGTCGTGATCGAGGCAATTTACGAATGTGTCTCTAGTGTGGGAGGCTCGGGAAGTCATGGAAGGGCAAGTATCCTCGGTGTGATCAATGCGGGAAGTTTCATCCGGGAGGTGTCTCAAGGCTTTGGTGGTTGTTTCGGTGTGGAGAGAAGGGCATATGATGAGAGATTGTCCCAGAGGTGAGGCAGGAGGGTCCCCAAGCTCAAGCTCGAGGCGAGCAGGCAGTGGGAACCGGGCCGATTCTGAAGTAGGCAGTTGGAGGCGATCAAGAGGCTAATCTGCGGGAGACCAAGGGCACAGGTCAGCGCCAGCTAGAGTATTTGCCATGACGAGAGAGGAAGCTGCAGTACTCTGAAGTTGTGGTGGTATGGCTCGATTATTTGACTCTCTGTTTATGTGTTAATTGATCTTGGCTCCATACACTCATTTGTTTCCTCAGTATGAATATGCATCTTGTATGTCACGAGATTATGGACAATTTTTGGTTGTTAGTACTCCTTTAAGGAGTAAGGTGGTGATCGCTTTGATTTACAAGGATTGTGAGCTCGGCATCGGTGGTGCTAGGCGGTAGTAGACCTACTACCTCTAGACCTTGAAGGATTGGATGTGATATTGGGGATGGATGTTATGGAGAGATTTAAGGCAAAGCTAGATTGTAGTCTCGAGGAAGTAGAATTTGATCAGGGAGATGGTCAGAAAGTGGTCTTTAAAGGAGACAGGAAAATGCTGGCATCGAGGATCATTTCAGCCTTGTTAGCTGACAGTATGATGAGCCGGGGTGTGAGGCCTTCTGGCGCGTAGTGGATCGAAGTGAATATGGGCGATTAGAAGATTATCGAGGTTGTGAGGGAGTTTCTGATGTATTCCCGAAGAATTACGGGGTTGCTGCCGGTGAGAGAAATTGAGTTGAAATTGACTTGATTCCGGAACCGCGCCAATCTCCATACCACCTTATAGAATGGCTCGGTTGAATTGAGAGAACTCGAGGACAATTGCAGAATTGTTGGAGAAGCGGTTCATCGGGCCGAGTTCTTCACCTTGGGGAGCTCCGTACTGTTTGTTAAGAAGAAGGATGGAGCGTGGAGGATGTGCATAGACTATAGAAGGCTTAACAAGATGACGATTGAACAAGTATCCGTTGCCACGGATAGATGATTTATTTGATCATTCTGAGGGGTAAGGGTCTTTTGAAGATTGACTTAAGATCGAGTTATCATCAACTCCGAATCGAAGTCGATGTTAACAAGACGACTTCGGGACCCATTCACGGGCACTACAAATTCGAGGTCATGCCATTGGATGTGAATGCTCCAAATTGCATTCATGGACCTTATGAATAGGGTTTTCGGAGTTCTTAGATCAGTTTGTCATAGTGTTCATTGATGACATTCTGGTCTATTCTAAGGATGAAGGAGGCATGAACGGCACCTCGGGATAGTATTGCGAGAGATTGAGAGAAGCGGAGTGTATGCCAAATTTAGCAAGTGTGAATTTTGGTGCGTGAAGTAATTTTCCTTGGACGTGTGATTTCCGACAAAGGAATTCATGTTGATCAGAGAAAAGTGGAAGCGATGAGTGAATTGGCAAGAGCTAAGGCGATAAAAGAGCGGAGTTTTACGGGCTGGCGAGGATATTCTGAAGGTTTGTGGAAGGATTCTCGATAATAGCGCCCTATGACTAAAACATTAAGGAAGAATCGTGATTTATCTGGAATGAGGATTGCCGAGAGTTTTGAGGAGCTTAGCGGCGGTTAACTAGTGCTCCCATTTTAATCACCTTGATGGAGATCGGGGTATCTGATATCTGATGATGCTTGAGAAGAGGCTTAGGTTGTGTATTAATGAGAATGACAAAGTGATAGCCTATGCTTCCACGGCGGTTGAAACCATATGAGTTGAATTATCCGACTCGTGATCCGGAATTAGCGTGATGATTTTGCCTTAAAGATATGGAACACTATCGTATGGGGTTGAACAAGGGTTTTCACGGATCACAAAAGTCTTAAGTACATCATGAGCCGAAAGAAGCTGAATCGAGGCGAGAGAAGATGGTTAGAGTTGCTCGAGGACTATGACACGATGATAGAGTATCATCCGAGCAAGGCTAATGTAGTGGCGGATGCATTGAGTAGGAAGTCATCGATAGCTTATGTTGAGCGGTTTACTTGCCTCTATTGGAACAAATGGCCAAGCTTAAGATAAGTCTAAAAGCAGGATCGGTCAGTTGTATTCTTACTCGATTCGAGGGTGAGGCCGATACTTAGAGAAAGTTAAGGAGTTGCGGGAGCGGGATCTGAGGCGAGTAAGCCGTGAGGAAATCTGAGAATGGTAAGCGATCTGAAGTGGTAGTGAGAGATGATGGGCTAATGGTAGTGGAAGCAGGTTATGTATCCGAATGATAAATTAGTTAAGGATGAGATCATGGATGAGGCACATAATCGCCTTATTCCATGCACCCAGCGGCACACTGAATGTCTGATTTGAAGGAACATTTACGGTGGAAAGGCATGAAGAGGATGTAGCGAGTATGTGGCGGATGTCTAGTGTGTCGTGAAGTCAAGGTGAACACGAGCACCTTCAGGCATGTTGCAGCCATTTTCCATTCTGAATGGAAGTGGCAAAGGATCCTGATGGATTTTCGATGAGTTTGCCGAGGACCGTGAAGCATGATGCCATTTGGGTTATTGTTGATCGGTTGACCAAGTCAGCCCATTTTCTAGCAATTAGGCAAGCAGTTCCTTGCAAGTCTTAGCAAAGAAATACATTGATGAAGTGGTAAGGTTGCATGGAGTTCGGATTCTATAGTATCAAGCGAGGATCCTCGATTCACCTCGAGATTTTGGGAAAGTCTGCGAGGAAGCATTAGGAACTAAATTGAATTTCAAGACTGACATTTCATCCTCGACGGATGGTCGATCGAGAGGACAATCCAGACTCTAGAGGGATGCTTAGAGCATGTGTCATGGACTTGAGAGGGCGTGGGATGATCATTTGCCGTTGGTCGAATTTGCTTACAACAATTAGCACCATTCGAGCATCTGATGGCTCCTTATGAAGCCCTTTATGGCGAAGATCTGAGGACTCGATATCTTTGGGATGAGGAAGGTGAGAGGAAGCTAGTGGGACGAGTTGGTTCGGATGCAGATTGAGAAAGTAGAGGTAATCAAGCAATGACTTAAGGCGCCCAGGACAAAATGAAAAGCTATGCGATGCTAACGAAAAAGAAATGGATTATCACGATGGGTGACAAGGTGTTCCTCAAGGCGTCTCCATGGAAGGAGTTATGAGATTGACGAAAGGAAGTTAAGTCCTCGATATGTGGGTCCGTATGAAATTCTAGAGAGGATCGGACGTTAGCTTCTGATTAGCATTGCCTCGAGTTGTCTCGGATCCACGACGTTTTCATGTTTCTATGTTGAGAAGGCAGATCGGATCCTTCTCACATAATTCGCACCTCGAGAGGTTCAACTGAGTGATGATCGAGCTATGAGGAGATGCGATGGCGATTCTAGATAGCAAGGAGAAAGTTGTCATAAACAAGGCGATTGATTAGTTAAAGTCCTTTGGAGAAATCATGCGAGTTGAAGAAGCGTGGGGGAACCCTCGGATGCAATAAAGGAGAAGTATCCACACCTCTTGATGAGTCGGTAAAATTTTGAGGACTAAATTTCTTAAGGGGAGAAATGTTAGCCCCAAAATTTTTATGTAATTAAGCATGATTAGAGTAATTAAGTAAATTATGTTAACATTAATTAACTTGACATTGAGTAATATGAGTTGGCATTAAAGATGTTAGGTAATGAGTTAATGGAATTAAATGAATTAGTTGGGTTTTAATGAGGTAGGAAAGAAAAGAAAGATAAAATGGGCTTAAAGATAATTGGGCCTAAGTAAGTTGTAGGATAAAGAGGAAGTAAGGAGGATGTAGGAAAAATGAAAGAAGAAGGAATTAAATGAAGGCTTGGGCCTTTTGGGCTTAAGTGGATTAGAGAAGAAGTATAAAGGAGGAGTTTAAGTGAGTTAGTGTAGGAAGAAGTGAGATTCTGAAATTTAAAGGAGAAGAGGGAGAAGTTTACGTGAAGAGGAAAGAAAGGAGAAGAAGAAAGGAGCTTGCTAGGGTTTTGGCATTTCCATGAAAGTGAGTGAGTTTTTGAAGAAAGAGCAAGAAGAAAAAGTGAAGAGGAGAGTCTAAGCTTTATTTTGATACAAGAAACCCTTGGGTTGAGTAAAGATTCAAGGTAAGTTATGAAATGTAGTTTGAGTTTGGCTTGATTTTATGGTTTAGAAAGCTTAGAAAGAAGATGGGTTTAGTGATTCTAGGGTTGATTTCATGATTAAGGTTCATTAGGTTTTCAATTTTAGAAACCCTAAATGATGTGAGGTTCTTTCCTTGCCATGAATGAAGGAGGACAAGAAAGAAGAGGAGAACAAGAAGAGGAACTTCCTTAGGCAAGCTTAAGCAAGGATATAAGGTGGGTTTCACTTTTATCTTTATGTTAGTAATGCTTAAATTTTATCTTAACTAAGGAAAATTAATGTTTTTCCAACTAATTTAGAATGAGCATTGATTGACTTTTGATTGTGTATAAATTGATGGATGATTGCCATTAGGTGAGAAATTGATTAGTGCATGACATTGCTTGAAATTGCCATAAATTGGATGAGCATGAATGAGATCATGAAATGTGAGTTAAGCATGAAATGTGCTTTAAGCATGATCAGCTTTATGGATGCTTGAATATCCATTTTAGAAAATTAGTCGTGGACAAGACAAGTCCAGCTTTTATACATGAAATTAAGTGTTATGTGGGTTAGTTAAGTCCACCAGTGAGTCACGTGCACGTCGACCGATATAGCCTTACATTTGCCTCGATTGTGGCATAGGATGTTCCTTTTAGGACTCCTCGACATATGACTACACTTGTGTAGCTCATCGATAACAAATGGACTTTTGAACCATCGGTATGTGTTTACATGTTAGCGTATATTTTGCAAGAATGAGAATGATATGAAGCATGAACATTATGTTTTGAGATTGATAAATTTCATGAATTGCATGATTGCATGATTTCTATGCAAGTTGCTAAAAGTATGATTAATGAAGCAATGTAGCTTATTAGCCTAAATATAAAGGTGTCACCCACTACAGACAGCTCACCCCCACCTTCCGTCCCATCTCCGGTAAAGATCGGGATCATGAAGAATGAGCTCAAGGCATACTCCAAAATTATGTTTTGATGTATTTCAAGCAAATTGTTATAAACAATGCTTTAGATGCATTTAAGAAAAGTGTAGTATTTTGGAAGTGTATTTGAACTATGTTGTAAAAAGGGCTTGAAATGCCCACTAAAGCATTATAAGCTACTCACTTTGAGCGTAAATGAAATGCAAGAACGCTAAGTTCAAATGTATTTTGAGAAATCCATGCATGTTTAAGCCAATTGCATCATTATTATAGTTTGGATATGATAGATGATTAAGAGTGTGGCTGTTGCTTCGAATGGTGTTTGAAGATACCTTAGGGTTTAATCATGTTATATGAGGTTGTATGATGAGTCTTACGCAGGTGGAAGTATTAGGATTGAAAAATTGGATAGATGTACTTTCAAGGGAAGAGCTGTCAAATTTCCCAAAATTTGACATAACTTCGCCTCAGATTTTGACCTTCGTAGGACTTGAATTAGATAAATGAGACTTCATGAATATTTTAGTAGAAGGTTAGAGCTTTCCAAGGGTATATCGTTTGCTAAATTTGGAGTTCGGAGTTAAAAGATATGAGCCTTACAAGGAAATCAGAAGATAGAAATCAGAAGAAGGAAATCAGAAGATAGAAAAGCAGAAGATAGAAATCAGAAGGAAGGAAAGCAGAAGATAGAAATCAGAAGATAGAAAAGCAGAAGGAAGGAAATCAGAAGATAGAAATCAGAAGGAAGGAAATCAGAAAATAGAAAAGCAGAAGATAGAAATCAGAAGGAAGGAAAGCAGAAGATAGAAATCAGAAGATAGAAAAGCAGAAGGAAGGAAATCTGAAGATAGAAAAGCAGAAGGAAGGAAATCAGAAGATAGAAATCAGAAGGAAGGAAATCGGAAGATAGAAATCGAAGGAAGGAAATCAAGATAGATAAGCGAATGGAAGGAAGCGTAAGATAGAAATCGAGAAGATAGAAAAGCGAAGATAGAAATCGGAAGGTAGAAAAGCGGAAGATAGAAATCAGAAGATAGAAAAGCAGAAGATAGAAATCAGAAGCTAGAAAAGCAGAAGATAGAAATCAGAAGGTAGAAAATCAGAAGATAGAAAAGCGTAAGATAGAAATCGGAAGATAGAAAAGCGTAAGATAGAAAGCGTAAGATAGAAATCGAAAGATAGAAAAGCGAAGATAGAAATCGAAAGATAGAAAAGCGGAAGATAGAAATCGGAAGGTAGAAAAGCGGAAGATAGAAATCAGAAGGTAGAAAAGCAGAAGATAGAAATCAGAAGGTAGAAAGCAGAAGATAGAAAGCAGAAGATAGAAATCAGAAGATAGAAAAGCAGAAGATAGAAAAGCAGAAGATAGAAAGCAGAAGATAGAAATCAGAAGATAGAAAAACAGAAGATAGAAAAGCAGAAGATAGAAATCAGAAGATAGAAAAGCAGAAGATAGAAAGGAGAAGATAGAAAAGCAGAAGATAGAAATCAGAAGATAGAAAGCAGAAGATAGAAATCAGAAGATAGAAAGCAGAAGATAGAAATCAGAAGATAGAAAAGCAGAAGATAGAAAAGCAGAAGATAGAAATCAGACGATAGAAAACCAGATGATAGAAATCAGATGATGGGAAAAATAGGACGCTACAGAATGTAGGAGATAGAATCAGCCTTTGTAGTCTTCATGAGAGTTGTAGATCTAGATGTCTACTTCCGTATGGTGAAAGAACGAAAGCATTTGGAGCTATAGAGTAAAAGTTATAGCAAATCGCGCCAAAAGAGTTTCAATCCGATTTCAGAAGTGAGCATGGTCCAATGTTTCGGGAATAATTCTCTCATACGACCTCCAAATGAGGTGAGGCTTGAACCATTGGATTTATAAGACACATATATTTCACTCCATAAAATTTGGTATCAATTGGAGTTAAATTGAGAAAATTTGTCCAAAAACAAGTGAAAGGTCAATTAAGAGGACATGTTTCGGGTATGAACTCTCTTAGATTTTTGGAGTGTATCTTGAGTTATATGACTCCGATTAAGGTGATTCTTGCCTCTGTGTGAACGTGAGGCCTTAAGCTACATTGATATGAACAAGTCCAAATGTGATTTTGATGATTAGGTAGTGTCGCTCATCACCCTTATGGAACCACAAACATCAAACGCAGAAAGTAGGGGCGCAAGCTTTAGGGCTCAAATTTTGGGCTCTGAAGCGGGTCCAATAGGTGTGGAATGTAAGCAAGAGCATGAGCGTTAATGTTAAGGTATAAATAGTTGGAGTTGGGATCCGATCTCAGGATCGGGTTCTAACACGCACGTCGCGGCGTGCCTGAAGCCTCGCCGCGGCGAAAGGATTATTATTTCTTCAAGGCGAGTGCAAACAGGTCTCACGCCGCGGGGATGGAGTAGGGGACGTCACAGCGAGCGTCATTTGGTTGACGTCGCGACGAGCCCGCTTGGCCCCGCGGCGAGCGGCCCGTCTGCGGCGCGGCGAAGGCAGCAAGGTCGCGGCGAAGGGAACTGTTCCATTGGATTTAATTTGGTTTATTGGGCATAATTCATGGCGTAGACCTCCGATTGAAGTGATTCTCGAGTCATTGTGAACTAGGGAAAGAGGTCTACTATTGTGAATAATTAGAGGATTGGAATTTAATTTAAAGGGGTATTGAATTATAGAGATTAAGGTCAATTAGAGTTCATAGTGTGACCTAAATGTCAATTGAGACAATTGGAGTTTTAATTGGGATTTTCAATAGAGGTTTCGACCCAATGGATAGGGAATTACTATAGGGATTGCGAAGTGAAAACCGATGAATTTAGGAGTGAATCAAATCGGGATCGATCCGCTTGGATGAAGAGTTAGAAATTGGATATAGGATGTCGAATTTAGGTTTAGAAATGAAAATCGTGAATATGCATTGTACATCATTTCATTTGAGACATACGCATTCTTGAATCGCTTAACTAAGCATCTAGTAATGGGACTGTATTTTACTCTTATAGAGGCACCGTTGGACCGTCGTTCCACGGATATTCTTTGGGACTTCGAGCGATGGCTTCGGAAGTTACGGTGAAGTAACCTAGTTGGTTTCTCAAATTCACGATTGTTTATATGTTACGTATGAATTACTTGCAAAGGTGAATCGATGATTCTTGGCGTGATTAGGATCGAATTGCATGCTACTCTTGAATTGGTGGACTATTTCATGATTCTTGAAATTTATTGGATTGAATTGCATGCTTTCTTTATGGCGAACCGGATCAATGCGTGATCTCGGAATCGATATCTTGGGCTTTATAGCCACATCGTAAATTGACCAATCATCAATCTTGAATTCTCGAACATTGCACCGCATGCATAAATGCATGATCGAGATAATGGGCGTGTCCCAAGTTGCTATTATCATTTGAAAAAAGCCTCGAGCTCGAACAACATCTTGTCAAGACTTGGCAGGGGAGAAATCACGACACGCATCCCCATCGAACACCGATGAGCACTTGGGCACAATCTTGAATAACCGGAAAGAGTCTCATATGCATTATATACATGGTGATTGAATTGCTAGATTGTGTGACAATTCTTGGTGTGTGATGCCATGATTTCTCGCAAATTATAATGCTATATCAGAAATCGCTCTATACTACTGTAATATTATTCTTGATACTATACTCGATATAGACTCTCGTACCTTTGTTATATAATCATTGTTAATTGATATTATCGTATTAATGTCAGCACTGCGATTTGCGTAATGCATGATTTGAGTGAACCATCGATGATGGTTTCTCACCGAGTTCATAAACTCACCCAAAATTGCAATCTATTTTTCAGACCGATAGAGTAGATTCCTAGCTCAAGATATTCTTTCTGCCGTGCGAGTGCAGTACGGGCAAGAGACGTGATGGCACATGTGCGGTCGGTCACCGGGTAGCTTTGAGGATGACTTAGGATAGATGCTTGTATCAGTTTCCTTTTTGGTTTTGTTAGGAGACTGATAGACTTGTCTATTCTGACATTGGATGACTGTACCAGATGATTATTATTATTTTGGATTTTAATTTACTGATTTATGCTATTGTGATATTTTATGGTTTTATTTATTGAGATGCCATGTGGATATTATTGGAAAATGTTCTGGTAATGCACCCTTATCGTGGGAATAAGCGTCGGCGCGACCTTCGAGCTTCCCGATGTGTACCCTACAGTGAGGGGGCGCTACATTTAGTGGTATCAGAGCATAGTTTGGCATCTTTTGGGATTAGTGAAATTAAAATTTGGAATCCTTTGTAAGGATAGCAGAATCGATCGAAATTTCAGTGCATTTTAGGTCATCCGTCTTGGGAGATCGAGTGGAACAACCGGTAACACGGAATCGGTAGGAGCTAGTAGGAGTCTCCTGCGCCTCGTCTGAAGAAGTTGCCTCCTCGAGTTCTGCGAGGCAGGAACGGAGATATGATCTCTGCGTGGCGAGGGGGTTGACTTTATGGTAGCAACCGCCTGCGGAGGCCGAGAATGGCTAGAGAGGGCCGAGAGAGTCCTCGATCGAGATAAACGATAGCCGGATGGCGTTTCGACTCGCGGTTTCTTTCTTCTGAGGTTCTACATATCGGTGGTGGAAGACTATCCGGCAAGTACCACCAGCCCCGCACCTCGACATGGGATGATTTTACGAGGCGTTCGAGGACAATTTCATGCCCAAGATTTATCTGGACATGAAGTTGCAAGAGTTCTAGAGTGAGGCGAGGCGATTGATTGTGGCCGACTATGAGGTGTGGTTCAACGAGTTGTTAGTTTACGCTTCTTCACCGGTGGCCGAGGGCGACAAGTGTCGGCGTTTAAGGCGGACTCAATCTGGAGATCCGTACCCTCTTGGCAGTCTCGACATGGGCAATTTCATTGAGTTGAGGGTGCAGCGGAACAGGATAGAAGCATTTCTTGAGAGACAACAGATAACCGAGAGGCTGGTCGGGGACCAGCATAAGAGATCAGTGATAGCTGAGGCAATCTTTGGCGAGAATCTGAAGGCGTCGAGTAGGCCCTTCAGGTCCGTAGGAGGGGCTAGACAGGCAGGACATGGTCAAAGAGACAGCTTTGCATGGTCGGTAGTGACAGAGGTCTTAGAGGTTCAGGCGATCTATTCCTCTATGTGAGCATTGTGACAAAAGACACAGTGGAGAGTGTCGATGGCTATCTGGAGCATGTCTGAGGTGTGGTTCGATGGACCACTTAGTGAGGAACCGCCCGAGGCGTGGGAGCCACCTGCCATGACCGGAAGATCTGTAGCAATACCGGCATAGCGAGTCGTGAAAGTGGATCCGGATGGAAAGGCCGAGGCCGAGGCCGAGGCCGAGTCAAACAGAGGATCGGCATTGAGGTCGAGGACTGGCGGTGAGAGATGAGCTCGGGCCGTGGTCTATGCCATGATTGATGGAGACCTGTGATTCCCGGATGCGGTCATGGTATGCTTTTAACTTTGGTTTGAAGCATATGTATTGTTGGATCTTGGATCCACTTATTCTTTCATTGTCTTGCATTGCATCGCATTCAGCATGTAGACTGCATGTGGATAGAGAAGGTTACAGTTAGAGTTAGAGGTGAGTACACCTCTAGGTAGTATGATTTGTATAGGAAGATGGATGTGATTTTGTGGATAGACTGATTGATTATGCACACGGTGCTCGAGGTCGTAATGGATACCGGATTTGATCGGATGATGATAACTGAAGAATTTAGCAACGAAAGGATAAACTGGAAATAAATTTGAAATAAATAAAAAGTCGTTATTGGGAGATCTGATTCTAGTGGAAGCTCAAGTGTGAGAGGTAGACTCTGTTACTGAGGAAATGTACATTGTGTTAACGTAAGGAACTCGACTGTGTAATAGGATTACTGAATAGTAAGGAGAAATTAGTCATGACATTGAAGGGATTATTGGCTCATAAATTTTTTTTTTATGTCAAATGTTTTGGAAGTATTAAGTTAATTTCATGAATATGGAGAAAATAGTGTAAAGGAACTTGTAGTAGAGCGCCTCTATGATATTTAGAAATTAAGAAATCATAAGAGAAATTTTCAATTCGAGTATAAATTGTATTGTTGCAAATTCGGAAACTTTACAATATATTGACGTGTCTCAATGAGGGTTATGAGGTAATCGGTTGAATTGATGCAAAGTAGTTTTATTTGTGTAGAGATAAGTACAATCTCTTAGACTGTATTATAGTTGATGACTGGAAATTATTGTGTTGGATATTGTTCTGAAAACTTGGAGATGCGGGTTGGAACAGAAGTATTTCATATATGACCATGAATAATCAAATTGATAATGATCGAGGTAGCAATGAATTTGAAAGAATTGAAAAGGGATGTGTCATTATTAGTTTTGGGAATTCCGGATCAGTGTGTATATTAGTGACTGGCAAAACAGATTGGAAATTTAGAAATGTCAAACCTTCTTGGAAAATCTAGTGGGATTGACTTTTGAGAAAATGATATTTATGATTGTATTGTGAAGTATGTGTCTTACCCGCCAAAAAGCTGTTAAAGAAATTTCTAGGACCTATCAAAGTGTTTTATGGATTGGGTTAAGAAACGTGTTAAGATCCGGTAAATGTGTTTACGTACAGAGTGTGAGGATTTGCGAATCATTATAAGGAAATGAGTGAGAATCAGGATAGAAAGGAGCGGACTAAGTCCCCTATCTTATGGATCAATCGTATATGAAATTTCGAGGACGAAATTTTTATTAGGAGGGGTGAATTGTAACATCCGCTCTCGCGAGCAAGGTATTACGGTAATTTGGGACGGACGAAAGGTTTCATTGCATTCATTGATTGATTTTATTCTTGGCCTCTAATTTTAGAGGCTGGTTTCTTGCATATGCATTTATTTATAGTACATGCATTCATCATTTTCCGGCATTTTAATTGTGATTTAGAACTGATTGGATTGCAAACTGACTGGACTGACTGAATTGTGGTTAATTGAGGAATTAGGAGTTATTGGGCTCAAGTGACTGATTTAGTATAGTTTATGAGTGGTGGTATTTTATAGTGGCTTATAGGAAATTTCGGGAAATTGAGAGAAATGCCCTGATAGGAAATATTTGAGAGACTCGACCGATTATTTGTAGATAATCTTGAAAGAATGGTCCGATGGCAATGAAAAATTTAGAGTTATACTGTTAAGAAATAAATGTGTTGAGTCATTAAAATTTAGATATCTTTGAAATTTGGTGATATGGAGACTTAGGTCTATAAATACTAGGGTTGAATGAAATTGGGGATTTTCACCCTTGCGATTGCGATTTTCTTCTTCTCCCCTACGGCGATTTTGATTTCCTCCATAGGTAAGGATTCCTTGATTCTTTCTTATGGGTTTTCTTCTCATTGTGTTAGGCTAAGTGATTTATGGTGATTAGTGAAGGTTAGAGGCTTTGAGATTGGAGGATCGTGGGTTTCGAAGGATTTTAGGGTTACGACGATTGGTGGTTTCGATCTGTGATTTGGTGAGTTTTTAAGGCTTTAATGTTGTCTTTAATGGTTGTTCTTAGCATTTATGGCATTTATTGGGTAAGATTGTGTAGTTAGAGTGTTAATGGAGGTTATTAATGGCTTAAATGGCGGAAGGCCGATCGGAGAAGACGACCTGCGACTCGCACGTCGCGGCGTGCCTGAAGCCTCGCCGTGGCGAAAGGATTATTATTTCTTCAAGACGAGTGCAAAAAGGTCTCACGCCGCGGCGATGGAGTAGGGGACGTCGCGCGGCGTCATTTAGTTGACGCTTGTGACGAGCCCGCTACTACCTATGGGCGAAGCTGGCGTGAGGCGTTCGCCGCAATGACCCGTCTGCTGCCTGGCGGCGGAAGCTGCTTCCATTGGATTTAATTTGGTTTATTGGGCATAATTCATGGCGTAGACCTCCGATTGAAGTGATTCTCGAGTCATTGTGAACTAGGAAAGAGGTCTCTGTTGTGGATAATTAGAGGATTGGAATTTAATTTAAAGGGGTATTGAATTATAGAGATTAAGGTCAATTAGAGTTCATAGTGTGACCTAAATATCAATTGAGACAATTGGAGTTTTAATTGGGATTTTCAATAGAGGTTTCGACCCAATGGATAGGGAATTACTATAGGGATTGCGAAGTGAGAAAACTGACTGAATTTAGGAGTGAATCAAATCAGGATCGATCCAGTTGGATGAAGAGTTAGAAATTGGATATAGGATGTCAGAATTTGGGTTTTAGAGCCGAAAATCGTGAATATGCATTGTACATCATTTCACTGAGACATACGCATTACTGAACTGTTTAACTAAGCATCTAGTAATGGGACTGTATTTTACTCTTATAGAGGCACCGTTGGACTGTCGTTCCACGGATATTGCTGGGACTTCCAGGCAGTAGCTCGGAAGTTACAGGTGAGTAACCTAGTTGGTTTCTCAAATTCCTGATTGTTTATATGCTCTGTATGAATTACTTGCAAGGTGGTATCAGTATGATTCTTGGCGTGATTAGGATCGAATTGCATGCTACTACCGAATTGGATGGACTATTTCATGATTCTTGAAATTTATTGGATTGAATTGCATGCTTTATCAGAATCGAATGGATCACGCGATCTTACCGGAATCGATATCTTGGGCTTTATAGCCACATACTGTAAATTGACTGAATCACTGAATACTGAATTCTGAACATTGCACCGCATGCATAAATGCATGATCCAGATAATGGACGTGTCCCAAGTTGCTATTATCACTGAAAAGAGCCTCGAGCTCGAACATCTTTCTTGTCAAGGGCTTAGCCCGGGGGAGAAATCACGACACGCCCCCATCAACACCGATCGAGCACTTGGCACAATCTTGAATAACCGGAAAGAGTCTCATATGCATTATATACATGGTGATTGAATTGCTAGATTGTGTGACAATTACTGAACTGTGTGATGCCATGATTTACTGCAAATTATAATGCTATACTGTAAACTGTTCTATACTACTGTAATATTGTTACTGATACTATACACTGATATAGACTCATCGTACCTTTGTTATATAATACATTAATTGATATTCTTGTGTCGTGTCTTTGTCGCGATTTGCGTAATGCATGATTTAGTGAACCATCGATGATGGTTTTCACCGAGTTCATAAACTCACCCAAAATTGCAATCTATTTTTCAGATGATAGAGTAGATTCCTAGCTCAAGATATTCTTTCTGTAGTCGCGAGCTCTTTGGCAAGAGACGTGATGGCACACAGGTCGGTTAGCTGGGTAGCTTTTGAGGATGACTTAGGATAGATGCTTGTATCAGTTTCCTTTTTGGTTTTGTTAGGAGACTGATAGACTTGTCTATTCTGACATTGGATGACTGTACCAGATGATTATTATTATTTTGGATTTTAATTTACTGATTTCTGCTATTGTGATATTTTATGGTTTTATTTATTGAGATGTCATGTGGATATTATTGGAAAATGTTCTGGTAGTGCACCCTTATCGTGGGAATAAGCGTCGGCGCGACCTTCGGGCTTCCCTATGTGTACCCTACGGTGAGGGGGCGCTACATTGAGAATGAAAGTTGAAAATGCAAAAAGTTGACAAAGCACGAATAAGTTGAATATGAATTTTTGGCTTTTGATGATTTGTTATTTTTACTTATATATTTTGGAGTACTATGAATTTATGGTGAATGAGTTGTTTGAAATGGAGTAGAAAAACTAGAAATAAAAAATTTTAAGTGTTCAATTTTAGAGAATGAAGTTTGGAAATTTTATGGGAATGAATAGTAACAATGTTGAGTTTTTGATCTGAAACTTTCATAAATTTATTGTACCGATTTAGGTATATTTTGATAAAATGGTTTTCATAAAAGTTGTAGATCTTTCTTTTAACTTTCCATTGATATAAAGTTCATAAATTTTGGAGTTCTGAATCAAAAATTATGGAGGTTTGAAGTTGTGATGTCGGTGAAGAGAGGAAGAAGGACTCACAGGTCCATTGAAGTGTTGCGGTCGTGCATGCACACGATCACGACTTCTCAGGACCACCCGAATGTCACGATCGTTCGCAGGACCACCCGAATGCACGACCACGACTTCACAGGACCACCCGAATGTCGCGATCATTCGCAGGACCACCCGAATGCACGACCACGACTTCCCTGTTTATCCGAGGGAGGTTATTTTCTGAACATACTTTGATCTTTTTATTATAACTTTTTCTCTAGACCTCCAAATGATCTGATTCTTAAACCAATGGATTTCTAACACATTTTTCTATCCCTACATAAAATTTTGTAACATTATGAATTGTTTTGAAAAAGATTGATTGAACAAAAGTGAGAGAATCTGTTGAAATGGTATGAACTGGTGTTGTTTTACTTAACATACTTCGGTGTTTTGATTATATCTATATCTATAAGATTCCAAATGAGATTATTTTTGATTTGGAGTAAAATAGAGAAATAGGACTACAAATCATTTAAAAAGTCTAATTTTCATTCAGTCTCTAAGATGTTCAATTTATGGGTGGAAGTTGTACATAGTAAATTGCTTTTGAATAAGATTAGTCCAAACAGTTTTTGTTAGAGTAGTGCCCTGAAGGCAATCGCCTTTAGCGCATTTTGTACAAATTTGTGTACAGTCTTTATGAATAAATAAAGAAAGGCATATTTCATTAACTTGCTGTTCATTATTTATGAACTGATATTGATCAATAAGCAAATTAATGAAGTCCATGATATATGACATAGCATGAAGGAAATTGTGATGTGATCATGCTATTGAGATTCCTATCATGTGCAATTATGTCAGTATCTAAATTATCCCTAGTCATAGGATTCTTGAGGCCGGACATCGGTAATCCGGAGAGACTAGTACATCTCAAGCTCCTTGATTTGATCAGCGGTGGATCTCGTAAGTCGTAAATATGAGATATTTAGGGTTGAGATGTGGATGCTTACTAGAGGTAGTAAGTATATTGGATGACCTGCTATGAGATCATCACATGGATGTCCTATTCTAATGTCAGTGATAATCTCATCATAGCAATGGTGCAAGTATTCTTAGACTTGAGGTACTCGAGGATATCTTGAATCTTGATTACGTGCTTTGAATCCATTCCTTGTTGCCTTTACGAGGTCGCTCATAGGGTGGTGCTTGGGTACAACTTGAGGTATTCAAGGTAATTGAGTAGCCAATAAAGGATTCACCACTACGTGATAGCAAAGATGATACCCATGGCCTCTTGTCGTCATTACTTGAAATCTCTGGTCGAGTATATATGTCATGAAGAGCGTCTTGGTGACATATTAAGTAATGAGTCCCGTGACAAGAACCGATATCACTGGACTATATTTGACGTAGTCGATCTAGTAAGAGTTGACACATTGCCCATACTCATAACCAAGTGGGGTATAGCATGGTGAAAGGATGAATTGCACTGTAATTGTCTATGGAAAGGTTAGTGATATGGTTCATGATGAATACATGTTCATTCGTCAAACCAATTACTTTCTCGTCAATTGGGGGTCATGATGTCTTTGCTAGATACCGCTCATGACCTGCTTTCAGATTAAGTGTTAATCTAAGTGGCCAACATAACCGGAACCTAATGGGTCACACGCATAAGAGTGTCTCGGAGAATTAAGAAAATAGTTTTGGACGAGTTCCAATATATGGAGAGCAATCGGATTAAATGGATCCCGATGAGATCGAGATATCTCCCGATGAGATCGCGACATCGGTATTCTTGAAAAATGCTTACTTGGGGTTTTCCCATCTCGGGACCAGTAGGTAGTAGGACCAATTCAGTATGACCGACCACTTCAACATTTATTTATATATATATATTATTAATTAATTAAGTAATTAATATATATATATATGTGTGTGTGTGTGTGTATACGTGGAAGGTGGAGGAGGAAGCCTATCCTTTTAACTTTATATATATATATATATATATATATATATATATATATATATATATATATATAAAAGTGATTTACGTGGAAGACTATCCACCTTTAGTTTTTATTGTCTTTTAAATGACTAAAAGATAAATAAAAAGAAGGTTTGAGAAAGAGGAGGTCCTGGATTTATGAAAGAAGAAAAGTTTTCAAGGAAAGAGTTTTCTCCAAGCCATCTTCATCATCGATTCTTCATCTTCTTTCTCAAGTTTTCTCCTTCTTTCCATCGTTTTCCAAGCTCTCCAAGGACAAAGGTAAGAGCTAGCACTCTTTAATTTGTTCTAGCTATTCCCAGGTCAAAGGGTTTGTCCCGATTAGGTTCTCCGATCTCTGCGTGGATACCATTAGAGACGGTCTCCTTTGGCCGTTATGGTTTGAGTTTGTTGTATAGACACATGGATCCTGGCTTTCGGGAAGGTCCCAGAACAAAATTTTTTTGTTTTCCGCACCTTGGGCATGTGATGCTCACACTGGGATTTTCCTACAGTGGTATCAGAGCCACTTGTGTCATATATAACGAAGAAACCATGACTAGGTCGGAGTTGCCTATTGCTTGTGACGATGATGCATGTTGATTGTGTGAATTTCGAATTCAGTGTAGAAATATTGTTTTCAAAATTTTCTTGCCCAGATATGTTCACAAGATGTTGTTGCATATGTCTGTGGAAGCTCGGAATTTATCAATGTGATTTGATATGGTTTTGCTAATTTATTCCCCAATGTTCTGGTTGCTGTCTTTGTGCACATTCAATGAACAGGCATGCTTATAAATTCGAGAATAAATTGTAGAAATTTTTTTTGGCTTTTCTTTCACCGACATGTCTCTAAGATGTTTATGAATGTCTATAATAATGGAAAAATGTTTTCGAGGTGATTTACTATTTATTTGAGAATTTATTGTGTGCTGCTGGGAATAACTGTGTTGAGGAACACAGATTCTACATTGGCTTTGTTGCTGAGGTTGGTTAAGTTTTTGATGGAAATAAATCCTGAAAAAAATTATTGGAACATTTTGTGAACATGTTGTAACCTCTGTAATTTTCTCATAATTTATTGAAATTGTTTCAATGAGTTTTTCAAGCAAAACACAGAGCTTGGCAGTTTTGAGAAAGTTGCTGGAGCTGTTTTGTTTGGAATGATAAATTGTGTATTTCTCAATTCCAATGCCTTGGATCATTTTTAATGTGATTAAAAATGTGTTATGTTGATGTTGTATGCTTTCCAAATTGAATTTCTTGAAATTCGGTTTCCAAAAATTTTCGGATGTCAAATATGTCACATTAGCGTCTCGTTAGTGCATTTCGTTGTCTTGATTATTTGGCCGTCACAAATTTTGTGACCAGTGCCGAAGTAATCTTGATAAAGTTTAGACTACCTAGAGATACTTAGGGTGATAGTTTGATATTCTCAAATTATTTGGAAATCTAAACGAATAAGAGTGTATTCATCAATTTCAAGTTTTTTCATGTATAGTTTGACTATATATGATAAGCAACAATGAAAGTGTTTCATTGGTACATCATAATAAAGGATATTACACTTGGTATTGTGAATTGGAACTGCACGGATTGAGAAATTAGCCGATTAGATAGCAATTCCACATGGATAAGTCGACTAATAAAGATACAAGTCGACTTGTCCAAGTCTGTAAAGCACGTAAGTCGACTTGCACAATGGTACAAGTCGACTTGTTCGTGCACAGCTGCATAAGTCGACTTACACATTCATAAGTCGACTTACACACTAGCATAAGTCGACTTACACATGCATAAGTCGACTTACACAAAGGTATAAGTCGATTTATACATACACAGGTCGACTTACAACATGCAAAGGTGGGATGATGGATGATTTTAGGTATAGATTCAATGTGATTGATGAAATGCCCTAAATCATTCCATATAGTCATGATGAATATAATCCTACGGCTTGGAGGAGAAGAAGATGAGACCTGAAAACCCTCACACATCATATGAAAACTAACGCCTTCCATTAATATGGGGAGAACCAGAGTTCTTATAGAGTTGGGTTGTTGGGTAAACCCAAGCTCACTCTATACGGATATGTTCGAACCATGAAAATAAGATTTTCGGATTAATGGGTCGGTTTTCACTAGAAGCGTTGATTTGTTGAGTAAACTCAAGGTCAACGTGGATAGAGGCGAAATTAGGCAGTGTGCATCAGATGTACGCGCATCAAGAGTTGATTACCCAATGTGTGTGCATACATCACGAGTTGATAGCACTAGTCGATAGTTGCATCTATGAAGCAAATGGTATGACCGATACCTACCGATAGATCTAAGGTGGCTTGTTGGGTAAACTCAAGGTCATTTTAGTAATGTCGGATATCTATGATGCAATTGGTATGACCGATACCTACCGATTGACCTAAGGTGGCTTGTTGGGTAAACCCAAGGTCATTTTAGTAATGTCGGATATCGACCCACTAGGACATTTTGTCATAATGTTTCTTGGATTCATACTGAGGGTTATGGATTTTTTGAAACTAGTGGGAGCCATATGCATGTCATTCAAGTCCTTATGATCATGCATGTAATTCTATTCTAACATTCTTTCTCTCTTTCCCTAAAGGTTATTGAAGATGACTTCTAGTGTGAACTTGCGCTCGCTTATAGACTCCAACAAATTAATTGGACCTAACTTTCTAGATTGGCTGAGAAATCTGAGAATTGTTCTCAGGTCAGAGGAACTGGGATATGTCCTAGATGTTCCACTTCCTAATCCACTTGCTGTCGATACTTCTAATGAGGATCGGAAAGTTTATCATAAGCATCTCAAAGGAAGTGCAGCCAAGAAGAAAACCAAAGAGACTGCACCAAAAGGAACTTGCTTCTATTGTGGCAAGACCGCCACCTTGGCTTAAACTAGAAAGTCTATCTGCAAGAATTGAAGCAGAAGAAGGCATCAGATGCCTCGACTTCTTCAGGTATGTTTGTCATTGAGGTTAATACTGTTTCTGACCATAACATATGGGTATTAGATACCGGTTGTGGCTCACACATATGCAATGATATCGCAGGGCCTCGGGGACGATGAGCGATGTCATGAAGGAGAACTAGACTGCGTGTGGGAAATGGAGCAAGAGTTCTTTGCATTAGCCGTAGGCACTTACTTTTTCACTCCCCAACCGGGCTTGTAATTAAATTGGATGAATGTTATTTTGTACTGTATTAACAAAGAACATATTATACATTTCTTGTTTAAATAGATTTGGTTTCCATTTGACTTTTAGTAACAATGGTTGTTCTATTAGTTTGAATGAAATGCTTTATGGTACTGGTACATTATGCAATGAAATTTACATATTAGATATGTCACATCTAATTATGAATGTCAATGACACGAAAAGACATAAACAAGATAATTTAAAATCAACTTACTTATGGCATTGTCGCCTTGGCCATATAAATGAGAGACGCATAGCTAAGCTCCATAAGAGTGGTAGTTTAGGGTCATTTGATTATGAATCATATGACACATGCGAATCTTGTTTATTAGGCAAGATGACTAAATTACCCTTTAAGGGAAATGGTGAACGAGCGACTGGAGTATTAGACTTAATACATTCAGATGTATGTGGTCCAATGTCCATCCATGCCAGAAGTGGTTGTCTTTACTTCATTACCTTTATCGATGATTATTCTCGATATGGGTACTTGTATCTGATGAGATACAAATCTGAAGCATTTGAAAAGTTCAAACAATTCAGATATGAAGTAGAAAACCAACTTGGGAAAAGTATCAAGACATGACGATCTGATCGTGGTGGGGAATACTTAGACCAAGAGTTTTTGCATTATCTCAGAGATAATGGGATTTTATCTCAATGGACTCCTCCTTACACACCACAAAGATAATGGTGTGGCGAAAAGGAGAAATCAAACCTTGTTAGACATGGTACGATCAATGATGGGCTTTGCAAAGTTACCAAATCCTTTTGGGGTATGCAATCGAGACAATTTGCTTACTTGTTAAAAAGAGTTCCATCAAAGACAGTTGATGTTACTCCATATGAGATGTGGACTAACAAAAGACCCTATCTTACTCATTTGAAAGTTTGGGGTTGTCACCTTATGTGAAGCGGACACGGTCGAGATAAACTTGATGCAAAATCGACAAGTGTTTGTTCGTAGGATATCCTAAAGAAACAATGGGATATCAATTCTACCTGCTCGAGGAACAAAAGGTGTTTGTTTGAAGCATGTTGTCTTTTTAAAGAAAGAGTTTCTTTACAAGAAGACAAGGGAGCAAAATTGAGCTTGAAGAAGTTCAAGATGCTCGAATGCACGCAGATCAATCGCTGAACTCAAATCGTGACTCATACAAATGAAGTAATATTCAACCTTCTACAACACACGAAGTTCGTAGGTCACGTGGGATACGCCTGCTTCTAGAGATATGGATTTCGTGAATGAATAGAATGATGTATTGCTCATAGAAGATAATGAGCCTACCACCTATGAAGAGGTTCTGAAGAGTTCAGAGTCTAAGAAATGGCTTCAAGCCATGAAGGCTGAAATGGATTCCATGTATGAAAACCAAGTATGGAATTTGGTTGAGGCACCCGAAGGAATCAAACCCATAGGGTACAAATGGGTTTTCAAAAAGAAAACCGACATGGATGGTAATGTAATTACCTATAAAGCAAGGCTTGTGGCTAAAGGCTTTCGTCAAAGAAAAGGAGTTGACTACGACGAGACCTTCAGCCCAGTAGCAATGCTTAAATCCATTAGAATACTCCTAGCCATTGTCACTCATTATGATTATGAGATATGACAAATGGATGTGAAGACAGCTTTCCTAAACGGAAATCTAGCTAAGGATGTGTATATGACACAACCTGAGGGCTTCACCTCCTATGATGGCGAAAAGGTATGCAAGCTTCAGAAATTCATCTATGGATTGAAACAAGCATCCAGGAGTTGAAATATCCGTTTTGATGAGGTAATCAAAGAGTTTAGTTTCTCACAAAATCCGGATGAACATTGTGTGTATAAGAAGGTTAATGGGACTGCAATCGTATTCCTTGTGCTATATGTAGATGACATATTATTGCTAGGAAACGATGTCTCTATGCTACAATCAGTCAAGATTTGGTTGTCCAAACAATTTGCCATGAAAGACCTTGGTGAAGCAACTTATATCCTTGGGATAAAGATTTATAGAGATAGATCAAAAAGGCGCTTGGTCTTTCACAATCAACGACATAGACAAGATGCTAAAAGGTTTAGCATGGAGCAATCCAAGAGAGGCTACCTTCCGTGACTCATGGGATAACACTCGAAATCTATGTGTCCTAAGACACAAGATGAGAGGATGCGATGAGTATGATCCGTATGCATCTGCGGTAGGATCTATCATGTATGCAATGTTATGTACGAGACCCGATATATCATATGCTCTAAGTGTTACGAGCGATACCAATCGGATCCCGTGAGGGTCATTTGGGTGGTCACAAGAATATCCTCAAGTACTTGCGAAGGACTAAGGATGTTTTCTTGATATATGGGGATGGAGATCTCGGTGAGCGGGTATCAGATGCCGCTTTCAATCGATAAGGATGATTCCAAATCCCAATCAGGTTATGTATTCACACCGAATGGCGGGCGGTCGATTGGAAGAGTTCCAAACAAGAGACAACTGCCGATTCAACAATCGAGGCGAGTACATTGCCGCTTGTATAAAGAAAGGAAGCAGTTTGATCAAAAGTTCATTCTTGAACTTGGTGTGGTTCCTAGTTGTGATGGGCCCATACTGCTTGTATTGTGACAACAATGGGGCTATTCAAGCAGCGAAAGAACCAAAGTCTCATCAACGATCCAAACACGTACTCCGCAGATATCATCTGATCGAGAGAATTCCCACTGAGCAGAATATTGTTGATCCGTTGATAAAGCCATTATCACAAAAGAGTTTTGATTCTCATGTACTCGCCTATGGTATTAGATATCAAGGCGATTGGCTTTGGGTCAAGTGGGAGATTGTTAGAGTAGTGCCTAAAAAGGCAATCGCCTTTAGCGCATTTTGTACAAATTGTATGTACGCCTTTATGAATAAATAAAGAAAGGCATATTTCATTAACTTGCATTGCTCATTATTTATGAACGATATTGATCAATAAGCAAATTAATGAAGTCTATGATATATGACATAGCATGAAGGAAATTGTGATGTGATCATACTCGAGATTCCTATCATGTGCAATTATGTCAAGATCTAAATTATCCATAGTCATAGGATTACCGAGACCGGACATCGGTAATCCGGAGAGACTAGTACATCTTAAGCTCCTTGATTTGATCAAGCGGTGGATCTCGTGTCAGAAATATGAGATATTTAGGGTTGAGATGTGGATGCTTACTAGAGGTAGTAAGTACATTGGATGACCTGCTATGAGATCATCACATGGATGTCCTATTCTAATGTCAGTGATAATCTCATCATAGCAATGGTGCAAGTATCCTTAGACTTGAGGTACTCAAGGATATCTTGATACCGATTACGTGCTTTGACTCCATTCCTTGTTGCCTTACAGAGGTCACCATAGGGTGGTGCTTGGGTGCAGCTGAGGTATTCGAAGGTAATTGAGTAGCCAATAAAGGATTCACCACTTCTGTGATAGCAGAAGATGATACCCATGGCCTCTTGTCAGGGTCATTACTTGGAAATCTCTGGCCGGAGTATATATATGTCATGAAGAGCATCTTCAGTGACATATTAAGTCATGAGTCCCAGGACAAGAACTGATATCACTTGGACTAGATTTGACGTAGTCAGTCTAGTAAGAGTTGACACATTGCCCATACTCATAACCAAGTGGGGTATAGCATGGTGAAAGGACGAATTGCACGGTAATTGTCTATGGAAAGGTTCGTGATATAGTTCATGATGAATACATGTTCATTCGTCAAACCAATTACTTTCCGATCAATTAGGGGTCATGATGTGTTGCTAGATACCGCTCATGACTTGCTCAGATTAAGTGTTAATCTAAGTGGCCAACATAACAGGGAACCTAATGGGTCACACGTATAAGAGTGTCTCGGAGAATTCGTAAAATAGTTTTGGACAGAGTTCTAATATATGGAGAGCAATCGGATTAAATGGATCCCGATGAGATCGAGATATCTCCCGATGAGATCGCGACATCGATATTGCTGAAAAACGCTTCCTAGGTTTTTCCCATACAGGGACCTTGTAGGGCTTCAGTAGGACCAATTCCTGGTGTGATTGGACCACTTGACATTTATTTATATATATATATTATTAATTAATTAAGTAATTAACTAATTAATATATATATATATATATATATATGTGTATACGTGGAAGGTGGAGGAGGAAGCCTATCCTTTTAACTTTATATATATATATATATATATATATATATATATATATATATATATATATATATATATATAAAGTGATTTACGTGGAAGACTATCCACCTTTAGTTTTTATTGTCTTTTAAATGACTAAAAGATAAATAAAAAGAAGGTTTGAGAAAGAGGAGGTCGTGGATTTATGAAAGAAGAAAAGCTTTGAAGGAAAGAGTTTTCTCCAAGCCATCTTCATCATCGATTCTTCATCTTCTTTCTCAAGTTTTCTCCTTCTTTCCATCGTTTTTCAAGCTCTCCAAGGACAAAGGTAAGAGCTAGCACTCTTTAATTTGTTCTAGCTATTCCCGGATCAAAGGGTTTGTCCCGGTTAGGTTCTCCGATCTCTGCGTGGATACCATTATAGACGGTCTCCTTTGGTCGTTATGGTTTGAGTTTGTTGTATAGACACATGGATCCTGGCTTTCGGGAAGGTCCCGGAATAAAAAAAATTTTGTTTTTCGCACCGTGGACATGTGATGCTCACACCGAGATTTTCCTATAGTTTTGACTTATATCTTTCAAATTTCTGAACAAAATTAAGTGATTTTGATGTCAATAGAAACTTAAGACATTGGAAAATAACTTTGTAGAAGGAAGTGTTGCCTAATTTTGCCATTTACTCTATTAGATTTATTATGCAAAGTTGACCCGTATGTATATTGGAAGAAAATATGAAGTGGTCAATGAAGTTGTGTAATTGGTTTCACATTGCTTTTTATTAGTCCAAATTATAAGTATACATGGTATTAATGAGGGCTTTGAAATGATTTGTTTATAAGGATCTCGATAAACTACCCCATAATTGTCATTGAACATGCATTGTTTATAGTGTATAAGTAGTGTGCATTAAGGAATATTTATACAATTGTGCAAAAGTATGATATTTGTAAATGTGTTTTGTATGATATAGAAGAACTCATTAGACGCCAGTCAGACATTGCCAGACCATACAGGCAATAGCAATTTGGAGCGTACTGTGAGTCAACCTAGATGATTTCCTATGATTGATTTGTTTTTAATTTATTTGATTTGTTAATTTTTTTTAAAAAAATTACTGAACTATTTGCGAATTATTTCTGAATTCCGGACTTGAAGTCCGAGGAGTTTAGTGGTTGGGCATGTATTGGAAGTGTTTTGATTTAATATAAATTCCTGAATGACTTTGATTCTCAACGAAAGCTGAATGCCGAACTTAGGTCTGATGAATGTGAAAACTTTGTCTAAGCATTTGTATAAGATTGTGATATGTGACATATTCAGTATTTGATGCATTTCATAAAATGTATGTTCAGATAAAGGTGCGTGACTTGAGTAGCCAGTTTGAAGCACTTCCACGTAGAGCTTTGCTCCGTGATTTATGATTCTGCACGTAGAGCTATGCTCCGTGATTCTGTTTGACTAAGCCCTATGGGCTAGTATTTGTATAAGTTTGTGATAGGCACTCGGTCATAACAATAAGAACGAATATAAATCTCATGTATACAACATTCATATAAGATTGAAATCCATGAATGATTTGCAAAGCTGTATTGAGTGATCCTATGCTGTGTCATGTTGTGGGAGTTATGATGTTTTGAATGAATATTCGTGCATATGTGATGTGTGTATGTGATCCTGTGAAATCAGTAATGATAGTTCACTCATAGAGTTCGCAAAACTCATCAAAATTTGCAATGTGGTTTTTCAAGCTTGAAAAATACCATGTTAGACAAACGGGAGTATACCTACGACATGCAAGTAAAAGATAGAGGTAGGGATTAGTTAGCGCTTGCATTAGTATTTCCTTTATTTTGTATCAAATTAAGTCTTCCATAATTATTGTAACTTGTGTATTCGAATATTTCTTTTTTGAAATAAATTTCTAAATCGGAAATGTTTGTATATGGTTTTTGCAATGTAATAAAATTTTGAAATGTATTTTGTTTTTGTAACGGGCCCAAATGGCTATTGAAATTTTTGATGATTGTATTACTATGATAGAAAATGTTTGTGAATTAAAGTGAGCCCGATTTGGTTATCGATTTCCACACTTTATGTTTGTGGTTTCAAAAAATATTGTACTAAGTTTTGAATGATTTAGTGCTCTAGCATGCCACCATCGCGAGGGACGGACTCAGATATCCCTCAGGATGTCAGACATGTGTCTTGCGGGAGTAGAGTGCTACAATTTAAATGTAACTTCTAAAAATTTGGATATTGTTATTCAACCATAAACATGGAGGGGAGGGAGGGAGGGAGCAAGAAAGATGTTTGGGAAAAATGAGTTCTTTTAAAAATTCATGCATATGAACCTTATTTATATTAGTAACCATCTTTATAAATTATGTAAGGGTTAAAGATTCTAATTTATATTATTCAAATATTGTAAAAAGAAACAGGTAAATAATTACTAAATCAAATTAAATTTATTGCACTTTTAAAGACTGTTGGTTCTGTTATAAAATGGGTCCATATTGATGTGAATGAGAATGAGTTTTGTAGTTTATTTACCTCTCACTTACTATTTCTTCACGTCCTACAATCTTTGTGATTATGAAAAAACAATACAAAAAAAAGGAGTTTTAAGTGAGAAATGTGGAGTAAGAGTAGATTTAGAGAAAAGATATATTTGAGTAAGAGACGGTAGATAATGATGAAGAATAAATTAAAATAAATAAATTTGAGAAAAGAGTAGACTTGAGTAAGACAAGGAAGAAAACAAGGAAAAATCAAAATTAATAAACAGTGAAATTATCTTATAGGCAAAATGTCAAAAGTGATATTATTTCAAATAGAAGGAGAAAATGAAACTAAAAAAAAAGTATATCATTTTTGTATAAGGTATCCATTTATCAAACTAAATCAATATCATCATATTAATTATAGTGTTGTGGTACTATTGATTACATTAATATCTTTTTAATATGACATTAAAAGAATAAGGCATCAAGTTGATAGGGCACTGCACAATATCGAGAAGTGGAAGTAAGAATGGACCTAGTCTAGTTAGTTGCTTATTTGTTTCATTTAATAAGGCCATGATCCGTAGATCTGTAACTTGACTGCTAATCTTTAGCTTAGTGGGATAATTTGTTTTGCCAAAATTATTGACATTATTAATTACTTTCAATGTTGTAAGATTATTATAAATAGTTAGCATCATTTTCAATAAAAACAACAAATAAAACAACCCAAGTCTCTCCTCTCATTCTCTTTATCTCCTTTTTATCAAAAATTCTAATCATATCACTAGTATTAGAGCTAGTTGTTACCATGGATACTCGCAGCAAAACAAATGCAGAATTCTGCAATGAAGTCAATAAGGTATTAGCACGACATGAGTCAAGTTTTGATTAAGTTAATGATACCCTTCAGATGGTGTTAACTGAGCATCAAGCTCTACAAGCTTCCTAAAGCCCACATACTAGCCACTCTGACATCAACCTAATTGACACAAGTGAATCCATCGTTCTAATACCACCAATGACCACCATCATCAACACCTCAAATTGTCTTTCCCAAAATTTAATAGTGAGGACCAACTAGCTGGGCCTATAGAGTAGAACAATATTTTGACTTTTCAAATATTGCATCTATCTAACAAGTTCAATTAACATCCTTCCACCTAGAAGGCATCATCCTATAATAGCACAGGTGGTTGACGAAATTTTGTGAACCACTTATATGGAATGAATTCACTAGGGTTGTCCTCCTTTTTCTTTTTGGTCCAACAGATTATCAAGACCCATTGGAAGCTCTCGCTCAACTTAAACAAACCTCTACTATAGTAGCTTGCCAAGAAGCTTTTGAAAAGCTTTCTTACCAAGTTGACGGCCTATTAGAACATTTTCTCATTGGATGTTTCATTTCAAGACTTCGAGATGATATTCACCTAGATGTCAAAATTAAACAGACTAGCACTTTAGTAAACACAATAGGATTCGTTTAGCTAATCAAAGAATGAAATCAATTACAAAAGAAATTGAACTAACTATTTCTTTCCCACCTAGCCTTTGTGGCACCAAAGGCAACCCTCAATCCAACAGTTAGTGCACTAGGCCCCCCACCAAACTAGCATATGAAACCAAGTTCAAATACTACTCCATCAACATTATATTGCATCACTAATTAAGAGGCACGAGAACGTGGAGAGAAGGGGCTGTGTTATTATTATGATGAGAAGTTTGTCTTGAGGCATCGCTGTGAATGCCTATAATTATTCATGATCGAAGATACGTAACACCTATGCCTCCCATGCCTTGACAAGGATAACAATGTTCAACAAAAACTAGAGAGTCAAGAATCAATGCTTGAAATTTCCTTCCACATAATTGCAGGAACCAAGCATCCATAAAAGATACATATCTTAGGCAAGCTAGAAAAAAAGAATATAATTGTGCTAACAGATGGAGGTGGCACTCACAACTTCATCGACCACGACATAGTTACTAAGTTTAGGTTACCAATGAACCAAGACAAGAAGTTTGAAATGATGGTGGCAAACGGTAATATAAAGCGCTCACCATCAACATCCAAGGTCATTCCATCCGAACAAACTACTATGTTCTTCTTGTTGCAACCTGTCAATTGGTTTTGGGCGTATAGCGGTTTGAAACTCTTGAACCTATCAAGACAGATTATAAGTAGCATAATATGACCTTCATAATTAAATGAGTTCCTTATACCTGCTAGGGATTGAAGTGATCTGGCATTGAAGCTTTAACAAACAAGGAATTTAGTAGCATATAAGGCACTTGATTTCTCTTACATAACATTCCTTTTGTTAATAGCATCTACTTAAACTCATACCCATCTGACATGGATTGTCTCTCAACTAAATTTTCCCAAGTATTTGAACCACCCACTAGCTTACCTCTAAAGTGGTCACATGACCACCATATTCCAATATAACCAAACATAGAACATATTAGTGTGCGTCCATATTGATACCCTTATTACTAGAATACGAAATATAGAAAATAGTGAAGGAGCTTCTATAGTCCAATTTGGTACATCCCAGTAATAGCTCGTTCTCATTACCAGTTCAATTAGTTAAAAGGGTAGTTGGCAATTGGCAATTTTGTGTAAATTATTGTGCCCTCAACAACATAACAATCAATGAAAAATACCCAATTCCTATTCTTGATGAGCTTCATAGAGCCAAATTCTTTTCCAAATTTGATTTACGAGCCGATTATCATCAGATTCGTGTGTGAGAGGAAGACATTCCAAAAATAAATTTTCAAACACACAAAGGGCATTACAAGTTCCTTGTGATGCCATTTGGCCTCACCAATACATCTGCAACATTCCAAAGTCTCATGAATGATCTCTTTACTGGCGCCCTTACCATAGTACCCATTTAACGCCTGTAGGCATTCCTAAGTACATATCTACGATAAGAGACCACTACGACAACTAAAACTAAACTCCTCATGGCATCACAATCATAAAGCAAGACGAAGAAATTGACAACTTTTAAAACCAAACTGGATTTCATTTCATTCACTCAAAATTCGAAATTTACAAGCCGTCAAGATTTTCATCGCACATGTTCCAAAACACCGTACACTATGTACCATACAAGAATGTATAAATAATGATATAACTATAAGTCTCCAAAAAAGCCCACCGACCGACCTTTGAGCCATCGCCTCTCGCCAATCCACAAGACACGACTCTACAAATCTGAGGGAGCTATCTGCTACACTTAAGCCCGAAAAATAGATTGCAATTTTGGATGAGTTTGTGAACTCAATGAGAAACCATCATCGATGGTTCTCCCAATCATGCATCACATAAGCATGATACAATATGCATCCAAGAATCATACAATTACAATGCTAATACAATCACAAGAATAGGCATACAACACAAATACGGTAAGAAATGTAACACGCTATATCATATTACAAAGATACATACAATCAGTACTATGTCAAATATTCATCCAAGATGCAATGCACATGACTCTTTTCCGCTTTATTACGATGTTGTGACCGAGTGCTTTAGCGGTGTTCAAGAGTCGATGAGAGCGCGTCTGGAGAATTATCTCCCTTCGAGCTCTAGGCTCGCAGTATCAGTAACGACTCGGTTCACATTTATTTTTTATCAGATTATGCATCTGTGCATGAGTGCACATGTTTAATTAAACAGTTACATAACAGTCTAGAATTCCCAATGAGCAGTAATTTACAGTCAATATCACGTAATCCAAGAAATCCCCATAGGGCAAATAAGTCACAGTAAACACGTAGATTGAGGTAACCACCTAGGTTACTCACCTATTACTTCCGAGCTAATGCCGGGAAGTTTCCGCCTCGTCGGTCGAACGACGCTCCACTTGGGCCTCTATAAGAATCAGAGAAAGAACGAGTCACTAAATATGCAATTTGTGCACATGTAGGTGAAATATGCATGTTCATGAATTCCCGACCCTAATCTCATTTTTTCCATCATAAAAATCCGTCTAAAAATTAGAAACCTATTGGCGCTAACGGTGCGCAATTCGGACCTCTATAGGTCCCCAATTAAACAAAACAGTGATTAAACAGACCTTTACCCGGACTCACGTCAATTTTCCGTCCAAAAATCCCGAATCTCTCAGAAAATGAAATTCAATATTCTATGAATCCGATGTCTTAAGAATCAGGTCAATCGGACATCGGGCGAAAAAGTTATTCACGAAAGAAACCAAAACTCAACAATTAATATATATATATATATAGCCCTTATTTCCTTCTCTTTTTCCTGTTTTCCAACCGAAATTCAATCTATCATATCTCTTTCTACAAATTTCAGAAAAATGCAAACTATACCTTGTTGGAAAGATAATGAAACCCTCTACAAGTTTCATTTAGCCCCGAACAAGCAATTTCATCCCAAAGGGTGTCAAAATCCCATGGAAGCTACTGCCCACACACTCACCTCTTAAAAGCAGAACAAGAATTGAAATTCACTAACTTCCATTCTATGCAGTCAGAAATTATACAATAAATATGCTCATCAAGCTCACAATGTTATCTAAAACTTTCATGTACAACCAAAATTTCAATTCTCTTGCTAACTAGGTCAAATAATTCATTCAATGCTGCTGTCCTGAAATCACTCAATCTGAAAGCAAGAATTTCTATCAAGCATAACTCCCTGTACACAAGTCAAAAACATCACTACTTTATATCCCTGAAAATATAAGATCTCAAATTTCAAGTTTCATGATGAACCCAAATTCCAATTCAACCTCTAACAATTTCAAATCTGTTATGCAAGTTTCATCATGATCGCAGCTAACATCCTAATGCAGGTTCAGATTTTGAAAATCCATAACTCCCACATTTGATCTCCAAAACTTATATGCCATATACCATTTTCAATATAAATGTGTCCTCTAAAACTCTTCAGTAGATCCCTAACACCAATTCAATTCACACAAATTACTAAAATTCCTCCAAATCAGAATGTACACTAAATCTACCATTTCAACTAGGTTTCATTCAATGCATTAAAACAGCCAACAGTCATTGGTCCATAACTCCTAATATACATATCGAAAAATTGCAAAATCAGTGGCATTGGAAAGTTAACTGAATAGACTTCAACTTTAATTTAGTCCATTTTTTCTAATTCCTTCTCAATTAATTTATAAAAATTAGCAAAACTCATAGGTTATCAATCCAGATACTGTTCACATCATTTCCAGCAGTAACTTTCCAAGCCATATTTCACCCTCTTAAAGCTAAAATTGGACAACACCTATTTCACACAAAAATGTAGCCAACAAACCAAAGTTTAAGTGGCCATAAACCTTACCTCATTTTCATTCCTACACAATGAATTATGCTCACAACAGTACAATTGGTTAAAACCCTAAAGTTCCTGCTTTGGTTCAACCTTAGTTTCTATCATTTCCTATGCCATTAACACATCATTAAGCATCTAAATGAACACAAATCAGTTCTTATAACATTCATACATTCACTAGGACTAATACTTAAAAATTTGCAGCACGTAATTTCTTAATTCATATGCACAATTCATCATCAAAATGCCTTTATACTCAAGCTAAAACCACCTCTATCATACTACATCCAATTCATAACTAACCCTAACCTTATACCCATTAATTCAAGCCATTATAGTCATCAATTTAATGCATCAAGAATCATAATAAATGCACCAAATCCCCCATTCAATGTTTCTAACTACCATGACATTAATACCTAATGAAAACATCATTGAAAAAAAAAACTTAAAAGAAACCTTACCTATCAAGCTTCCAATCTTCACTTCCATTCAATTCTTTGCTTAACTATACCTTCTAACCATTTCTTCTAACACCCAACATGTAACTCATCATGATGGTAAGACAATAATTTAGTTGGAAGTAGGAGAACTCTTGAATTTGTGGAGGAAGGTGAAGAAAAAAGCAAAAATCGATGGATATGTAAAGAAAGGGTTTATGCTTCGGATGAGTAAGAACAAAGGCCATCAACTTGTTCTTTTTATGCCATTTACAAGGCAAACCGATAGGAACAAATTAGGAGCATTAAATGAAGGCATTTGTTGGCAAAATGTGATTTGTTCATGGTTTCAAAGAAAAGTCAACTTATTAATTCTTTAATCCAGATCAAAACCTAACCCAATCAACTCAAATGACCCTATTTCAATCCCAAAATAATATACCCAATAAGACAGTGCCATTGGGTAGCAATTTTTGCTACCGAAAATCGACCGGTTCGCCAATTGGTGATTTTTCCGGTCCGGAAATTTTCTCCGAAAAAATCCAGAAAAATTCCTAAAAATCTCTTAAAATAGAAAAAAAATTATGGCGCACTCAGAATAATTTTCTAAATCCAAAAATCACGCTAATCCTAATAAAATTGTCTTAGGCACGAAAACCGGGAATGTCATGTATGCATGTACAGTAAGTTCATGTACACAATTGTGACTATGTAGCAATCCTATTATGCATGAGCAGTCCTATGAAATCCCAATCTAGCACATCTCATGCCAATTTACTATTCTACCCTTCCAATTGAGGGTGGGATGTTACACTTTCACCCCTATCTTTAGAAGTTTATTTTCATTTTCTTCGATGATTATGGTGTTACTCACGATCTTGGGAAGATAATCTCTCACATCCATGAACAGTTCTTACAATATTATCAACTAACAACTTGTTTGCAAAAGAATCAAAATGTAAGTTTGGGGTTCACAAGTTGACTACTTAGGCCACATTGTCTCTAAGCATGGAGTGGCAGTTGACAACCAAAATAAAAGTAGTCATTGGATGACCTACACTGACAACAATAAAGGGAGCACGTGGATTCCTCAATTTAGCAAGCTACTATTGAAAGTTTATCCGTAATCCATAGCTGCTCCTTTAAATTAACTCTTAACCAAAGATGGTTAAATGGAATGAGACCACTGAGGCATCCTTCCAACAATTAAAGCAAGCATTGATCTCACCACTAGTTTTATGCCTTCCAGATTTTTCTCAATAATTTGTTCTTTAATGTGTTGCAAATGGAATTGGAATTGGCACCATCCTTTCCCAACATAATTGGCCAATAACTTATTTCAATGAGGTCTAAAAGGGATCGACCCTAGCATTGTCCACTTACAAGAAAGATATTTTGGCTATTGTTAAGTCAATCCAAAAATGACGTCTTTATCTACTTGGAAAACCTTTTACAATTTACGCGGACCAAAAAAGTCTCAAATACTTACTTAAATAACATATTACTACATCGATACAAACTCGATGGCTTTCGAAGATACTTGGTTATGATTACAAAATTGAGTATAAAAGAGGACCTGAAAATCAAGGTGCAGATGTTTTATCATATGTACTTGAATTTTAATTTTTATCCATTTCAACGCCACATGCAAATTAGTGGCACATTCTATAGAAAGAAGTTCAACAAGATCCCTTCTATATGGACTTGATCACAATATAATCTCATCGCCAACTAATCCAACAAGATTGAGTTTGGTTCACATCTAACAAAGTCTACTTGAGTCCCATGTCAACTTTGATTCCATATGTACTAACAAACTGCCACTCATCTCCAACCAGTAGGCTCTTTAGGTTCCATAAAACTCTCTCTCACATTAAGCATATTTTTTTGTTCTAATATGTGCCAATCGATTAAGGAATTTTTACAACAATGTGATATCTGTCAACGGTACAAAAATGATAGTATGAAGCCTATTAGGTTACTTCAATGAAGCCTATTGGATCACTTCAACCATTTCCTATTCCTAATCAGATATGGACTGATGTTTCAATGAATTTTATTGAGGGCTTACCACCATCCAATGGACATACTATCATTATGGTAATTGTCGATCAATTAACAAAGTATGCTACTGCAGCCATCATCGCCAAGGCATTCGTCGCCAATGTGATTCATCTCCATAGTATTTCAATCAATTGTTAGTGATTAGGACAAGGTGTTTATCAACTTTTTTTGGAAGACATTACTCCAATTACAAGGCATCGAGATTTGCATAAGTTTAAGAAACCACCCACAATCTAACGGCCAAACAAAGGTTGTAAATCGTGCCTTAGAATAGTATGTATGGTGTTTTACAAACATGGCTCAAATGGAGTTCATAGTCTGAATTTAGCTATAACACATCAATTCATTCCTCCACCAAGATAGCACCCTTTGAGGTTGTTTATGCCATTCCACCTCCAATCATTCTAACTTATTAGGTTGATACGGGACAATATCTAGAAGTGGAAGTAGGAATTGACCTAGTCTAGTTAGTTGCTTGTTTGTTTCGTTTAATAAGGTCATGATCTATAAATTTGTAGCTTGACTACTAATCTTTAGATTAGTGAGATAATTTGTGTTGCCAAAATTATCGACAGTATTAGTTAGTTTCAGTGTTGTAAGACTATTATAAATAGTCAACACCATTTTTAATAAAGGCAGCAGATAAAACATGCCAAATCTCTCCTCTCATTCCCCTCATCTCCTTTTTATCGAAAATTCTAAACATATCATAGGTGTATGTATAATAATTGGAAACAAATGTCAAAATTTAAAAGATAAAAGAAACAAAAAATAATCCAAAAAAAGAGAAAACTCAATTCTCTTTGATTGCACCATATATCATTAACTGAGCTGGTGTATTTATGCCTTTTCATTTCTTTAGTAAAATGCATCCATACTAAATAATATTTCTATAACCATTTTATTAAATGCTTAATTTGAAAAATCAAAATTTGTTATTGGTAAACAAAAGTTGCTTACATAATCTCCTTTTGTTTTAAATTTTAAAAATTTTATCTTATTGTTTCTAAAAATTTCCAGACTCTATATATATCATAAAACAACTATTTTGAAATGACTTGAATGATCTCTAATATGTTCAATATACTTTCTAAAATTCCTTTTGAATTCAAATCTTATTACTAATAAAATCCGATCTTATATGTCTTTATTTAGATTATCTTCCTAATAATTGAGTGTAATACTAATTCTTTATTCATATTTCTTCTTATACTGAACTTGTTCCTATCCTTTCATTTGTAGTACACATAATCAAAATCTTTCTAAATTTAATTTTCTAGAAGTAATTAATCAAATAATACATCTTATTTAAGTTTAATTATATCATCCTAATTAAAGGAGACAATGAAATCATGAAATTTTAATTGTTTTCTTTCATCATCGATAGTCATATTAATGCTAACTATATTTTTATCATCATCAGATAGTCATATTAATGCTAACTATATTTTTATCATTTACCTCACTTTTATTATCAAAATGATCTGACTTGCAATTTTTTTTAAACCTTTTATGCTCATATTCTCCTTCAAAAGGTTGAGTAAGCAGAGATATGAAAACACATTCTCGTTCAATCACAACAAAGTTATGGGATTTTCTTTAGTTTGATAATTAAATGTGAGCTAAATATTTGAAGATGTTACAATATCATCTTTATCTACCTCAATTAGTAAATTTGTGCATATTAAACTTATTTAAACACTTATCAAGATGTCGAACTAAATTTAATTTTTAATTCTAATATGTCAAAATTATCATAACTATTACAATTATAATACTATCCAACAAAAAAGTGATAAGATTTTATTTTACATTCAACAAAAAATTACAATTGTATAATGACTTCATTGTCAAAATGCTCATATTTTATCTATAGTACTTAAAAGCTATCCCTTAAAATACTTAAATTTAACTACAAGGTTAATTTTAGTTAATGAGGGATTACAAATTTATTGTTACTGAGTCTAAAGTCAGAACGAGGATTCAAAATGAAAAATCTAAAAATAATGAAGACTAAGTTCTTATATTATGTATCATTTGAAATGATAATAATAAACACATAACACACTTATATACATATATAAGTAAAGGAAAGTGCACTTAAACTTTACATAATTTTGCAATATTAGTTAGAACATCTTAAAATAATAATAAAGCACTTGAATTTTTAATTTGAAGCATAAGTAGCCCACTATTAACCTCGTAGTATCCATTTTCAAACTAAAATAGCATCATCATATTACCAATACACTTACATTAATATCTTTCTAATGTGCCATTCAAAGAATACCTTATCATGTGTAGGTATTAATACAAAATTGAATTTGTTCGACCAATTTAACGATAAAAATTTTAAATCGCTTAACTTTTCAATTTAATTTTCAATTTTCTAGTTTGATTTAATTTAATAATCTTTGTTGATAAAACTGATCGGTTTATTAACTAATCGATCAATCTTTATAAGTTAATTAGTTTTTATAAATAAAAATAAATGATTAATTTTTATTTAATAGTTTACTTTTAAATTAAAATTTAAATTTTGTCAATAAATAAAGATATTTCTTTTAATTATTTTTCAAAATTTTAATTTTATTTAATTTTTAATGAAAATTTAATAACTATATAATAATGATTAAAAATTTTAAATTCGCTTCTCTCAATCCATTTTGAATAGATAGGTACGAATAATAATAAAACGCAAATGTCAAATTTTAGAAGATAAGAGAAACGAAAAAAAAACAAGAAAGAAACACTCGTACGCGGATTGACCATAAAACTCTGACGGACGTTCGACGAGTGAACCGAAAGATTGTTTTTGTGATTTAAACAGTTTGGTTTTACAAGAACGCAGACAATACCTGGATCGACTATTTGAGATTATCATCGTACTTCACCAAACGTAGCATATGAGATGCGTGTGCCATTTGTCAAAGCCGTCTTGATCTCACTGTTTGTGCTATTATCGACCTCACAAACAGTGTATTCTTCAAACGATGTGGAACCCAAGTTCAAGATTGATGGGAAGGTGTTGGAGCTGGATGAATCCAACTTCGATTCTGCTATTTCAACTTTTGATTACATCTTCGTCGACTTCTACGCCCCTTGGTGTGGCCACTGCAAGCGTCTTTCTCCTGAGGTCATCTTTTCTATCTCTGCATCTGAGATTTTGGTTAAAAATTTGAACTTTTATCATATGATTGATTTGATTCTTGTTTTCTTGCAATTAATGGGTCATTCTGTTCAGAATCGAAATGGGATAGAGTTTAATAAATTTCCAATTTTGATCTCTGTTACGATTCGGCTATAAAATGGGACGCAATTCCTAAAGGACACGTATCTCTCACTATCAGAATGCAACATTCCCTACGTTACTTGCCTTATTCTAGACTACACGCCTTACTCCGCTGCACTTGCTGTTCCTTCCCTCCAAACGACTCTGTTTCTTATCCTCTATTGTGTTTCTCTAATGCTTACATGTTCCTCCCGTGGGTCCTTTCTTCGTGTCCTCCATCGTAACAATTTCCTCCCCTTTAGGAACCTTGTCCACAAAATGCCGTTGCAATTGAAATAATTGTTCCCTTCTTCGGGGGACTGTCCAGCCTATTGGACTAATACCTGAGCTACAGGTTTTTTGTGATACCTCACCATGCAACCATCTAGAATGGCCTCTGGTAATTTATCTATGCGGATTAAATGTTGAATCATTTGCAATTTCTTAATCCACATTTGTTATCCCTTCAACCACCTCCTCTTTGTCCTCCACCATAACCAGTTGTAATTGTTTCTTCCAACATTTGTGCCCCAAAGCGTAGTGTATGTCACACCAAAACCACAGTCCTTTGGAGGCCTCTCATCAAATTCCTTACTGCTTGTGGTGCGATTTTTATTATGGGTTCAAGTTAGGTTGTTACGACCATGATGCCCTTAAGCTACAGAAGTGGGTTATATTCCCTTGTCGTTCATAATTCTAACTTTGATTGTTGATTGATATTTTGTACCCATTTGTCCTCCCCCTCTCTATGGGCTAGTTCTCACTTTCCTGCGTAAGGGTAAGGCCGTGGTGTGAATTGCCAATATTGCTTCTTGTTTCCTTGCGAGGGAGCAGGCTTGTTTCAGGTTTCGTGGTTCCAACAACTTCACTGTAACTTCCAGTTCTAGTTTCAAACCTTTCAGAATCCAACTAAGTATTCCTCTCTTAGTGATAATTTGTTCGAACAGCTGTTGAACTTGGCTCAGTATTCTTAAGCTGACCCTTCCTACCCCAACTCCTTCAGGTCCCCCATCGGATCCTCGAATATTTCCTCATTAAACCTTTTGTCGGATTAGGGTCATAAATTCTGTCCCCTCTATCGGTTCCTTACTTGCATGACTCCTCACGGTGAGCTAATACCACTCTTGGGCTTTCCCTTCCTAATGCATTGCTGGAATGGCCACTTTCTTGCTCCCCGACGTACTGTCTAATACGAAAATTGCTCATTGTTGTATGTCCACCTTTTAACCACATCTCCATAAAAAACAGGGATGTTGATTTTGCTAAACCTCATAGGAGCAACATAGTCTAACCCTCCAATTGAAGTTCCCACTACTCTAGATGTTGGAGATGACACTTCTCTAATGTATTTGAATTCGTAACCTTTCCCATGGTTCGCATGAACTAGTGAAACACGGTCTCTAGCTTCCCTAGATCTTTTTTTTTTTATGTTTCGCGTGACTTTGGTTCCCCAAAATCGGCTTTTTTATTTCTCACCTAATTTTCCAGTAAGTTATCCTCGATCCTTCTAAGTTCTGCCACTCGAGTGCCTTCCGCGATGATGATTCCAAGGATCGTCTGGTCGGATACCACTGTTGTGTACCTAAGAGAATAAAGAAAAGGATGAGAGAGAAAAGAGAGAATCAACAAATCATTTTCATTGTTGAATTTGTTACGATTTGTTATACAGATATAAACATGGGGTGTAGTTTCTAAAGGACACGTATCTCACTATCAGAATACAGCGTTCCCTACACTACTCGCCTAATTCTATGCTACTTGCCTTACTCCATTACACTCACTATTCCTTCCTTCCAAACGACTTCGTTTCTTATCCTCTCATGAGTCCTTTCTCCACATTCTTTGTCATAACAATCATAGTTTGCCATTGGGAGTTGTTATTCTTGTACAGTTAACTTATAGCTACCTTTGTTTTCTGGCGGTTCTTATTTGTGGCACTTTATGTTCTCCTTTTGAAACCGTTTGTTTTGATGTTTGTTTGCAGTTAGATGCTGCTGCGCTTATTCTTGCAAAATTAAAGGACCCCGTAATCATAGCGAAAGTGAATGCTGACAAGTATACCCATCTTGCTAGCAAATATGATGTTGAGTATGTGTCAGATTTCTCAACTACAAATTTAGTTTTCCTATCACTAGTTTATGATGTGGTGCACTTTGCTTGTTTTGCTGTATTTGGAAAACATATTGATGGCCTTCCTTTGACTAGTTCTTCTAGTTATTAATGTATTTATTTTCTCTCTTTGGAAATTGATTAACGACAATTCATGTTTTTTCTTTAACACAGCGGATACCCTACACTTAAGATCTTTATGCATGGTGTTCCGGTGGATTATTATGGACCAAGAAAGTCAGATTTACTTGTTCGTTATCTGAAGAAATTTGTTGCACCTGATGTTGCAGTCCTACAATCAGATATTGCTATAAGAGACTTCGTTGAAGCAGCTGGAACTTACTTTCCAATATTTATTGGATTTGGCTTAAATGAGACTAAAATAGCTAATATAGCCATTAAGTATAAAAGGAAGGCCTGGTTTTCAGTGGCAGTCGATTTCTCAGAGGATATTATGGTACATTATGATTTTGACAAGGTTCCTGCTTTGATATCCCTTCACCCAAGTTATAATGAGCAGCACACCTTCTATGGTCCCTTTGAAGGTTAGCTTCACTAAATTAAATGCTATTGGATCATCTATGTGTTGTGTTTTTTGAGACTTGAATATATGCTTTGGTTTCTCTGTTGTCCTATTAGTTATCTTATAGGTTCTTGCTTCTATATTTTTACTTGTCTGTCTAGGAAAATGATATCAAATTTTTTTAAAAAAAAAGAACACAAAGAAGAAGAGATTTGACTGTGTTCTTTGCTTGTGATTATGATATTGTCTTGTGTTACGAAACGAGTTATGGGTCAGTTAGTGTGTCTAGAGGGAGAGGAATTACCAACTTCTAGGGAATGACATGGTGGTTTCTTAAAGCGCCCTATGGTGATAGTTTGAGTGCTGAAGAAATTTAGAACTTTGTTGAGTTTTGAAGTACTCTAGAGGAATTGCTATGAATTCTTTCTATTTCTTTATTAACTGCAACTTCTTAAATACAAGGAAACTAACTCCCTAGAGGAAATTGGGAAAGCGGAGGCTAACTTCCTAAGAACATATAAAAGAAAATGGGACAGTGGATGCTAACCTCCTAAGAACTTATGAAACATGGGGGAAATATGACTAAACTTATTTCTGCTTGATGATATGTCCTAAATATGCCATGTGTGAATATGTTGTGGACTTTAGGATTGCTAACATTTCTCCCTCCCTCAAAAAATCGCTTGTCCTCAAGTGAAAAGGAAGGGAATCATTGCCGCATAGAATCAACAAATTCACAAGATGCGTTGGCTGGAGAAGTGCCATGCCAATGGATGAGAACCTCCTAACGGTTTCGGTTGACACAACAATTAAGAACTGCCAATGGTTGAGGCGGGTCAGGCTCTGGGAAATGAATGTGTAATGCAGCTTCCTCTATGTGTTCTCCTTCAATGAAAGGTTTGAGACAGAACACATGAAATACATGATGAATTCTAGTTGGTTGGAAGATCCAATTAGTAGGCCATGAACCCTATCCAGTGCACAATTGGAAATGACTTTAGAACTTGGGTAGCAATTTGGAATGTCGACGGGCGGCCATTGAGAGTTGGCAGTATTGTTGGAAGCGAAGCATAACCTTGTCTCCCACATCATTTTCCATTTGGTGGTGCTTGGAGTGGATTTCATCTTTTACTGGGCATGGGATAAGTTTTGCCTTAAGGATTGAAGGATTTGACCACGAGCTTGCAAGGCTTGATCTACAACGTAGATCTTGGAGATGCCTGGACAATAAAAGAGCAACCTGGGCGATGCGCACCCATATACCACTTTAAAACGTGTAGCCCTCAAAGAAGAGTGGAAACTGGTATTGTAAGAGTATTTAACCCAAGCCAACCAGTCCATTTACTCGACGGGGTGGTCGCTAGTGAAGCATCGCAAAGTCATCTCCACAATTCGATTGACTACCTTGGTTTGGCCATCTGATTAGGGATGGTAAGTAGAATTAAAGCATAATTTAGTGACAGTGAGTTGAAAAAGTTCCTTTTAGAAAAGGCTAGCGAAGGTGATGTCCTTGTCACTAACTACAATTTTTGCCAAACCATGCAGCTTGAAGATGTCATCAAAGAAGAGGTGAGCAATACTTACAGCTGTATATGGATGGCAGAGTGGAAGCAGATGACAATATTTGGAGAAATGATCAACAACCACTGAGATAACATTCTTTGCATGCTAAGTGGGTAAGCCTTTCGCAAAATCTAAGGATATATCAGCCCATACCTGTTGAGGAATAGTTTAGGGTTGAAGTAGGCTGGCAGGTTGTAATGTCTCCACCTTGTGCCTTTGACAAGTTGCCCAAGACATAACAAAGTTGCGGAGGTCTTGTTTCATACCCTTTCAGTGGAAGTCCTTGGCAATGTGGAAGAGAGTTTTCTGGTAAGATTCATGCCCTTGATTATGGAGAGTAGATAAAACCATCTCATGTTATGGAACGAGTTATGGGTCGGTTAGTGTGTCCAGAGGGAGAGGAATTACCAAGTTCTAGGGAATGATGTGGTGGTTTCTTAGAACACCCTATGGTGGTAGTTTGAGTGCTGAAGAAACTGAGAACTTTCTTAAATTTTGAAGTACTCAAGAGGAGCACTTCTTAAATACAAGAAAGAAAAACTAACTCCCTAGAGGAAATTGGGAAAGCGGAGGCTAACCTCCTAACAACATGGAAAAGAAAATGGGAAAGTGGTGGTTGACCTCCTAACAACCTATGAAACACGTGGGAAGTATGACCAAAACTTGATGTGTCCTAAATTTGTCATGTGTGAATCTGTTGTAGACTTTAGGGCTGCTAACAGATTATACTTGCATAGTCTTTTTATTTTGCAATTTTCTACTTGTGTCTTTAGACTATAATTGTATCATCACCATGGAATGAAATGTAATGTTTTGTTGATCATGGTGGTACAGTGATTGCTTAACAAACTTTTATGTAAAAACCCAAAGTACATGCTTGGAGTCTGTGTTCTCAAGTTAATATTATGGACATTTTCTCTGTTATCATGTCTTTTTCAACTTGATAAATATATCTTCTAAGTAAGAAACATACTTGATAGGATCTAATGATTAGGAACAGAAACTTCCTCAGCTTTGGTGCAAGCAATGGACCTCAATCCATGGTTTTGAATATCCACATGGAAGGTTATGGATGTCTAATAAAATATGGCTGATTTTATATACGATTCTGCAATGAAGCGTCCATACTGTAGGTATCAATGTTTTCAGATTTGCAGGGATAAAATATAAATGTGTCATCTATTTGCATATCATTGGTGTGGGAGTCTGTTGAAAATGATGATACTACTAAATCTGTTTTGGAGATAATAAAACTGGAGATGAAATAGGTTCTTTTTCTGCTAGGAAACGATAGATAACAATAGAAATTTCAAAATGAAATTTCATTATTTGAAAATAAAACTACAAATAAGGTAGTATTTTGCAAAGAATAGAACATATAAAGAGAGTTGAACATATTATTATAATCTTGGTGAAGCCATGCCAAACAGAAAAGAAAAACATGAAAAATGTATGGAAGAAGACAAAAATGACATGAAAATCCTTATTGGGAAAATGAATACATGCTTGAGATCTGACTTTTATCAGATTCAACTTTTCCAATTAGTTGGTTCTCCCTTGAGCACTACATTATTGTGTTCAAACAATGGGCCCAAAATGCTGCTTGAATATAGACATTCCATTTTCTTCCAAAATGCCACCACCAGTTGCTGTGGAGACCAGTACTTTAACATGTAAAATCCTCAATGCCAAGACCACCAAAATGCTTTTAAAGACACATGTTCCATGCCACTGTCCATATTTTTTTCTTCTCATTATTCTCACTCCAAAGGAACGATGACATATTTTAGGCAAATTGCATAAGGTCAAATTATAAGTTTAAGCTTTTGAGAGTGACTTGATCAAAGAGGTGCTTTCTTTTCACAATGCTAATCTGTGATGAAGTTTCTTGATCACTAGCTCCCACATTTTTGCACTCAACAACATAATAGCGTTGAAAATCAGATAATTGATTATGCTAGCTATAAAAGTAGCTATGGATGTTGGTCGAAGGTTAGCTTTGTAACAAGGCTAAGGTAGCTTTTTGGAAAGCTTATTGATAATCCAGTTACTAAGTTAAAGCACCAAAAAATTCTTTTAATATTCATGTTTTCCACTGAAAAATCACTTGCAAAGGGAGATAAAGTATCTCTCTATTGTAGGCCTTTTCCCATATGAAAAATGAGGCATAGGTGAGTTGTTTACTAGCAAGTACACCTGTGCTAAAGGAGTAGATGCCATGACCCAAGATATGCACTCACTGCCTAAAGCCATTTACCTGTGGTGTGATTCAGAAAGTTGAGATCAACATTGTCAAATGCCTTTCATAAATCTAGGGATAGGAAACTTTTTAGAATTCAATTTATAAATCATGTCAATTATAAGCTCAGGTTGTGAGTGATAGAACTTACGGGGGAGAGAGTGATTTAGCAAATGAGAGGGACAATAGAAAAGGGAATAAACCGTTAGTGTGGAAGGTGTATTCCAGAAGAAAGAATAGTGGGTCAGGGGGAAGTTAGTTATCAGCTGAGGTGGCAAATTAGTTAGGATAACAAAATGTAATTGGAGAGGGGGATTTATGTAAGGGGGAGAGAGAGGGGAGGAGGTAGGCAGAAAAGTGAGAAAAGTTTGTGATAGAAGGATATTCATACCTTCTGAGGAGCAATTCTGCTCTGGTTAGGGAGAAACACCATACTTCTATACTGTAATGATATATACATTACGATTATATTGCAATAATACAGTAAATCTCTAGTATTCTAAGACTAGAGTTCTATCATTAGCCGACCTGCTGGATTCTCATCGGAAGGGCGGATAGTTTTCTTCCTATTTTTCATTTAACGTCGGAGGTCCATCTTCATGCCACCGAAGATGTCGGATAGGGTTGAGCTATTGGAATCGCGTATGGCTAGTCTAGAAGTTGGGGTAGAAGATATCCAATGATCCATGAGAATGGCCATGGGGGAGATGTAGCGGGCATTACTGCTGGAAATGAGTAAAATGATGGGGAAGCGTCCGGAGGAGGGACAAGGAAGTGATACCTATGAGAGGAGGCCGAATATGGCTGGTGAAAAGAGTACTCAGCCTTCTCAGCAGCATTTTCAGTCAAAACAGTCTTTGGGTAATATGGAGGAGTATAGAATGTCGGTGAGAAAAGTAAAGTTGCCCATGTTCGATGGGTCTGATCCGGTGGGATGGATTACCAGAGCAGAAATTTATTTCGAAGTTCATGGGACTTCTGAAGAGGTGAAGATTAAATTGGCTCTATTGAGTATGGAGGGATCAACTATTCACTGGTTCAATCTCCTCCGAGAGACTAAAGTTGAGCTAACATGGGAAAAGTTGAAGCAAGCTTTTACAGGTATGGCGGAAGAAGATTTGAGACCATTTGAGGAACTCTCTAATTTACGTCAAACGGACTCGGTGGAAGAGTACATCGAAGCTTTCGAGTTCGTGTCTTCGCAGGTGGGATGCTTACCGGAAGCACAATTCACGGGTTACTTCATGAGTGGGTTGCACAATGAGATCCGACGAAGAGTGCGCACCTTCAGTCCATCCAGTAGGTTCCAGATGATGAAAATTGCAAGGGTTGTGGAGGAGGAGATGTATGGGGACCAAAGAAGCTATGAATCGTTTATTCCCGGACATCGTACCTGGAATCACAGAAGTGACGCTGGCTTTAGAAGTCATAATCGGATTCACCCAGCACATACGGAGTCGGGCCTTGCAAATACCATGGGTTATGGAGCAGGTAGAGGAGACGTCGGGTCGGGTCTAGCCCGAGACCCGACGGGCCATCGCTGCCACACCAGATCGTCAAGCCCAGGGGCGGGATCTCACCTAGCAGCGCCGACTAGACGAGTGGAAGGGGATCGAAGAGCATCCATGGAGAAAAATAGAGGATTGCGACACATTTCCTATCAAGAGCTGATGGATTGCAAGGCAAAAGGTTTGTGCTTCAGATGTGGAGAAAAATTTCACCCACTACATCAGTGTTCCGAAAGACAGCTACGGTTGTTAATATTGGATGACAGTGAAACCTTAAACGACGATGGGGAAATAATAGCCATTGAAGGGGAGGATATCGAGGATGAAAAGGTTGCTCTAGAATGTCGAGCTATGGGGGTGTTTGGGATCCATAAGGTAGTGTTATCGGAGAGCAAAACTATGAGGATTGAGGGAGAAATTCATGGGGTTCCCATTGTAGTGTTGGTAGACAGTGGTGCAAGCCACTTCATTTCTCCGAAACTCATTAGTGGTTTGAGATTAAAGGTAGAAATGAAAAGGAATTTGGGAATTTGTTTGGGAGACGGCCATAAAGTTTCCACAAATGAGAAGTGTATAGCAATTCCCATTCGGATGGGGGACTTAGAATTGAAGATTGATGCATATGTGTTGGAGTTGGGAGGCATGGATATCATCTTAGGGGTGGCTTGGTTGCAAACATTAGGGAAGGTTATTGTTGATTGGAAAGAATTGATTATGCAGTTTCAATACGCGGGAAGATGTGTTGAATTATGTGGCAATGCTTATTTCAGATTAGCCCAGCAGAGAGGAATTCAGAACTTTGAGGGGCCAACATCCTTACACATCCTATTAGAGAGTTTATCGGGTGAATTTCATGAAGTAGAAGCTGTTGAACCAACAGAAATTCAACCACCTAGGCTGAACACAACAGAGCAAGGGGAGCTTAAAAGGGTGTTGAATCAGTTTTCAGAAGTATTCCAAGAGTTGAGGGGACTACCTCCAAAAAGGAGACATTCTCATGCCATTGTCTTGTAGCAAGGACACGGTCCCATCAGTGTAAGGCCATACCGTTACCCTCATCACCACAAAGATGAGATTGAGAAGCAAGTCCAACAAATGTTGCAAGTGGGGATCATATGGCAAAGTTCAAGTGCTTATTCTAGCCCAGTTATTTTAGTGAAGAAGAAGGATGTGTCTTGGAGAATGTGCGTCGATTATAGAGCATTAAATAAGGGTACAATACCAAATAAGTACCCTATTCCAGTGGTGGATGAACTCTTAGATGAGTTGCATAATGCTCATGTTTTTTCTAAGATAGATCTCAAGTCCGGATATTGTCAAATTAGGGTTGTGGAGGAAGACATACATAAGACAGCTTTCTGGACTCATAACGGCCATTATGAGTTCCTAGTAATATCGTTTGGTTTAACCAATGCTCCGGCAACATTTCAGGCTACAATGAATGATATTTTCAGATCTTTTCTTAGAAAGTTTGTGTTGGTTTTTTTTATATGATATTTTGGTCTATAGTGTAGATTGGAGTTCTCATCTTTCTGATTTATCCAGACTCTTGGAGGTTTTAAGAAATAACAAATTTGTGGCTAATCAACAGAAGTGCAGTTTTGGGAGACACACAGTGGAGTATTTGGGGCATATCATTTCAGGGGAAGGAGTAGTAGTGGATTTGGATAAGATCAGTAGTGTGTTGACATGGCCTATTCCTAGGAATGTTAAAGGAGTAAGAGGATTCCTAGGCTTAACTGGGTACTATCGCAAGTTCATTATGAACTATGGGAAAATAGCCAAACCGCTGACTGAACTAACTAAGAAGGAAGGATTTCATTGGAATTCTGCCGCTTTAGAGTCTTTTGAAGCTCTCAAAAAAGCTTTGGCCACATCCCCGGTCTTAGCTCTTCCAAAATTTTCCCATTTGAGATCGAATGTGATGCCTCAGGAAATGGAGTGGGCGTGGTCTTGATGCAAAGCCGCAAACCCATAGCTTATTTCAGTAAAGCTTTTTCAGCAGGGAACTTTTCAAAGTCAACATATGAGAAAGAATTGATGGCTTTAGTGTTGGCAGTGAACCATTGGCTTTACTTGCTTGGGCGACCCTTTGTAGTTTATTCCGATCAGAAAAGTTTACGTCATTTGTTGCAGCAAAGAATTACCACAACAGATCAACATTGTTGGATGTCAAAACTTCTGGGCTATCACTTCGAAATCATGTATAAACCGGGACCAGAAAACAAGGCGGCTGATGCTTTGTCACGGGTTTATGAAGAAGGGGAATTTCAGACCATTGTGTCTTTTCTAATGTGGGCAGAAGGTAAACAAATCCAACAAGAGGTACAACATGATCAGACACTGTGTAAAATTATCCAAGAATTGCAGCAGAAGCCAAACTCCAGATCTGGTTTTTCTTGGCATCAGGGGGTTCTTTTGCACAAAGGAAGGCTGGTTATTTCAGCTACATCCCCATTGGTTCCAATCCTCCTAAAAGAATATCATTCTTCGCCTATTGGGGGCCATTCAGGATTTTTGTGCATTTATCAACGGATTGCTAGTAATCTCTATTGGATTGGAATGAAGAGGACTACCCAAGACTTTGTCAAGTCTTGTGACACATGCCAACGACAAAAATATGATGCAACATCTCCTGGGGGTTTGCTACAACCCTTACCAATTCCTAATCAAATTTGGGAAGATATTTCAATGGACTTCATCACGGGACTTCCAAGATCTAAAGGATTTGAGGCAGTGCTGGTTGTGGTGGATAGGCTCTCGAAATATGGCCATTTCATTCTCTTAAAGCATCCATATATTGCTAAGAGTGTGGCTGAAGTGTTTGCTAAAGAAATAGTGCGCCTACATGGAATTCCTTTGTCAATCGTAAGTGATCGTGATCCCTTGTTTGTAAGTCATTTATGGAGAGAATTATTTCGCCTACAAGGAACCATGCTTAAAATGAGTTCATCTTATCATCCGGAAACGGATGGACAAACTGAGGTTCTCAATAGGTGTTTAGAAACCTACTTGAGATGTTTTGCTTATGAACAACCCAAGCATTAATCCTATTGGATTTCATGGGCTGAATTGTGGTATAACACAACTTTTCATATGTCCACGGGTTCAACACCATTTGAGGTGGTGTATGGGAGGAAGCCACCTACACTTGTGCGGTATTTGCAAGGTGAGACAAGAGTTGAGGCATTGTCTAGAGAATTACTGGATAGAGATGAAGCCTTAAATCAGCTGAAGCACAATCTGCATAGGGCCCAGGAGCAAATGAAGAAGTATGCTGACAAAAAAAGAACTCAATCTTTTCAAGTAGGGGAGTGGGTCTTCCTAAAGCTACGCTCTCATAGACAGCTCACCATGGCTAGACACATCAACCAAAAACTAGCAGCAAGGTACTTTGGCCCCTTCCAAATTCTGGACAAATTGGGAGCAGTGGCCTATAAACTCAAACTACCCCCCAACTGTAGAGCTCATCCAATACTCCATGTTTCACAACTTAAGAAGGCAGTGGGCAATTATTCGGTGGAGGCTTCTTTACCAGTAGGTATGGAAGTAGAATTGGAAGATATGGTGGAACCTGAAGGTGTGTTGGCTAGCAGAACTGGTACTACATTTGGGGACTCGACACAGCAATGGTTGGTTAAGTGGAAGGGCCAAAAAGTGGAACAAGCAACATGATGAATATGTGATTCGGAGCCAATTTCCTCACTTCAGCCTTGAGGACAAGGCTGCTCTTTCAGGAGGGGGCAGTGATAGAACTTACGGGGGAGAGAGTGATTTAGCAAATAAGAGGGACAATAGAAAAGGGAATAATCCGTTAGTGTGAAAGGTGTATTCCAGAAGAAAGAACAGTGGGCCACGGGGAAGTTAGTTATCAGCTGAGGTGGCAACTTACTTAGGATAACAAAATGTTCCTGGGGAGGGGGATTTATGTAAGGGAGAGAGAGAAGGGAGGAGATAGGCAGAAAAGTGAGAAAAGTTTGTGAGGAGCAATTCTGCTCTGGTTAGGGAGAAACAACATTCTTCTATATTGTAATGATATATATATTACGGTTATATTGCAATAATACAGTAAATCTCTAGTATTCTAAGACTAGAGTTCTATCAGTGAGAGCTCATTTAGAAATAAAAGGAGATTACTCCTAGTTTTATTCCAGGCATAAGGTCAGGTTGGAGTTTGCCAGAAAGTTGCAACTCATTTAAGGCCTTTACCTGAAAGTTTGAGCATTTCAGAATTATCAGTTGAATTTTGTGCCTTTTTGTTGAACTGGTAGGGATATTTAGCTCGTATATAAATTAGTCACCATTTTGTTAATCTATGTTGGCTATTCTTCTGTTATTTTCCGTGTCAATTTGGTTGGGGATCCCTTTAAATGATTGCTAAAGGAGCAAAAGAAGAAAACCACATAGAAAATACTTTATGCTTCATGTTAAATGGTTCAAGATAAGATTAATTTGATTTTCCTTTCAGCGCCCAACGAGGAGAAAAATTCCTGGTTGTTGCTATCTATATGAAATTTCTGATTCCATTCAAAGAGACTTTCATAACAATGATGTGATATTTGTCTTGCATATGTTTTTATCAGTTTTATGGTTGGTCTTCAGTCTTGAGCTTGCATGTGTACACACACACACACACACACATGTATGTATATATACAGACATATATGTACATATGTTAGTAATTTTTGCTTGTTGAATATGCAGAGGACTTCCTAGACGAATATATAATGCAAAATTTTCTTCCCCTGGTTGTGCCCATGAACCATGACACTCTTAAGATATTAAAAGATGACAAGAGGAAGATTGTCCTGACCATAGTGGAGGATGAATCTGATGAGAGGTCACAAAATTTGATGAAGTTATTGAAGGCAGCTGCATCTGCTAATCGCGACTTGGTATTTGGTTATGTTGGAGTTAAACAATGGGCAGATTTTGCTGAGACTTTTGGCGTTGATAAGAAGACAAAACTGCCAACAATGGTTGTTTGGGATGGAAACGAGGAATATTTTTCTGTAAGTAATGATATTAAAAAAATCATACTCTACAAAAGTTGACATGATAAGAATCTTTTAAATTCCTGGATGTTTTCTTATATGCAGCCTTTCCTTTGTCTCTTGCCATTTATCAATTTTCTGGCTATTTATATTCAGGCCACCAGTAAACTGGTTATGTGTATTCTTCTCATGTTTCCTTTCCCCGAGCATTTTGTAGTGCCCTTACCCCGAAATCTTTCGTATTTATTTTCAGTTTTCTAAAAATATGCTATGCGTGCTTCCTTTTTTTTTTTGGGAAACCATGTTATGTGTGCTTTGTTTTTGCAGTGTTAGGTATAAGCGGATAGGTAATTTCTAGCTTTTCCATTATCAATCCAGCATATGATTTATGTACTCTTTCCTCTCATTCTTCTTGTTAGTCTAGAAGTTTTTATTACACTTGACTATCAGTTTTAAGGGAAATGTACTCGACTGAATTTCTTCCTTGAACTTCATCCTTTTTCCTTTCTGAGAAAAACTTACATGCACTGACCTCTTTTCACATTGGCATGTACTGAAGGTCATTGGTTCAGAAAGCATTGGAGAGGAGGACCAAGGGACTCAAATCACACGATTTCTTGAAGGATACAGAGAAGGGCGAACGGTATTGAAAACAGTCAGTGGTCCATCACTGATTGGGTATATCAATTCACTAATTGGCATCAGACTTGTGTACATAATTGTGTTTCTAGTTGCAGTGCTTATGCTCATCCAAAACACTTGTAAAGAAGAACCTCTTAGGGTTGGTACTCGGGACAATGCTGATACTGCTACATTATCTGGAGCTGGAAGCAGTGAGTTTAGACTTGGGGACAAGGAAGACTAGGTCCATGCTTCTCTAGTTGAGATACCCATAAACATAAACATGGATTTAGAGAAACAAAATCAGATTCTTTATTTATGAGACTAGTGCTTAATATTATGTTTCCCCAACCCTTGCAACCTTTTACAAGATACGTTATACCACTATTCATTAGAACGTGAAATCATGGATTCCCTCGTTGCCATTGACTCACTGTTCAATGGTGGATTACACTGGAAGGAAGACGATCATCATTTTATAATTTGCTTAAAAACACATGGTTTCCGATCACTGTTTTTTCAAGCCCACTCCATATTTTCTCAAACTCACATCCAATACAAGGAAACTGCCGGGGCTCAACTTTTCATCTTTTTCAAGCAGCTGCATTTCCGTTTAATGCTTGCGTTCACCTACCTAATTAGTGATCTTTTCTCTCTTTCATGGGGAACTTCCAATGAATATGTTCGGCAAAATGGTCTTTTATGCCTTTGTCATTCTTATGATTAGAATAAGCACAAGTGTCTGGCATGTCCGGTTTTCCTGATCAAGTTAATTTATGACCTAATGGCAACCATGGAGAACCCAACACTCTCGGAGGAGAGTATGTCTTCCCCGTTCCCAACCTTCCAATCCGTTCAAGACAACTATCTGACGACATGTGGTAAAACCCATAGCTTTTGGGCAAAGGTGGGAGTACACCAAATGATCAACACGAAAACAAATTTTCGATTAGAGGTAAGATTCAACATTATTTTGGTTCAGTTACATATCAGACTCCAGTAAACAACGAGTTTAAAGTATCATACTACCTGCTAACTGCCAAGTTCTACTACATAATTGATATACTGAACAGAAAATAAATACTATGATCTCCTGTACACTCCTAAGGCCTGATCTCTTCATTGTCAATCAAAACATTTGTTCTATCCAAAAACAGAACGTACCTTACTGGATAAAATAACAAAATCTTGTAAACACGGAAAAGACAAGATGTAAGTCCCATTGAATGACCAAAACATTGTACATTCAAACAAATGTCATCTCATTGTCACCCATCTTACATGAAAAGTATAACTTTCTTACACAAATCTAACCAAACACCAACTCCTGAAAGTGTGAAACAAAAAAGTGTAAAAGAGGAGGCTAAATATTAATTCAGCTATCCCAGAAGAAAAAGTAAAACAAGAAGAGAATCACCACCTTTAGAACTCCATTCATACTACTGGGTGGCGGAATTAGTTATATTCATCCACACAAAACTAATAAGCTATCTGATGCAGAAAACCCAATCAATCAAACATAGTCACAATGTTGACAAAAATTTGTAAAACATCAAACTCTGAGAAAAACAATTATCAATTCAAAACCAATATCATTAACAGAATTGTGTTCTAATGTACAAATTGTGCAAAAGTACGTCGCATACCATAATGCAATAAGGCAGTCATCACATCAGAACAAATTGAACCACGAAGCAAATCTTCCATAGATGTGAACAGCAACTTCAAGTCATATCATAATTGGCTCCCTTTCTCTAATTTCTCCCTTGTAGTCAATTGCTCCAAATAATATACACGTCAGCTCTAATATTCGGGAAGAGACTGCGCGGAGGCAAATGGGGAGAAACTTGCAGCAGACTCACTACAATGTAGTGGACGTTGTTGATGACCAAATGAGCTTACTAGAAATGGTGAAGCATGGCTTGGACTTGGGATGTATGGGGACATATATCTTGAATTAAGAGGAGAAGCAGATGGGTAACCCAAGGAATGAGGTGAAACCAAATTTGAAGAAACGGATCTTTGGGAAGACATATTTCTCAGATCTACAGAGCTGCGACTTGCACTTAAGGAAGGTGATTGATGGTAGGACCAAAGAGACTGTTGGATGTAAGGAGTGCTTGAAATAGAGGGAATGTGAGAAATAGAAGGAGATCTTGATGACGCTGGAGCAATTTGTATAGCTGATGAAGTTGCAGATCTGAAGGATGACAACACAGAAGACGAAATCACAGAAGCTGGACTGGACGAAAGCAATGGCGTGGATTCTGATGCTGGTGGATCACCCGTGCTAGTTCTTGCATCACGTTTGCATACCGGACAGAAGGTCCTCCATGTCGTAAGCCATGAATCCACACAAAAAGCATGGAATTCTGTAGGTGGTCCATATTCATATAGGTGAGTCACTGTGAGTATGGAAAAACTAGCATCTTTATCTAAATTATGCTTCAGAAAGATAGATGATCAGTACATCAAAAAAAAAACCATTACAAATAATATGCAAGAATATTTAAGATTCTGCTAAAAACCAGTGAATTGGACTTCAAATGCAAGTTGATAAATTTTACTCTTAGAAAAGCTACAACTCTAGATAATTCTTCTAAGGAAATCCGCACTTTCAAATACGGTGTCCTTTGGAACTTCAAGAACTGATTAACACAACATATGAGTCCATATACCATTACATTAATTTTGACTTTTTAAAGAAGGAAAAGAATAAGAACATTACTTCATTACAACCATTTTAAATTGAGAAATTAAATTCGTTATTATAAAAGTGCAATCCGGGCTGAAAACATTAACAGTCTACAGAAGAATGATTAACAATGAATTTTTGGTTACTAAAATAATCCATCAAGGCTGACATTTTCTTTTCACATCTTCTATCAACACCAGTTTTGCACTTCTGTTCCATTTGGACATTTATTTAAACTAACAATGTGTACCATACTAACTTCCCCCCCAAAAAAAAAATGTATACCATAGTATCGAAGCTACATTGAGCATAACTTAAAAAAAAAAATAAAGCTACATTGAGCATAACTTTATAAAAAATAAAGCTACATTGAGCACATATGAGACAGTTTTCCACGGTAAGCAGTGGAGTGACAACATCAGTCTTGCACTTCATTTTCCATTGGACAAGTTATCTGATCCAACAGTGTAGAATACTAGCTAGAATTATATCAACATGTGGATATATTGCAATCGATATGGTCCAAGCTGACCTCAAACAATATAACATGCTAATATGCTTTAAAAACATCATCTTTGTTTACACTGAAACCAATTTATTAAAGGTACAAACAGGCATGCCATTGCCACAAATCAACTAGATTGCACAGAACTCTAACATCACTACTGGTTTCAACCAACCAACAATCCACATTCAAATCTCAAATCTGGCTCAAAAGAAAACTCAAATTCTTGTGCAGTGGTCACTCAAGATCAACTAAGCTTGCTTTTAAGGCATATTGCTTTTATTGGGGTGGTATCATAAAATTGATGGTGGAATTATGGAAACAAGTTGACACATAATTGACCTACTAGTTAAAGCATAAAATCAGATGCTCTTATTTGTATCTAAGCATATTCCATTATATTTTCGTCCCTTGAGTGCTTGCTACAATCTTCTTGTTACACTGTGTGAATATATAGTCATTTTCAGCTCATGGACCTGAAGGATATACAGTAATCTAGAAGAAAAAAGGAGTACCAATGATGCTGGAACTAAAATGCAATACCATTGCAAATGTCAACTCCATTTAAAAAAATTCCTCCAGTGTTCCAACTCATGCAACAATTCTAGACAAGTTTCTACCTAATAACGAAACACCAAAAAATATGAGACAGACACATCTCAATAATACATTTGGTTTCAGTTCAAAACAAAACTTATCCAAGTGATTAAGAATTCATTCTGTCTCAGCAGAGTAAGCACATCAAATAGTGCATCTACGCTACTTCCTCGCCTGGTATTTCAAGTATAACATTGACCAATCTTTGAAAGGAAACATTTGATTCAAAGACCCCTCAATCACTAATAATCACATAGCATCAATTTCAGAATGTCCTGAACTCATCACCCTAACTTTTTACTTATCTTCTGTTTCTATACTCTTTACCGGATAAAAAGACAACAATCACAAATTTGGATGAGAAGTTGGCTTGACACGTGCAATCATAGCCAAACATGTACCACTTTCAAGCCCACTCAAGAGAATCATTTGACAATATAAAGTATGACACTACAATACTTTAGATCAGTATAGACTATTGATAAAGAAAAAGTACGTAATTCGATCAGCAGGAGCAGTGTTATCTTCAGTATAGAAGAAAAGACATACTGTGACGACATGGAAGAATCCTAAGCTTTTCTCCAACACTGTAGTCCTCAAGGCATATGGCACATGTTCTTGAAGTACAATTATCTTCTAGAACAGAAGTAAATATCAGGCTTGGCATTGCCTTCACTAAGCGGCTGCTCATCCCATGGAATTCCCGGACCCGAGAAGTACGAGGACGTTCTCTTCTTATATGATGCCTACGAACAAAGAAACAAGTAGCAAGTACTGCAGACATGGCAAGTAATGATATAAAAGAGATTGCCATGATAGACCACGCTGCATTTTCAAAGCTTGGAATCAACCACAGCTCTATGTCTGTCATGTCAGTGTACAGCTTAAGTTTTTCTCCTGAGCTTTTAGTAACAAAAACAGCATGAATTCTTATACCCGCCGAATTCCCTGCCACTGCAAAGAGTAAAGAGTTGCATAACCATGTGATAATAATTGTGAGTGATTAGCATATCAAATGAGATTAACTGTCACAGAAGATTAGCTTCTCAAAAAGAAATGTTGTACCATGTGAGAATAAATTCGAAAAGAATAACGGACTCATGTACGTGTTTTGCATAAAACAGCCACATCTTGAGCACAAAGCTATACCATAACATTGATAGCAAAAGACTGCTCTCCAGCATATATTACGAAATACAATGATAAGAGGCAATTCTTTATGACCAATTTGCAATCAAATAGAAGTCCTCAATAAAGGAGAATGGGAATTTCAATTTTCCCTGAATTCTTCAATTTAACTAATAAGGATTTTTTTTATCTGTGCTATTCATTCTCCAGTGATAAGTAGGAAATCAAAGAGATATGTATATGCCTCTTCTATATGGAATATAACATAGAAAGATATGAATCAAAGATGCTGTAGCTGCCAGGTTCTTTGAAAAGTGCAGCCTATGAACAGAATAATTTAGCTTGCCCATTAAACAAGCTTAACTCAATTGTTTTGCACTATAAAAAACTCAAGATCCACTCATCATTCAGGTCTTTTTTCCTTTTAACACAATTCTTCTTCTACACTAATACATTGAGTTAAGTTTTTGTGTAAACCCATTAGTTGGGCTAAATTATCTTGTAATAAGAGTAGCTAATTTCATATTTCAGCAACTTTCCTGTTCTATTCTTCATTAAACTTTTACTATCTTAGTCCTTTCACTATTTGAAATATCTCAATGAAGTCCTCACCATTAACTCCGTTAAGAAACTGTCTATATCTTCCAATCGCCAACTTTTTAGCACTATACTCTTAATAGTCGAATGACAAATAAACAAATTCATGATGTTAAGAGCACAAAAGTAATGAATACAATTAGTAGGAAACTTATAAAAATTTACTTTTATTGAACTTACAATGACGTTGAAGTTAAGACTTAATTGATCTTTTCAATGTAGAATAACTGAAAAAGAGAAAAATTATGATAATTCACTTTGATGTATGGAATCCAGAACCTATTTGTTCTCTGAGGAACATAGGACTAAGTTAAGAAGTCGTAAGTAGGAGGATTACAGAACAGATAATCCCTTGATTATTCTGTGGTGGAAAATGATAGGAAACTGCTCAATGAAGAGTTAAAGGATGTTTCAATCCTCCAGAGATAGAAGGGAGAAAGTAACTAACAATGAGTAAACTCTCAAGAACCTTATATAACGCACCAAAGAAAGAGAGGAAGTTCCTAATTCCTTCCTCTAAAAGAATCAGAATTGAAAGAACAAAACAAGCTCCTAATAATGTTCAACATGATTGTTTTATATTGAACCAATCTATCAAATTGTCATGGTAAATAGCTTGTTGCACTAAAAGTTACAGATACTGCAGTGACAACAATCAATTTTCAGAGCCATTACAATGTTCTGGTCTGTTATTATATCCCAACTCATTTTGCAGTTCTTAATACAAACCATGAGCAGTCTTATTATCTCAAATTTAAGCATGTGAAACTCAGCCACTGTTAGGATCTTCAGGAGAGAGAAAGAGGATTATTCTAGAAGGAGTTAGTTATAACCATATGTACCTAGGGAGGTTATAAAGGGGGGAATAGAAGAAGGAAGGGGGAGGGGAGAATATTACGAAGAAGAGTGTGGGCAGAAGGATTGTTACCTTCTGAGGAGCAAGATTTGCTCTGGTTAGGGAGAAACACTAGGTTTCTACACTGTAATGATATATACATTAAAGCTATATAGAAATAATATAGATAAAACTCTAGTACTATGAGATTAGAGTTCTAACATTGGTCCGACCTGCCGGATACCAATAGTGGGGGAGAAGATCCATTGTTTTCGAAGGATAAAGAAGTCTGAGTAACATACCTTGATGCCACCTAAAATGGTCGATAGAGTTGAAGCTTTGGAATCGCGTATGGCCAGTCTTGAAGCGGGGATAGAAGAGATGCAGTCATCCATGCGAATGGCCATGATGGAGATGCAGCGAAACTTGCTGCCGGAAATGAGCAAAGTGCTGGGTAAGCGACAGGAGGAAGGGCAAGGTAGTGGCAATGCCTCCGAATGGGGGCCTCATGCTACAGAAGAGCGGAATGCACATCACGGATAGTTCAACCCGATGGCACACTCCGACGACTCCATGGATGAATATCGAATGTCCGTCATAAAGTGGACTTACCTATGTTTGGTGGTTACGATCTCGTAGGGTGGATCACACGGGCTGAGATGTATTTTGAAGTGCACAACACGTCGGATCAAGTCAAAATGAAGCTGGCGTTATTGAGTATGGAGGGTTCCACCATACACTGGTTTAATCTTCTCCGGGAAACAGAGGTGAACTTGGACCGGAGAAGTTCAAGCGAGCTCTCATAGATCGCTATGGAGGCGAAGGTTGAAAACCCTTTGAGGAGTCATTTGATCCAAGCGCATTTGGATTCGGTGGAAGCGTACATTGAGACGTTTGAGTTTATCTCTTCACAGGTTGGGCGGCTACCGGAGGAGCAGTTTATGGGGTATTTTATGAGTGGGCTATGGCCGGATATTCGGAGGAGGGTGAGAAGTTTTGGACCGATCAACAGACACCAGTTGATGAAAATGGCTAGGGCAATGGAGGATGAGATGAACGGCGAGGTCGGGGGGGTCGAAGGCAGTGGCTCTCATAGGCGTCTGTGGTCTTCGCACCGAAGGAGCCCTTTAGGGTAATTTCGGTCAACTGATTCACCTTTGCCTGGGCCCGATAGGTCGAGAGCGATTTGAGGGGAGCGTCGGTTCAGGGAGAGATCGCGACATCCTTGGGACTCCACCAGAGTTCCTAGCGCAGCGGAGGACGGATGCTCCACCCTTGGCGACTTCCACCGGCGCACGAGAGGGTGACAGACGGGACCGACGGAGAGAAATCGAGGATGCGACATTTGTCGTACCAGGAACTCATGGACAGGAAACAAAAAGGGCTTTGCTTCCGATGTGGGGAGAGGTTCCATCCCCTTCATCAGTGTCCGGAGAAGCAGTTGAGGCTATTAATTCTGGACGACAATGAAACATTGATGGCGAGCGGAAAAATTATCGCATTAGAAGCGTAAAACGGAGGAGGAGGGGATATAACTATGGACCGCCGGACCTGTTACTCTCTTGACCTTGAGGACAAGGTCGCTCTTCAGGAGGCGGCAATGTTAGGATCTTCGAGGAGAGAAAGAGGATTATTCTAGAAGGAGTTAGTTATAACAGTATGTACCTAGGGAGGTTATAAAGGGGAATAGAAGAAGGGGAGGAGAATATTACGAAGAAGAGTGTGGGCGGATGATTGTTACCTTCGAGGAGCAAGATTTGCTCGTTGGGAGAAACACTAGGTTTCTACATCGTAATGATATATACATTACAGCTATATAGAAATAATATAGATAAAACTCTAGTACTATGAGATTAGAGTTCTAACAGCCACACTGCTAAAAACACCCTCAACAGTCATCATGTTTCATAAATCAATAAAGAACCCAAGTTTGTTAGTCACAAAAATTGAATTTACTCGGCTTTGGAAAATTTAAAAGCATTAAGTTGATAAGAGCCAGAAACTACAATATTTTTTCAAGGCCTAAATATACAACATCCTTTTCTTATTTTCTTATGGCCTAAATAAATTAGTCTTTTTATATGGCCCAATATACAACAATATATGGAAAAATTAAAAAACCGTCAAGTAGGTAGAACTTGATTTCTTTAGTTAAATTTGTCAATGCATTCTCAACACTTGAAAAAGCAACTATGAACTCTCTACCTCTCTTGTCAGGTAGATAGAACTTGATTTCTTTAGTTATTTTTGTCAATGCATTCTCAACACTTGAAAAAGCAACTATGAACTCTCTACCTCTCTTCACCTTCACTTAGCCTATTGTAGGTATTCTAATTTGATAGTGATTGCATCCACAGTACTTACAATCTCCAGAATCTTGCTAACAAAATTCTTATGCTCAAAGTGCCAAACTTGATGCTTCTTTTATAGGTTAGCTTCTTTAATTAGATTCTCTAATTGAGGTATATGATCACTCTCCCTATTGTAAGAGCTGAAGATTAGGACACAAACCCTTATTGATTCCTTGCCACGTTTGGGATCTGATGCTACTCTTAAGGGATAAGCTAACGGGATAACTAGAGAATTGTCTGTTGTTTACCTTTGCAATATCAACAAATCACAGCCCACATCCTATATGCAGGTTATTGCATGGACATGTCAACCTGTTAGCACATCTTTGTTCAATGAATGAACCAAGATCTGGCATCCACTTTATCGATAATTACAATCTTTTTTAATTTCCTAGTGAATAGCCATCACCTTGCACTTCACAGTGCACACATTTCAGATGTTTTAGACATATCTGAATGCTGGAAGATATGCATTTGTTTGGGTATTAAAGAAGTTTGTAAATGAGCTTCAACTAAGGAACCAGGGTGCTAGATTTATTTGAGCACAAGAATTATAAAAGTAGGAATTGTTTTAGCCCTAAGAAAACAGCTTGCTAAAACTTGGAACTCCTATGAAAGCCAGTGAGGGGAAGGTCAAAACAGCATAATACCATGACAAATTAAAGACAAACCCTGCAATTAGAGACAAATTTCCCAGGGAGAAAAAACTACACTTGCACAACGGTAAAAAATTAAGAAATGAAATAAAATAATTGAAATTTCACCTAGTTAGATCATTACTTGCAACCAACATGCCGTCACCCTCATTGTCATAAACAACAGCAGCTTTGAACCCCGCCTTTTGCGCCCTTCTAACTTTATCCTCAAAGCCGCATCCTCCTCTTATAATCAGCACAAAAGGTGAACTGGTATTTAACGCTTCTTTATCGACTTTATTTGTCAGGGGCGAGCAAGCATCAAGTGGATCAGCTAGATACAACACCCCACATATACCTGAACCCTTTATTGTAGGAGCTGAAAATAAGCAAGTAAAAGCCTGGTTCAGTGCCCAGACAGTTGGATAAGATAAAAGTAACAGAGAATTAAATCTGTAACCAAAGCTTCACCCTAGAAACCAAATCCATTTTTATCATATCTCTTTGAACATCAACTCGAGATAGAACAAAAACTAAACCAAAGAAGTGGCAACTGAGAAGACCAAGCCAAAGAAATCAAAACCAATTAACCAGTAATTGTAAGACGGAGATGAGCCGAAGTTTCAAATTTGAACTTGAAGAGATGGGCAATAAAAGCTTTAAAACCCTACTAATAAACAAGGAAGAAAAAGCCAATAATATTTGTAAAGAGTTGAGTCAGCTTCTAAGCGTCGAACAGCACCGAAATGAGGAAAAAGTAAAGAAAAGAGGGAACGAAAAACTCACCAAAATTAGCTTCAACATCATCAAAAGACATGGTGACGTTGTTGCCAATCAAAACAACATTGGCTGAAGTCACAAAACAGCAAGCAAAGACAGAAATGTGCAAAACCCAAACAACAAGCACAACACGTTCCATTGATTCTCCCGAATACAGGAAGAAGGGGAGGGGAGGAGAAGTGAGAAGGGGGTATCTAGGGATTAAAAAGTTTTGATCGCGAAGAGAATGGATACATCAGCTTCCATTTGGAACCAGAACAGATTGGATCTTTCGGACTAATAATTTTTCTTTTTTCTGGTTTGGGGCTTTAAAACATTTTTTCCGTTTGCAAGCACATATGATAAAAAAGTATTCAGTCATAATCATATAGATAATGCGCGTTGTGATTATCTTTAATACTTAACTACAAGACAAAAAGGGTCGGGATGTTCTTAAAGTGTCTTTCTCTCCATCAACTTGCTCATGCTGCTCTACTAAATCTGACCACAAAACGACAACAAGTATTTATTAGATTTGGACGTCCCCTTCTAATCTAAACGTCCAAATTCGTTGACCACAGGAATACTTTGTAAGGATTTAAATGAATCAGTAGCATATAATATAAACGAACAAGGAATGACATTTGGTTGGGTCGGTCGTGTTAAGCTCAAGTCCAAATTCAGAATGACACATGGGTTGATCGGCCCATCCCTTAAGGATTAACCTAATTTCTATAGATATTAGCCGTATAAATTCATTACCTCATCATAAAAAAGGTACAATTTTCAATAATCTTATTTTCCTTATTTTACCAGCCACCAAAATTCTCCTAAGAGATTAACTTGGCGTCGGAGGCTCTACTAGAATCAACCTCCGTAAGTCTTTTTTATTATTTCATATATCTTCGACCCGAATCAACCAATTTCATAGATCTAAGCGGCAATACCAAATTTCACCAAATCGACATAACCAATTGGCGCCACCGCGACCGACATCAAGACACCACGTCCGTAAACACTCAGATTAGTCGGCACGGCAAATCTGATGTGGCATTGTTGCGACACTTCAGATTACAAATGAATGGGCTTACGACTACCCGCCTCCCTTCCATCGTCGCATCCTGATCACCAGACAAACCCTTCGCCCATCATCCAAAACTCTAGCATAAACGAGCTACAACCTCAACACTCACACCAACATGATCAACCGCAACAATCCCAAAACAAGACCAAGAAGCACAAAGCGTGGCCCTAGAGGATGACGCTAAAACCAGTTCACATCCTCACACCCAATACCCCCACTACACGAACCCTCCTGCACCACAACCAGCCTTCTTCACACAAAGGCAAATAGAAGAAGCGATTGATCTATTGATTCGCCAAATCTTACAATCTCGGTAGAACGGAAGAAACCCCGCCGACAAAGTTAATGTGAAGGCCGATCTTCTCAACAAGTCCTAGAAAAAATCGTGGACCACCAAATCAATATAGCCATGAATTCCCGTCCTGGCCAATCATCAACACAGTACAGCTCTCCTTTCATCACAGAGATTTTGGATAGCCTCCCAGCGGTTGGTACTAAGATACCGACGCCAGAAAAATATACTGGAAAGACCGATCCTCTAGACTATCTGCAGCACTTTCAATCAATAATGAACCTGCATTACGTTCCAGACGTCATTCAATGTAAGGCCTTCTGCACAACCTTTCAAGAAGGAACCTGAAGATGGTTCAACAGCTTGCCCCAGCGTTGCATAACCAGTTTTGAGGATTTTAAGCTACTATTCCTCAACCAATTTACTACGAGTAAACGGCCATAGAAGACTGCCCTGGAAGTAATGCAGTTGACCAAGGAAGGAACGAGAGTTTGAGGGAGTTCATCACCCGATTTAACAACGAAGCTGTCGAAGTCCCTGACCTCACTTGCTCCTGCATGTTGGTTGCCTTGATGAGCAATACGAGGGATGAAGAGTTTAAGAAGTCACTGGCTCTTGATCAGCCCAGGTCTATCCAACAGATAAGGAATCGGGCAGATAAATACATCCAGCTTGAGGAAGTGTTGAAAAACACAAAACGCAGAGCGGATGACCAATGGCCAAGTAGTAGAGCCGATGATTCACATAAACGACAGAAGGATCAATCTAGCTGGAGGAAGCCGATCGATCGAAAGGACCAGAGGCGAGAATCCTTCACTCCGTTCAACAGGCGATACGGGGAAGTACTGGAGGTCATGAGAGCAGAAGGGGAATCCCTCCGAGAACCTAATAAATTGAAAACTCCTCTAAAAAAAGGGATTCTTTTTTATATTGTCGTTTCCACAAGGATGTCGGTCATGACACGGAGGATTGTTGGGACCTAAAGAAAGAAATCGAATTCCTCATCAAGAGGGGAAGGTTGGGTAGATTTTTGAAGTACGGGAAAAATGTCGATCGAGGTAATGAGGGCAGGAATGGTCGGTCTGACAATTGACGAAAGCCATGGAGGCAACACAACATGAATGATGGCGGAAGGCAGCCAGGAATATGAACGACCGACGTGATACGAGAGGACAGTCCAGGGCTAGAGATGACAGAAATACCGGACAACAGGATGACCGACCGGTCAGGGTTATAAACATGATTTTTGGCGGTAGCGCAGCAGGGGGGTCTACCGTTAGAGGAAGGAAGCAGTATGCCAGGCAGATCGCTGAGGGTCAGTCAACAACGAAAAAGCTACAAATTAATGAGGTGATCTCATTTGACGAGTCTAACCTGGCTGGCGTCAGCTGTCCTCATGATGACGCACTCGTGGTTACTTTGAATATGGACGGTAGTGAGGTGAAGCGTGTAATGATTGACACAGGCAGCTCGGTCGACCTGTTGTACTACGATGCCTTAAGCAGATGGAGATTCCGGAGGAACGACTACTGCCAATAAAGGGGCCAATTAAAGGGGTAACAGGAGCATCCGCCTATCCATTGGCTCGAGTCCTATTGAACGTAAAGTTCGGACAAAAGCCATTCCAAGTAGTGAAAAATGTTGAATTCCTAGTTGTGAAGTTTGTAGAAGCTTATAATGCAATAATTGGAAGAGCCACACAAAACGCACTCAGAGTTGTCGTCTCAACCTATTATCAGGCGATGAAGTTCCCAACCCCCCATGGCATCGGTATTGTCAGGGGTCAGCAAAGGATCGCTAGGGAATGCTACTTGGCAGAGACAAGAACCCTTAAGGGAGCGGTAGTGTTGGCAAGCTCTCTTGATGTAAGAGCAGATGAAGAAATCGAGAGGATAAACCCCGCAGAAGAAACTCAGCGAGTCATACTGGATGAAGAAGATCGATCGAAATTCACAAATTTGGGTGCCGAACTCGAACAAGGGTTGGTTGCAGCAATCACAAGTTGCTTGGTAGAAAACCAATCGGTCTTTGCTTGGGTACCGAGCGACATGCCTGGAATCTCTCGAGCGGTATCATCCCATTCCCTAAGTATTCAGAAACATTATAGGCCGGTCAGACAGAAGAAGCGATGGCACAGCAAGGAGTGGCAGAGGGTGATCGAGAAAGAAATAGAGAAATTGCTTGAAGCCGGGTTCATTCGGAAAGTCAAGTACCCCGAATGGCTAGCCAACGTGGTATTGGTGAAGAAGAAGAACGGAAAGTGGAGAATGTGCATTGATTTCACCAACCTAAACAAAGCATGCCCAAAGGACAGTTTCCCCCTGCCCAAGATTGATCAGCTGGTAGACTCCACCGCAGGGCATGAGCTTCTCAGCTTCTTGGACGCCTTCTCTGGTTATCATCAAATAAAAATGAGCCTCGAAGACGAAGAAAAACAACTTTCATAACTGACCAAGGCACATATTGCTACCAGGTGATGCCGTTCGGTTTGAAAAATGCAAGGGCTACTTACTAGCGGCTCGTCGTGGAAGTTTTTAAGGGACAAATCGACAAAACAGTCGAGGCGTATGTGGACGACATGGTGGTCAAAAGCAAGACAACTACCGGACATGTGGAGAACCTTAAAGAAGTCTTCCTAACCCTCAATAAATTCCAGATTAAGTTGAATCCCAAAAAGTGCGTCTTTGGTGTAGCATCTGGAAAGTTCTTGGGATTTATGATTACTCAGCGAGGGATCGAAGCTAATCCAGAAAAGATCGAAGCTATTGTCCAAATGCCCTCACCGCGATGTTTGAAGGATGTACAGATACTGACCGGGCGAATAGTTTCTTTGAGCAGATTCGTCTCCAGGATGGGGGATAAGTGCCTCCCCTTCTTCAAAGTTTTGAGGAAGGCGGATGTGACCCAGTTTCAATGGCTGGATGAGTGCGAAAAAGCATTCCAGCACTTGAAGCAATATCTGACCCGACCACCCATCTTGCAGAGCCCAGTTGAGGGGGAGAATCTGATTCTTTATTTAGCGATCCAGAGGCGATCAACATAGCTTCTTGTTCGATCGGACGGTAGTGAACAATTCCCGATCTACTATGTCAATAAAGTGCTGAACGGGCCAGAAACCCGATATGCACCCATTGAGAAGTTGGCTCTTTCCTTGGTAACTGCGGCATGGAAACTAAGGCCCTACTTTCAGAGTCATACCATCGAAGTATGGACCGACCAACTCCTTAGGTAGTGCCTCCAAAAGCCTGAAACCTCTGGGCGGTTAATAAAATGGGCAGTAGAGCTGGGGGAGTTCAATATACACTATAAACCACGGACGACAATCAAGGCCCAAATGTTGGTGGACTTCGTTACAGAAATGAATCAACCTGACTCGTACGGTGAGCAACGTCCTGCCTGGAGCCTATTTGTTGATAAGTCGTCCAATACTGAGGGATGCGGAGCAGGAGTGGTATTGATCAGCCCACACTATGAAGAAAAGGTGGAGTATGCTCTCTGGTTAGAATTTAGAGCATCCAATAATGAGGCAAAATACGAAACTCTAATAGTCGGCCTCCAGTTGGCAAGAGAGACGGGGGTAAAGCATCTGAAGGTGTACAGCGACAGCCAAATAGTGGTTGGTCAAGTCACTGGGCAGTATAAGGCCAAGGGGAACAACATGATCAAATATCTGGAATTGGTAAAACAGGAGTTGAGTAATTTTGAGCAATACTCGATCAGCAGGATATAACGGACACAAAATGCTCAGGCAGACGCACTTTCCAATATGGCTTCTGATCAAAACGCCAGGAACAACATCTTGGTTGAGCGGCTCGACCAACCTAGCATCCAGAAGGCTACTGAAGTCCTTCAAGTAGATGAACAGTCAAGTTGGATGGAGCCGATCAGGCAGTACCTTCTTAACGTAACACAGCCGGTGGAAGCTTTAGAGGCCAGGAAACTAAGGGTAAAGGCGGCCAAATATGTGATTATTAATGACATTCTGTATAAGCGTTCTTATGACTTGTCGCTACTACGTTGCTTGAATGAAGAGGAGGCAGAACGAGCAATGACTGAAGTTCATGAAGGAATTGCGGAAATCATTTAGGAGGCAGAATGTTGGCTCATAGATTGATCAGACAAGGGTATTACTGGCTGACGATGAAGAAGGATTGTCAAGGGAAAGTTAACTGAAGCGAGGCCTGCCAGAAGAATAGCAATTTGTCTCACCAGCCGACCGAGTAGCTGAAAATTGTGAGTCATTCCATTCCCTTTGCTCAATGGGGAATGGACATACTAGGTCCTTTTCCTCTTGATCCGGGACAGAAGAAGTTTTTGATAGTGGCTGTCGAATACTTCACTAAATGGGTAGAAGCGGAAGAGGTCGCCACCATCACTAAGCAGAAAATTGAAAACTTCGTCCGCAAAAATATACTGAGCCGTTTTGGGATGCCTATGGTTTTGGTTACAGACAATGTTCGGCAGTTTGATAACGACAAGTTCAAAGATTTCTGTGAATGATTGAAGATAAGGCTCTAGTTGAGTTCAGTCGCCCATCCTCAAAGTAATGGTCTAATGGAGAATACTAACAAGAAGATAATGAGTGCTCTCAAGAAGCACTTAGATGGACACAAGACTTGGGTGGACGAAGTAGATGAAGTGTTGTGGACGTACAGAACAACCCCAAACGGGGCCACGGGTGAGACACCATTCAGAATGACCTTGGGCGAGAGCCTTAGTCCCAAAGAGAGTAATCTTGCATAACCAGCGGGTTTCAAGTTACGAAGAAGAAAGGAACGATGAAGCCCGCAAGACAGAGCTGGTACTTCTCAGTGAGGATAGAGATAGGGCAGCCGCTCGTTCAGAAGTCGTCAAACAAAAAGCAAAAAAGTTTTACAATAAAAGGGTAAGGCCGAGCGACATAAGGTCGGTGGGTACGTTCTGCGAAAGGCCGAAGCGGCTGGAAAGCATCCTGGGAAGCTCGATCAGACATGGGAAGGACCATATTAAGTGGTCAAACAAGCCAGATACGGCTCTTACATCCTGCGCGATACGAACAGGAAGATTCTACCGAGACCCTGGAATTCTCAAAACCTGAAGACGTTCTACCAATAGATAAGCTTTATTTTAGTTCACTTATTTCTTTGTTTATTATTGTTTATACTCTTGTACACGCAACTTGTGGGTACCTTTTTCCTGGCCTTGTCAGTCAAGTTTTTTAACTACCCACGCCCTTTTCATCGTCAATAAAGGGGTCTCAAATTTCTTGGCAAGAAAAATCTCACTAAATCGGGCAAGAGGAGAAAATTATACCAACTGATTGCTCGGCCTCTACATCGCTCAGCTAGGTTGCCAAGACAGGATCTTGAAACCAGGCGATGCCAAGAGCCAAAATCTTGGATCGCTCGGCCAAGTTCTCTTGCCTCGGTCAACCATGGCTCTCTCAAACCCTACAACCGATCGACGCACATCGAGTGCACTCGTTCACTACCTGTTATTTGAAAAGATCGTCCAATCTTAACACGACAAATAAAGAAGGTAATGAAAAATAAAAGTAAGAATTCTATTTGTATCACCCCACTCCCACATGACCCGAACCTGATATCGAGGGTGATATCCGAGCCCGTGCCCTGCGAGTGTGGTGTGCTACATCACTCAGTTAAAACTCCGTATACATTTTTTTTGGACACATACACACACATTATATATTATGCGAAAAACAATTTACATAAACAATTCAATGGCCTCGGGGGCCCTTTTCATAAATATAATTTAATTCAGTCTGTTGACTTTACAACATGACCTAATCATTTGTACCTAATCATTAGTACAAAATTTTGAAAACACAATTATTCTCAGACACTATTGCAGACGCGAACTGATCCCGACCTTTTATCTCGCTCATAAGTGGTTGTTATAATCCCGTTGCCTAACGGGGTATTCTTCTGGGTCCTGAAAAATAATTGCAAATTTTGGGTGAGTTTTGCGAACTCAGTGAGGTAACCATCATCGATGGTTCACTCAATTCATGCAACTCATCAATTCAGATAACATATATTTTCATTGTTGCATGTCTGATCACATTTCACAATTTCACTTGAGTACAGTCAATTTGATGCATTTCATTTGATTAAACATTCATAATCAATTGATTTCATACAGCACGCAAGCATAATACAATTGTTTCATAATCTACTTTCAGAAATACCACATGATTGGTACTATAGGGGCATAAGGCATTTTGCCTTTCACTCAATCCAAATTATTAAATCAAATGCATATGATACACGTATGTGATACCTTTTTTTTCATTTATTACGGTTTTGTGATTGAACGCCTGTATTGTCCCAATATGGGCGCATTAATCGCCGAGCCCGAGGCTCGAATCGCTTCAATATAGGGGCGATTAATCGCCGAGCCCGAGACTACGACTATCGGGCCTCGAGGCCCAAATATAAACGTTGAGCTTGTAGCTCTCGGTGGTCTCCTGCCATAAATCTGTTATTATCTGATCATGCCTTGTATGCATGGAATGCATAGGTCAAAATGAAACCATATCAACATCACAATCATTCCACATTCAACCAATTAGTTCACGATTTTTCACATTAAAATCACACTCACATTTAATCACATTTAAAACACAGAGTTCCCAAATTCTCAGACAACAACACTTCTATGTCATAATCTCCCAATACATCGGACACCTTCGGTCCGGAATCCAGTCATAAACAAACGCACAGGCCCACCATTATTCTCCACAAAGTTATAAGCGCAAAATAATAAACAAATAATAATTGAGAAACCATCTAGGTCACTCACCTTTGCTTCCGAAGCTAATGCCTGGAAGTCTCGGCAACGTCTGTGGGTTGACGTTCCAAATGCGCCACTAAACCAGTCAAAATATTCAAACATTACCAAATGTACACTCAGAAATAGTTAATAATGCACATGCATACATGTTCGTGACATTCCCGACATTATACAAAAATTTTCCGTTACAAAATTTTCCTCTAAATTTTTGAAACTCATTGATACCAAAATCACTCAATTCAGGCCTCTATAGGTCCAATTATCAATAAAAATACAGACCAGAAAAATAATTATCCTGTCCTCTCACTTCGACCTAGTCAATCCCCATCAATTTTATCTCTAAAAATTTCCAATTTCACAGATAAATGAAATTAAATATTACACGAATCCGATGCCTCAAGAATCAGGTCAATCGGACGTCAAATGAAAAAGTAATTGACAAAAGAAACAAATTGGCCAAATTAAATCACAAATAAATCAAAGAATAATTAATAAAATAAAAAAAGTTATATATATATATATAGCACTCAGCAGAGTGCAAGGCCTGCTTGCCCTAGCGACCTCGCGAGGGCGAGCTGCGAGACGTCGCCCTCGCGAGGCGCGAGCAGTCGCACAATTTCTATTTTTTTTTTCAAAATCAATTCTATTTTGCAAAAACCAACTCTTCTTTCTTCCCCACTACACAACTTTTACCACACACATCCAAAAATCACAAATTAGATCTCGTTGGAAAGATCTTGAAAAATCCTACAGGTTTCATGCAGAGCTAAAAATCCAATTTCACCTCTAAGGGTGTCAAAAATGCACTCAAAGACACTGTCTCGTCACACATTTACCATAACAGCAGCACTTTTCCAAAATCAAAACTTTTCATCCCCTTTGCCAAAAATTCCAAATTTTATATCAATCAAAAGAGAAAAACAAATGCTACAACTTTTATGAACAACTTGGAAACCAATTCCATCTCTAACCAAATCAAATTCTCAAACAAAGTTTCTGCCTACCCAAATTATTCTCAACAATAACCCAATCTTCCAAAATTCATAACTCCACATCCCCTTGGCAAAAAATTCCATACCATATAGCAATAAAAAGCTCAGACAATATAATACAATTCTTAAGAAGGACTCTACCTAGGTCAAATCCTCCCATTAATGAGGCTGTCCTGTTAGAGTTTATGAAATCAACATTTAACCTAAACCATAACAAAACTTTACAAATTTATATCTAACAATCCTTACATCCGAAATTTGCAAATAATACCTCATAAGAAAGATACAACAATCCTCTACAACTTTCCAGAAGGTCACTTGAGCCAATTTCACCCTTAACAGTCCAAAATTAATATCAGAACACAAAAAGCACAAAACCTATGCACTTAGAGTCACTTGCACACAAAACACATTTTGGGCTGAATTACCACCTGAACTTTTACAGACCATAACTTTCAATCTACACATCAAAAAAATTCATACTTAGTGGAGTTAGAAAGTTAACACAAAAATCTTCAACTTTCATGAAGACCAAATTAGCATATTCAATCCAAATAAACCTAAAAAAATCATCAAAGTTTCAGGTCACAAGGTTTGGATTACTGTTCATACAGCACCTACAACTCAATTTCAAGGCCAACTTCAAGCTTCTTCAAGGCACAATTTAGTATCACCTCATTTGCTCAACTATATATAGAGTTATGGTAAAAACATTGAAACACGTACAAGTCACATTTTCTAGATTTTCAACCTAAACCAAATCCTATCACTTCCATACCATTTCTACACCATTTCTACACCATTTCTCACTCTATTTACTTCTTATACCTATCATAGCTCACTCACATCTTATTCTTGAACATAAGGCCACAAATTACAGCACACACTTATCCCATCATCCGTCAAATTTTACATTAATCTTTAAGCATAATTTCACTTTCAATCATCTTAATTTCTCTACTTATATTCATTAGATTTTGCCTCATCAATTCATCAATCAACCATCAATTAAATAACCAAATTACATACCCACATACAACAACAAAATTCTCATCCAATTTAGTGTATAATCAACACAAAGAATGCATTTAACTACCAATTTATACATAAAGCACAATTCTTACCTATTTGAGCTTCAAATCTTCAAGTCCTCAAACTACCCCAACTCTCTCCCTCTCAACACCACCTACGACCCTCACCATCACAAGACTTAGGTTTGTACTTTTGTACATTTAAGAAGAGAAAGTAAGTAGGGTATGAGAGCCTTTTTGGTGTAGGTAATGGTTAATAGCAAGTAAGAAGACCCACGAAAATGCAAGGAGAAGAAGCCACGAAGAAAGGAGGAAAGAAGCCCTAAAATCAAACTCCAAAAACCTTTGAAAGACAAGTGTCTTGGAAGACTTGCTAACTCAAGATAAATATTAACCCTTTAAATAAAGGACTAAGTAGGCAAGTGACATGTGTCACTTGCCACTTGTCTCAGTTTTCTGCCTTCTACCGGTCAGTTTCCAAAAACAATGAAATTTCTACTCCAATTTCTGATGGCTCATATAAAAAATTCCTACAATCATGTATCCAATTTTTCAATGTCATTGGACAGTCTTTTCCAGTACCGGAAATCCAACCACTTGGTAATTTTGCCGGTCCGGTAAGGTACCCCGAAAAATTTCAGAAAAATTTTCTTAAATTTTCTAAAAATGGAAAACACACATAAATCACTCCAATTCAATTTTTCAAATTCAAATAACACATTTTTCACAAAAATTTCATTTAGAGCCACATATGCCGGGAAACGTCATGAATGCATGTACAATCATGTGCATGCGCAAAAATTTCAATTTATGCAAATATGGAGGCCATATTATGCATGAACATGCCGAGACTAGTTTACACACTCGTAACTCATCCTGAATTACCATTTTACCCTTCTCATCGGTGATGGGATATTACAATTCTCCCCTCCTAATAAAAATTTCATCCTCGAAATTCATTTTTGATACTGAAAAAGGTAGGGGTACTGTTATCTCATACACTCCTCTGTTTCCTATCAATTTTCGGTTTAGATATCATTTTTCCTCAATTATACCTGTGATGAATTTCAAAGTATTCAACTCTTTCCCTCCAGTTCAAGACCACATATATCGGATTATAACAATACTAATCGTAAATGCCTTAGTCTCCTTTTTGCCCTAATTATATAAGGATCACTTGATGTCAAACTTAGCTTCCCCTATTTCCTTTGTATCTCACCTCACTATACCTTGGCACAGGTGATACACTCCAGGACAAGTCTCTTCTCTTCTCTTTTTATTTTTATTTTTATGGAACACTGAACCTTCACATCTTTCTCCATATAGTCACAATTTTGATGTAATCCCCCAAGAATCCATTCGTCTTTCAAAACCTCTTTAATCAGATTTTCAATTCATTTCACTCACTAACGATATCCCAACTTGTTCTGACCTTTACTCAGGGTGATTGACTCTTTTTGTCGTCTCATTACTTGTAATCATTTTGCACTATACATTAATCTTATATGCTGAAGCTTTATGCCTATCACCAATAGTCAAGATTACAAGGAAACCAAACATATAATCACTCAGTTCGATATGCTTAGCCGTCAATTGCTCTTTTGAGGCACACTTACTAGGTCCTCTCTTTATTAGGTAATACACATATTTTATCCCATCAATTGTTCTCAAATCCTCAATTTAATCCCCTTTTTGCAAATCTGATGTTCCTTTACCATTATTTCTTAACTCGTGACTATACACTCTTTCTTACACTAGAATGAGTAACCTAGTATCCACAAATGTGGCACTCTGCTATAAAATGTTCTATTCGATACCTTTGATTGAAACATTAACTTTATTAGTATAGTTTCCCTCAGCACAGTTCTTTCAATCTTTTCCAATTCCAGATCTGCCTAGTCATATGTATCTCTCATATGTTTATGTCCACATCATGGCTCCACGCTTTCAAACCAGCTACTATTGCAGGGATTTTTAAGTCATAAATCTCAATTTAGCTCATGCAGCTATATTTATCTCTTGGTAACACAACATCATCATATACATTACAACCAATTCCCTCTTGATCTCAATTGGGAACCTCTAATGTCTATACAAAATCTCCAAATCCGAATGGCATACCTAACACTATAATCATTTTGTTTTCATGTATCGCTGATGCGGCTTATATATTTTCCCCTCAAGTATTCCACATTTCATCTTCCTTTGTTAATATAATCATAGTCTCCCCTTTATATCCTTTTGCTTGGATCACATTAACTTTCAATATCATAATCCCATCGGGGTAAGGTTCACTCCAAGAGATATAACCTCAAACTCATTGTGCTTATATATATATAGTTCTTGTGATTCCTTGAGTAACTAATTTTTTCAATGCCATAGTATGAGTACATGCTATCCTCAATCATTGAATTTTTTTTTTCCGACGGTTTTCAGCAGTTCTTTCAATTTCTCGATGATTTCACATTGACTTATGGTAATGTCTGTTCATTGATACCTGTTGCTCCACACATTTCAATCTATCACCAACCATAACTTCCTGTGTTGGAAACCCCATCATTAAAGATACTTTGTGGTTCCCAAACATATTTCCCCAACCTCTGATGTGGACTAAATTTCAACATACAGTAATAAGTCTGTCTCCTCGAATTGTTAAAATCCTCTTCCTCTTCTGTACATCAACAAAATAGTTTATACACTCCCAATAGCTTTTTCCATCTCTCATGCTTGAGTCTTTACTATAGATGTAACTCCAATATTCTCATTTTTTAAATAAAAAAAACATCACGTCACAACTTTTCCGAGAGACTTGTAATTTTATCACAAAATTCCCTCTATTACGTCTGTCAATTCCTTTATGAAGCAAACCCGATTGACCGGACCTTGGCCTACTATGGAAAAATTACTCAATTCCATTGTTGAATCGAGAGAAGAGCTTATGATCCCTACTACTAGCCATGGGATCATTGATCATAAACAAAATTGCTTTCTTACCCTATCTCAGTGATTCTAGGTACAAACCTCGATATTATTTATAATTCCTTGTCAATCACCTTTTGCCCATAAGTACTTATTGGTCATTCTTACTACTTCAAGAAAATCATTTTCAACATTTCATATTATCTTGCAAGATCAATTTGTATCATGACTCCAATGGTCAATACATCCGCGAGAATAAAGCGTAAAGAGGCATTAAGCACTTTCATTTTCATTAACACCCTGGCAGATACCATCCAAAATCCTTACATCTTATTGACAGATGTGTTTATATCATGTGACCACGTACTCACATTTGCTACTGCTACTTACATTACAATTACTCTAGATAACCTTTCTATCCTTGTTCCTGCCCATGACTGGAGTGTACTATTTGCTCATTACAGGAACCCATTTTTATAGGCCAATAAAGTGGCTTGCACTTCTTCCTCACTTTACCCCACATATTGACAGCGATTCTAATTTACAGTTTGAGTGCATTCACTCTACTCCTTTGCTTTATCATATTTTCCATAATTGCATACACACATGCAACCCAAACTTAGGCACATTTTAAGCACTAATAAGGTCAAGTTTCTATTATTTCATCGTCCATATGTATATTCTCAATCTATTTCAAATTATAGACGCAGAAGCATCAAGAAGCGTCATCTCAGTATCTCAGACATGTTATTACGCCAAATCATAACTTTTATCACACTTCAAATCCAAATCTATCCTTTCACAGTTATAGAAACTTATTTCTTTTGACCGGGCTTGTACACTTTAATCTCATCATTTCTCTTTTTTTTTTTCAAACTATATCTTCACTTACGATACACTATATTCCATAACACACAAATCACTACATACAAGTCCAAATCCTAACTACCTAGTCATCCTGAGCTTTTGATCTCTCATAGACATATTCACATATTCTTAAGCTAAATCATAACTCCCATCACTTTTAACCAATATTTTTTTTCATAACCATATTTGACCTCTCCAGACTATAGCAAATTTCGTTTTTCGTTCAACTCAATTTATACACTTTAAATCTCATTATTTATTTTGATATCACTTCTTTCTAAATCAGCCCTTGCCAATATATTCACATGCAGATCACATTCGAGGGTTTTTAATTACAGTATAATATGAATGTCATTTTTCATTATTCCTTTCCCATTTCCAATTGCCCATAAACCTTCATTGGCTCATATTCTGACATATCACCACTTTTCTCATACTTCATCACTTAACACATGTTCATGTGTATGACCCATACCCATACGACTCAGACTAGGGATCAGTTGCTACGGTTTGCTATGACATGACTTTAATGTAGGTGACTTTACCCATGTTTCAGTAAATGCCTATAAAAGTTCGTACTTCTGGGCTCTGATACCACCTAAATGTAACACCCCACTCTCACATGACCCGAACCCGACAACGAGGTTGATATCCGAGCCCGTGCCCTGCGAGTGTGATGTGCTACATCACTCAGTCAAAACTCCGCATACATTTTTTTTTCAAAATCAATTTTCTATTTTGCAAAAACCAACTCTCCTTTCTTCCCCACTACACAACTTTTACCACACACATCCAAAAATCACAAATTAGATCTCGTTGGAAACATATTTAAAAATCCTATAAGTTTTATGAAGATCTAAAAATCCAATTTCACCTCTAAGAGTGTCAAAAATGCACTCAAAGACACTGCCTCGTCACACATTTACCATAACAGTGCAGCGCTTTTCCAAAATCAGAACTTTTCATCACCTTTGCCAAAAATTCCAAATTTTATATCAATCAAAAGAGAAAAACAAATGCTACAACTTTCATGAACAACTTGGAAACCAATTTCATCTCTAACCAAATCAAATTCTCAAACAAAGTTTCTTCCTACCCAAATTATTTTCAACAATAACCCAATCTTCCAAAATTCATAACTCCACATTCCCTTGGCGAAAAATTTCATACCATATAGCAATAAAAAGCTCAGACAATATGCTACAATTCTCAAGGACTTAGAGCCAAATTCCATCTCTACCTAGGTCAAATCCTCCCATTAATGTGGCTGTCCTGTTAGGGTTTATGAAATCAGCATTTAACCTAAACCATAACAAAACTTTACAAATTTATATCTAATAATCCTTATATCCGAAATTTGCAAATAATACCTCATTAGAAAGCTACAACAATCCTCTACAACTTTCCAAAAGGTCACTTGAGCCAATTTCACCCTTAACAGTCCAAAATTAATATCAGAACACAAAAAGCACAAAACCTATGCATTTAGAGTCACTTGCACACAAAACACATTTTGGGCTGAATTACTACCTGAACTTTTATAGACCATAACTTTCAATATACACATAAAAAAAATTCATACTTAGTGGAGTTAGAAAGTTAACACAAAAATCTTCAAATTTCATGAAGACCAAATTAGCAAATTCAATCCAAATCAACCTAAAACAAATCATCAAAGTTTCAGGTCACAAGGTTCGGATTACTGTTCATACAACACCTACAACTCATTTTCAAGGCCAAATTCAAGCTCCTTCAAGGCACAATTTAGTATCACTTCCTTCATATGAATTCTAGACATACTTCTTAAGTTTAATTCAAGCCAAACCTCACCTCATTTGCTCAACTATATATAGAGTTATGGTAAAAACATTGAAACACGTACAGGTCACATTTTCCAGATTTTCAACCTAAACCAAATCCTATCACTTCCATACCATTTCTACACCATTTCTCACTCTATTTACTTCTTATACCTATCATAGCTCACTCACATCTTATTCTTGAACATAAGGCCACAAATTACAGCACACTCATCCCATCATCCGTCATGTTTTACACTAGTCTTTAAGCATAATTTCACTTTCAATCATCTTAATTTCTCTACTTATATTCATTAGATTTTGCCTCATCAATTCATCAATCAACCATCAATTAAATAACCAAATTACATACCCACATACAACAACAAAATTCTCATCCAATTTAGTGTATAAACAACACAAAGAATGCATTTAACTACCAATTTATACATAAAGCACAATTCTTACCTATTTGAGCTTCAAATCTTCAAGTCCTCAAACTACCCCAACTCTCTCCCTCTCAACACCACCTACGACCCTCACCATCACAAGACTTAGGTTTGTACTTTTGTACATTTAGGAAGAGAAAGTAAGTAGGGTATGAGAGCCTTTTTGGTGTAGGTAATGGTTTAATAGCAAGTAAGAAGACCCACGAAAATGCAAGGAGAAGAAGCCACGAAGAAAGGAGGAAAGAAGCCCTAAAATCAAACTCCAAAAGCCTTTGAAAGACAAGTGTCGTGGAAGACTTGCTAACTCAAGATAAATATTAACCCTTTAAATAAAGGACTAAGTAGGCAAGTGACAAGTGTCACTTGCCACTTGTCCCGATTTTCTGCCTTCTACCGGTCAGTTTCCAAAAACAATGAAATTTGTACTCCAATTTTCGATGGCTCATATAAAAAATTCCTACAATCATGTATGCAATTTTTCAGTGTCATTGGAAAGTCTTTTCCAGTACCAAAAATCCAATCAGTCTGCCATTTGACAATTTTTTCGGTTCGAAAAGGTACCCCGAAAAATTTCAGAAAAATTTCCTGAAATTCCCTAAAAATGGAAAACACACATAAATCACTCCAATTCAATTTTTCAAACACAAATAACACATTTTTCACAAAAAAAATTTCATTTAGAGCCACATATGCCGGGAAACGTCATGAATGCATTTACAATCATGTGCATGCGCAAAAATTTCAATTTATGCAAATATGGAGGCCATATTATGCATGAACATGCCGAGACTAGTTTACACACTCGTAACCCGTCCTGAATTACCATTTTACCCTTCCCATCGGTGATGGGATGTTACACTATTTCCTTGAATTAATTTTCTAGTCACAAGCCCGACCAGATGAGCCTTGAGAAGGGAAAAATCATTTTGATCCTTCGGTGGGAGAAGAAGGGCCAGCAACCGGATCGACAGGAGAAGACGGCGGAGAGACATCCATTTCCTCATCTGAACTCAGGTCTAGCATCTCATTCGACAAGACCTGTTTTTCCTTTTCGGCTATCTCTCTCATCTCCTCCAATGAAAGGCTGAGCTCAGAGGGAAGCATCGGCTCGACATAATCCTTGAAGGAAGGACCATCCGACCCGTCAGGGAGGCAAACGCTGTTGCAGCTCCTCAAGATGGAAAGAGCTAAGTCGCAAGCAAATTCCAGACACTCCTTGTGTAAATACCGCTCTTTCCATCGCTTGATCGCTCGACCTTTGCTCCTCGACGAGCCTCAGCCCAGAGTTTCTTCTCGCCTTCATTTTATCTCACACCGCCATGATCATGGAGGGCTTTCGAACGGAGCTCCTCCTCCACTCTCGCCTTTGAAGTGGCATCGAGCACCTTTTTCCTTAGGCCCTCAATACGGAGCTGCAACACCCGGCATTCACTTTCCATCTCACCCTGGAAGTAATCACTCTACTCCTCTCCTCCTCCCCTGAAGCGAGTTGAGCTCTAAAAACGCTCCTCTCTTCCTCCAAAACGATCTTCTCCTCCTCCAGTGAAGAGAGTTGAGCTCGAAAGACTTCCTTCTCCTCTTTCGCCTCTGCGAGCTCAGCTCTTAAAGTATTAATTTGCTCAAGAAGATCATGAACCTCCCGGTCCATTATCTAGTTTACTTCATTGAGTTGATCAAGACGCTGATGCATCACAGAGGAAAACGCCAGATCCCTAGCACAGCTGCGGACGAGACTAGCCATCAGCTCTTTATTGTTCAGTGTATCCAAAAATTTCTTGTCCGCAGGAGGAACAGCCTTCTGGTCAATGTGCAGAGCCACATTGATGTCCCTAATCGATGCAGCCTTATCAAGGCTGATCGTGGACACCTATTTTCTACCTCTGCAGGCTCGCTCTTTCCCCTTACCTTTATCTAATCGGGGCGCTTGCTTTTCCCCCTCTCCTCTGTCCAGTTGACAGGATGATTGATCAGCACTCCGAGCGGTCTTTTTTCTTTTGAGCGGAGGCTCCATCTCTTCCTTCGAATCCGCTCGGTCCGCACTCACTGGTTGGACCGGCAACGATGCTGACACGCCAGGTCGGTCTTCAGTGGACGGAAGGGCCAGCAATGCCGAAGATTGGTCCAACACCATTGGCTAAGTGATGTCTCCGCTAGCCTCTACCTCCTTCCTTTGCTTCTTCACCTTCGAAGAAGATCTAGGCCCCTTGGCTTGCCTTTTAGATTTGGGGAGATTGGAAGACTCGGCGAAATCCTTGACCTTCACCATGGCTGCACAATTATAGAAGCAGGTTAGAAATCGAAACTAGTACTTGTGAATACAGCAGATAGTTAAACTAAACGGAGTTAACCAGGAGGGGCAGTTTCCTCTTCTAGCCCTCTAATTCGAAGAGGAGGATCAATTAAAAAGGCATCGGCCGATGCCCCTCCATGATATCCCAGAACGAGATGGTCGAAAAAATACCGACCGAGCGCCTTGATCCTATCGATCACTTCCCACTCCTCCCTAAAAAGGTGTAGATCGACAATATCATTCCATTGCTCGGCCAGGGGATACCTTCACGGTCGGGATTCAAAGGTGGATCCTGGGGGCCTCACAAAAAAGTACTTCGTCTTCCACGCTTTGATTGATCCCATTGCTCCAAAGGGCGATATCTCGCATCCCTATACTGGAGATGAGGGATCCCAGCCCCGACGTTTGAGCTCTGGTTCATTCTTAAAAAATATCGCAGGACACCGACTGATGGTGGATACCTGAAATAATGGCACAATAAAGTCAAACCGTTGATGAACCTCCAACCATTTGGAGGAATCTGGCTCGACCCTAATTGGTAGGTGCGCCATACCTCATTGATGATCGGGGCGTATGAAAACTTCGTACCACCGATCGAGAAAAAGCTGTCACAAACAGCGAAGAAGCCGCCCCCACTGCTATGAATCCTTTCGCTCTTGCCAGCCAGCCTAGGTCCCCAAGACGAAGGGATATTATTCTTAATAATCAACCGATTCAACTCCCTTTCGGTCTTCGTCGAAGGGTCGCTCGGTGGCTTTTCAACAATTTGCCCATCCTTCCAGGCACTCACTCCGATTTCCTCATTTTCCCTTGACTCCAATGCTTCATTTCCGCCGGCATCCGGCACCTCCATCGTTTCTGCCATTATCTCCAGCGACCCAACAACTTGTAAAGCTCCCTCAGCGGCCAGTTCCTGATGGAGCTCCCTCAGAACTGTACTTACTTCCCCACTAAGACTCGGGGATGCCCGTGGAGAAGGTTGGCGAGGAGGCGACGGAGAAGGAGAGGGGGAGCTAGTTTCGTTCCTCAGCCTAAGTTCATCTCTAGGGCTAGTCGACGATATGGTTACTGAAAATCAAACTCACAGAACAAGGAAAGGAAGAAGTACGTACCTAGTTTAGAAACTGGAATTGGGGATTTGGTTGACGGTGAAAAAGGAAATTTTGACGACTGTGAACAAAGAGATGAAGAAGAGAGGAAGCAAAGATTGAAGAATCGAACACGTAGAAAGTGAAGAAGTGTGTCAATTTTGAGCATTTATAACAAGATACTGATCGGGCGTACAGATGGAACTTGGACGTGTGGCAAAATCTGAGCCGTGCAAATTAGGGTTATCAATTACCCATAGCAGCGCAGCAATTGAAAGGACGTATGTGACATCTGCACAACGGTTACAAATACGTTCCGTTTTAAATTTTGAAAGCCTGTCAGAGGACACGTGCCGTTAGTAATGATTAACTAAGACTTTATGTTTATTACCAACAACCAACCTTTACTCCCTTGTTTATTTTACTTCTTCTCTCAACTTGTTGTACCCTAGTTCAGTCTTGTATTGTTTTCTCTTCTGTGGATTTTCCTTGTGTTATTTTTCTTCTTCCACCTCCTTATCACTCTTTTTTATATCTTTGTATCATTGTTCTTTATAATCTACCTAGAGGTCAACCAATCTAAATGATCTCTCATTTGCCTCCATTCCCTGCTCATTTAGTTATTTTCTGTATTTTTATCCTTTTTTGTTTAGGAATTTTTTTCAAAATTACAATTCGCCTATTTTCTTTTCCTACAACTTAGGATATAACTTAAGAATTCTTTTTTAAGAAAAAGGATGGAACATGACAGATGTGTATCAATTATCAGAGACTCAACATGGTGACCATTAAGAACAAGTATCCTCTTTCACGAATAGATGATTTGTTTGACCAGCTGCAGGGAGCAATGGTCTTTTCAAAGATTGATCTTAGGTCAGGCTATGATCAGCTCAGAATCAAGGAGTCCGATGTAAGCAAGACATGTAGGAAAATTCCGGTGTGAGCATCACATGCCCACGGTGTGGAAAACAAAATTTTTTTTTCCAGTACCTTCCGGAAAGCCAGGATCCATGTGTCTATATAACAAAGTCAAACCAAAACGACTAAAGGAGACCGTCTCTAACGGTATCCACGCAGAGATCGGAGAACCTAACCGGGACAAACCCTTTCACCCGGGAATAGCTAGAACAAATTAAAGACTGCTAGATCTTACCTTTGTTCTATGGAGAGCTTGATTCAACGATGGAAGAAGGAAGAAACTTGGAGAGAAGAGTGGAAATCGTTGATGCTTTGAAAGGAAAGTTGAAAAACACTTTTCATTAGCCTCCCATCAAAACCAACGAACCTAACCTTCATCTTTCATCATCTATTTATATGTCTTTAACAATTAAGAGACATACAAAAGCTAGGTGGAGAAGCATCCACGTTAGCTTATATATATATATATATATATTAAAGTTAAAGATGATAAGGCTTCCTCCTCCTCTTCCACGTATAGCATATATATATATATATATATATTAATTATTTAATTAATTAATCATATATATATATATGTATATAACTGCTGAAGTGGTCCAGTCACACTGGGGTCGATCCTACCGGCCTACCGGGTCCCGGTATGGGAAAAACCTCCAGAAACGTTTTTCAGCAATATCGATGTCGCGATCTCATCGGGATCCATTTAATCCGATTGCTCTCCATTTATTAGATTTCTGTCCAAAACTATTTTACGAGTTCTCCGAGACACTCTTATGCGTGTGACCCATTAGGTTCCCGGTTATGTTGGCCACTTATATTAACACTTAATCTGAGCAAGTCATGAGCGGTATCTAGCAACACATCATGACCCCCAATTGATCGGAAAGTAATTGGTTTGACGAATAAACATATATTCATCATGGACCATATCACGAACCTTTCCATAGACAATTACCGTGCAATTCGTCCTTTCACCATGCTATACCCTACTTGGTTATGAGTATGGGCAAAGTGTCAACTCTTACTAGACTGAGTATGTCAAATCTAGTCCAGTGATTTCAGTTCTTGTCCTGGACTCATTACTTAATACTAAATATGTCAACGAAGACACTTTCATGACATATGTACTCGATCGAGATTTCCAAGTAATGACCCGACAAGAGGCCATGGGTATCATCTTCGCTATCACGTAGTGGTGAATCCTCTATTGGCTACTCAATTACCTTCAATACCTCAAACTATACCCAATCACCACCCTATGAGCGACCTCTCGAGGCAATAAGGAATGGAGTCAAAGCACGTAATCAAGATCCAAGATATCCTCGAGTACCTCAAGTCTAAGGATACTGCGCCATTGCTATGATGAGATTATCACCGACATTAGAATAGTACATCCATGTGATGATCTCATAGCGAGTCAACCAATGTACTTACTACCTCTAGTAAGCATCCACATCTCAACCCTAAATATCTCATATTTACGCTTCGAGATCCATCGCTGATCAAATCAAGGAGCTTGAGATGTGCTAGTCTTTCCGGATTACCGATGTCCAGTCTCAGTAATCCTATGACTACGGATGATTTAGATACTGACATAATTGCACATGATAGGAATCTCAATAGTATGATCACATCATAATTTCCTTCATGCTATGTCATATATCAAGGACTTCATTAATTTGCTTATAGATCAATATCCATTCATAAATAATGAACATCAAATTAATGAAATATGCCTTTCTTTATTTATTTATAAAGAATGTACACAATTTTATTAAAAAGCGCTAAAAGGCGATTGCCTTTAGGGCACTACTCTAACAATCTCCCACTTGACCTAAAGTCAATCGCCTTGATATCTAATACCATAGACGAGTACATGAGAATCAAAACTCTTTTGTGATAATAGCTTTGTCAACGGATCAACAATATTCTGCTCGGTGGGAATTCTCTCTATCTGCACATCACCTCGACCAATGATCTCCCCGATCGGTGATATCTCATGAGTACGTGTTTGATCGTTGATGAGACCTTGGTTCCTTCACTTGCAAATAGCCCCATTGTTGTCACAATACAATCAGATGGGCCCATCATCGCTAGGAACCACACCAAGTTCAAGAATGAACTTCTTGATCCAAACCGCCTTTGTTTTCGCATCCGAAGCGGCAATGTACTCGCCTCGATCGTTGAATCGCCAGCGTCTCTTGTTTGGAACTCTTCCAACCGACCGCCCACTGCTCAGGTGAATATGCAACCTGATTGGGATTTGGAATCATCCTTATCGATTGAAAACGCATCTGATACCCGCCACTTTGAGACCTCCATCTCCATATATCAAGAAAACATCCTTAGTCCTTAGCAAGTACTTCAGATATTCTTGACACCGCTTCAATGACCCTCACCAGATCCGATTGGTATCTGCTTGTAACACTTAAAGCATATGATACATCGGTGTCGTATATAGCATAGCATACATGATAGATCCAACCACGATGCATACATGAGATCATATTCATGCACATCCTCTCATCTTGTGTCTTAGACACATAGATTTCGAGAGTGTTATCCCATGAGTGATGGGAAGGTACCTCTCTTGATTGTTCCATGCTAAACCTCTTTAGCATCTTGTCTATGTATCGCTGATTGTGAAAGACCAAGCAATCTTTTGATCTATCTCTATAGATCCTTATCCCAAGGATATAAGTTGCTTCACCAAGGTCTTTCATGGAAAATTGTTTGACAACTAAATCTTGACTGATTGTAGCATCGAGACATCGTTTCCTAGTAATAATATATCATCTACATATAACACAAGGAATACGATTGCAGTCCCATTAACCTTCTTATACACACAGTATTCATCCGAATTTTGTGAGAAACTAAACTCTTTGATTACCTCATCAAAACGAATATTCCAACTCTGGATGCTTGCTTCAATCCATAGATGGATTTTGAAGCTTGCATACCTTTTCGCCATCATAGAGATGAAGCCCTCGGGTTGTGTCATATACACATCCTCGCCTAGATTCCCATTTAGAAAGTCGTCTTCACATCCATTTGCCATATCTCATAATCATAATGAGTGGCAATGGCTAGGAGTATCCTAATGGATTTAAGATTGCTCTTCGGGTCAAGGTCTCGTCAGAGTCAACTCCTTGTCTTTGACGAAAACCTTTAGCCACAAGCCTTACTTTATAGGTAATTACATTACCATCCATGTCGGTTTTCTTTTGAAACCCATTTGCACCCTATGGGTTTGATTCCTTCGTGCCTCAACCAAAGTCCATACTTGGTTTTCATACATGGAATCCATTTCACTTCATGTCTCAAGCCATTTCTCGACTCAACTCTTCGTAACCTCTTCATAGTAGTAGGCTCATCATCTTCTATGAGTAATACGTCATCCTGTTCATTCACGAAATCCATATCTCTAGAACAGAGCATATCCTACGTGACCTACTTAATTTCATGTGTTGTAGAAGGTTGAATCTGTTATTTCATCTGTATGAGTCACAGCTTGAGTTCGAGCAATTGATCTGCGGCCTGCTCGAGCATCTTGAACTTCTTCAAATTCTATTTTGCTCCCACTGCCTTCTTGTAAAAGAAACTTTTTCTAAAAAGACAGCATGCTTTGAAACAAACACCTTTTGTTCCTCGGAAGGTAGAATCGATATCCCATTGTTTCTTTAGGATATTCAACTAACAAACACTTGTCGATTTTGATCAAGTTTATCTCGACTATGTCCGCTTCACATAAGCAGACAACCCCAAACTTTCAAATGAGTAAGATAGGGTCTTTGTTAGTCCACATCTCATATGGAGAAACATCAACTGCTTTTGATGGAACTCGCTTAACAAGTAAACAAATTGCCTCGAGTGCATACCCCAAAAGGATTTTGGTAACTTTCAAAGCCCATCATTGATCGTACCATGTCTAACAAGGTTCGATTTCTTCTTTCTCGCCACACCATTATGTCAGTGGTGTGTAAGGAGGAGTCCATTGAGATAAAATCTCATTATCTCGAGATAATCCAAAACTGCTGGTCTAAGTATTCCCACCACGATCGATCGCAATGTCTTGATACTTTTCCCAAGTTGGTTTTCTACTTTATTTCAATTGTTTGAACTTTTCAAATGCTTCGATTTGTATCTCATCGACATGTACCCCATATCGAGAATAATCATCGATAAAGGTAATGAAGTAAAGACAACCACTTGTAGCATGGATGGACATCGGACCACATACATCTGAATGTATTAGGTCTAATACTCCAGTCGCTTGTTCACCCTTTTCCTTAAAGGGCAACTTAGTCATCTTGCCTAATAAACAAGATTCACATGTGTCATATGATTCATAATCAAATGACCCTAAACTTCCACTCTTATGGAGCTTAGCTATGCGTCTCATTTATATGGCCAAGGCGACAATGCCATAAGTAAGTTGATTTTAAATTATCTCGTTTATGTCTTTTCGTGTCATTGACATTCATAATTGGATGTAACATATCTAATATGTAAATTCCATTGCATAATGTACCAGTACCATAAAACATTCCATTCAAACTAATAGAACAACCATTGTTACTAAAAGTCACATGGAAACCAAATTTATTTAAACAAGAAATGTATAATATGTTCTTTGTTAAAACAGTACAAAATAACATTCATCCAATTTAATTACAAGCCCAGTGGGGAGTGACAAAAGTAAGTGCTACGGCTAATGCAAAGAACTCTTGCTCCATTTCCCACACGCAGTCTAGTTCTCCTTCACGAGTCATCTCTCATCCTCGAGGCCCTCGCATATCATTGCATATGTGAGCCGTAACCGTATCTAATACCCATATGTTATGATCGAAACAAGATAACCTCAATGACAAACATACCGAAGAAGTCGAGGCATCCGATGCCTTCTTCGCTTCAGCCTCCAGATAGACTTTACGGCCCTCTTCCAAAGGGCTGTCTTGCCACAATGGAAGCAAGTTCCTTTAGTGCGATCTCTTTGGTTTTTCTTGGCTATACTATACTTCCTTTCTTAGACCTCTTCTTCTTCGCTTTTTTTCTTGAAACTAGAAGAAGAGTCCACCATAAGCACTTGCTTGCTATCCTTCTTGATAGCTTTCATTGCCTCGAGCAGATTGATCAACTCGTGGATTGTCGTGGATATTTGATTCATCCGATAGTTTAACACAAACTGTGAATAACTATCAGACAATCCAACTAGAATTAAGTCAACACTTAATTCATAATCCATGACAAAACCTAAGACAACCAACCTCTCAATACACCCATTCATCTTCAGTGCATACTGCACTGCAGATGAACCTGGAGTCATCTTAGTAGTGAAGAGTAACCTCGAGGTCTCGAACCTTTCAGACCGAGCTTGCTCATCAAACAGCTCCCTAAGATGAATGGTATGAGGTGTTCGCTTAAAGCGAAACAAAACCCTGAGGTCTCGAGTTCGAGTACCAGAGGGGACAATACCTTCACTGTACAATGGATCGCAGGCCCAGAGTGTCTGGATCCAATACTGAATGCAGATCGCGGGCCCATAGTGTACGGATCTGACTGGGGGTCGCATGGCCAGAGTCCATGGGTCCTACAGGGTGGGGCCGCGTGGCCAGAGTTCACGGACCCTACACAAAATGTTCTAGTGGGTCGATATCCGACATTCCTAAAAATGACCTTGGGTTTACCCAACAAGCCACCTTAGGTCAATCGGTAGGTATCAGTCATACCAATTGTATCTTAGATATCCGACATTACTAAAATGACCTTGGGTTTACCCAACAAGCCACCTTAGATCAATCGGCAGGTATCGGTCATACCAATTACTTTATAGATGCAACTATCGACTAGTGCTATCAACTCGTGATGTAGGCACACACATTTGGTTATCAACTCTTGATGCGTGTACATCTGATGTACACTACCCAATTTCGCCTCATTCACATCAACCTTTCGAGTTTACTCAACAAATCAACGCTTCTAGTGAAAACCGACCCATTAATCCGAAAATCTTATTTTCATGGTTCGAACATATTCGTATAGAGTGAGCTTGGGTTTACCCAACAACCCAACTCTATAAGAACTTTGGTTCTCCCCATATTAATGGAAGACGTGAGTTTTCATATTAAGTGTGAGGGTTTTCAGGTCTCATCTTCTTCTTCTCCAAGCTATAGGATTATAGTCACCATGACTATATGGAATGATTTAGGGCAATTCATCAATCACATTGAATCTTGACCTAAAATCATCCATCATCCCACCTATGCATGTTGTAAGTCGACTTATGCCTCTGTGTAAGTCGACTTATGCAAGTGTAAGTCGACTTATGCAACTGTGCACGAACAAGTCGACTTGTAACATTGTGCAAGTCGACTTACGTTGTCTACAAAGGTACGGACAAGTCGACTTATCCGTCTGGAATTGCTATCTAATCGGCTAATTTCTCAATCCGTGCAGTTCAAAATCACAACACCAAGTCTAATACACTTTACCTTGATGTACCAATGAAACACTTTCATTGTTGCTAACCATATATAGTCAAACTATACATGAAAAACTTGAAATCGATGAATACACTCTTATTCATTTAGATTTCCAAATAATTTTGAGAATATCAAACTATCACCCTAAGTATCTCTAGGTAGTCTACACTTTATCAAGACTACTTGACACATCGGGTCACAAAATTTGTGACGCCAAAACAATCAAGATAAGGGAATATACTCACGAGACGCTAATGAGACACATTTGGCATCCGAAAATTGTTTGGAAACCCAATTTCAAGAAAATCAGTTTGGCAAGCATGCAACATCAATGTAAAACATTTTTGATCACATTAAAAATGATCCAAGGCATTGGAATTGAAATCTACACAATTTCTTATTTCAAACAAAACAGCTCCAGCAACTTTCTCAAAACTGCCAAGCTTTTCCTTTTGCTTAAAAAACTCATTGAAAAAATTTCAATAAATTCTGAGAAAATTACAGAGGTTACAACACGTTCACAACATGCTCCATAAATTTTTTCAGGATTTATTTCCATCAAAAACTCATTCAACCTCAGCAAAAAAACCAATGTAGAATCTGTGTTCCTCAACACAGTTATTCCAAGCAGCATACAATAAATTCTCAAATAAATAGTAAATCACCTCGAAAACATTTTTCCTTTCTCATAGACATTAATAAACATCTTAGAGACATTTCGACGAAAGAAAATCAAAAAAAAAAATTTATACAATTTATTCTCGAATTTATAAGCATGCCTATTCAAGGAATGTGCACAAAGACAGCAACCAGAACATTGGGGAATAAATTAGCAAAACCATATCAAATCACATTGATAAATCCCGAGCTTCCACAGACATATGCAACAACATCTTGTGAACATATCTGGGAAAGAAAATTTCGAAAACTATATTTCTACACTGAATTCGAAATTCACACAATCAACATGCATCATCATCACAAGCAGTAGGCAACTCCGACCTAGTCATGGTTTTTCGTTATATACGACACAAGTGTCTCTGATACTACTGTAGGAAAATCTCGGTGTGAGCATCACATGTCCACGGTGCGGAAAACAAAATTTTTTGTTCCGGGACCTTCCCGAAAGCCAGGATCCATGTGTCTATATAACAAAGTCAAACCAAAACGACCAAAGGAGACCGTCTCTAACGATATCCACGTAGAGATCGGAGAACCTAACCGGGACAAACCTTTTGACCCGGGAATAGCTAGAACAAATTAAAGACTGCTAGATCTTACCTTTGTTCTATGGAGAGCTTGATTCAACGATGGAAGAAGGAAGAAACTTGGAGAGAAGAGTGGAAATCGTTGATGCTTTGAAAGGAAAGTTGAAAAACACTTTTCATTAGCCTCCCTTCAAAACCAACGAACCTAACCTTCATCTTTCATCATCTATTTATATGTCTTTAACAATTAAGAGACATACAAAAGCTAGGTGGAGAAGCATCCACGTTAGCTTATATATATATATATATATATATATATATATATATATAAAAGTTAAAGATGATAAGGCTTCCTCCTCCTTTTCCACGTATGGCATATATATATATATATATATATTAATTCTTTAATTAATTAATCATATATATATATGTATATAATCATGAAGTGGTCCACCACACTGGGTCCTACCTACCGCCTACCGAGTCCCTGTATGGGAAAAACCCCTGGAAATATTTTTCAGCAATATCGATGTCGCGATCTCATCGGGACATATCTCGATCTCATCGTGATCCATTTAATCCGATTGCTCTCCATTTATTGGATTTCTATCCAAAACTATTTTACGAGTTCTCCGAGACACTCTTATGCGTGTGACCCATTAGGTTTCCGGTTATGTTGGCCATTTAGATTAACATTTAATCTGAGCAAGTCATGAGCGGTATCTAGCAACACATCATGACCCCCAATTGACCGGAAAGTAATTGGTTTGAAGAATAAACATATATTCATCATGGACCATATCACGAACCTTTCCATAGACAATTACTGTACAATTCGTCCTTTCACCATGCTATACCCCACTTGGTTATGAGTATGGGCAAAGTGTCAACTCTTACTAGACTGAGTATGTCAAATCTAGTCCAAGTGATTTCAGTTCTTGTCCTGGGACTCATTACTTAATACTAAATATGTCAACGAAGACACTCTTCATGACCTATGTACTCTGATCAGAGATTTCCATGTAATGACCCTGACAAGAGGCCATGGGTATCATATTCTGCTATCACAGAAGTGGTGAATCCTCTATTGGCTACTCAATTACCTTCGAATACCTCAAACTGTACCCAATCACCACCTTATGAGCGACCTCTGTGAGGCAACAAGGAATGGAGTCAAAGCACAGAATCAGCATCCAAGATATCCTTGAGTACCTCAAGTCTAAGGATACTTGCGCCATTGCTATGATGAGATTATCACTGACATTAGAATAGTACATCCATGTGATGATCTCATAGCAGGTCAACCAATGTACTTACTACCTCTAGTAAGCATCCACATCTCAACCCTAAATATCTCATATTTACAGTTTCTGAGATCCACTGCTTGATCAAATCAAGGAGCTTGAGATGTGCTAGTCTTTCCGGATTACCGATGTCCAATCTCAGTAATCCTATGACTACGGATGATTTAGATACTGACATAATTGCACATGATAGGAATCTCAATAGTATGATCACATCATAATTTCCTCTATGCTATGTCATATATCAAGGACTTCATTAATTTGCTTATAGATCAATATCCATTCATAAATAATGAACATCAAATTAATGAAATATGCCTTTCTTTATTTATTTATAAAGAATGTACACAATTTTGTACAAAACGCGCTAAAGGCGATTGCCTTTAGGGAACTACTCTAACAAGACAATCTTCAAGACACGATATGGACATTATGAGTTCCTAGTCATGCCATTTGGTTTGACCAATGCTCCAGTTGCTTTCATAGATCTTATGAATAGAGTTTTCAAGGAGTATCTAGATCAGTTTGCTATAGTGTTTATTGATGACATTCTGGTGTATTTCAAGAGTGAAGGGGAACATGAGGAGCATCTCAGGATTGTGTTGCAGACATTGAGGGAAAGGAAATTTTATGTCAAATTCAACAAATGTGAATTCTTGCTTCATAAGGTGATATTCCTTGGACATGTGATTTCTAAAAAATGGGGTACATGTTGATCCAAAAAATGTTAAAGCAGTGGTGAATTGGCTTGCACCCAAAACAATGACAGAGGTGAGGAGTTTTTTTGGGTCTAACAGGTTATTATAAGAGGTTTGTGAAAGGATTTTCTATGATAGCTGCTTCGATGACCAAGTTATTGAGGAAGAATAAAAAATTTATCCAGAGTGAGGAATGTCAGAAAAGTTTTGAGGAGTTCAAGCACAGATTAACAAGTGTTCCAATTTTGATTTTGCCTATGGGAGATGAGGGTTATACAATGTATAGTGATGCCTCAAGAAAGGATTTAGGTTGTGTGTTGATGCAGGGAGACAGGGTGATAGCTTATGCTTCGCAGCAATTGAAGTCTTATGAGTTAAATTACCCAACCCATGATTTGCAATTAGTAACAGTGATTTTTGCCTTAAAGATTTAGAAACATTATTTATATAGGGTTCAAACAAGGATCTTTACTGACCATAAAAGTCTCAAGTACTTACTAAGTCACAAAGAGCTAAATTTGAGACCGAGAAGGTGGATTAAGTTGTTTAAGGATTATGATTTGTTGATTGAGCACCATCCAGGGAAGGCAAATGTAGTGGCGAATGCCTTGAGTCGGAAATCTTCTATAGCCTATGTTCAAACAGATTATCTGCCTTTATTGAAAGAGATGGATAAGCTTAAAATAAGTTTGAAACAGGTGGAACTGAATTGTATCATTGCCAATTTCAGAGTGAGACCGATACTTAGGGAGAAAGTTAAAGAGTTACAAGCACAAGATACAGAATTGAACAAGCTTCGAGAAGAAATTCAGAATGGCAAGAAGTCTGAAGTGGTAGTGGGGGATGATGGACTCATGACTGTTGAAAATAGTTTTTGTATCTCGAATGTCAAGGAGGTGAAGGATGAGATATTGGATGAGGCATATAATGTTCCTTATGCCATACACCCAGGTAGCACCAGGATGTACAGAGATTTAAGAGAGCATTTCTAGTGGAAAGGCATGAAGAGAGATGTAGCAGAGTATGCAAGTAAGTGTCTATTGTGTCAGCAAGTCAAGGCTGAATACCAGGCACCTTCAGGCAAGTTAAGGCCATTGTCCATTCCTAAATGGAATTGGTAAAGAGTGACTATAGATTTTTTGATGGGTTTGCCCAAGACCAATAGGAAGCATGATGCCATATGGGTTATTGTGGATCGATTGACAAAGTCAGTCCATTTTCTAGCAGTCAAGCAGACTAATTCTCTGTATGTACTAGCAAAGAAGTATATTGATGAGATAGTAAGATTACATAGGATTCCCAATTCCATAGTTTCTGACAGGGATCTTTGATTCATTTTGAGATTTTTGGGAAGCTTACAAGAGGTTATGGGAACCAAGTTGAATTTTAGTATGGCTTTTCACTCTCAGACAGATGGTTAATCTGAAAGGACCATTTGGACACTTGAGGGAATGCTCAGAGCATGTGTGATGAATTTTAAAGGAGCTTAGGATGAGCATTTGTCCCTAGTCGAATTTGTTTACAATAATTCGTACTATTCGAGCATTCAGATGGCTCCTTATGAAATACTGTGTAGAAGAAGATGTAGAACTCCGATATGCTAAGATGAAAAAGAAAAAAGGAAACTGATAGGGCCAGAGTTACTTTAGATGACAGTGGACAAGGTCAATTTGGTTAAGCAACGACTTAATGCAGCTCAGGATATAATGAAGAGCTACACCGATGCACACCGAAAGGAATTGGAATATGAAGTCGGTGAGAAAGTCTTTCTTAAGACGTCTCCTTGAAAAGGAGTGTAGGTCCCTATGAAATTGTTGAGAGGATTGGACTGCTAACCTACAGGTTAGCATTGCCTCATAATTGTCCTAGATACATGATGTGCTTCATGTTTCCATATTGAGGAGGTATAGATCAGATCCATCTCACATCATTCCGACCATTGAGGTTCAGTTGAGAGATGATCTGAGTTATGAAGAGATTCCAGTGAAGATTTTGGACACTAAGGAAAAGGTCCTCAGGAATAAGACAGTTCAGCTAGTCAAAGTTCTGTGGAGAAATCATTTTATAGAAGATGCCACGTGGGAGCCATTGGAAGTCATGAAAGAGAAGTATCCCGTTGGACCCCGAACTTTTGATGATAATTAGAAATATTAAAATGAATATTAATGAGAAAGAAATTGGTGAGACAATTTATGAATTTAAGAAAATTTGCTGAAATTAAGAAAAATTTATGAAAAAAGAATTGTTTAGTTTTGAGGACTTTGATATTTGAAGGAAGTTATATGGATTATGAGAGGAAAGAGAATGAGTTAATTGAAATGGGAGTGGAAAATCAAGAAATAAAGAAAGAAAATGAGGTAATTTGAAAAAATTAAGAAAGTTGACTTTTGGAGATAGAAAGTTTGACTTGAGAGAGTTGACTTTTTTTTTAGGCAAAATTTGAGGAAATTGTCTTCTGAAAACTTGTAGTTTATGTCAAGAGTTTTCTGTAGCCATAAAGTTTGATATTTTTCGATATCGGAAGTGAGAGTTATGATCAGTCAAAGTTCGCTTGGAGTTTGACTTTTTAAAGAAAAAGTTAACTTTTTGATTTAGGCAAAATTCGAGAAAATGATCAACATGAAAATTGTAGCCTTTGTCGAGAGCTTTTTGTGGACATATAGTTTGCTATTTTTCAATGTCGGGATTGAGAGATTTGGTTATAGGTTATAAGTTGGATAATTTTCTAAACATGGTTCGGTATTTTGCGAAATTCGGGAGTTGTACAGCTCCGATTGAGTTGATTCTTGAGGCCAAATAAAATTAAGATATAGGGCTACAACTCTTGTGAAGGGATCGAAATTTAATTTCATCCCTAAGATTGTTAATTTCTGGAATTAAATTAGCGTAATGTTCAGTCTCGAATTTTTCGCAGGTCCGATAGTATTTCGGCTATAACTTCTTCGTTTCTGATCCGAATTGAGCGCCGTTGGTAGTGTTGGATTTGTATGATTGAGTCTCTAGAAGAAAGTTTGTCCAAATTATTTCGTTTAGATGCTTAAAAATAGGACATAAGTAGTCAATTTTTCAAAATCCTGTGCAGGGGCAATGGTGGAATATTGCTTAAATGGAGGGGCAATTGGGTAATTGGCCACTCATTAAATGAAACACCATATGAGCTGTTGTTTTTATGAGAAGAAAAGCAGCAGTGAAGCACGACAATTGCACAAAATAAGAAAGAAAGAAATAAGAAGAAGAGAGAAGAAGAAACGAAGAGGAAGGAGAATAATGAAGCAATCGGTTATGGAGGAGAAGAAGGTGAAATTTTCGATTTTTCTCCATGATTCTCAAGGGTTTTCATTTGTTTTCAAGGGGGAAAGAGGATGAAAGAAGCTGAAAGCTCCATGGCATCCAATAAATCCGAAAATGAAGAGAGAGAAGGTAAGAGAGGTTTTGTGATTTTGAATTTTGATGAGTTTGTTGGTTGATTTGGCTTGGAAGGATATGAATTGAGTTTTCCTATGATTAATTGAAGTGTTTATGTTAAAATGATGATTAAGTTTGGATTAATGTGTTAGGGATTATGCCTAAGTTTTGAGTTTGGGGTTTTAGGAATAGATGTTTTAGAAACCTTAGAAATGATATGGATTTGTTAATTTCATGATCAATTTTGAAGATTTCATGTTGAAATTGATTCAATTTTGGGAAAATTGTGATTTAGGGTTAGCCAAATTTGTCAATTGGGGTTTTGTAAATTGATGATTTAGATATCTTGGAATTAGTATGAATTGATGAATTATGACATCAATTTTAAGGATTATGTTTTTATGATATTGAATTTGTATAAATTGGTTTAGGCCAATTTTAAGATTTGGGGATTTTAGAATTTATGATTTAGATAGATTGATTTTATATGGAATTGGTGTTTTCTAAGTCCAATTTGAAGAATTAAGTGAATTATGATATTTATTTTGGATAATTATGGCTTAGGGAATTTTAAGGTCGAGGAAAGAAGAATTTGGAGATTCGATGCTTTGGACAAAGTATTAGTGTCAATTCGAGGTGGGTGATGTATTTATATTTTGAATTATGAGTAAATTATGTGATTTTGAAAATCGAAAAGAATAATATTTTTGAAATTATGTTTTAAAGGATTTGAAAATAATTATTCAAAGGGTTACGTTAAAATGTTTGAAAATGATTCAGAAAATTGTAGAAAATTGAGAATACTGAGATTTATAAAATGGTGTTTTCGCATTTTGAAAAATGTGAACCATGTTGTTTTATGCATTAATATATGTTGATTGTGGGTTGAAAGAAATACTTGCATTCCTTTTATGCATTTGATTGATATCGATTAATTGAGTAATTGAATATGATTGTTATATAAATGAATGTGAATATGTGTGTATGTGTCAAGCATTTTGACACGATTTGATATGATGATATGAAGATTTAGAAAATCAAGATTTTTGAAAATGCCTTGGGCAATTTGAATTCTCTTTCGCTTATATGTTATGTGGGTTTGGTCAGTCCTTTTGTGAGTCAAAGGCACTGCCTCTACTTGTTTATAACCTTCTCCTACGCCTGCAGTGGCTTAGGAGTTCGATTTTGGACTCCCCTCCGTTCACGTTTGCCGCATGAACATCGCTCTTGGGAATGTGCAAGACGCTCGATAGACCAACCCAAACCGTTTGATGTGTTTTATGTATTGAGTTAAGAGTTTATGTGTTTTGTGATCGATGTGATTGCATTCATGTTTATGAGAAATTTTGAGAAATGAGAAAAAGGGTTTTCAACCATGAAATTATAGAAATTTGATATGAAAAGTTTAGAAAATTGAAAGGTTTGAAGAAAATGCTTGAAAAGTTGAAAATTTTGAAAAAGATAAGCCCTTTGGCTAAAAGTTATGAAAAATGATTTCTGCTTATTATTCATTTTATAAATATGTTACCCACGAGCTTCCAAGCTCACCCACCTTTCATCCCCGTCTCCAGGTTTCTGAGCAGGAGATCGGATGAAAAAGCGTCAAGTTCGATTTTGCCGCATTTGTATTTTTGTATAAATTGAGAATTGATATTGTTTTTGGCTTGAATTGCCTTTTGTGTATATAAAGCAATTATTACGGGATGTATATGAATTCGAGACTTGGATATTGATTTTATGATCATAACTGAGTATGATTATGTTTTATGTATGTAATTGGATATTGAATGTGGATTTTGCATATGGATTTGAGATATTGAATGTGGTTGGGATTGATTGAGATTTTATATGATCGATTGAGGATTTTTGAAGTGTTAGGTTTAGATGTGCATTTCTGCTGGTGTTTCGGATTCCGGACGGGAGGTCCGATGTTGATTTGTGTTGTTGGGTTGAGATATTAGAAGTGTATTATTGCATTTGCAGGAATTTTTGGGCTGTCAAAATATAGCCGTTATGCTGCCCGATTTTCGGTAAAAATTGGGTTAAGATAAGAATAAGAATTAAGAAGTTAGTTTGGTAAAGATGAGATTTGCGTGATTAAGACAAATTATATGAATTGAGTGGTATATGAGGATAAATTTCCAAAAAGGAAATTGTATGGATTGATTATGATTTGAATGTGATTGAGTAAAGAGAAAAGGAATGAAATATGGAAAAAAATTATACTGGGTTTGGATAGTCTAGGTTTCCAACGCGAATGTGTTTATGTGTTCTTGATTGTTCTCGGATGTCGACTCCGTTTGTTAAGTATCGATTCCGCTTCGCTTCGTTTTGCTTCGGTACTTTCATTTTTCGTTTCGCTTCAGCTATTGCTTTGTTTCCGCTTCGCTTTGCATTATGTCTTCCGCATTTTGTTTTCGGTTTTCCGGTTGGGATCTGGTTCCCGGATCGGGTCCCAACATATCCACAACTCTTCGATGACTCAGATAATCATTTCGAGGAAAAAATTCTTTTACGAGGGGGAGAAATATTGGGCCCTAAATTTTTTATTTTATTAAGCATGAATTGAATAAATTTTGTGGTTTTGATAGATAAATTAATTTGTTTGGAGTTTAATTAACATGCCAATGATTGGAGGATTTATTGCTTAGTTTCATGGAATTAGAAGTATTAAATAGAGAAATTAAGATTAAGTTAGAGTATAGTATGGTGCAAGTTAAATTGAAGAAGTAAGAATGTATAACGGCAAAATTGGAAGATCACTTAAGGTTAAAGGGCTAAGGCATTACATGGAAGGGCATAGTGGACTTTGCTCAAGCATTTAGGGTAAAAGTGAAAGAAATAAATGTAGTCTTGTATTGTGGAGGAGCAAAAATCGTGAATGAAGGAGGAGAAGGGAGAAAAAGAAGAGAAAAGCTAGGGTTTGTGAAAATCTTGAAGAGCTTGAAGACTTTGAGAAGTATAAACATTAACCCTTCTTCATTGTTGGATGAAGCATATCTAGGGTTAGTTAGAAGTGAAAACAAGGTTGAATGTAGGTAGGAAGTTATTGATGAATGGTTTATGTTAATGTTTTATTGTTTGGTTAATGATCAAGAGTAGATTATGAAATGGTTTATGAATGATTTTAGGTTGAAAATGAAGTAGAAAAGATGGGTTAGTGTTAAGATGGGTTATATATGAAAGGAGGGAAGTGAAAAGATGAAAAATGTAGCAAAATATGTCTTTGGAGTGAGTTTTTGGATAAGTTCGTCGTGGCGAAGTCCATTTTTCCTACACAGACATGTTTTGATATTTTGGACATAACTTTTTCTGTAGATGTCCAAATGAGATGTTTTTTTATTTGGTGTAAATTAGAGACATAGGGATACAAATTATGTGACAGAATAAAGTCTAAATCAAGTCTATAAGAATCTCAATTTTTGTGATAGAAGTTGAGCATAGATTTTTGTTTCAACATTAGAAGTAGTCCAAGGTGGGTACACGTTTATAATAGAGTAAATAAGCCACTAATTGTTTTCTTCAAATGAAGAAAGTTTAGTGATTTAAATTGCATCATCAGTGTTGCCTTTATTGCTTTTTGAATGAATTGTGAAATTGTTATACGTTTGCTACATGAATTGTGTTGATGATCTATGAAAAGAGTTTAAAAAAAGGATTTCTTTTTGAAAGGATACATGCTTAAGAAATCATGTTTTCATAAACGGTTTCTAAAATATATCGAGTATATGAAAAGCAAGTTTTCAAAAACAAAAGTGCCATTTTGGGCAACAAGTTTACAAGTTATGAGATATGTGTTATGTGGGTTTGTAGTAGTCCTTCAAGAATGTCACGTGCATGTTGACCAAGTTAAAGGCTTCTTCCGTCTGCCCGCTAGTGGCATGAAGCTCCCTCGTGGACTCCCCCAAGTTTACGACTACACAGAAACATTATGTGGAAATGTGTAGTGTGTCATGTTTATGGATCTACTCAAACCATTCTAATGTGTTTATGTGTTTATAATCTATTGACAAGTTGATGCATACATGATTTATGATTGCTCATGAATTGTTTGATAAATTGAGAATTTTGAGAAATAAGTATTTGGGGATTTTTATGCGAAATTACTATGGTTTCAAAAATGTACAATAGCAATGAGGTTTGAAAATGATTTTTGTTTGTTTCTTGATTATAAATCTATTACTCACGAGCTTTAAGCTCACCCTCATTCTCCTTCCCTATCTCTTGTGATGAGCAAGAGATTGAGTAGGTCAAGAGTTACGACATCACTCTGATTAGGCTTATTTTTGCATTTGAAGTTATTTTTGTAAAGCAAGGTTTTAGTTGCATTTCGAGAAATTCTACTTCTGCAAATGATGTATTTTTGGTTTATGTTGTAATATGGCTTGAAATGCCCATTAAAGCTTTGTAAAACTCTCACTTTTGATATTAATGAAATATGTTTGGATTTGTCTATGATTTTTCATGTTTTTGCAAAGTATTTGGGTTTTAGAAATTGCATGTGTTTATGTATAAGTTCATTTTGTTTTGGGTTTGAATTGAGGAAATTTTGGGTTGTGGGTTCTGCATCAGGGGCTTTCACCATGGCAAAGTCAAGAGTTCGTCGTGGCGTAATTAACCCAAAGTTTTTCATTTTCGTTGGCGTGGTGAATTCACCGCGGCGAGACCAGATGGTCGTCACGGCAAAAATACAATTGCAGGTTCACTATGGCGTAAAATTCTCGAAAGGTCCAGGGGATCCTCACATATGTTCGTCGCGGCGAAATCACAGTTCACCACGACGATGCCCACCTTTGCTTCCGAAGTACTTTCTTCTAAATTTGCAACTTCCAAGCCTCCCTCCACGCTCAAGCTACATCCCATGTCCGAGGTTGTGCTCTGGAAATGGGGTCCAACAAAGTTCTTTCTAAGTTGTGCCCTAAACAAAAGAGAATATGACAAGATTCATCAATGCGTATCTGTAAAGGAGATGTGGGACACATTAGCCATTGCACATGAAGGTACAAATCAAGTGAAAGAGTCCAAGATCAGTATTCTTGTTCATCAGTATAAGCTGTTTAAGATGAAAGACAAGGAGGCTATTAATCAGATGTTTGGATGATTTCAAACAATTGTTAATGGACTTAAAGCTCTCAGGAGAATCTACGATAATCAAGATCATATCAGAAGATTCTCAGAAGTCTACCTAAAGATGAAGACCTAAGGTTACAGTAATACAAGAGGCTAAGGACCTAAGTAAACTGAAGCTAGATGTATTGCTTGGTTCACTGAAGATACATGAAGTAGAGCTTAATGCAAAAGATACACCTAGAAGAGATAAGTCTATTGCATTAAAGGCGAATTAAAAGAACCAAAAAAATATAAACACATATTCAAAAGCATTAAAGATTGAAGAAATCAAGAATGATGATGCCAGTGAATCTAATCAAGATTCAAGTGAAGATGATGATGAACTATCCTTCATTTCAAGAAAGATTAGGAGGATGTGGAAAAAGAAAGCGAAAGGAAATGAAGAATTTTCTTTTAAGAAGAATAGCAAAGATGAAGTCAAGAATGAGAAAATGTCTATCATCTGCTACGAGTGCAACAAACCAGGACATTACAAGTCTAAATGTCCATTTCTCAAAAGAAAATAGAAAAAAAAAGTAAAGAAAACAAAAAGAGCAAGATGGCAATATAGGAAGATTTGGACTCATCTGAATCTGACTCCGATTCAGAAGCATCAAAACAACCAAATATATACTTGGTAGTTGAAAAAGAATGCGATGATGAGGTAACTTCTAACTTTAATTATCTTCAAGAGGCATATTTAGAATTGTTAGAAGATTCGCATGCTATATTAAAGCAATATAGGATTCTAAAAAAGAAATTTGTTAAAAGCTTGAAGAGCACGGAAGTGTTAGAGAAATAACACATCTACCTTAAGAAACAAGTAAATGATATGAAAAAGAAAGCAATTGTAAATAGATCTGAGGAGATTAATCAACTGAAACAAAGGATTAATAGTTTTCAGCAGATTTATCAACATTTACTGAAAGTACTAAAATGATGAATGATATGATTGGAAAACATAGACATCCAAAGGATAAAAGTGCTTTAGGGTTTACTAATATTAATTTTTGTCATAATAAGAGTTTTGTTCCTAACAAAAAAAGAAGAAGCAATATTCTTATTATTCAAGGAATTATTGTTAGTCTAACCCCAAAGAAACCAAGAAAATATGGGTACCTAAGAAAGACATAATATATACTGTAGATCTCCCTTTTTGGAAAAAGTAACAAACACTAATAGTACCTGGACAGTGGATGCTCGCGACACATGACAGGAAGAAGTTCTATGTTCCTAGACCTCCAAAATAAACAAGGATAATCAGTAACTTTTGGAGACAACCAGCAGGGCAAAATAGTTAAAATTGGCAAAATTGGTGAAGATTCATTTGTGTCTATTGATAATATTCTGCTAGTTGAAGGATTAAAGCATAATCTAATTAGTGTAAGTCAATTATGTGATTCCGGTTTTGAAGTATCCTTTAATCAAAATTCTTATAAGGTCAAAAATAAAGACGGTTTCATATTCTTTTCTGCCAAGAGAAGAAATAATCTCTATAAGATTAATTCAGATGATTTGAAAAGTCAAAACATTTCATGTTTTAAATCAACAGATGAGGAAATTTTGATTTGGCATAAAAAAAAATAGATCATGTTAGTTTTAAACATATTTTCAAGTTGGTTAGACATGATTTGGTAAGAGGATTACTAAAAATAAGTTTTAACAAAGATTTCTTTTGTGAGAGTTGTCAAAAAGGAAAACAAGTTAAAAAATCTTTTTCAGCTAAAAATGTTGTAACTTCATCTAGACCTCTAGAGTTGATATAGGTTTGTTTGCTCTAACTAAAACATTAAGTTTTGGCGAAAAGAAGTATGATCTTGTAATTGTTGATGACTTCACTAGATTTTGTTAGATATTATTTTTATCACATAAAGATGAATCTCTTAAGTGCTTTAAAGTTCTATCCAAAAAGTTACAAAATGAAAAAGGAATTTCTATTATTGGAATTAGGAGTGATCATGGTGAAGAATTTGAAAATGAAAAATTCATAATGTTTTGTGAAGAGAATGGACTTTTCCATAATTTCTCTGCTCCTAGAACTCCACAACAGAATGGAGTTGTAGAAAAAAAGACAGGACGATTCAGGAAATGGCAAGGACTATGCTATGTGAAATGAATATTCTTAAGTATTTCTGGGTAAAAGCTGTGAATACAGCTTGTTATATTTAAAATAGAGTATTTCTACGACCTATTTTAAATAAAACTCCATATGAGTTAAGGAAAGGAAAAAAGCCAAATATTTCTTACTTCCATCCTTTTGGTTGCAAATGCACTATATTGAATATAAAAGAAAAATTATATAAATTTGATTCTAAGATCAATTCAGGAATTTTTCTAGGATATTCAATGTCTTCTAAAACCTATAGAGTTTATAATCTTGTTTTTAAATCTATTGAAGAATCTATGCATGTTAAGTTTAATGATGATTCTCATCTTGATAGAAGAGACGGTTCTGATGATGAAACTCTATCTGTTCCCTTAGTTGATAAACTAGACATGTCACCTCTAGTTGATCCACCTGATAAGGTAGAAGATATTCCTGAAAACTTTAGTCTTAAGAAAGACTAGAAGTATAAATCCTCTCACCCAGAAAATCTTATTATAGACAAAACTTCAGAAGGAGTGAGAACTGTGTCTAAATTTAGAAGAGAGGCAAATGTAGCTTTTGTTTCTGAATTAGAACCTAAGAAAATTGATGAAGCTCTTCAAGATGAAGCTTGGATTTTATCTATGCCAGAGGAGTTAAATCAATTTACAAGGAATAAAGTTTGGTCTTTAGTTCCTAGGTCACCCAATAAGTTTGTCATAGGAGCCAGATGGGTATTCAAAAATAAACTAGATGAATCAGGTAGAGTAAACCGCAACAAAGCTAGATTAGTAGCTCAAGGCTATAATCAATAGGAAGGAATAGACTATAATGAAACCTATGCTCTTGTAACTAGACTAGAAGCTATTAGGATTTTGCTTGCACATGTTGTTTGTCAAGATATAAAACTGTTTCAAATGGATGTGAAAAGTACCTTTTTGAATGGTTTTATAAATAAAGAAGTTTATGTAAAGCAACCTCCTGGTTTTGAAGATACTGATAAACAAGATTATGTCTATAAACTTCATAAAGCTTTGTATGGATTAAAATAAGCACCTCGTGCTTGGTATGATCGTGTAAGTTCATTTTTTATTGGAAATGACTTTATTAGAGGACAAGTAGATAAGACTCTGTTTAGAAAATGTATCAAAAATGATTTCACTATAGTACAGATATATATAGATGATATTATTTTTTATGTAACTTCTAAGAAGCTATGTTCCAGTTTTGAAAATCTTATGAAAAGTGAATTTGAAATAAATATGATAGGTGAATTGAAAATTTTCCTTGGTTTACAAATTAAACAAACCGAAGAAAAGATTTTTACTCATCAACAGAAATACATCAAAGAATTGTTAGTCAAATATAAAATGAAAAAGGTTAAACCTATGTCAACTCTTATGCATCCTTCAAACCTTTTATCTAAGGCTGAAATAGGTAAGAAGGTTTATCAAACCCTCTTCAGAGGAATTATTAGTTCTTTATTTTAATTAACTGCAAGCAGACCTGATATATTGTTTAGTGTTTGTTTGTGTGCAAGATTTCAAGCAGATCCTAGAGAATCTCATTATATTGTTGTTAAAAGAATATTGAGATACTTGGCAGGTTCTACTGATCTTGGTTTAATGTATGAGAAAGGTAAATATTTCAGGTTAATTGGCTACTGTGATGCTGATTATTCTGGAGATAAAATTGATAGAAAGAGTACAAGTGGAGATTGTCACTTTCTTGGTCATAATCTAATTCCATGGTTAAGCAAGAGGCAAAGTTCAATTGTTTTATCTACTGCAGAAGCTGAATATATGTCAGCTGCAAGTTGTTGTTCACAGATGTTATGGATTAAGTATCAGTTAGAAGATTACTCCATACAAGAAAATCAAATTGCAATCTTCTGTGACAACACAAGTGCTATCAATATATCAAAGAATCCAATCCAATACAACACTCGAGGGCAAAGCATATTGAAGTTAGACATCATTTTATATGAGATTTTGTACAGAGATGAATCATCAGTCTACAATTTGTTGAGACAAATCAACAATGGGCAGATATCTTCACTAAACCTTTGTATGAAGATAGATTCAAGGAAATCATATGGAACTTAAATATGGTAATGCTGAATGACCATTCGTCTGACACGTCATGACCCAAATTATTCATACAAGAAGAAGATAAAAAGTCGTAAGTTTTCAAGTAAATAATAACGGTAAGTTATGAACGGTAATGTTTCAATAGTAGGTATAAGAAGGAAATCTTCGCAAGATTCTAAAATACCTTCTACTCTAGAATTTTCTTGAAATACTTTGAAACTGACTTGTTTAGTGCTCTCAACCAAGACGATTCAATACTCTGTTCTAAGCTTCAAGTTCATTTCATCTCATATTCTTACTTTTATAGACTAACATCGCTACTTTGAGCGAAATACTTTTGTGTGTTTAGTTTTTATTTGGTATAGATTACAAATCGAGCAATCACTTATCTATGGGAGACACGTTGATTTCAAATCATTGAAGGAAAATCAGATGGACATTGAACTAGAGATTGAAGCAGTTGGCTGGAAAAACTTCTTCAAGGTTCGTGGAAAGGTCTATTTGAATGAAATATATGAGTTTTAGAAGAATGCAAAGTTGGTAGACGATACCTTAGTATCAGTGGTAGATGGTTTGTCATTTATCGCGATGCAAGATACTATCGAGAGGGTCAGTGGGTGTCCTAATAATAGAGTAAAGCTGTTTAACAATACAAAATGGATTACTCAAGGTTGTGTAGATAGAATGCACATTAATTGACAACTCTATGAAAATAATGATCCTGAAGTTAAGAAGGCGGCAACCCTTATTCCGAAGGCTAGGGTTCTACATTCACTGCTTCTTTATTGTGTTCTACTAAGATTAAGCTCGAAGGAACTTGTGACAATGAACGATGAACATTTTCTATATCACCTACTGAATCACTAACCCATTAATCTTTTATACTTGATTTTAAAGTACATGATGAAGTCAAAGGGGGATTCTAGCTCTTTACCTTATGGAATGCTGTTGACAAGGACTTTTGGAGAATCTAGAATCTTTCTCGACAGAGGTAATAGGGTAAAGATGGATGTGAAGAGTATTATTAATGCCACAATTATTAACAAAATAGGGATAAAGTTTGATGATGAGGCAGATATAGGTTCTACACCTAAAGCAAGGTCTGAGGTGGAGCTTATAGTAAGATGGGGCAGAAGTGAATATGGTATGTCTACAAGAAAAACAAAACCTCGATCAATAGGAAGAACATCTGTAAAAGAAAAGACTGAGAAATCATCTGATGCATAAAAAAAAAGACGATTCTACAGAAAGAGGAAAGTCGAGTTCAACAATCATCGCAACAAGAGTCATTGAAGAGAAAGGCGGAGACACTTCAATCAGAAAAATCCACATAGTGAAAAAGGTCACCAAGGCTATTGACCTTGCGACAATAAGAACAAAAGAAAAGGAAATATCTGATTCTTGATGGAGATTTTGACAAGCAAGAGAAAAGACAACAGCCTACCAGATCAATTGTCTCTATTTTGTAAAGCCAATCAACAAAATCATCTGAAGTGATAGAAATTAAAAGGAAGTTGGTATTTGAGAGGAAGAATCCTCAATAGCAACTTTCTTCTAAACCAAGAGAAGAACAAAAGAAGGTGAAGCCTAGTCAGAAGAAGGTTTCTTCATTTGATGTTCAACAGAAGGCAAAAACAGTTGAACACCAATTGGAACCTTACAATCCTTCTCAACCAATCAACAAAAAGGATTTGAGAATGAATATTATTGAAGAATCAGTACCTGTTTGAAGCAGAAGCTCAATTATTATCAGAGAACCTTTGAAAAAGTTAGTCAAGGTACTAGTCGAACCAATACCGATTAATGATCAGACAATACATCTTCTAAGTCATGAAGAACAAAGATTATATGGTATTTTGCGAGATGAGAAGGCAGAACCATATCCATTAAATATTTCAAAGGATTGGTATACAATCTATCCAATTACGAGCATAATATTAATAAAAATTTTGGTAGACATACAACCAAGATGCTCAACCCTTGTAAGAAACGAAAAAAAAAGGGAAAAAGAAGATGTTTCCTTAGGGAGATAAAGATGATCTTACAGAAGAGCAGATTCAAGTAGCTATGAAGAACATAGATGATGCATGCAATGCAGCTTAACCTGGAGGTATCTATGTTTCACACCACATTTCAAAAGCATCGGGAAGTAAATTTGGAGTTTTAACCACCAATGAAAACTTCAAGGTAGTTGGCAAAGTGAAATAAGGACATTACAGAAGTATCATGGTTGAAGGTATTAATTTCAACTTAGAAACCTTTGTGCATTTGGTCATGCATTTTAGACCTTTAGGTTTCATACCTTCAATCAAAGATGTGTTACACCTTCTTGGGCAACCAATTCAGAAACTACCTAGACCTGATGATCTTGATCTCCCAAAAGGGAAACAAACCTTCAGTCTACACTCTATCAAAATTATAGAGTTAGACGTTTTACCTTCAAAACTATCTGTTGTGGAAAACCTTCATCCACTTAGTAAAATACAACAACATCCTACTGATAATCCGCAATTCTTGAAGCATTTCATAAATTGGACGGAAGCAAGTCACAGTCAGAAGGAAGTTCAGGAAGCATTAGCAAAAAAAATTGAGGAAGTTCATACTAAGGTTGATGAACTCACTGACTCAATGGGTGATCTTCATGAGGAAGTAACACTACTACGGGTTACTATTGAATAAGACCTCAAGATGATCTGCACTGACATGCAACATATGTTTTTTGAAGTTTTGAAGTGTCTACGATGAGCAATCTTTTTGATTAACAACAAATAAGGGGAGAAGGAGAAAAAGAGGAGAACGAGAAGAGAAGTTAGAAAGCAGATAGAAAGCATTGTATATATCTTGTATGCAATTCTTTTCTTATGTTTTTACTTTATTATTCGTCGGAATACTATTCTTCTATAAATATCATTTTATCTTCTAAAATTATGATTATTTGTTATCATCAAAAAGGAGGAGATTGTTGAGTCAAGAGGACTTCACTTCTATTAATTTTGATGACAATCAAATAATAATAATCTTAGAAATGTATGAACTATTTTGACATATTTGTTAAGTGTGCAGAAAAATGTAAGTAACACTTAGTTAACTTATAAGGTGCGCGGCCAATGCCAGATGAAGCGCAATACCAGACGAAGTGCAACAATAGACGAAGTGCTACACCAGACGAAGCGCTACACCAAACGAAACGCTCCACCAGACGAAGTGCAACAACAAACGAAGCGCAACACCAGACGAAGCGTAACACCAGACGAAGTGATATAGTAAGACGACGCGGAATAACAGACGAAACGTAGTAAAAGAAGAAGCATTATTTCAGGCAATACAAAAGGAAAATATTCTAGAATGTCAGACAGTTAATTAGTTGGAGTTAGTTACAAGACTCAACTAATGACCGTTTCTAGAAGATTCAAGGAGACAGTTGGAGACTTAGGCTATAAATACTAGATCTAGTCGAAGACTAAAATAAAAAAATGCTTTTACATTAACAAAAACTTTGTATTCAAAGTGTGAAAGAAGTGAGCAAATACATATGTAACCTAAAGCTTAAAAATACTTTTCTTAGAGAGAGAAAGGAAGGTTAGAGCCTAGAGAGGCTAATACAGCTGATAAAGAATACTTTATGAGAGAGACCTGAAGAGACTCTGTAAGTGTAGAAAGAATAATTGTAAAGTTGAAAGAGTATAGTGAAATCTCATACTAACTCTGAGGATTGGACATAGCCTCAAGTTTAGGGTAAACCAGTATAAAATTACAGCATCTATTCTCTAACCCTTATCTTTTAATTTTCTTATTATTAGACGAGTAGGTAATATTACTTGCGATTGCATTGCTTATCAACTTTAGCAAAGGGTTTTAGTAATCATTTGAATTTTTGTAAAGAAATTCAAGAAGTCTCAAAAAATTAATATTTTTGAAAAAAATTACACAATTCAACCACCCTTCTTGTGTAGTTTACATATCATATCAGATTTCTCTATTAACAAGTGATTTACTTCAATATTGTGGTTTCAATTTTCTATCCCTGGAAGGACATAGGAAGGACTGCATGTTTCATCATAGAACATACCATATCTAATAATGTACGATTTCCCTCTCAGAAACTTCATTATGTTGTGGAGTTGTAGGAAGAGACCATTATGAGAGAATACCATTCTTTTAAAGTAATTAGGAAACTCGTGGTCTAAGTATTCACCACCTTGATCTGATCTAATTGTCTTAACACTTTTTCCAGTTTGTTTCTCTACCTCTAGTCTAAATTCTTTGAACTTTTCAAATGATTTAGACTTTTATTTCATCAAGTACACATAATTATATCTAAAATCGTCATCTGTGAATGTAATGAAATACGAGAATCCACCTTTAGCATTTGTGGACATAAGCCCATATACATCTGAATGTATTAATTCTAGTAACTCACTAGCACGTTGTCCCTTTCCTTTAAAGGGCAGTTTGGTCGTCTTTCTGAATAAACAAGATTCACAAGTTGCATATAATTCATAATCAAAAGGATCCAAATATCCTTCTTTATGTAATTTTGTGATTCTAGTTTCATTGCTATGAACTAACTTACAATGCCATAAATAAGATGGAGTTTGGTTACGTAATTTTCTTTTCTTACTATTTATGTTCAGAATTGGCCTTTCAAGATCTAACTCATACAAACCATTTGTAAGTAATCTAGATCTATAATAAACATCATCTTTATAAAAAGAACAACTGTTATCTTTAATTACAAATACAAATCCATTCAAATCCAAATAAGAAATAGAAATGATGTTTCTTATAATAATAGGAACATAATAACAATTATCAAGTTCTAATACAAGGCCAGAAAGCAAAGTTAAACTACAGGTTCCTACAGCTAATGTAGCAACTCTTGCTCCATTGCCAACTCACTCCACTTCGCCTTTCTTCAATGATCCACTCCTTATTAACTTTTGCATGTTATTACATATCTGAGAACTACAACCAACATCTAATACCCAAGAATATGGAACAGAAGTAGAAAGATTGATCTCAATCATAAACATACCTGAAGAGACAGGTTCCTTAAGCTTCTTATCTTTCAGGCTAGCAAAATAAGATAGGCAGTTCCTTTCCAATGTTCGTTGACTCTGCAATGAAAACATGTGCCCTTGTCATTGCTCTTTTTCTTTACACCTCCTTTGGCCTTTACTATATTAGTAGAAGTCTTTTGTTTCTTATTATTATTCTTTTTAAAGCCCTTTTTTTGTTTTTAGAAGAATCGATAAAAAGTACAAAACTGGGTTCCTTCTTAAGGTACCCTTCCATAGTCTTGAGCATGTTCAACAGTTCAGGCAATGTCCTTCTAATTTATGTTGAAGTTCATGACGAAATGTGAAAAGCTCAAACTTAGAGATTGCAACACTAGATCAACGCTTAACTCATGGTCACGACAAAACCTAATTAGGCTAATTTTTCAATATACCCAATCATCTTCAACACATGAATGTTGATTGAATATCCTTCTGTCATCTTACATTGAAACAATGTCGTTGAGATTTGATATCTCTCTAACCTACTTTGTGCATCAAATAACTCCTTAAGATGCAATATCATAGAAGGTGCATCCATGTTCTCATACTGCCTCTGAAGTTCAAGAGACATGTAAGCTAACATCACACATGTAGCTTGTTCAATGTCATCAATATAAAGTTGATATTTCTCCTAATCTTTATAAGTTGCATCTGAACAACGTTCAAATGGAGCAAGAGTATCAAGAACGTATAACTTATTTTCTTGCCTAAGAACTATTCTTAAGTTTCGTAACCAGGTTGAAAAATTAGGTCCAGTCATCTTATTAGCACTCATGATACTCCTCAATGTCAGGTTAGCACTCATCTTCAAATTCAATAACCGGAAAAACATAAAAGGAACAAATATTAGTTTATATCCAAAATCAAATAAAATAGGGGCTTTTAAATTTTTTTATTTTTCCTACTATTTTATTCAAAATAATAGCTCTCACTATTATATCAAAAAATATCAAATAATTTCCTAGTGGGCTAGGATCCTATTTAAAATTAATTGATCTTAAGTTTGCTCAATAAATCAATTAAAATTAAATTATGTAGAAAACTACTTTTCAATCACATCTCAAGTGACTCCTAGAACCGTTAGGTGGCAACTTTTCCCAAAATATATCACATATATTATTCCTAACCCTGCCTCTAAATCTATATGATCATAAGTTTATTCATCCAAATCATACAAATTTAGTAAAGTAAGATGTAGCACTTCATTCTCGCAAGACACGTACCCGACATCCTGAGGAATATCCGAGTACGTGTCCCGCGAGGGTGGCATACTAAAACACTCAATCGGTTAAAACTCAATATAATTTTTTTAAAACATCAACATAAGCATAAATCAATATTTAAACCGAGCTCGTTTTATTTCATAACATTTCCATTTATAACATTACAACCATTACACAAATCATCAAATTTTCACTTTTCACTTGGGCCCATTACAAAGGTAAAACACTTATAAACATGATATCATTACACTTCAAAATCATTTACTAACATTTCCAATTTGGAAAGTTGGTACATAACAAAATTATTTACATACTCATGATACAATCATTACTGAAAACACAATCTGATATAAAAATAAGAAATAAGAATGCAAACGTGAACTGATCCCGACCCTTATCCTATACTCGTATGTTGTAGGTATACTCCCGTTTACCTAACGGGGTATTCTTTTTATCTTAAAAAATATTTGCAAATTTTGGGTGAGTTTTGCAAACTCAATGAGTGACCATCATCAATGACTCACCCAATCATATAACACATAATTCACATTCACGTTATTTCATATTTCACATTCAATGCAGTTTAATCATTCATATTATGCATATATAGTGAGCATGAAACCCACTTTCCATTTGTTATTTTGTTGTGACCGAGTGCCAAGACTGTGCCATATAGGCCTCTTTGATAATTGTCCCATATAGGGCTCATTGATAACTGTCCCTTATCCGCTTGCGGGATACAAGGCTCATTAAACGTTGAGCCTGAGGTTCTGAATCACTTTTGAGCTCGAAGCTCATTTGTCATTCGTTGAGCTTTAAGCTCTGATCGGTGGTTACTCTAGTCACAACAGCTATTATGTTTCATGCATTCATGACATGGAATGCATCACTTACATTTGCATATTCCTATTCACTCACATTCACATATCATCGGATCGTAGTCCAGCATTCAACATTAAAGTTGAGAAAACACTTTCATTCATATGTAAAAGCACATTCTGAACACATTTATCATCAAATTAGGTACACTTAGTTCATCTCATTCACATACAAGTAACACTTCAATATCCCCAATCAATTCACAATCATCGAACCTTCTATTCGAAAATCAACACAATCATTCACATTAATAACATCATCCAATAGTCAATTAATACCAAATTCAAACAAAACAAACAATAAAATGAGACCATCTAAGTCTACTCATAGTACGCTCCATATTAGCACTAGCTTCAAGATCTGGAAACATTTGAATGTAGACGTTCATTCTGCACATCAAAATTATGCAATACACACACATTAATAATTGCACAATTATAAGTATTCATTTATGAACAAGTGTGCATATCAATTATGTACAATGCATGTTCATGGCAATCCCGGGTATCTTTCCCTTATTCTCATCACACTATCAGTCTTATATCAAAACTCATCTAAGTAATATTTATACTTAGGTGTGTGCCTCACTAAAACCATTAAGATTGCATTTCATTTCTCATTGAATCCCTTCAGAATTTTACATGACACACTTTGGTCTACTATTTGCATTCAATTAGAAAGTGAAACTGATAAATTTTGGTCATACTCCCTTCTAGAAATGTGTTCCTCTATGTCTTATGTTTCGACTGGCACTAAAATCACTCAATTTGACTGAGTAATGTGAAAGTTATACTCGAAATATTTTCAGACTATTTTTATTCAGAAGCAGCACACTATTCTCAACTTCCACCCAAAAATTGAAATTCTTAGGATCCGATTCTGAATTTAATTCCTTCAGATAATTTGTATCCCTATGTCTCTAGTTTACGCCAAATTAAAAATCAGCTCATTTGGATAACTACAGAAGAAGATATACCCAAAATAGTGAAACATGTTTAGTATAGAAAAAGTTCGTCGCGGATAACTACTCCAGAAAGAAATTCTCGCGTAAATATCACATGTTCGCAGCGGCGAACTTTTCTCGAAAGAAATCCTACTTAAAGCCTTCAAGTTCACCGCGATGAACTTCCAAAAGTTTGGTGTGGTGAACATACACAGACGCAAACCCAGTTTTTCAACAACTTCAATTCAGATTTTTCCCATTCACAATTTATACTAATATCACCTTTTTTTACATCATTTACTCCTCATTCTTAACTCTATTTCAACTCAATAACATTCACAAATCAATTCTTAATCCAATATTTGATCATTAGCCTAAAAACAGAACATCAAACATGTTCATCATACATAAAACACCATCATATGCCATTTAACCTCTAACAATTATCACAATTTTGCTTTACTACTTGCTTGATCAAGCTCCTAACTCTTCAAAACAACACTAACCCTATGTAACACCCCATGTTAGGGGTTAGAAAATTTAGGAATTTATATTACATCATATGCTTTGCATAATTGAGTATTTGCTAATATATGCATATGAATTTTGATTTATATAAATAATTGTACCTGCATTCATTGACATTTTCGGGTAAATTTGATTTATAAGTGGGAATTGCGGATTAAATTGGAATGTATTAATTATGATTTATAAATTTTGATATATTTTGGATATTTTGAAATTTTTGGTGAATTATTTTGAGCTGAAAATTTATTTGGAAAGTGTTATTATTATTTCAGAATTTTTGATGAATTTTAGAAATTTTCAAAAATAGGTGACAAATGGACTAGTACTTAAGTGACAAATGGATCCATTCTTGTGTGACAAGTGGACCAATACTAAGGAGACATATGGACTGATTAATTGGTGACATATGACAACCTCTAGAGTGGATTAGTGGCAGCATCTTGAGTTGGCAAATGTAAGACATGCCTTAGGACAAGTGTTGTGCTTGAATGGTGACACCTAACATGTTGATGTGCTTGAATGGTGACACCTAGCATAGTGATGAAGCGAATTCCAACAGCAACATTTCTGTAGTTTCTCTCATATATCTTCCACAAAATTTCTTCAACCTTTCTCTATATTTTGGTCTTTGCCCTAGCTAAGTTGGTACATGAAATTCACTCCTTAATCTCTAACAAAACAGCCAATAAAACCAGCTGAAAGCTACCTTCATCTTGCTGTCCAAAATCAACTTGTTTTCATCCTAAGTTGGTGATGCATTTTGCTTGCATGGAGACTTGATTTAATCTGGAGTTTGAGCTGTATTGAAAGCCTAACAAGTAAGTGACAATCTGATCTTTATGATATGTTTAGTAGTATGAGAGTTATGCCTGAATTGTAATGACATATGTGAGATATTGGTGAAGAAGTGTGCTAGAATTTTATGAACCGGAAAATTTTCACTGAACACATCTTGGTATTTTGCTTGTAACTTGATCTGTGTATTTCTAAATGCATTGATTCTTGATTCAAACTAAACTAGAGACATAAGTATACAACTTTTTTGAAGAAGTCGAATGTTAATTCTATCTATAAGCATCTCAAAATCTGGTTGGAATTAGAGTTAGGAATTCTGTTACAGTTTAAAAATAGTCTGAACTCTTTTAGATATAACTTTCAGTATACTGACTCAAATTGTACAATTTTGGTGTTATTACAAACTGGAAACATATTGGAATAATTTTCTAGAAGAAAGTATTACTGAAATACACCATTTTCCTTCTCATAAAGATCATGCTAAGTTATCCCGAAAGGTGGGTGTTAAGATGAAAATGCTGAGGTGTGCTGGAATTTGATGACTGGAATGTTCTGAACATGCTTTGGCATTTTAGTTATATTTTGATCTGTAGATTTCCAAATGAAATGGTTCTTGTTTTATATTGAACTATATACATAATTCTACAACTTTTGTGAAGACATCAAATTTTAATTCTATCTCTATGATATTCAAAATTGTCATGTAAGTGAGTTGTAGCTTAAGCTGAAGCATTGTCAGGGACAGAAATCATATCCTGTGATTATTGAATAAACTGTATTGATGTGGGCCGAATTAGGTTAATTTGTCTTCACCAAAGTTGTATCTTATTCTCTTAGCATTAATTTGATATAAAGTTTGAAATTTATGGATATCTAAGCTGAAAGATATGAGTCGTGAATAACTCTTTGAATACTGAATCAAATTGGATTATTTTGGAGCCATTAGTAACTTGAGACACTGTAGAACAACTTTCCACAAGGAAGTGTTGCCTAATTTTGTCATTTACCCTACCAGATTAACTATGCAAAGTTGACCTGAAATCATATGGGTAGAAAATCTGAAGTGGTCACTTAGGTTATGAAATTGATTTCACATTGTTTTATTTTGGTCCAATTATTAGTACCAAATGTTATTAATGAGGACTTTGATATCTGATCGGTTTGATGATGAAAATTATAATAAGATACCCGGAATTGTCATGAACAAGCATTCTACATATTCAATATACATAAATGAATTCTTAATCATGCACAATAGTGATTTGTATATGTGTTAAATGTTATAGAGGAATGCATAGAACGACCACTTCCAGATATTGCTGGGACTTCAAGGCAATAAGCAAACGGGAGCAATTGTAAGTAATTTTGACGGTAAATTTTTTAAGTAACCTAAGATGATCTCACCTTGATTTGTTTTATTTATTACTTAATTAAAATTGATATTGATGAATGTGTACTGAATTGTGTATTGATTTCGGACAGAGGGTCCGAGGTATTGATTGATGAATGAGATATTGAAGTGTTATTTACCTTACTTTGCTCTACTTGTTGAATTTGATTTATACTGATTGTGTTCTGAATTCCGGACAATGATTGTCCAAGGAGTTTGATGCATGTTTATAACATTGGAAGTGCTTTTCATGCGAATATGATTGCTTACTTGCTTTGCACATCTAATGTCTGAAATGACCTTGTTTTGTTTTAAAACTGTTGAGTCCTAGTTGTGGATAAATAGGCATGTCTAAAAGGGTCTGCAGCTACTTCTGTGACACTTCGGTGTCTTTTGTTAATGGCACTTTGGTGTCTTTTATTATTGACACTTCGGTGTCGAGACTTCGGTCTCTTCTAGACACTTCAGTGTCGAGACTTAAGTCTCTTCTGTATAAGTCCCATTACCCGCCTCTGTAAATAGATTTAACAGTCATATGATTTTATATTCTGATTTCTGTTTGACTCTGCTATAAACAAAGAAATTGTGTTCTGATTATGAAGGGTTTATACCCTCTCTTGAGACTCAGTTCTATTTTCTGTACAATCTGTTGAAATCTAATATAACATGTTGAATTGTTCGTTCTGATAAATTGTTAATGCATGTTTCTGATATATCATGATTGTGTATCTTTAATTATCAGTTTAGGCATTGATTAGTTATTACTCACTAAGTTATATGTTTAGCACGGTGGATTTGCCCTGTGTAGGTTCAGAGAGAAGGACATAAGGTCTGGGACGAGTCAACCGCAATGGCCAATGGAGTCTAAGTCTTGTTTTGTTAAAATTGTATTTTTTTTTAGTTTTTTTTTGGCTTGTCTTGATGTATATGGCTTTTGATTTATTTGAAGGTTTGTAATAACCTTAATTCAAGCTGGTTTCATTTTGGAATAAGCTGTATTTAAGCTCAGTGTATTATGATGTATGTTTTCTCCGAATTGCTTCTGCTTTGAGCTATTGAGATTGCATGATCAATGTTTCTTATGTTTTCGGTTCTGTATGCATGTTGTCTGCGTGGCGCCCCCATATCCTTCCAGGGGATATTAGGGCGTCACACCCTAGCTCCACCAACAACCCACGATCATCGTCTTCCAAAGGTGGTAGAGGTAAGATTTTTGTGACAAATGGAAGAGGCAACAAGATGGAAGTAGAAATTGATAGATGGGAGTGCTAGCTTCAACATCGATGGAGGTGAGAGTGAGTGAAGAAATGTAAATGGAGAAGAAGAAGAAGAGAAGCCACGAAGGAGAAAAAGAAAACAAAATAAAACACTTAATGGCCTTTTAACTTAAAAGCATCGTGAGAGATAACAAGGGGGTCTTTAAATTTTAAGGATTAGAGGACTTAAGGCATTGTTTGGCAAGTGACACACGTCCAATTCTTATAACTTTAATCCAATTTCTATTCTAATTGTCTCCCAATTTTCAATGACACTTATGAATAAATCCTAAAGTCACTTATCAAAATTTATTTTGCCATTGGACAGTAATTTCTACTACCATTTATTAATAGTTTTGCCAATTGGCATTTTTCCTAGTCCAAGAATTATCCCAATTCTTTCTAGAAAATTTTCCCAAAAACTACAAAAATCCTAAATCAAGAATTCTAATCTCCAAATCAAATTTTCAATACAATCAAATCACAATTTCCAAATAAAAACCACATTTACTAACAATTATACCCGGAAATGTCAATGAATGCATGTACAGTCATTTTGATGTGTGCAAAATTTACTATTCACATATGTGTGCATATCATGAAATGCATGAGCATAAATATGTTTCCAAATTTCTCCATAATCTCTCACATTTACAATTTTAGCCTTAAGGTGGGTAACGAGATGTTACATAAGATCCATTAATTTAAGATAAAACATATCTGGGTTAAAGTGAACTTGAGTTTACTTAACAAGCCAAATAATAAACAGAATTTTGGTTTTATTCTCAAATAATGGAAGACAACTATCACCTTCCTAACGTGTACTTAATATTTTATTGAGGATTTAAAATTTTAAAATTTTTCGATCTTATCATAATAATATAATCTCATTATATTTATAATTTCAAACATAATCTAATTATGAAAGAAATTATTTTAAAAATTTCTTGATTCTAATTATTAATTTGATAACAAATTTAATTTAATAATTCAATTTTAAAAATTAAATTAAATTCAAAATTTTTCCTAATACAATTCCTTTGAAAATAATTTTCAAATTTAGTAAAACACTTTTCAAATTTATTAGGAGTATAAATCAATATTAATTTCCATTAAAATTAATAATGAAATTAAAGTTAAAACAAATAAACAAGTCTCTGCACACGCCAAAAGTGTAAGTACAAGTCGACTTGTACTACTGATAAGTCGACTTGTTCTTGAAAAGTACCGATAAGTCGACTTGTACATTGCATAAGTCGACTTATTCAAGGATTCAGATCGCTTTATTTGTGCCTTAAAGGCAATCCCTTTAGCGCGTTTTATTCACAAATGATGCGGTGAATGAATAAATAAAGAAAAGGCATAATTCATTAATTTGATGTTCATGAACATTGTTTATGAATTGATTGGATCTTTAATCAAATTAATGAAGTCCATGATATATGACATAGCATGAAGGAAATTATGATGTGATCATACTCACGAGATTCCTATCATGTGCAATTATGTCAAGATATCTAAATTCTCCTAGTCATAGGATTAATGAGATGGACATCATTAATCCGGATAGACTAACACATGTCATATTCCTTGATTGGATCAAGCGGTGGATCTCGAAGCTGTAAATATGAGATATTTAGAATTGACATGTGGATGCTTACTAGCGGTAGTAGGTTCATTGGATGACACGCCATGAGATCATCACATGGATATCTTATCTAGTGTCGTTGATAATCTCATCATAGCAATGGTGCAAGTATCCTTAGACTTGAGGTACTCGAGGATATCTTGAATCTTGATCACGTGCTTTGACTCCATTCCTTGTTGCCTTCGGAGGTAACTCATAGGGTGGTGCTTGGAGTGCGACTTGAGGTATTCAAGATAATTGAGTAGCCAATAAAGGATTCACCACTTCGGATTAGCGGAAGAGATACCTATGGCCTCTTGTCGGGATCATTACTCGTAAATCTCGGCGGAGTGAATATGTCATGAAGAGTGTCTTCATGGACATATAGAGTAATGAGTCATAGGGCGAGATCTGTTATCACTGGGCTAGACTCGGTCTAGTGAGAGTTGACACTTTGACCATACTCATAACCAAGTGGGGTATAGGATGGTGAAAGGACGAATTGCACGATAATTGTCATGGAAGGGTTTGTGATCCGTTCTTGATGAATACATCAAACCGATTACTTTCCGGTCAATTAGGGGTCATGATGTGTTGCTAGATACCGCTCATGACTTGCTCGATTAATTGTTAATCTAAGTGGCCAATATAGCCTAGGAAGCCTAAAGGGTCACACGCTTAAGAGTGTTTGAGAGAATCAGAAAATAGTAATTGGACAGAGTTCCAATTATGGAGAGCATTAGGATTAAATGGATCCCAATGGGATTGGGATATGTCCCGATGAGATCGCGACATCAATATTGCTAAGAAAGGTTTTCGGAGCTGTTTCAACACCGGGGCCTGTGAGGTAGGTAGGACCAACCCCAGTTTGATCGATCTTTTGCAATTATATATATTAATTAATTAAGTAAATAATTAATTAATATATATAAATATATAAGCATCTTCGTTGGAATGGGAGAAAAGGAGATGGGAAGGTTTGAAAAGTCAAACCTTATTACTTTATTCATTAAAGATGAATGGCCATTAATCATCCATGTGTTAGCTTCTTATGGATTGATTTTTAAAGTGTTAAAAATCAACTTAAGAAGGCTTTTGGAGGTGTGGCCGTATGGTTGGGGTGGATGAGAAGATGAAAGCTTAAGAGTTAAGAAAAAGCTTTAAAAAGAGTTTCATTTCATCTTCTTCCTAAGGCAACCATCGTTCTTCTCTTCTCTAAGGCAAGTCTCCAACGTTTCCTTCAGCTCTCCAGGACAGAGGTAGGGTCTAGCAACCTTTAATCTGTTCTAGCTATTTCCGGGTCAAAGGGGTTTAATCCGGTTAGGTTTTCTGATCTCTGCGTGGATCACCTTTAGAGATAGTCTCTTTTGGCTATTTAGGTTTATGTCTTCATACGGATACCTGGATCCTGGGTTCGGGAAGGTCCCGGGAACAAAAATTTTTGTTTTCCGCTGCCTGTACATGTGATGTACCTCCCGGGATTTTCCTACAGTGGTATCAGAGCGTCTGGTATCCCGTATGAAGCTAAAACCTAAGCTAGATCAGAAACCCTAAGTGCTGTTGATGTTGATGCATGTGTACTGCCCAGATTTCGAATTGCTATAGAGATAGGGTTTTCGAAAATTTTCTGCCCAAAAATGTTCATAACATGTTAGAGAATATTTCTATGAAGTTTCAGAATTTATTGATTTGATTTGATATACTTTTGCTAATTAATTCCCTAAGGTTACAGATGTTGTTTTGTGAAACGATTCTGAAACAGGCAGTAGTATAAAATCGAGAATAAATTCTAGAAAAATCGTTTTCTGGATTTTCCTTCACCTACATGTCTCTAAGATGTTGTTGAATATCTGTGAGCATGGAAATTGTATTTCAAGGTTATTGGATATTTATTCACGAATTTATTCTATGTTGTTGGGAATTGCTGTGCTGATGAATACAGATTTTGAATCGGCTTTGTTATTTATGTTGACTGAGTTTTTGATGGCCTAAAATCCTGAAAAAATTCATGTAGCATGTTCTGCACATGTAGTAACCTATATAATTTTCTTATGATTTATTGAAATTTTTTAATTGATCATTTCGAGCAATGTACAGGACTGGACAGTTTTGTGAAAATTGTTGAGACTGTTTTGCTTGGCTTGATTGAGTGTGCTTTTTCAGTTCCAATGCTTTGCACCATTTTTAATATGATTAAAAATGTGTTATCTTGATGTAGTATGATTGCCAAACTGAATTGCCTGAATTACCGTTTCCAAGAATTTTTGAATGCCTAATTGATCAAATTAGCGTCTCGTTAGTATATTGCATTATCTTGTTTGTTTTGACCGTCATATTTTTATGGCATGTGCTGAAGTAAATTTGATAATGTATATGCTAGCTAGAGATGCTTAGGATGATAATTTGGGTGTTCCTAAATTGTTTGAAATTTATGAGTTTTGACTCATTTCAAGCTTTTCATATAGTTTGACTATTTAAGGCTTTCATGAATCAATGAATTGTTCATTGATACATCAAATTTATCGATATTACCTTAGGTATGTAGGTGTTGTGAATTGGAATTGCATTAATTGAGGAATTAGCCGATTAGAGATTTTAGCAAATCTACCTGGATAAGTCGACTTGTATGTGAAATAAGTCGACTTGTTCAAGGTTTTTGGGATAAGTCGACTTGTCTATAGAATAAGTCGACTTGTTCAGGATCTCGAGATAAGTCGACTTGTAGTACCTTATAAGTCGACTTGTTCATCAATGAGTAAAATAAGTCGACTTGTGTTATACAAGTCGACTTGTGTGTGGCAGAAGCATAAGTCGACTTGCATTTGATGAAAGTCCACTTGTGGCATCTTCGAGTTGGATGATGGATGATTATAAGGATTGATTCAATACGATTGATGAAACCTAAATCATTCCATATAGTCCTGGCGACTATAATCCTTAAGCTTGGAGTCTAGAGACCCGAAATCCCTCCTCGGTATATGAAAACTAACGCCTTCCATTAATATGGTAAGAACCAGAGCTCTTATAGGGTTGGGTTGTTGAGCAAACTCAAGCTCACTCTATACGGATATGTTCGAACCATGAAAATAAGATTTTCGGATTAATGGGTTGGTTTTCACTGGAAGCGTTGGTTTGTTGAGCAAACTCAAGGTCAACGTGGACAGAGGCAAAATTGGGTAGCATACATCGGATGTATGCGCATCAAAGAGTTGATACCCAATGTAAGTGCACACATCAACAAGTTGATAGACGATTGATAGTTGTGTCTAAGATGTAATTGGTATATCCGATACCTCCGAGACATAAGGTGGCTTGTTGGACAAATCCAAGGTCATTCTCGATGTCGGTTATCGATGATACAATTGGTATGACCGATACCTACCGATTGACCTAAGTTGTGGCTTGTTGGGCAAACTCAAGGTCACTCTTAGCAATGTCGGATATCGACCCACTAGGACATTATGTCACATCGTTTCTCTGGATTCATAAAGAGGGTTATGGATTCTAGGAAACTAGTGGGAGCCATATGCATATCATGCAAGTCCTTATGATCATGCAGGCATATCTATTCTATCATTCCTTCTCTCTATCGCGTTTAGGTTGATTGAAGAAGTCCTTCAGTGTGAATTTACGCTCTCTATTCTGGACTGAATTTTCTTGATTGGCTAAGGAATCTGAGAATTGTTCTCAGATCTGAGGAACTGGGATACGTCCTAGATGTTCCACTTTCAGATGCACCTGCTGTCGATGCTTCTGATAAGGATCAGAAAGCATATCGTAAGCATCTAAAGGATGATGATATGGATACTTGCATTATGCTTGTCTTGATGTCACCAGAGTCGCAACAGCAAAGACGAGTCCATGGATGCTCACTCTATAGTATCTCATCTTAGGGAGTGTTTGATGAGTAAGCTCGATCGAAAGGTTCATGACCTCGAGGCTTCTCTTCATCATAAAGATGGCTCGGGACACATCGCCGCAAGATATACCAAGATGAATGGCTATATTGAGAGATTGGCCGTCTTAGGATTTGTAATGGATTATGAATTAAGTAGAGACTTAATTCGGTTGGATTGTCGATGGTTATTCACGGTTCGTGTTAAACTATCGGATGAACCAAATATCCACAACAATTCTGAGTGATCAATCTGCTTCATGACAAATGAAAGGCTATCAAGATAGATAGCAAGTGCTAATGGTGGATGCTTCTTCTTCTAGTTTAAAGAAGAAAAAGGCCAAGAAACCAAAGGGAAGTGCCATCAAGGAAAAACCAAAGAAACTGCCCCAAAAGGATTTTGCTTTCATTGTGGCAAGTCTAGCCACTAGAGGCGAAACTGTAAAATCTATCTGGAGTCCCTAAAGCAGTAAAAGGCATCAGATGTCTCTACTCCTTCAATTATGTTTGTCATTGAGGTTGATACTATTCCTGATCAAAACATATCGGTCTTTGATACCGGTTGTGGCTCACACATATGAAATGATATGCAGGGCATCAGGGACAGTAGAAAGCTCATTCAAGGAGAACTAGACCTTCGTGTAGGTAATGCAGCAAGAGTTGCTACATTTGCCGTAGGCACTTATGTCTTGTTACTCCCTACTGGGCTTGTATTCAAGTTGGATGATTGACATTTTGTACCTGTTTTAAACAAAGAACATATTGTATGTTTCATGTTTAATTAGAGCTGGTTTCCATTGGACTTTTAGTAGCAATGGTTGTTCTATTAGTTCGAATGGAATGCTCTATAGTACTGGTACATTATGCAATAGAAATGACATATTAGATATGTCATATCCAGTTATGAATGTCAATAACGCGGAAAGACATAATTGAGATAATTTAAAATCAACGTACTTATGGCATTGTCGCCTTGGCCATATAAATGAGACACGCATAGCTAAGCTCCATGAGAGTGGCAGTTTAGGGTCATTTGATTATGAATCATATGACACATGTGAATCTTGTTTATTAGGCAAGATAACTAAGTTATCCTTTAAAGGAAAGGGTGAACAAGTGAATGGAATATTAGACCTAATACATTCAGATGTATGCGGTCCGATGTCCATCCATGCCAGAAGTGGTTGTCGTTACTTCATTACCTTTATCGATGATTATTCACGATATGGGTACTTGTATCTGATGAGATACAAATCTGAAGTGTTTGAAAAGTTCAAATAATTCAGAAATGAAGTAGAAAACTAACTTGGTAAAAGTATGAAGACATTACGATCTGATCGTGGTGGAAAATACTTAGACCAACAGTTTTGGATTATCTCAGAGATCATGAGATTTTATCTCAGTGCACTCCTCCTTACACGCCGCAGCACAATGATGTGGCTGAAAGGAGAAATCGAACCTTGTTAGACATGGTGCGATTGATGATAGGTTTAGCACAGTTTTGGGAATATGCGCTTGAGACAACTGTTTACTTGCTAAACAGAGTTCCATCAAAGACAGTTGATGTTACTCCATATGAAGATATGGACTAACTGAAAACCCTATCTTTCTTAGCTGAAAGTTTGGGATTGTCCTGCTTACGTGAAGCGGACACGGTCGATTAACTTGATGCAAAGTCGACAGTGTTTGTTCGTGGAATATCAATTCTACCTCTTTGAGGAACAAAAGTTGTTTGTTTCAAGCATCTGTTTTCTTAAAGAAAGAGTTTCTTTTACAAGAGGACAGGGGAGCAAAGTTGAACTTGGAGAAGTTTAAAATGCTCGAACAAACATAGATCAACTGCCTGAACTTGAAACTGTCACTCATATAGATGAGGTAATAGTTCAACCTTCTACTACACACGAATTTCCGTGAGGTTAAGTAGGATACGACTTTCCCCGAGAGATATGGATTTCTCGCGAGGAACAGAATGACGTATTACTCATACGAGATGATGAGCCTACTACCTATGAAGAGGTTCTGAAAAGTTCAGAGTCTGAGAAATGGCTTTAAGCCAGAAATCTGAAATGGATTCCATGTACATAAACCAAGTATGGACTTTGGTTGTTACACCTGAAGGGATAAAACCCATAGGGTGCAAAGGGGTTTTAGAAGAAAACCAACATGGATGGTAATCTGATTACCTATGGAGCGAGGCTAATGGCCAAAGGATATCGTCACAGACAAAGAGTTGACTATGACGAAACCTTCAGCCCCGTAGCAATGCTTAAATCCATTAGGATACTCCTAGCCATTGCCGCTCATTATGATTATAAGATATGGCAAGTGGATGTGAAGACAGCTTTCCTGAGAGGAAATCTACCCGAGGATGTGTATGACACAACCTGAGGGCTTCACTTCCATCGATGGCGAAAAGGTATGCAAGCTTCAGAAATCCATGTTTGGATTGAAGCAAGCTTCCAGGAGTTGGATTATTCGTTTAGTTGAGTCAATCAAAGAGTTTGATTTCTCACAAAATTCGGATGATCATTGTGTGCATAAGAAGGTTAATGGGACTGCAATCGTATTCCTTGTGTTGTATGTAGATGACATCTCGTTACTCTAAACGATGTCTCTATCTTTACAATCGCTTAAAATTTGGTTGTCCACCAATTTGCCTTGAAAGACCTTGGTAAAGCAACTTATATCCTTGGGATATAGATTTATGCAGATAGATCAAAGGTTCTTGGTCTTTCACAAGCATCGTACATAGATGAGATGCTAAAGAGGTTTAGCATGAAACGATGCTATGTACGAGGCCCGATGTATCGTATGCTCTAAGTGTTACGAGCAGATACTAATCGGATCTGGTGAGGGTCATTTGGGTGGTTGTCAAGAATATCCTCAAGTACTTGTGAAGCACTAAGGATGTTTTCTTGATGTTTGGAGATGGAAATCTCCATATGAGCGGCATTCGATGCCAAGATCTAATCGATAAGGATGATTCGAATCACAATCGGGTTATATACATTCACACCGAATAAGCGTGGCGGTCGGTTGGAAAGAATTCCAAACAAGAGAGGACTCTCGATTCATCAACCGAGGCGAGTACATTGCCGCGTGAGATGCGCAAAGGAAGCGATTTGGATCAAGAAGTTCATTCTTGAACTTGATCTCGTCCCTAGCTGTGGTGGGCCCATAGGATTGTATTGTGATACAATGGGGCTAGTCTTGCGAGCAAAGGAACCAAGGTCTTATCGACGATCCGAACTCGTGCCGGCCGATTCGGAGATCATCGATCGAGATGATATCTTGATAGAGAGAAATCCCACGAGCAAAGTGTTGTCGATCCGTTAACAAAGCCATTGTCACGGGAGAATTGTGATTCTCATGGACTCGCTTATGGTATTAGATACTAAGGCGATTGGCTTTAGGTCAGTGGGAGATTTGTAAGTACAAGTCGACTTGTACTCTTGATAAGTCGACTTGTTCTTGAAAAGTACCGATAAGTCGACTTGTACATTGCATAAGTCGACTTATTCAAGGATCTTGTTTATTTGTGCCCTAAAGGCAATCCCTTTAGCGCTGCGTTTTATTCACGGTCGTGTCGATTGAATGAATAAATAAAGAAAAGGCATAATTCATTAATTTGATGTTCATGAACATTGTTTATGAATTGATTGGATCTTTAATCAAATTAATGAAGTCCATGATATATGACATAGCATGAAGGAAATTATGATGTGATCATACTCCCGAGATTCCTATCATGTGCAATTATGTCAAGATCAAATTCTCCTAGTCATAGGATTAATGAGACCGGACATCATTAATCCGGATAGACTAGCACATGTCATATTCCTTGATTGGATCAAGCGGTGGATCTCGTAAATCGTAAATATGAGATATTTAGAATTGACATGTGGATGCTTACTAGCGGTAGTAGGTTCATTGATGACCCGCCATGAGATCATCACATGGATATCTTATCTAGTGTCGGTGATAATCTCATCATAGAATGGTGCAAGTATCCTTGAGACTTGAGGTACTCGAGGATATCTTGATAATTGATCCGTGCTTTGACTCCATTCCTTGTTGCCTTCGGAGGTAACTCATAGGGTGGTGCTTGGAGTACGACTTGAGGTATTCAAGATAATTGAGTAGCCAATAAAGGATTCACCACTTCGGATTAGCGTAAGAGATACCCATGGCCTCTTGTCGGATCATTACTCGTAAATCTCGGCGGAGTGAATATGTCATGAAGAGTGTCTTCATGGACATATAGAGTAATGAGTCATAGGGCGAGATCTGTTATCACTGGGCTAGACTCAGTCTAGTGAGAGTTGACACTTTGACCATACTCATAACCAAGTGGGGTATAGGATGGTGAAAGGACGAATTGCACAAGAATTGTACATGGAAGGGTTTGTGATCCGTTCTTGATGAATACATCAAACCGATTACTTTCCGGTCAATTGGGGTCATGATGTGTTGCTAGATACCGCTCATGACTTGCTCAGATTAATTGTTAATCTAAGTGGCCAACATAGCCAAGCTTCAAAGGGTCACACGCTTAAGAGTGTTTGAGAGAATCAGAAAATAGTAATTGGACGAGTTCCAATTATGGAGAGCATTAGATTAAATGGATCCCAATGGGATTGGGATATGTCCCGATGAGATCGCGACATCAATATTGCTAAGAAAGGTTTTGAGTCGTTTTGAGATCGGGGCGAGAGGTAGGTAGGACCTGAATTCCAGCTTGATTGGATCGCTTTAGCAATTATATATATTAATTAATTAAGTAAATAATTAATTAATATATATAAATATATAAGCATCTTCGTTGGAATGGGAGAAAAGGAGATGGGAAGGTTTGAAAAGTCAAACCTTATTACTTTATTCATTAAAGATGAATGGCCATTAATCATCCATGTGTTAGCTTTCTTATGGATTGATTTTAAAGTGTTAAAATCAACTTAAGAAGGCTTTTGGAGGTGTGGCCATTATGGTTGGGGTGGATGAGAAGATGAAAGCTTAAGAGTTAAGAAAAGCTTTAAAAGAGTTTCATTTCATCTTCTTCCTAAGGCAACCATCGTTCTTCTCTTCTCAAGGCAAGTCTCCAACGTTTCCTTCACTCTCCAGACGGGTAGGGTCTAGCACCTTTAATCTGTTCTAGCTATTCCCGGTCAAAGGGTTTGATCCGTTAGGTTTTCGATCTCTGCGTGGATCACCTTTAGAGATAGTCTCTTTTGGCTATTTAGTTTTATGTCTTCATACAGATACCTGGATCCTGGGTTCGGGAAGGTCCCGGGAACAAAAATTTTTGTTTTCCGCTGCCTGTACATGTGATGTACCTCCCGGGATTTTCCTACAGAAAGTAGCTTTGGTGCTGGGGTGCGAGACAATGTAGGCGAGTGGACTACAAGTGCTCGTGGTCAACGGCGTTTGGACGGGTTCATGTACTTCACGTGCCGATAACGTCTTCAGAGATGTTTTGCAACGTGCCCATGTTTCTCACACGCTCTCCATAAACATCCAAGTTTTTGGAAATCACTCCCACTTGCCCTCGTCTGTCAACTGCAACCTACGTTTCTCCGACATGTCTCCAACCGCCTATTGTTGTTCCCTTCGTTTCCCAATTGTTTCAACCCACGTCACTCCAACTGTCGAGTTTACAGCTATCGGGAGTCCAATCGACAGTTCTTCAACCCCTTCTTCATTTTTCTCCTCACCTCCACCTCCTTACCACTGATGCTTGACGTCACGTGTGTCGACTGGCATCGTCAGACGCCATTCAGTGGCATTGAGTGACGACCATATGTGGTGTCGCACGCGATGCCTAACAACATCACGTCACAGGCCACCCACTAGGTCGCCACAAGTGACCGTCCAATGGGCGATAATTGCCCATCTTGTTTGTTCACACACAAGGCAGAAAAATGAGCACAATTGCAAGGGAAAACAGGTAGAAGCCAAAAGCAAAATAGGGTAGAAATACACACAAATTTAAAATTGCAATCTTGTTCAGAAAACGCAAAATAAGTTTCTGAATGAATATATGGGCATCAAATGCTATATATTGCATAAACTAAATAGACAGTAAATGCAAGCGCATATACATTGTCTTAAGGTTTCAAAATTTTCAGAATTAAAAATGCAAGAGAGTGGAAACAAGTTCCAGATACTCATATGCGAATTCAGATATCAAAAACATTACAGAACATGTATAAACACATCTCAGAATAAACATATGCCATTTTCAAAACAGTTAAAAGAATAGTTTCGGGTAAAGACAAAACCCGAAGCATAACACATTTCTTTTATCAAAATCAATCAGAATCAAGCAACTAATCCAAGTGAAACAATTAAAGGAGTCTCTAATACCACTATTGGAATCCAACCATGATCAAATCACAGACACAGGGGAAAACAAACAATTTTACGGATTCCGAGCGGATCCTGATAATTGAATAGACTTGAATAAAACACAAAAACAACGAATTATAAATTGTACCTTGTTCATCTTCGTGTTGAAAAAACCTTTCTGAAACTTTTTTCGATTGATCAATCACGAGCAGCTCAAATGTCCAGCCTTTGATGGTATCCACAGAGCAATTCTCAAAACTAATTTAAAAGGAAGAAGACAAAGTGCTAACTTCTAAAATGTTCTTCCCTTTTTAAATAGAAAATTTATAAGGTATTTAATTAAAATTAAATTTCTTTAATTATAATTAAAATATAATCTAATTATAATTAATTTAATTTAAATAAAATCAAATATCTCATATTTGATCCCCGAAGAACTTTATAATTAAGCTCAACTTAATTAAATTGATTTTTCTTTCATAAATTGCTTTTGATGTGTGATCCATTAGGTTCTTAATAAATTGGCAATGATTATAAGTTACAAGTCTAATTCTTAACTAGAATTAGATAAATTAAAAATTCTTTTAATTTATCTTTAATTCTCCAATTAAACAATTCATAATCATAAATCATGATTTTTGTCTAGCAATATGTCATGATTACCCAAATATTAGGAATTTCAAAGTAATTGACTTAACCTATTCATGCATGGCTATGATGTATAATTTAATCCTTTCGTCATTCAATATTCTAATTAGACAGAATATGGATACAATCTCTACTTTTATCATTCAATCGTATTCGTTCTTGCTAATTAGTAATTGATTTATAATTAAAATTTGAAAACACCTTCTTAAATGTCAATTCACTTTGGCCAGAGAATTCCATAAATCATTATTAATCAAGAACAGTAGAATATTCTCTCTAATTACTTTAAAGTGACAAATCCTATATTGACTTACTCAAACTATCACTATCTCCATATGATTCTTATTATATCCAGTTACTATCGACTGAATTATCCTAGAATGATTCATAAGTAGCATCAAAATACAATAATTCTCACACGAGAGACCTTGGTAATCTCAAGTTTGAAGATCAATTAGACAACCATCATTATGAGATAATCTATAGATACATAAGTAATATTCCATCTAGAGTTCTCATAATCGAGTCAGTTTAGTGACCTATTCTTTAATAATCACCCACACATTAATTTAAGTATCTCTATACTTTAATTTATGAGATCAATTACTTTCTTTATAAGAAAAAAACATAATGTGTGCTAGTTTTATCATTTCAACAATATCCCGTCTTGATAAAACTACAACTAGGAACATTTAGGAATAATACATAAGTGTAAATTGAATCTCATAATTATGACCTCATCATAATTTCAATTATACAATAATTATTCCAAGGATTTTACCTTTATTATTAAAACATAAAATATTAATTAAATTAATATATAAAGATAAATAAAGCCTTTTCATTAACTAAAATAATGTCATACATTAATTTGCATCCAATTGATTGGCTGTAAGGGCATAAACTAATAAGATAAACTTGCAATTCTACCCATTACTCTTTGCACTTCTTTAAAAGTTTGAGATGGATCACCCAACAATCACGTTGATAACACCCACAGAGGATACTTATCTGTTTTACTCGTTCAGTGCTGGTGATCTTCTTCAATTATAGCCCAATTTTCTGCACCCTCCTCCTTAGATATACAGTTAGGGACATTCAAATGCTATCGTCTAACTAATTAACCCTCGTGGGCTCATCACAATAATAATTCTATCATGCACTTTAGATTTTATAAAGTTGTGCATTATGACCATAGTCTCTATGAAATCTACAATATTTAGCTACAAACCTGCGTCCCTCAAGCCTTGTCTTGGGAGGGTATCGAGGTTTGTATCTATGATGAAATTTAGGATGTCATTTCAACGGTAGAACCCTCGTCTTGACTCCTCTCTCAGAATGTTATTGCTTTTTCTTAGGCAACTTGTTCATTACAACCCCTAAAGGGAGTCGAGTTGGTGGAGTGGAAGGGTATGGGGCTAAAAGATCCTGTGTTCGATTTCCCCTACTTACGCTCTATTGATTAAGCATGTCGTACATGGCTTGCCTAGTATGGAGTACCTGGTTGACGTGATTTGCAAGCTATTATGTCAATCTGAAAGTTTACCTAGTGCGCATCTAAAAGGTAGTGACTGCAAGTTCCTATGTTTAAAAAAAATTATTCACTACAATTTTTTTAGATAAAACTACATTTCTTTTATCTATCTATAAACCCCTGAGCCCTTTCACATATTTCATTCGAAAGTTGGAACTCTATCTATCTATAAAGTTGTTCATAGAGGCTAATGTCTTTTAAATCCCTTTTCAAATTCAATGACAATGATGGACAAATTAAGGTTAGGTATCCGAGTAACTTTCAAACTGAATATTCTTGCAAACTGACATAACGTTTGTCCATGTCTAAATGCTCAAGCCTCGTAATGTCATGGGTGGCTTATGTTTTGTCAAGTATATTTGCTTTATTCAGGTTCGCGGCCTTGTGAGGTTTAGATTTGGTTTCATTGGCATCTCCTAATACAAGTCTGATTGTATTTTTATAACCAGAACATATTGTACAGTATATATACTTCGAGAGTGAAAGTGTTAAGAAATCAATCGTGATCGAATAACGGGCATAGAAAAAACAAATTTTTATAGTTTCTAATTGAATCTCAATAATTGAATAACTTAAAAATACTTGAATCATAAGTATAAAATTATATCTGATTCAATTTTCCTAATCAAAACCTTTAGAAACTTTTTTTATATGACTATCACAAGCTATTCATGATCCTTTAATAGTATCCACAGAATATCCAAAAGACACTTAACTATTTAAAAGAAAATAAGCGAAGTACTAGTTCACTTATACTTATTTCTATATATAGAAAAAGAAGTTGGGTTTTTAATTTTATTAAAATTAAATATTATAATTATAATTAAAGGGACTTATACAAGATATGTCATAACTAGCATCAAAGCACAATAATTCCCACATGAGATATCTTAGTAATATGAAGTATAAGTATCAATTATAAAACCATCATAATGAGGAAATTCACAAACACATAAGTAATCTTCCATTTTTATCCTCATAATTAGATTAGTTCAATGAACTTATTCTCTAATAAGCAACCACACATTAGTTTAAGTATCTCAATACTTTATGAGATCAATTACTTTCTTCATAAGAAAGAAACATAATGTGTGCTAGTTTTATCGTTTAATCAATATCTCATCATGATGAAACTACAAATAGGAACAATTTGTCAATAACACATAAATGCAAATTGAATCTCATAATTGTAATCTCATCATAAATTTAATTACATAGTAGCTATTCTAGGAATTTTACCTTTAGTATTAAAACATCAATGTAATTAACATAATACATAAAGATAAAGAATGCCTTTATTAATTAAATAATAATGTCATACATTAAAATTGCAACTAATCGTTTATCTTTGAGAGCATAAACTAACAATCTCCCACTTACATTAAAGTTAATCACCTACGTATCTAACACCATATCCTTTTATATGTAGATCATGTCTCTTCTGAGATAATGACTTAGTAAAAGGATCCACAAAATTCTCTTTGGTAAGAACTCACTCTAATGTTATGTCTTTTTGCTCCACTATATCTTAATCAAGTGAAACTTCCTAAGTTCATGTTTGGATTATTGATGAGACCTTGGTCCCTTTGCTTGTGCAATGGTTGCATTGTTGTCATTGTAAAATACTATATTCTCAAAATTTCTAAGAACTACTCCAAGTTTAATGATGAACTTCTTGATCTAAACCCCTCTAAAATTGAAATGTACTCTACCTCAATCATAGAATTTGCAATGATTAGTTATTTGGAGATCTTCTAACTTGCCATACCACCATTCAAAGTCAAGATGTACCCTGACTATGATCAACTATCATTTGTATCTAACTGAAAACTAGCATCAAAATACCACTAAACTCTTACTTCAACTCCTCCACAAACCAAGAAAATACCTTTAGTCCTTCTTAAGTACTTTAAAATGTTTTTCACAACTATCCAATGAAACCTACCTAGATTGACTTGAAACCTACTCTTTATGCTTAAAACGTAATTAGAGACATTTGGTCTAGTATATAGCTTCGCATACATAATTGATCCAATTGCTAAAGCAAATGAAACACAAGCCACACTACAACTGATCAATCAATTGACGACGTTTTAATTGGAAATGATTTATAAATCGTCTCCAAAAGAACACATTTAGTGATGATTTAAGTCTTTGTCACTATAAGTAAACAATTTTACTATGTTTTAATGAAACATCAAAAAAGTGAACATATTTTACAATGATTAGGTGATATCGTCACAATAACATAAAGTTTTAATGATGTTTAAGCAATATCGTCGCAAGATTTTTGTGACAAAGAAATGTATCATTGCCAGATGTCTAGGAAATAAATGTAATTGGCATCGATTATGGAAAAATTTTGTAAATGATTGCAATAAATAGCTACTAAAATATATATTGGGTCGTTAATAATCACCTTTTTACGACTATTATAGTAATCATCACATAAGGTGGTGTAGAAAAATTCTTGATAATGTGTGACCATGACATGTACATCCTGATTTTGCCTTGAATTTCTATTTGAGACCACATTTTTATCATAAGCATTAACAAGAAAATGATTATGCATTCTTTGTTTCATAAGCTACATTAATTAAATAGCCTACTCCATCAACATGATTTTTCCCTTGTTAAGCCCCTTTTGAGCCTTATTAGCCTTTCTTTTTGTATCAACCACAACATGCTTTATACTTAACCAAATGTCCTACCTAAGCCATACAGCTATTAGAACATTTGTGATTGGTGAGTTTGTCGATGTTCAAATGTGTAAGTGTGGGGTTGTACATATGTATGGGTTGGTTAATGTTGGGATATTTTGTTATGTCTTATTATTGAAATCTTCATGTTAATGTAGTTTCTTTTAATGTAAAAAAAAGAAAGGAAAAGAAAGAAAGAAAAGAGAAAAACACAAGAAAAGGAAAGAAAAGAGAAAAACACAAGAAAATGAAAAAGAAAGAAAGGAAATGAAAAAATTGTTTAAATAAATTTATCAATGAGGAAGTGTATATGAGTTTGCAAAGTTATTCATAATTAATACATCTTCCTATAGTTGTAATGAATGTGTTATTTGAGTATGTTAAATATGAGGTAGATGTTAGTTTGAAAGGTTCACTCTTATCGTTTCATTGTATTGTTAGCATAAATTGTATAAGTGATTCCTTTAGATTGGTATATGCTTCGTGTGGTTTGTGTGTGAGAGTTGAATTGGTTGTGAAATATAAATGTTACTTTCATCATAGCTGACAGTACCCAATTTTTTATGAGTGTTAACTTATACACTTGATGTCATATTAAGTGTTGCATTTGTTTCACTAGTTTTAATGACTTTCATGCTACTTGATTGAAATACATCTCATCTTACCTTTGCCTATATTACAACCCTAAAAAGCCCTTTGATTCATAAGTTTGCATGTGAACATTAGTAGTGGAGAAATGAAATGATATGCAAAGTTGTAGATTTTCATCATCATGAATGGTGTTGAGTGTACCCGTGAATATATTTTGGTTAAATAAATTTTTCGATTCTACCATTAGATTGCTCAATTTTTTAAGATGATGAATGTTGATTGATTATGAGTAAAAGCTTGGAATGTTGACTTCTTGCTATGATTTTTAAAAATCATTCATCTTTGCTTATGATTATATATTCTTGAAACATATGGGAATTGAGTAAATGTTTTTTGGGTCTTTGAGCTTAATTTTAATGTTTTGCTCGATGATGGCCAAAAGCTAAGTGTGGACGAAATTGATAGGTGATAATTGATTATGAAATTATTCCATAACACTTAGCGATTATTGACATGAAATTGCTTAAGATGCTCACTTTGACATATATGTGATTTTAGGAGCAATTCAAAAGCAAAACAAGTTAAAGTAAGTCGAAGTTCTATATTTTGGACATTTTTTGAAAATTAATTTTTACTTGTATTTATGAAGCAAGAAGAAGAAAATTAAAAGAAGAAAAAATAATGCAAAGAATGTGAGCTGCATAGATTATGCATTGAAATTATCATCAACATTAAATTAATGTCTTACATGCATGCAAGACATTAATTTAATTAATCTCATGGCTGCTGGAGAGAATGAAGATGGAAAATTAGAAGAAAAAAAAGACAAAAATGGCAAAGCAAGATAAATAAAATGTAACAAATGGTCAGGAGCAAAACGCAAGGCATGCAGCAGTCCATGACCAAAATGGCAGCACAGAAGGACAACAGAGGAACAAAATGCATATGACACTTGTGTGTCATGTGTCTGCATTTCACGTAGACAATGTCTGTGAAACGTAGACATTTCAAGAAATGGGATGCGTTCATTGTCTACGCGAAACGTAGATGTTTCAAGAAATGGGATCCATTTTTTGTTTAAAATGTAAGAATAAAGAGGAGGCTTTTAAATAAGATGTGAATAGTAGACATGAACAACAATGTCAATTCATCATATCAGTGAACAGTAGCGAGGTTGGAGAGAAAATAAAAAAGTGGAGGCACCATAAGAGGCCTTTGGCTAGGGTATTTTAATGAGGCTGAAGCATTTTTGTTAGGAGAGATTCATGAAGGGCTGGACATCTCGATGCTAGTTCGAAGGTGACATCGATACCAACAACCTGAGATAAGTGTATTTCTTTGTTTTTGTTGTTTCTTTCTCTCGTTAGGAATTGATTATGTTATCTTGTGTTTATTGAATTGGGTATTGTAAAAAGATGATTTTAATGTATTCATTGAATCGTTTATTTGCAAACCCATTGTTAGAATTTCGATATAATCCGTAATTGTTATGTTGATATTCATATATAGTGACTAATTGTTGATAATCATTAGGGATAACATGACTTAGGTTAATTGATGCATTGTATGTGGTTGTTGCCTTGATTAATTGGTTTTCTTAATTCGTAATGTTACTGCCTAATTAAATCCAGAGATCATATCCCAGGTTATTCGATGGTTAGGTTTAATTAACGATCGTATCTTGATTAAACACTACCTAAGAGACAACTTAGGTTAATTATTAACCCATGATTAATAGTTGCTAGGAGATGTTTGAGGACAACAAATCAATAAATATGCTTAATTAGGGTGTAGGCCAAGATTGAACCAAAGAACTGGGTCCTTACCGAATTTCCCACTTTTATCATTTTGTGCATGTTTTCTTTAAAAAAAATTTATTAGTCTAGTTTCATTTTGTTTCTTATTTCCAAAATCCAAACCCCCTTAACGTAAACACCAATTAATTTCATTTCAATAACTTTACACACACTCTCTCTAGAATCGATTTAGACTCACCACTGTTATAATAATAGTCTAGTTATTTTATTTTGACTAGCATTACGACACACTGTCAAATGATTATCCTTTGAAAATAACATTCAAACATTGAGGAAAAAACACTTCTTCAATTTATTAGGAATTTGAACCATTTTAATCTAAATTAAGTTAATCTAATTAAAACTAAGACTTAAAACATAAATAAATTAAATTTAAAAAGTGGGGAATTTTTTATGCATACATTGCACGTGTTAGAACACTTTTTGTGTGTGCATGCACCCGACCACCTTTATCATTGACTAACATATACGTTGCTGGCAAATGTTATAGTCTCAAGACATGCGCCTTATTGTTTTCCCATATTAAGTTTCTATGGTTTTGTTGTAATCACGTCCTCTTGCTTCTATCCTATGCCAATGCTTCCTACTTTTTGTCTGTAAGGCTCATCTATTGAAGCCATTCCATCACCCTTATTATCAAAAAAGTTTGCTTTGGACTCAAACTTTTACCACAATTCACACCACCTTTGTACGACAATCCCGCTTAAGCAAGATTTAGCCTTCTCACATGAATGTTGTCGAACAATTCTGTTAGCCCTCGAGCACCTCACATGCACACAAGTGTTTAATTATTTATCTCATACACAAAATAACACAAGTGTATAATAGAGTAAAGAAAGCAACAAGAGGTATATATAGTCGAAGCTAATATTTCATTGACTCTCAACAAAAATGTTAACAAAAGATACAAGTACCTCCTTCTCGAAGCACTTACAAGGAACTTCCTGCTTGAAGGCCTTACAAGGAACTCTCTACTCAAAGCCCTTACAATGAGAATTTCCCCAAAAGCTCTCAACTATTGAAGCTCTCTCCTCTGAGTGATTTCTCTCAATAAATGAATGACTCATTGAATAAATAGCTCTCAACTCTAATGAGCTATTTATAGGCTCCTCTTACTTGGAAAGCAAGTTTAAGATCTTTAAGGATCTCCACAATCCTAGTTGATCCTATCAACTGAAGATTACATTGCATCACACCAACCAATGGGAAGACATCCCCTTTCCCTTAGGAGTCTTCTAATTGGCTACATTACATAATAATCTAATCAAACAAAGATTATATGCCAACTTGGAAGATTGCATCATATCCTTGAAGATCTTCGCTATCTTCAGATGATTCCCCCACATGGTCTTTATCTTTTAGTGTTGGGTCCTGATCTTATGACCGGATCCCAACCGGAAAAGCAGAAACGGAAACGAAAAACAAATTTGAAAAGCGGATCGAAATTGAATCGAACGAATGATATCGAAAACCAAAGCGAAAGAAATGAAACGAACACGAAGCTAATAAGAAATCGCAACGAAACAAAATCAAAAGGCGAATGCATCGAAAGCAAAATAAAGACTTATCGGAATCAAAAGCGAATACATATCCGAAAGCGAACAAAACGGATGCGAATAGAAATCGGATTCTTAATGGAATCGAAAACAAAAGCCAAACAAACGGACCAATTCGAACTGAAATAAATCAAAACGGATCCGACATCCGAAGCGTGTACTTTAGAAAACTTATCACGTTGGAAACCTATGACTAAATCAATCAGAAATCTGGTATAAATTTTTTCTTTTTTCTTATTCATCTTCATTCAATTTCTTACAAAGTGAATACACTTTTTCACTTTGGAATTTATCAATTCCCTATCCTCAATCACAAAACTCAATTTACTCAATTTGCTATATTCAAATTCATAAACATCCATTTACACAAAATCTCATTATTCCTTTCTTTTGCCAAAATAAAATCCAAAATCACGCGTCCATATACTACCATAATAAAAATTGGGCAGCATAACGGCTGCATTTTAACAAACTCAAACCTGCAAAAGGGTTTCAAAACTCACTTCTATAATACCAGCTCAATCAACACACAACTCCTTGGACGTCCCGTCCGAAATCCAAACTCAATCCAAAACCCAAATCAATCATATTCATATATAACTACATTTTATATCCCAAAATCATACACAATTTTATAACTTAAAAACCATACATAATTTCCTAAACCAGACACAAATATATATCTCAAATCCATACGTAACTTCATCATTCATATACATCATAGACAGCATACTCAATTATACACAATTTCGTCCTTCTCATACATCCCGAAATAAATGCTTGGAATACATTAATGGCAATTCGATGCCATATCTAATAGCAATATTAAAAGTCCAACTTTACACAAAAATACTCGCTATGCAAAAACGAACAAAAATGTTTTGATATCCTTTCATCCGATCTTCTGCTCTTATACCTGAAGATGGGGATGAAAGGGGGGGTGAGCTTATTGCTCGTGGATAATATGTTTATAAATTGAACAATAAACAAACACATTTCCCATTTTTAAACTTTTCACAAAATAATGTTTATCAAAAGCTTATTTTCAGACTTTCAACGTTTCAAAACGATCATAACCAACTTCCAAGATTTCATGATTGAAAATTTACTTTCTCATTTCACAAATTTCTCAAAATTTTACAAATCATAAACCAATTCAAAACATGAATGCACACAGATATAAACAAAATCAAAAACACATAACACATCAATTGGTTTGGGTCGGTCCAAAATGGAACGTCGCACATTCCATAAGCGGTCCTGCGGCAAACAGTGAGCGAACGTACTACACTTTTCCGCATAGCGGTCCAGTGTAGCCGTGACTTATGGGAGTCCGAAAATCGAAACTCCAGTGCCACTAGCGGGCAGGCGGGAGAAGCCTTTTTAAAATGAGACAATGCACTGACTCAACTTATGGGAGCTAACCAAACCCACATAACACATATCACACATGGAAATTCGTATTGCCCGCAGGCACATTTCGAAATCTTGCTTTTCATGTCATGTCATATTAAACAAATTGTCATTCACCAATTTCACAAATTTTCAAAATGAACACAACAATCAAGCCATCACAAAGAATGCAACAATCTTGCAATTTCTCAAAGTCATAAATCAAAATAAAATTCTCATTCATTCAAACAATGAAGTCGTCAATTTCTCAAATTATACGAAACATTCGAACAATAATGAATTTCATAAATATTTCAATATCTTAACATCATACCAAAAGCAGTGAATTGAATCATTCGAAAATCATAATTTGTAAACATTTACATAAACAATAATTTGTAAACATTTGCTTCTTGATTTTTCAAAATCACATACTTAGCTTATAATTCAAAATGTAAACATATTACCCACCTCGAATCGATGCTAGAAGCTTGTCCCTAGCTTCAATTTGATCATTGCTTCTTTCTTTCTTCCACTTTAAATTTCCCTAAACTAAAATCATCCAAATTCAACATCATAAATAGCATAATCCTCAAAATTAACTATAGAAAACCCAAAATCATCATGTTTCCAAGCTAGCTAAAGCAAGAATTTCTAAAATCCCCAAATCACAAAATTGACCTAAACCCTAACTCACAAAAATCTAAAATTGAATCAATTTCAACATGTAATCTCCAAAATTGATCATGAAATTAACAAACTCATACCATTTTTCATTATTCTAAACCAAAGATTCAAGAAAAACTCAAAGCTAAGAAAATTGCTCTTACCTTCCTCTTCTCAATTTTCGGATTCTTCATGGCTTTGAAAGGGACTTTCATCATTTTCCATCCTTTTTCCTTTAAATCAACTCAAAATCTTCTTGAAATCTCCCAAAAATCGAAAATCCTAAGCTTTTTTCCTTTCTTCTTCTCTCTTCTCCACCACCGAACCCATCATCTCTTCTCCTCTTCTTTCTCTTGTTTTATTTCTTCTCAATTTCGTGGGTTGTTCTCTTAAAATGATAGCCCTCATGCTTTATATATGCCATGTCATTTAATGAGGGCTAAATGATCAAATTGCCCCTCCACTTAAGCCTAAAGTCTTAAATCTTTATGTGATCTTCCACAAATACCCTTGAACTTGGTTTTAATTCATGCTTACTTTAGGACAATTTTTAATCATCAATTTGAAGGAATTTGCCAAAACTTCCTTCTAGAAAATTTTTCCTAATTGTCTTAATTTCATAATGCCACAAAAATCATTTAATTTGGATCACTATACCAAAAGTTATGCTCCAAACAGATCGGACATGTCTTATGTTAAATCATTTTCTAGCATGTTATTTCCATCCAAAAATTGACATTCTTAAACACAACATTGAAACTCAATGTCTTCATAACAATTGTAACCCTATTTCTCTAGTTTAATCCAAATCAAGAATCACCTCATTTGGATTTCTAGAGAAAAAGTTATGACCAAAATACTTTCAGATTTTCCTAATCCAAAACTGAACACTAATCCGAAATTCAATTCAGAAATTGAAAGTAATAGGGGCTAAATTGAAATTTCATTTCTTCACATGATTTGTAGCCCCATGACTCAATTTTATTTTGCCTCAAGAATCATTTAAATCGGATCTCCACAGATCCCGAATTTCGTAAAATACTGAACCATGTTCAGAAAATTATCTAACTCACTTTGATTAAATTAATCATCCTTAATTTAATCTCATAAAAATACAAATATCTCTTGAGAATGTAGATAATTGTCTTAGGAGTCCAACGCTTCAAAAACCAATTCAATAGGATGTCAGACGGGAAAGATGAAAACAAAAGATTGGACAAAGGTCGGATTAGGGAGAAAATAGCAAAATCATATGGAAATTCAAAACGACGGCGTTTTGCACGTGAGAGAAAACAGAAACGGAGCAAAAGGCAGCGTCAGATCGCGCATTGCGCGCGCGCACACTAACTAAACATCAAAATCATAACTTAACCTCTTCGTAGAAATTGTAGATTTAAGTCTCTAGTTTACTTTGAAGTAAGAAACACCTCAATCGGAGCTATATAGCTCAAGATATGCTTAAAATTTTAAAGCGTGTTTATACCTCAATCATGCTTTTTAAACTAACCTCCCACTTTCTTACAATCAAACTTTTTCATATCAAAACTAAAAGCTACCAAATTTCATGGAGAGATAAATTTATGTATTAGCAATCTATCGCCTCAAGAATCACTTCATTTGGATATCAAACGAGGGAGTTATGATCAAAAGAATCCTACATGTTCATATCCTAAATCAATTTGCACCTATCTTGGCGCGATTGTCATAACTTTCACCACAAATGTCGGATTTGTTTCGTTCTTAGACCATTAGAAAGAATCCATCTAGACCTACAACTCTTATGAAGACCACAAAATCATATTCGGCCCTTAAAATGGTCAAAAATTGAAATTTTCACAAGCTGACCCGTGGAACGTCCGTTAAACAGACTTCCATTTCATCCGAGAAAGTCCGTTAAATGGACATCCATGTCCTTCTAACGGACATGGGCTAAAAAAGGGATCCTTTTGACCCGAGAAGGTCCGTTAAACAGACTTCCATGTCCGTTTAACGGACATGGCTACCCAAAACCCCTCCAAACCATTTTCAATGCTTTCTACAATCATCCTAACACTATATACACTTATAATCTTCACAAATCCACTTATTCAAAAGCCTAAACATTTCATAACAATCCAAACAACAAATTCAATTCACAAATGCTCAAATCTCAACTTAATTGATTCTTCAAAACCTCAAATTTCAAACATTCATCAAAGCTATCACAACACAAACCTTATGCAACATCTTAACTTGTATCAATCATAACTCTTAACTCCAATTTCGAAAACTTGCATACTTGGTATGGTAGTAAAGATAAAAGAACAAGCTACAACTTCGAAGAAGGCAACTTTGGTCAATTCTATTTCAATTATTTCAGAATCTCTCTCAAATCAGCATACACATTTTTATCCTCATACAAAACTTAACATTCATCGTAACTTCACTTCTTCTATTTCAACCTCATTTCATATGATTTATCTTGTCATTCACCAACTAATATCTTACATATATAACAATTGTTCAAGCTTAAGGTTTCTCAACTCATCATCCATATATAATTCACATTCCAATATCATAATCATCCATATACCAATTTATAATTCAAAGCCATACACAAACTCATTTTTCATTAAGGCCCAATAACATCTAGAACACAATTTTTATATATATGAACTCATTTTATTTCAAGTAATAACTCTAAATTTCCACTTTAATATCGGGGTCCAACACTTAGATTTGATGAATCTCCAATGTGATCTTCATGTTGATCTCACCACATCATCATAAGCCATATCACCCACAGTTGCCTCATCATTGCTTATGTGTTTTCTAAGTCACCAAGGCCTATCCACACATAAGTCTATCAATGCACATCCATGGACAAGTCCATCTTCCATGATCAAGCTCACTCATGGTGCGGTCTCACTGTCTCATGACTAAGTACAAGCCACAATCTGAGTTAGTATAAAATCTCACATATTTCACCTACCTTCGACCTGCCTCGCCGAAGTCAAGTGCTTATGCACCTTGTTGCCCTCGCATGCCTTCGCGCATCCTCGTAAGGTCTCGCATGTCTTTGCGCATTCTCGTGCACTCTCGAGTCTCGCATGACTTAGTTCACTAATTCTGTGCATCCTCACATCCGAATCTCATGTCTTGTCGAAGATTTCCACCAATGTTAGCCTACAGGCTCCCACGCGTATCGAATCTCGCATACTCTCAAGATCTTTGCTGATACTTCTCGCATTTCTCGAGTTTCACTCATCAACTTGTAAGACTTCTCCTTGTTCTCTCGTCAACACACCTTCTTCGTGTCAACCTGTATGCCAAGCATTAGTCAACATTTGCCAATACTCGCACGATCTTGCGGTTTGGACTTAGGGGTTTAACAAACCACCCCCACTAGAAGAATTTGTCACCCTTGTCAAAATAATCTGTGGGCAGTCCTCTATGAGCGATTCTCTCTAAGACTCTTTCGCCAACTATCAAAGACTAGAGCAAGTTTTCTCTTCCATTGGCATCTTTCCACGTGCCACATCCTATTTTCGTCAAGTTTGCTTTCACATGGGTCCTCTACGAGGCTCATAACATTCAAATAGGCGATGTTATTGATGGCTCCTTCTCTCGATTCATCTTCATCACTCCCTCCTTTGTCCTTCATGACTATAGAGTTCATTTGCTCCTCTCCCTTCTTCCTCTTTGGGCATGTTCGAGCATAATGCAACCCATCACAGATGAAGCATGTAACCTTCCCCTTTGATTGCTTCTTCTTATGTTGATAAGATTCTTCCACCTTCTCTTTGCCATTCTCCTTACCATCTTGGGTTTCACCATTTTTCCTACCCTTTCTGTTAGGTCGAGTTGGTGGTGGCAATTAGAGATCCACTAAGGCATTTGCCACCACTATTGCGTTAGGGAGGTCCTTTACGTTCGATCTTTGAAGCTCCATTTATGCCCAACCTTGCAAGCCGCTCATAAAGTTGAACAACTTGCTTTCCTCCTACATGTTCCGCATGTCTAACATCACCGATGTTAACTTCCTCACATACTTCCTCATTGAGCTGTCTTGCTTCAACCCCTTCAAAGCTTTCCTCGCAAGCCATGAAATTTTGTTAGGTAAAAGCTGATTCATTAGCTCCTTCTTCATCTTCTCCCAAGTGTTGATGAGAGGTCGTCCTACATTGATGTCATTAGAGGTTCTCGTTCTCCTCCACAGCTTGGCATCACCCACCATGTACATTGATGTGATTGAAACCTTCTCCAAATCTGCCACCTTTGCCGCTGTAAAGTACTACTTCATGTCCCAAAAAAAAAATTCAAGCTCCTTAACACTCCACTTGCCATCGAAAACTTGTGGCTTTCGTACCTTCATCATAGTGCTTTCCACTCAAACACTCATCTCGTGCTTTGCCATCGCATGCTTGAGCACCAGTAGATCATAGCTCATATCCTCACGAGCCTTCATCTGTTCCTCAAGCACTCTTATAGTTGCTTGAAGCTCCCTCTTTAAGGCTGTAATACATTCCAACAAAGGAACTACTCCCTCATCCGTTGGGGCTTAAGACTCAATAATCGTCTCTATTCTGGTAACCCTTTCCATCAGATTAGTTCCACCAGCCATCGCTCTAGATTGGCTCTGATACCAGCTGACACAAAGGTTTGTTTTGGACTCAAACTTTTACTGCAGGTCGTGCCCACCTTCATATGCCAATCCCACTTAGGTCACTTAAGCAAGATTCAGCCTTCTCACGTGAATGTCGCTTAACAATTTTGTTATCCCTCGAACACCTCACGTGCATATAAGTGTTTAAAGTATTTCTCTCGCATACAAAGTAACACAAGTGTATAATAGAGTAAAGAAAACAACAAAAGATACATATAGCAGAAGCTAATCTTTCATTAACTTTCAACAAAAAAGTCAACAAAAGATACAAGTACCTCCTTCTCGAAGCACTTACAAGGAACTCCCTACTCGAAACCCTTACAATGAGAACTCCCCCAAAAGCTCTCAACTCTCAAAGCTCTCTCCTCTGAGTGATTTCTATCAATGAGTGAATGACTCAATAATTGAATGACTAGCTCTCAACTCTAATTAGCTATTTATAGGCTCCTCTTACTTGGAAAGCAAGTTCAAGATCTTTTAGGATCTCCACAATCCTAGTTGATCCTATTAACTAAAGATTACACTGCATCACACCGACTAATGGGAAGACATCCCCTTTCCCTTAGGACTCTTCTAATTGGTTACATTGCATCATAATCTAATTAAATAAAGATTACATGCCAACTTGGAAGATTGCATCCATATCTTTGAAGATCTTCGCTATCTTCAGATAATTCTCCCACATGGTCTTTATCTCTTAGATTTGATGAATCTCCAATATGACCTTCAAGTTGATCTCACCACGTCATCATGTGCCACATCACTCACAACTATCTCGTCACTGCTGATGTGTTTTCCAAGTCACCAAGGCCTATCCGCACATAGGTCCATCAATACACGTCCATGGACAAGTCCATCTTCCATAATCAAGCTCATTCACGGTACAATCTTATCGCCACATGATTAAGTACAAGTCATAATTCGAGTTAGTATAAAACCTCGCATATTTCACATACCTTCGACCTACCTCATCGAAGTCAAGTGCTTATGCACCTTATCGCGCTCGCATGCCTTCGTGCATCCTCGCGGGGTCTCGCATTCCTTTACACATTCTCGCGCACGCTCAGGTTTCGCATGATAATTTATCAACTCCGTGCAGCCTCGCACTTGAATCTTACATCTCGTCGAAAATTTCTACCAATGTTGCACCTACACATGCCCATGCATATCGAATCTTGCCTACTCTTGAGATCTTTGCCAATACGTCCCGTATTCCTCATCTACTTCGTAAGTTCGTCGGGTTTTGCTCGTCAAATCGCAAGACTTTGCTTTATTCCCTTGTCAAGATGTCTTCCTCGTGCCAACCTGCATGCCAAGCATTGGCCTAAGCTTGCCAACACTTGCACGATTCCTCAGTCTGGACTAAAGGGTCTAACACCTATCCACTTTAGATTGTGAGCATATATTGCCCTTTTCTGTGGCAATCGAGTCAATAGCAACAAAGGGCTATTTGTTAGTAGGAATTCGCCACTAGTTTAATCCCTCACTAGTGGCAATTTGTCGCAAGTGAAAAATCATCACATGAGAAGCATACATCTCTTGCCATTGTTTCACGAAAAAACAAGAAATTACAACCCAAAATCATCACAGGTCTTATTTTTGTTTTCAAAACAAAACAACCAGAAGAACTGGAAAAAAAAAAGATGCATAATCTAATTTTTCTTCCTTTTCAGAACTATTCGACGAAAAATGATAGGTAATACATGTCAAATTCTAGAAACAATAACTTAGAACAAAATAATTTCCTGAAGTAGATAACAAACAAATGAGATGCGACATAAAATTTTCCGAAAATAGTTGTAGAAATTAATTAAATCATAAACTTTAATACAATAATCAAGATTTTCAGTCTTAATTTTTTATCAAATCAATAACAATCAAGCAATTAATACAAATTAAACAATTAAAGGAAGCTCTAATATTAATATTAGAAAATCAACCATAATCGTATTCCATTGGATCTCAACAATTAAATAACTTCAAAATAATACTCAAATCATAAAATATAGAATTATACCTGACTCGATATTCTTGATAAAATCCTTTCAAAAAAAATTTAATCATAATTTTTTTATATAACTCACTTCATCTTTACGTCTGGCTTAATAATCCTTCATTTGTAAATTTTGGAGGAAAAAAAAAAGAGCATCAAATGTGCCACGTGGATGCATCTCTCAGATTTATTGAAGGCTTCGTTCAAAGTGAACCAAGTCAACTATACTGAGCCAAATCTCCGTTCTACTCCCTTTACAAAGTGGTCTCAATTCCTCGTCATAATGTGGGTATGGAAACTTCTGCTGCGAGTTGCAGAACCCATGTGCAACCTAAACCAACACAAAAACCCAGTTCAGTAACTGAGCTATATATACCAAATGCACATTAATGATAAAAACCCACAAGCAGGCATCTCCATCTCTATCCATGTGAATGTAGTTTTTCACACTCAACTTATGGTTACATATATACACTACTCTTGCATTTACGGAACTATAAATGGCCACGTTGAGCACATCCCTCGATCATCTATACACCTACATACCTTATCTTGATGAATTATATGACGGCACACTTCCCTAGTTTTATATATAGGTCGCAGTACAGGATATGTTTATGCACATATCTTTGGGTCTTAATAAATTACGTCCTCTGGATGACAAAGGGAGTAGAGGTTGAAGGAAGGAAGAGAGCGCCAAAGGGACACTTTGTGGTGTACGTGGGTTGTCAAATGAAAAGGTTTGTCATTCCAACGTCTTACTTGAAAAATCCAACTTTCCAACAGTTGCTTGACAAAGCAGCAGAAGAATATGGATACGACAATCACAATGGAATAGTTTTACCATGTGATGAGAATACCTTTAGAAGACTCGTTATCTTCCTTGCCAACCACTACTAGCTACTTCCATTGCTTTCCATATTATATGCCTTCAGTTAATGCTTAAAATTGCTGCCTACATGCCAGAGGGTAAGGGTAAGGCAGAGCTACGAGATGAAGAACTCGCAGTGGATATCTCTCGTATGTAATAATAGTCCCTTTAAACTAATATTGAGTGCTGAGTTGTATAGCACGTACAGTTGTGTGCATGAACATCACTGATCACCAAGTTGTAATGCATGTACTAGCTATTGATATATGTGATGGATAAGTTTCGATGATTTGGTAAAAATGGTGCTTATTTTAATATAATCATGTCCATGTCCAGTTTACTTAATTATAAGGGTTTTGCATTACAACTAACTAGTTATCTGATCAATAGTTAATGAGTGGTCTTCTCTTCAGTGTTGAATAAAAAAAATATCTTACTTTGTGGCAAATTATTATTTTTATACGCTACTTGCCATAAATTTGAGGGTTTGGGTTTGAAGCCCACGTGGACAAAGTGTATCTTAACTCTTTAGTGCATGGAACTGTAACTATTTGGACTCTAGCTAGTGGAGACCTGATACTTACTGATACTGAGGGCTTGTCAGGACTAATGCGACTGTACCTGCAATGGTGCTGGGTCCAAGATTCTGATGCCCTCCTGTATTTGGAATTGTTTGCGTTCTCTAATTAAAAACAGAAAAACCTGATATAAAATGTCCAATTATAGGAAACAAAAACTTACGAATGCTTTACCCAATACCAGCACTTGCTAAATGTAGTTCCATGGCTTGTTTATGGATTTGACCGCATTACCCAGTTGAATGTGTAAGTGCCTGTTCATTTAAAGCTCTCTTAACCATCTAAATACGAGTCCTGCTCTGCATAAATAAATGCGTGGTCCACAATCGCAATTGCCTACTTATCCTGCTGTCTGTTTGCCCTCGCGCTTAAGGCAAACCGATGTCCAACAGAACCGAATAATTAATGCTCTCGAGTACGAAATTCATATACTATTTTTTTTTTATTATATTAGATATTTCGACTTAATTGGACTAATCCTAAGCTCGTAAGACCTCACTCCAAGAGTCCTATGGATGTAAACCTTGAACCCCAATATCCCTCAGGTTCTTGTATAGTCTGTACACTTCTGCGCACAAAGAGTCTTCACATATTTGATTATTCAACTGATGATTGATTATTAACCTCCCCTGCTCAACATCAGGTTCCTATCAGCCCTCAGGTTCTCTAATAGCTCCAACTCTTACATTGTCGCTGGAAACAAGACGTCCGTAATTAATCCGATCAAGAAACTTTGCCCAGGGGCTAGAGGATCATCAACAAAAACATTTCCTATTTCTCCTCCTTTTGTGTGACTCGAACTCAATACCTTCTGCAATGAAGAACCCTAAATGAAGAGCTGAAAGCCTGAAACCATTTAAGTCACTCCTACTTGTCACAAATTGTTTATTCTACCGAGAATGGTTGGTGTTCATATGTTCTCTAATGTAGTGTTTAGTTGCCGTCCTCGTAGGTGAGAACGAATGACAAAGACACAAAAGTTTTGTGCCTCGTAATGTTTGCTTGCTGTCCTCACTCATTTTTGTTCCGTCTTTAGAGCACAAGGACAGAAATTTTTTATTCCTTCCAAGACTGTGATACAAAAATTTTTATCCCAAAAACAAAAACAAAACACATAAGGAAATGTCATAAATACCCATCCTCACATAAGCAATTTTTTATTCTTAATTATATTATTAAACTCATCATCGTCATCATCATCATTATTATCATCATTATAAATTATTATTTATTTATTATAAATTTTGACCTTATTATTATTATTTTATTATTATTATAAATTTTGAACTTATTATTATTATTATTATTATACAAAATTAATTATCTTATTATTTTTATTTTATTTTATTATGATTATGATTATTTTTATTTTTATTTTTATTAATTATTATTATTATTATTAATTATTGTTATAAATTTTTACTTATTATTATTCTTTTATTATTAATATTACTATTCTTATTAATTTTATTATACTGAAATTAATTATCTTATTATTATAATAATAAATTTTGTACCTATTATTATTATTATTATATTTTTATTTTTATTACTAATTTTATTATACAAAATTAATTATCTTATTATTATTATTGTTGTTGTTGTTTTTTATTATTATTATTAATTATTATTATAAATTTTGTAATTATTATTATTATTATTTATTTCTATAACTGTGATTATTAATTATTGTTATAATTTTTTACTAATTATTATTATTATTATGCAAAATTAATTTTCTTATTATTTTTTATTATCATTATTAATTTTCTTATTATTATTGTGATTATTAAATTCTTTATTATTATTAATTTTCTTTCTCTTCTTCTTCTATCATTATTTATTATTATTATTATTATTATTATTATTATTATATACTAAAATCATATTATACCGGGACATTTTGTCATTGATCTTTTTTTTATGTTCATCTCATCGCAATAAAACACATTTATGTCCTCAAGACGGAGACAGACTTTTTTTGTTCTGTCAATTATAACCAAACACTTCACTGTCTCTAATTTTTGTTCTATTCCATCTCTAAATTTTCATCTCGTTCCGTCTCTGCATATTGAAAATAGTAATAAAAGTATAAAACGCAACATAATATATTAATATTAGACATGAGAATGTATTTGGATTTTCTGACGGACTTGAAGTATTCTTACGTTACTTTTTCTTTAAATTTCATGTACTGTCCCGGATTAAATAAGTAAATTTTGACAGTAGAAAGTCATTCAATAAAAACGGTGGAGCAGCTACCTTGCAAAACTTTCTCAGGAGACTCCACAAAGAGCAGGTGATTTGATTTTAAGCTAGGAAAAAAATCAAGTTTGTCCCGGACACAGAGCTTTTGTATGACTGCAAGCCAGAGAATAGAGATATCTCTGCTTGAAAATTTGAAATTCCAGAAGCAAATATCTGTGAGATTCACCTAACCAATGAAGAGTTGTAGTTAATCTGTGAGATTCACCTAGCCAATGAAGAGTTGTAGTTAAGTGTAGAAAAGTCCAAATTCTTTTAGTTAATAAGAACTTGATTAAGTCACTAAAATTTGTATAAAAACTTTTACTTAGGATTTAATGCTAAAGGGCTGAAAGTATACTATATAAAGCCTTTTAATTTAGAGATTTAGGGTAAATCCCTCACTAGGTCCATTAATGCGACATTAGTATCTTAGGATACAAAACCTTTTTACTTAAGGATTTAGGGGTTGATATTAAATCTCTCATTATTGCGCTTTATTTTGAAACATACACATAAGAATATTGGGAATAGTTTTACTTTTTGGCAATCGGCAATCGGCAATCGGCACTGTCACCACCTTCAGATAACTCTAATGGTATACCTATAGGAACATTTTACGTCACTGTCACAAAGTTAACATTTAGTTATAAAAATATATAGCAAAATGTCTCATTTTTTATGTTTTCGTCACACAATCTTCCTTATTGAAAACTATGGGCAATATTTTTGAAATTTGTCGTTTATAATTTTTGGCTACTTTTTTTTCTCGTAGTTAAATATTATTAGCTACGTTTTTACAAACATAACCAATTCTTTTTAACTACGTTTTTATAAATGTAGCCAAATGTTTTTAACTACGGGGCATTTGCTTCTATTTCTGTTTTTCTGTTGTTGTTTTTTGTTTTTGTTTTCTGTTTTTAGTTTTTGTTTTTTCTAAAAAAATGAAAACCTGTTTGATTGAGATTTATAATATAAAAACTGAAAACAAAAACCTGTTTGGTTGAGATTTCTAATAAACTCATTATTATTATTATTATTATTATTATTCTTGTTGTTGTTGTTGTTGTTAATAATAATAATAATTATTATTTATTATTATTATTATTATTAATTATTGTTATAAATTTTCTACTTATTATTATTATTATTATTATTATTATTATTATTATTATTATTATTATTATTATTATTATTATTATTATTAAACTTATTACTATTATTGAGTTATTCTTATTCTTATTAATTTTATTATTATATTATTAAACTCATTATTATTATTATTATTATTATTATTATTATTATTATTATTATTATTATTATTATTATTATTATTATTATTATTATTATTATTAAGTTATTCTTATTCTTATTATTTTTATTTTATTAATTATTATTATTATTAATTTTAAATAAGTTATTTTATTATTATTAATTTTATTATTATTATTATTAATTAATAATTAATAATACCTATATATTATTATTATTATTATTATTATTAATTATTATTATATTATATTATATTATATTACATTATTATTATTAGTATTAGTATTAGTATTATTATTATTATTATTATTATTATTATTATTATTATTATTATTATTATTATTATTATTATTATTATTATTATTATTATTATTATTATTTTCGAGATAGAAAGTAGGGATATGTTGATTTTCTGTCGAAGAAAACATGTTGTCAAAATTCAGAGAAATGATGTTTTCTGGTTTCTGTAAAACTGTTGTGGTTTTTTTATTTTCAGAAACAAAAAATCGCAATAGAATAAGCCAAACACGTTTTACTTACCTGTTTTTCTTTTTACAAAAATAACAACAAAAAACAGGAAAAAAACATAAACAAAACATTTTTAAAAACGTAATCAAATGCTTTTAGCCACGTTTTATAAACTGTAGCCAAATGTTATATAATGTTGTGATATATTATTTATTACCTTTTAATCTATAACAATATAATTTGTATATAATCGTCAATATATTTTTATTATGAATTTATTATACAAATAAATCTAATAAAAATATCATTAATTCAAAATATCGAGCATTGTATATAAAAGTACAATTATATTAATATCATTAAATTATACCAACAAAATAATATTCTTAATATACAAGATATTAATGACAACTTATATATAAAACAATAAATAAAGAGAAAAAATAATGAATTCCACGCTTATTCTATTAAAGAGAAAATGATATAATTATTTTTCTAGACAGTTCACAAAAAATTCCAGGATACTACAACATGAAACTCAATATATAAGGTGAAGGAATTCCCTATATCTGGATTTCTAAGATGGCTCATTGCATGTTCAAAGGCATTGCTTAAAATGGACAAAGATCTTCCCCTAGTAATTGGATCAATGACATCCTCTTCCAAACAATTATTGGCTCTAACTAAACTAGCAGATGATACATTAACTAATTTTCCATATGTCATATGGAATAGTGAATTAGATAAACCCCACGTACTATTCATTTCACCTAAGGAACAAGCACTATAGAATAATCACCTTAATTTCTTCACAATCCTTTGAAAAAATAAATTATAAACTAAATAAGCTAAATCAAGCAGTATAAAGAACTCAAATTTGAACACATGAGTACCTGATTGAATGACTCCATCATTATCACAATGAATAGACATAGTTTTTGCAATTGATGATTGTTTCAAAACTACCAATTTTTCTAATCCTATATGAACCATCGGGACATTACCAGCGCCTCTATTTTCATCTACATTTTCTAGAAAATTTGAGCAACCTTTACACAATACATAATATGTACAATCATACATTCATCTAATAGCTTCTTAACAAAAAATGAGATATAGAGAATAAAGCAAGAGAGTTAAGTCGAATGAGAGTAAAAACCTTGAAGAAGAAGATAAGCCACTAAAGGCAAGCAGTGATTAGCCTTTAGTAAATAGATTTGTTGTGCACCGATTTATTCTTTAGTAGGTAGAATTTTGCCAGATACCTCTCACTAGAGCTTATTTTCGGCATAAAAAAATATCTACCATTTTGACATTTTGTGATAAATTTATGTTAATGGTTTTATTCTAAAAATGTTATAGAAACAAAACATATCATAGATATAATTATTTTTCTTCGATAATCTAAAAACAACAAACCCTATATGTCATACAAGGATCATTTAAGAACTTGAATCTAGAAACAGGATCGTCAATAAATTTCAAAAGTACATAATTAGACTCAAATTTTGAATCCTATAAAAAGTTCTTAAGTGAAATAATCAATGTAGAAGCAGAGTGTACAGTTAAACAAGGAAAAAATTATATAAAGTTATATGCAATTACCAAAATATTCAGAGAAGAAGAAAAGATCATTGGAACTTAATTTTTTAGCTAGCCAAAAATCCCCTGAGCATGCATATTTTAAATTTGCCAATCACCTTAAAGATTAATAAGATCTAGAGCACATGTCATAGATTAATAAGTGATTTAATATCTTTAAGATTAAATTGGTAAAAGATATACTTGAACACTGTGTAAATGATGGAAGGTCATCAAAGAAAAAACCATTTAAAAGTTATCATATAGAGATATTATTATTGATTATTTACACATCCTTTAACATCACGATAAAGTGTGTGGTTGGCATGCAAGTAATCAAGTGTCATCAAGAGTTGAACCAGTTGAGTTTTCAATATAACAAATGAGTTAAAATTATCAAAACTTATTTCCTAACTTACAAACTTCAAGTGTAAGTTTTTTGGATAGTAATAAGAGAAAACTTGAATAATTCCTCAAGAAAACGAACATCATTTACTTTTTTTATATCTTCACCCTGTATGATAACAAAGTCGCAGTTGTGATGGGTAGTAAAACAATAAATTACATCTCATTCCACATATCAATACTTACATATCTCCATGCTCCTAAATACTATGATGATGCAAATGTACCAATGTTGAATTCAAAAAGTAAATTTATAATAGGATCTGCACAAGCAATATCAAAATTCCTAAGAGAAAGAAAAAGGGAAATCTAAAAGTCATAAACACTATGTCCAATTAGAAAGAGAATTTTGAGCACTCCTCATGATTGATCCATGTAAGTATTGAACAACTCTACAACTATCAAAATCTCATGGTAGATAGAAAAGTAAAATTTTGAGAGAACTATAGTAGGAAGCATTAAGTAACAAAGCTTCACATAGTCACATTTGTATACCTTCTTGACCAATAAATCTTTGTACTACACAGTGAAAGGATTTCACATTTTAGAGATAAGCTCATTTGTAATAGGCCTGCGAAGAACCCTGTCTCTCAGTCTAACTAAATTGATGCATAAAAAATTTAGTACAGACGATTCCAACACTAACCATTTAAGGGAAAGCACTTACAAATATCAAATTCCCAACATCACGAAAATTTTCAAAACCATAAGAAACACACTGACCTATAAACTAAAAAACCTGAATTCCACATTTAACAAGCAACAAGTAGATCAAACTTTACAGTCGTAAATATAAGGCATAACTTGTTGAAGCAATTCTCTTTGCTTGGCAAGCCCTTTTGCTTTTTTCAATGGTGGCTTGAAGTGTATTTTTTGATATAGCATTACTTTCCACTTCCTTGTTAGTAGCTCTAACAGGCCTAAATCTCGGGTTAAAACCCATGATTAGAAGCACCAAATTTATAGGACTTTCTTAGCCTACACATGAAAATTGAAATAAGGGTCCATATTGATTTTGTATATGGGAAAGAAAGGTTCCCTCTAGTTTAATTTTAATGACAAAAGGAAGCATGCCTATAGAAGCCATTTTACTTGTTTGACAGACTTTCGAAGAGAGAAAATAGAACATAAACCTTTAACGAATTCAACAAGGTAAAGGTTGGTTCAGGGGAAGATAGGACAATCCCAGATGAGAAAATTGGGAGACAAAAAAACCCAATTGAGGAGATTCAACATTTCAATGAGGGATGAAACAACCATTTATTAATTATAGCTAGGGCAGGTAAGAGAACAGAGGTGAATCAGAAAATGCAAATGAAGAACAAATTAAAAGCACGGGCAAATTGAAGAAGAAAATATTTTCTGAAGGTTCATTAGGATGGATTGACAGAAGAAATCATACAGATGTGGGGTATGATTGAGTCTATGGCTCAAATTGGCTGAGAATAAAAACCCAAATTACCTGGAGAAGAAGAAACCTCATGTAGATGAAGACAAAGTTGGATATCTGATCCTAGACGAAGATGGACGTATGGGCGAAGACGACGATAGATCACTAACATAACTGTAAGAATACAAGGAGGAATATGAAGACAAAATCAAATGCTACTTTGTAATTAGGTTTTCAATATGACAAAAATGACGTCATTTTTAGTGGACAAAACGACATCATTTTTGTAGATGAAACTATAAATATGTCATTTAGCTATGAAAATTATTTTGTAGCTAAAACTTTTGGCTATGAAAATTATTTCATAGCTAAAAATTTTTAGTTACAAAAACATTTTTGTAGCCAAAAGAAGAATGGAGTTTTTAATATAATAGGTTAAGATTTGGTGAAAATATAGCCAAAAGTTCACCTTTTAGCTATGATTTTAAAAAAATGTAGCCAAAAGTGTAACTTTTAGCTACGATTTTCAGAACATCATCAAAAGAAAGTAGCTAAAAGGCTTCTTAATTTTTTGTAGTATTTAGCTACAATTTGTAAAATTGACGCCAAAAGGTGATCTTTTCACGACGATTTTGAAAATCGTTGCCTAAGGGTGATCCTGCCAAAGGCTGACCTAAGAAAAACATAGCCTTGTCAAATTTAGATACACCAAAAATTTAATTTTCATTATGCTTGGAATATAACGATAATTACAAACATGATTTTGTGACATCATATATTTTAAAAATATTTGTAATCAATTACTTCTTTTATTATTTAAAATTTTCAATTAGATTAATTTTATAATTAATAAACACAATCCTTATGAGACAAGACTCTTTTCATTATTGTATTATTTGTTTGAGATATTGTATACTTACATTAAAAATTTACAATAAGTTTTTGGCATTATTACAAATGACTTTTAGCTACGATTATAAAAAATATAGCCAAAAGTATAATATCCTATTTTCGGAGCATGCTTAGGGTTTAACCCTAGATTAAGTATTGCATATACATGCATGACATTAGCATTCATATATGAATTTATATTTGAACACATTACAAAGATAGCATATGCACTCAGTTGACTTATTCTGGGGTATGAAAAATGTTAAGTGATCATGATGTGAATTATGAATTAATGTCTTAATTTTTGGTATGATTGGATTTTAATTAGTAACTCAGAATTAAATTTTATTGATTGGGAAATTGATATATTAAAATGTGCATTTGGACTAGGAAAAATGCCAAGTAGTAGGATAAATTGATACATGAAAAATTTGGATGATTTAGCCTATAATTGAACAACATTTGGCATAGTTAAATTAGTGACAAATGGACCAATTATTGTATGACATATGGACTAATTATAATAAGACATATGGACTAATTAATTGGTGACTAATGGCAGCATATGAAATGGGCAAATGTATTACATGCATTAAGACATATGGTGAGTTTAGATGTTGACACCTAGTATGTGATGTAGCAAGTTTCTACAACTAAGTTTTGCAGCTTCTTTCCTTTGTTTCTTCACCGAAATTGCTCTAGCTCTTTCTTTATATTTTTGTTTGAACCCTAGCTAAGTTTCTACACCTTCACCTCTTAGAAAACAACTAAAGAACCAACTGATTGTTATTGTTTTATCATAGTTGAAAGTCATCTAATCCCACCTTGAATTGGTGATGATCTTGCATGCATGGAGGGCTATGTTAATTTGATGAATTGAGATGGAATTCAAAGCTAAATAAGTAAGTAGCAATCTAATCTGTATGGCATACTTAGTAGTATATGAACCATGCTTGAATTGGAATGAAATTAATGTAATAGTTTCTGGTTTGATTTTTGATGCATGAAAGACAATGAATTGTTAACTATCAATTGAATAATTTTGAAATGAAATTGAGGATGTTATTGATGAAGAATTGAAGTATGGTTTAGGTATAATAGAGGTATAATTGATGAACTATAAAGAGGTTGTTTTAATTTTGGTATAAAGTGTAAAAAAATTTGGAAAAGTGAAAGATGAATTGCTAGAGTATGCTAGCTGTAGTGTTTTTATCAAACATGCATTGGTATTTTTGGCCCTAACTTGATTTATATACATTAAAAATGGTATAATTTTAAGTTTATATTAACATAGAAACATAAGGCTATATTTTTTATGAAGGAATCGAATTTTAATTCTATTTCTAAAAGTTTCAAAATTTAGCTTGAAATTGAATTTTTGGATTATGTCATGGTTTGGGAACAATCTGTGGTATTTTAGGTATAACTTGCATAATACTAAACTAAATTACATAAAATTGGTGTCATTAGAAACTTAAGACTTAAAGGAACAATTTTTTAGAAGAATGTTTTGCCTAAATCCTTCATTTTCTTTATCAAAATAGCCATGAAAAATTAACCCAAAGGTCTATTTTGAGAGGAGTTGGAATGAAGCTTGAATAAGACGTTACAGAAATGGGTTATTAAGGGGTTGCAAGATCATGCACAAGCATGATCGTGACAGAGGATGATCAATTGGAAGTGCACGATTGTGACAGTGAAGGTATACTTCTGTTTGACAACTTCAAACACCCTTCACTCTTTTGACTATAACTTCTTTTTTAGACCTCCAATTGACTTTAAATTTGAACCATAAGCTCCTCAAACATTGCCCTTCCTCTCCACCAAATTTCATTTTTATCTGAATTGTTTAGGAAAGGATTGGTAGTGGCTGATTGATGATGTTATAATAATCAAGTGTAATGAGTTATAAACCTTAATGTATGATTGAGTGATGAAATTAGAACAAATTTGTAATATTGAGGTGTAAACCTAAGTTCAAACTAGACATATACAAGTTCTAAAGTATGAATTATATGAGTTTTGAAGTATGAATGATCATGATATGTGAATAGAGGAAGCATACTCGGAATAGTCATTGAGCATGCATTGAATATGGCATATGTATATATGTGCACAAATGAATAAGTATTTGATTAATCGACTTTGTAATGTGAATTGTATAATTTTAGACACTCAAGTCAGACACCATTCGGACATTTTCAGACCATCCAGGCAATAACATAAATTGGAATGTATTGTGAGTTAACCTAGATGATATCACTATGATTGAATTATTTCTCTTTCTGTTTAACTTATAATTATTGAACTATTTGTGATTTGTTTATGAATTTTGGACTTTAATACTCTGAGGAGTTTGATATTTGGGAATGTATTAAAAGTGTTATATTTGCATTCGAATTCTGAATGATATCTGTATTTTCAACAAAAGTTGAATATCGGACTTAGGTCTGATGAATATGAGATTTTGTTTGTGCATTATAAGTGAATGCTATACATGACAAATTATGTTATTTGATGTATTTCATAAAATGCATATTCAGATAAAAGTATTGTGATCATAGTAGCTAGTTTGAAAGAGCTTTAAGCTCATAATTCTATACGTAGAGCTTTGCTCCGTAATTTCTGTATCTAACTGAGCCTAATAGGCTAGTATCTGTATCTGTATCTGAAAGGTACTCGGTCACAACAAATAATAACGAATATGGAGTCTCATATGCAACTGCATTTGTATACTTATGATTATGAAATATATGATCATGAAATCTTTTCTGCAATTGTGATGATAAAGTGATATGTTATGATAATGTGATTGATTGGGTTATTTATGTTTTGAAAGAATGTTTGTGAAATTGGTTGGTTGTGTGATATTTGTGTATTTGACCTAAATAAGATCACCAATTATGATTCACTCATTAAGTTCGCAAAACCTATCAAAAATTACAATGTGATTTTTTAGGTACAAGACAGGAGACCTAGTTCCTAAAATTGTCTAGAGAAACATTTTGAATTAAGTTATGACTCAAAGGTCTGTAAATTAATATAAGAGGAGTTATAAACTGTATTTTGTAGTTTCTTTAACATATAAAAATTTTCTATAAAGGATTGTAAATATTTGTTTCAATGACTACAATGTAAACTTTTGATAATAAATGAAATGAAGTGTTGAGGTTTTAAGTATTGTATATTCTTTATGATATCATTTAAGAGATTATGTTTACTCTAACATACCATTGTCATAGGATATGTATCTATATGTCCTCTGAATGTTCAGGCATATACTCTATGGTAGTAGGGTGTTACAAAAAGTGTGCCTTTTAGCTACGATTTTGATAAATGTAGCCAACAAATTTGACTTAAAAAAAAACATATCCTCATTAAACCTAGATGTACCCAAAATTCAATTGTCATTATGTTTGGAATATAATGAGAATTGCAAACTGTATTTTGTGACATCATATAAAATTGTCAAATCATATATTTTAAAAATATTTTTATTCAATTATTTCCTTTTATTATTCAAACTTTTTAATTAGATTAACTTTTATAATTAATAAACACAATCCTTGTGAGACAATATTCTTTTCGTTATTGTATTATTTGTTTGCACTTACATTAAAAAAATTATAGTAAGTTTTTGGCATTGTTACAAATGACTTTTGGCTACGATTTTGGAAAACATAATCAAAAGTGCAACTTTTAGCTATGATTTTGAAAAATGTAGCGAAAATTTAGACTTTTAGCTACGATTTTGGAAATTGTAGCCAAAAGTTTGACATTTAGCTACGATTTTCAAATCGTCGCCAAAAGAAACATTGTTAATAGGCTACTTTATTGTAGTGTTTAGCTATAATTTTCAAAAATCGTCGCTAAAAGAAACATTGTTAATAGGCTACTTTATTTTAGTGTTTAGCTATAATTTTCAAAATCCTCGTGTAAGGTAATCCTATCAAAGCTTGATCCTTTAGCTCAAATTCAAATGCATCAAAAATTCAATTTTCATTATGCTTTGAATATAATGAAAATTACAAACTTCATTTTTTGAAATTATATAAAATTGTCAAATCATATATTTTAAAAATATTTTCATTCAATTACTTCTTTTTACTATTCAAAATTTTTAGTTACATTAATTTTTGTAATTAATAAACACAATCTTTATGAGACAATGCTCTTTTCATTAGTGTATTAATTGTTTGAGATAACGCACTTATATTTAAAAAATCACAATAAGTTTTTGACATTGTTACAAATGATTTTTAGTTGCAATTTTGAAAAATGTATCTAAAAATTTGACCTTTAGCTATGATTTTCAAATCGTCACTAAAAGAAATGTAGCTAATAGGCTTTGAAAATTGTTACTAAAGGGTAAAAATTATCAACAAAAGGTAACCTTTAGCTACGATTTCCAAATTGTAGCCAAAAAAAATGTTTTCAAAAGCATACTTTGTTGCAGTTTGAATAATGTGTTGCCATGTATGATCTAAAGAAGCTTCTTCGATTCTTTAAGTAATCTGGGGAGATTGAGGAGAGTCCGTCAAGTATTGACAGGAATATTGATGGAGATCATCATCAAAACTAACTAACAACAACATCAATTCTTGGGATTTGAAGACAAGGAGAATGATTAGGGGCCGAACATTTGCTAGAAGCCTTTGAAAGAGGGACCAATGAACTAAGAAGTGCCACCCGTTGGATATATGAACAAAGATAGTGTTGCTTATAAAAACCAGTCATGAATGCATGGAGAATATACGAACTCACAGATGAATCCACAGATGGGCCAAGGCAATGTAGACAACTCTTTACATTGTAGAATTTGAAACTTAATCTTATAATAAGATTTTTTTATGCTTGATTTGCTAAATGATGAAGAATTTAGGGGGGCTCTTTATTTTCAAAAGTTTCACCTTTTTGTTGCAAATTGGGGAAGACAAAGAGTATATATTCAGCTTCATGTTTCCGGTTACTCTTCCAACTTTATTGATTGTGAGATCAGATCTGATGGTACACAGTGGCGCCTGACTGGTTTTTATGGCTTCCCGGAAAGAACTCGGAGACGGGCTTCTTGGAATCTCTTGCGGGCTTTGGTAGCTAGGAGTTAGCTTCCTTGGTTGTGTTGTGGAAATTTTAACGACATTGCGGCTTTGTATGAAAAATTGGGTGGTCCCCCTAGGCCTTCTCATTTAATGTCGGGTTTTCGTGACACCTTGAGTGATGCTCATCTTTCAGATATTCTGCAGGTAGGCTCGTCTTTCACCTACACCTACAGGGAAGGTTCTGCAGCTTGTGTTAAGGAAAAGCTTGATAGAGCGTGCTCTACTGCCGAGTGGAGCTCTTTGTTTCGTGATGCTATTTGTTCGGTCCTTGTTGCCCCAGTTTCATATCACTCTCCTTTATTGATTGACACTGCTAGCACCAATTCGGAAGGGGTTAATCGGCGATTTCGTTTTAACAACTCCTGGCTTTCTGAGCCTGATCTTGGAGAAATGGTTGATAGGGCTTGGGCAGCAGGGGCTACTTTATCTTTCTCTGATCGTACATCTTTGGTTGTGGATCACATACAGTTATGGGGTAAGCAGCGGAATCGGTTAAGGTGGGCCCAAAAGGAAACAATTAAAAGACAGTTAAGAGAGGACCAACATACCATCGACCCAGTCGAGATTCGATGTTTAAAAGGCAAATGGAATGCAATCTTAGAGGCGGAGGATGTGAGATTAAAACAACAAGCTAAAGCGTTTTGGTTTCGACATGGTGACAAAAACACCAAATATTTCCATAACAGTATCAACGCCCGCAGGAAGAGGAATCGGATCACCAAACTAATTGATGATGCTGGGAATGTTACGTCGGATGAGCCTGCTATTTGTGGGATGATTCACACTTATTTCTCTAATCTTTTTCAGGCCACCGAGTCTTCCTCTGGCGCGGTGTTTCGACTTATTAAACCTTTGGTTGATGAATCGACTAACAATGCACTTATTGCTCCATTTTCGGATGAGGAATTCCGAAATGCTCTCTTTCAAATGGACCCCAATAAAGCGCCAGGCCCAAATGGCTTAAACCCCGCTTTTTTCCAAAAATTCTGGAGCACTATTGGTGGTGACATATGTTAGGCTTGCCGTGAGTGGCTTCAACTGGGTACCCTTCCACCATCTTTGGTTACTACTCTTATTGTCTTAATTCCAAAATGTGATAATCCTCTACATGTTCCTGAATTTCTACCAATTGCGTTATGCAATGTGATCTATAAGATATTGTCAAAAGCTTTAGCCACTCGATTGAAGAGCCTTTTGCCCACGATTATCTCTTTAAACCAATATGCTTTTGTTCCTGGAAGATTAATTACGGATAATTTTATTGTGGCTTTTGAGACATTGCATGGTTTAAAGCAACGTTCCAGGGGTAATTCAGGGTCTTGTGCACTCAAGATTGATATAGCCAAAGCTTATGACAGAGTCAGCTGGGACTATTTGCTTGCTATGTTGACAGCTCTTGGCTTTTCTGATGTTTGGATCAAATGGATGAGAATGTGTATCTCTAACATTAGCTATATGCTTTCAGTAAATGGAATAGAGGTGGGCCCTATTGTCCCGAATTGGGGACTACGGCAAGGGGATCCTCTCTCCCCCTATTTGTTTCTGATTGTCGCAGAGGGCCTCTCCCTTTTGTTGAAAGATGGTGAAAGGCGTGGGGTGATTCATGGCTGTCGGGCAAAGTTGGGTTGTCCTAGGATCTCGCATCTATTCTTTGCTGATGACTCACTCCTCTTCTTTAATGGTACGGTCTCTGAAGCTACCCAAGTTAAGCACATTTTGGGCATTTATGAAGCAGCTTCGGGTCAGTCCATCAATTATGGTAAGTCATGCATTCTTTTTAGCCCATATATTGCCCTGGATGTCAAACAGGCCATCTCTACTTTACTTGGAGTGCACTTACCTTTGGGTCAGAGTCATTATTTGGGCTTACCTTCTCTCCTTGGTCGTAGCAAGAGGCAGATTTTCTCTTTCCTCAAGGACAGAATTTGGAAGCGTATCAACAATTGGAATAATCGTTTTTTGTCCCGGGCAGGTAGGGAGATCTTAATCAAGGCTGTCATTCAAGCTATCCCTACTTATTGCATGAATGTCTTTCTCATCCCTGCTGCTACTTGTTTTGAGCTCCAAGTTCTGATGAATAAATTTTGGTGGGGCGGATGTCGAGAAGGTAGTAGGGGTATTAATTGGTTGTCATGGGATCGTATGTGTTGTGCGAAGTCTATGGGCGACATGGGTTTTCGAGACCTCCGGTGTTTTAATACTGCTCTTTTGGGGAAACAAGGTTGGAGACTTATTGTTGACACTAACACCCTTTCGTACCAGGTTCTCAAAGCTAAATATTTCCCTCGGGGGGACTTTTTGACAACTCGGTTAGGTACCAACTATAGCTTCGTTTGGAAGAGTGTGTTGTTTGCTCAAAGAGTATTGTTAAGGGGGGTTAGGTGGAAGGTCGGGGATGGTCAACATATCTTTGTTAATAGGGATCCTTGGATCCCCAAGGCTGGTGGCTTCCATCCAGATGATGGCCCTATGGCCATTCCTAATGCTATGCAGGTCTGTGATTTATTCATCCCTGGAGAGAGGCAGTGGGACCCTACGAAGTTGCTATCTTATTTTAGTATTGATGATGTGCATGCTATCCTAGGTATTTCTTTGAGCATTCGCCCCACACCGGATAAGCTCATTTAGATTTGTGATCGTAGAGGGATTTACTCGGTTAAAATTGCATATTATGAGGCCCTTGAGGATTTGGGAGATCGTAGGCAACGGGTACAAGGCTTTGTCTGGAAGCAAATCTAGTCCCTTGATGTTCTTCCAAAAGTACATGATTTCCTATGGCGGTCTTGCCGTGACGTGTTTCCTACTAAAGATAATCTGCAACTCTGAGGAGTGAATGTTGACTTACATTGCTTATTTTGCCATGAACATGAATCCATGCAGCATGTGTTCTTTGACTGTCCTATGACAAAAGAGTTATGGAGGTTAGCGGGCTTAGTTCTAACATCCTCTTTATCATCTTTTCAGGATTTTTTGGCCTATGTTCTTAAGATAGCAGGAAGAGATCGTGCATCTAGAATCAGGATTCAGGCATGGAAGCTTTGGTTGGCGCAAAATGACAAGTTATGGCATGATAAACGAGTCACGTCACACCAGATTCATATACGAGCTAATTCTTACTATTCGGACTTCCAGGGGATCACGTCGGGTGGTACTATCCGGACTGTCGCTTTCCTGCTACCATTGTGTTTTCGGGCGGCTGCCGCAATGCTGTTGTCCTCTCATTGGTTGGCTTTCATTGATGGTTCAATCTTTGCCGATGCTGGCCTTCTTGGGTTTGACATTTTATTTGAAGACGGTGAAGGGTCATTTTCATTAGCCCTTTCGGGCTACGAGGACGACAATGATAGTCCTGCAATGGCGGAGGCGCTTGCTCTTCGACAGTGTTTGTTATTTGCTCTTGATGACATGCTACAAGCAAGCTTTATTTTTACTGATAGTCAACTCCTTATTCATGCTTTAAACTCCAGGTCTTTGGATTTTTCTTATTTTGGTCTTATCATTTCGGACTGTAAGGATATTTTATGCACTAGGAACGATATCTCTGTTTCTTGGATTAGGTGTTCGGAGAATGGGGGAACTCATTCTCTTGCTCAGACATCTGTTCTTCATAGTCGTTTTCAGCTGTGGGTTGATATACATACCTATATTTTGGATCATTATTCTCGAAGATAATAGCTATTTCTCCCTTTAAAAAAAAAAAAGTCTTCGTAATCTAAAGGCCTATTTTTAACCATCTCAGTCAAGTCAATTTGGATAAGATTAGTGTAGTACCACTCTCACCGTTGATTAGAATAAAGAAAAAGCGATTTGTAATATATTCCAATACTAAAGGGGAAGCCAAAAACAAGTGAAGCATTCACAGATAAATGGGACCTTATTGAAATAGTAATGATTATTTTTGTGTTTTACAAATCATATCAATTTAATATTTCAATCCTCTTTTTATTGTATTCAGTTTTAAATTTAATAAAGTTAAATTTATCCAAAAGATTCACATTACTTTATTTTTATATTTTAGTAGTAAAAGAGATTTAGCTTAAAATTAACATAGAATTAAAATAGAAATATAGAATATAAAAGCTTCCTTTTTAGTTTGTGTTGAATTGGGTTCTCCCCATTCACGTATAGAGATACTCTTCAAATTCGTTTTATTAGATATTAATGCTAAAATGGAAGAAGAAGATAACCTAAGAGACATGCAAAGTGGACGAATAGCCCTTAAATCTGAACTTTTAAGAGTATCTCGTGCACAAGACTTCTTGTTTTACAAAGATTAAGGAAGGTCATAATATATATTTGTTTGTATATTTTTATAAAAAAATTATTTTTGTGACTGAAAATTACAAAAAAAAACTTTATTAATTAATCCAAAGCCCACGCTAAACTAAACAACGTTAGTAGTGCCATGTTATATTATTTGTCACCTAACCCAAGAGCTGATTGCTTTTCCTTTCTTTTTTTCCTATTGATTATTTAAGTTGATGCATTTTAGTTTAGAGCCCTCGATCTCCCAAATATTCTCTGTTTTGACCCAGTCAACTACGAAATTCTCCCTTCCCTTCCCTTCCCTTCATTTTATTCCACTAATATTTTCAACTCCAGCCCAGCCGGGGTTATTGACTGGAGTAAGACAACCAAAAGTGAATAACTCGATTTTCAAGATAAATTACAAAATGTCATAAAATTATAGTACGTTAAATGGTGGTGGCGTGCTGCAGAAAATGAGGGAGGCCATATCATATACTTGGAGAATGGGCAGCATGCGTTGATACTCTATTCAATTGGATAAATAATCCCAAGCTTTCGTTTTATAAATATTAGTAGATTGTACCATCACAGAAGATCGAACGCTTAGTGCCGCATGCCAAATGGGAATAATTTAATCACAACGTGCAAGCGTGTCTCATGTGTTATTTCTTTTTCCCTACATATTGATTAGTAGTTAAGTTTATTTTGTATTATTTCAATTGCTAGTAGACGAGGCATTGCTTATATTTGTGGGCTTAAAATTAGGGTTGTTACGTAATTGTTTTTTTTTGTTTTTGCAATTAGTGTATTCCCGCCGAATGCGGAAATTAATCCCTTTGTCACAGGAGTTTGCACTAAACAATAAATAGCTAGTCATAAAATACGCTCCATTTTTATAAGTGGGAGATCGAACCCCCCACCATATATATAATTAAAGAACGAGGTGACCTACCACCACATGATATTATAAATACGAAAAATATGAATGATCATGAGTTGGATGTCAACTAACATCTTACTCCCACCAACCTGCCCATCATCTGCTAACAACCTAGGAGTACTTCCCAAGTCCTTTTTATTTGTTACACCTTGGATTCTAATGCTCAATTTTAACTCTATTTTACTAACCAAATTTTTAAATAAAAAACATGTTATTAGATACAATGAAATTCGGAATTTTAACTTAGTACTTGTTTAGATGGACTTATATCAGTAAAGCTTTTATCAGTAGAACTTTTTTAAAAAAGAATTTTTTTAAGAATCCATTAACTGTTTGATTGTCATTTAAAAAGATTTTTTGAAAAGATTTTATACGATAGACTGTTTGAGAACATAATAATAAAAAGTACTTTTAATATTAACTATATTTTATTTTGCATTAAAATTATTTATGCATATAAATATTATTTAAAATGTAAGTAAACAATGTGTAAGTACAATATATTAATTATTATATAATTTTAAACCATGTAAAATATAAATAAAATATATCTAATCAAAATTTTATATGGATTATAACATAAGTAACTAATTTTAAAATAAATATTAAAACATATAAAAATAAAAATATTATATAAGTATCAAAATAAACGTAAAGATGTGCTTGTGGTTATTGTGAAAATTATGTGCAAAACATAAGGAGAAAAAGGTTAAAATAGACTCATTAATTGATTTGTAAAATTTACTTGAAAAGGGTTTTTAAAACTCCAAATTTAATCTTCTTAAAAGTTTAATTTATCTGTCAAAAGTTATATTTATTAAAAAATACTTTTTATTTTATAATTAAAACTTATTTTTTTATAAAAATTTTGCTCTAAAATACATATTTATTTAGCCTCAAAAAGTTCAACCAAACGGACATCTAATATAAAATGATACATAGGTAATTAAAGTACTAGCACATATTGCCTCGGTCATACAAGGTTGACCACCCACCTACCGCCACCTCTTTTTCTTAAGTTCCAATCGGAATCCAAGCCATCTACTTCCTAAGATATGAAGTTCCAAATATATTTCCTTTTTGTTATATATTTATCCTAGTATTTATAATTGCTCCAGTCCTTTACATTACGAATGTGTGATTTATTGGAGTATGTTAATTTAATTGAATTAGAAGACAACCGGAGATTTGCACTTTGTTTCTTATGCATTTAGTTTAGGGTACAACATCTCACGCATTCCAATTACAGTACAGGTGGTCAGATCACGTGACTTTCTTTTAGCCATCTCCCGCCCTTCCAAAAGAATCTATTTTAACCTTTTGTAAGAGCCATTTCTATTTTCAGATTCTTCCTAAAGTTTTGGAGTTAACTTTTAAGTTGAAACAAACGTATATTCCTCTTAAAACAGAATCGAAAAACAATCAATAATATAAACATAGTTTTATTATTCAAATATAGCTAAAGGAATTATTTGACGTGTGACCAAAACCAAACTGATATGAATGAAAAAATGAAACAGGTTAAAGTATTTTGTACGACTCGTTTTCAGTTTCCAATTCCACAGAAACCGATAAAACAAGTTACCAGTGGAAGCCCATACATGAGAGAGAAACTGACGATCTATTGTCCACGTCGGACCATCAAATCCATACACATTATAGTTTTCTTCTCTTGCCTCTCTCACCGGCTACTCCCGGTCCTTACCCAAACATCTTATGAGTGTCCGTATTCACTCCCACTATAAATACCAGCTCTTAAGATCTAATCTTTTTTTTCCTTTTCTCTCTCTTTTTTCTCCGTTTGCCGGCGACCTCGTCCTTTCGCTTCCCGCCGGCGCTTCTGACTCAACTCTTCCCTCACCATCTCTCTCTCTCTCTCAAATTGAGTACTTGGTAAGGTTAACTCTTCTCTGACTCCCTCTATCGCGAGCTCTGTGTAGTTGTTTTGAAAACTGTTTCTTTTAAGCCTTAGATCTGGGCATTTTCTCATTCATTAGCTAAATTTGATTCAGTTTCTTGTTGAAAATGAAAATTTTGATTGTGTTATGCGTCTTCCTTTTATCATTTTGTTTGTGTATTTGGAAATGGTAGTGGATCTTGATCTAATGATGTTTCATTTTGTTTATTTTTTACTTGTTATTGTTCACTGTTAATAATTGCCTGGATTACCTTTTTCCTTTCCCAGTTGTGAATAGTTATTGACTTGTTTAACAACTTCCTACTTTTGTTTTGTTTTGTCCTTTTCCTTTCTCAATAAACTACAAATATGAGGTTTATGTCGTTTTACGTTGTCTATCCGTGAAAAGCTGGATATATGCCAGAGAAACTGGGCAAGTGTAGAATACGTCTAATTGAGAATTGTGTACGCGCGCGTGTGTGCCTGCTAAATGACCATGTTGGTGGGCTTATTACGTTTGTAGTTAATATTTGTTTCATCATAAAATCCTAACGCCTTATATCTTTTCACTGGCTAGAAAAACAAGCTATCGTGATTATATTTGAAAGCAAATTTGAAAGAGGAGACAATACAAATGGATGGACCTAAAGAGGCCGGACTTAGGAATGTGAGCTCAACATGCTCTATATCAGAAATGGATGATTTTGATCTCTCTCGTCTGCTTGACAAGCCAAGGCTGAATATAGAGAGGAAGAGGTCATTTGATGAAAGATCTTTTAGTGAACTCTCAATTGGGCTCTCAAGAGTAGGAATCGACAACTATGAGAGCTCATATTCACCTGGGTACAGGTCAGGGTTGGATACACCAGCATCATCTGCTCGCAACTCTTTTGAGCCTCACCCAATGGTGGCTGACGCCTGGGAGGCGCTGCGAAGGTCTATGGTGTACTTTAGAGCTCAACCAGTTGGCACCATTGCAGCCTATGATCATGCCTCGGAGGAGGTCTTAAACTATGATCAGGTAATCCCTTCCGAACTAATTCCTCGCACTTCTCATGGTTTTATTAATTTTCTGCACGGTGATGGTAGCTTTAAGCTTAGAACATCTCTTTGATGGCTTACTTTCTGTTTTAAAGCTTAGAACATCTCTTTGATGGTTTAGTTTCAGTTTTACTGTAAGGATGTTACTTAAAAGCTTTTATTTGCTTGTTTCTATTTGTAAACCTGTGCCTCGTATTCCTATTGAAAATTCAGAACCAAACAAGTAATAGAGCTGGAATGCAATGTGTATCATTCTGTAAACGTTATCTGCTAACTGCTTCTAATGGTGCCACTTTAGAGTTTGCTGTTAAATGTCATTTAGAAACTCATGAAAGGACTTCCGGGAAATGGTATCCAAGAAACTGCACCTAGTTTTGGGTACAAATTGGAGCAAGTCAAAGGATACTTTTTAGTTTTTTTCAGGTAAAGCTTAGACAAGATTCTTTGTGTTTGTGTTGTTGATCATCTACTCTTTGCTTTTTCCCCACTTCCTGTAGGTTTTTGTACGTGATTTTGTGCCCAGTGCCCTGGCTTTTCTGATGAATGGTGAACCCGAGATAGTTAAGAACTTCCTGCTGAAGACACTTCATCTTCAAGGGTGGGAGAAAAGAATAGATCGGTTCAAACTTGGGGAAGGGGCAATGCCAGCTAGCTTTAAAGTTCTACATGATCCTGTTCGAAAAACAGATACGCTTATTGCAGATTTTGGTGAGAGTGCAATTGGAAGAGTTGCCCCAGTCGACTCTGGTTTTTGGTGGATCATTCTGCTTCGTGCTTATACAAAGTCAACTGGGGATTTATCTTTGGCCGAGACTTCAGAATGTCAAAAGGGAATGAGACTTATATTGACTCTCTGCTTGTCAGAGGGGTTTGATACATTTCCTACTCTTCTTTGTGCTGATGGATGCTCAATGATTGATCGCAGAATGGTGAGCACCCATGGTTTTACAATCTCTCTCTCTATTTCTCATGTACTCACATTATATATGTGTTTTGCTTAGTGTGGCTATTGCTTCCTAGCCATTCCTAACAATGATTTAATGCTTTCATGGAGCTCAATGCGTCTATTGCTTAAGCGTTGGATAAGCATTATATAACAGTTATAAATTGTTATCTGCAATAGCATCATCAGGAATATTCTATACTAAAAATTTCATTCTTAAGCTTTTGCTTAATATGGTTTCTTAAAAATTTTGTATAGCCTACTTGAATTATGGCGGTGATTCCGGTAATCATAAACATTGTAATCAATGAACTAACTATTGACAGGCTACATGAAATAATTTCTTTTTGGAGTCTAAAATCTGGTGGACATCCAGCTGAAGGCATTTGCTGTTTGACTTAATTTCTTACATTGGAACTGCTAATCTGTGAAACTTTACTCTTCGTTTTATTGTTTTTTCTTTCACTAAATGGTTTGATGCATGAACACTGGATGCTGTTATTGGTTCTTGTTTGGTTTTGTACAAGAGCAATTCTCGGGAGTTGATAATTCAATTTTGTGTTAATGTTATCATTCAAATTCGTTTTTAGCTTTTAAAATCCTACTGAAATTGATTACTGTGTGTCTAGTGGGGAATTTAGGAACCAAATTTTGTTTTATTCATGCTGCTCTAATAATGTTTTTGAGCTTTTATGTTTTCTCTTTATTCATTAAACTTCTATATCTTTTGGTTTGTCAATAGTAATACTGTTTTTTGCTATTTTTTAGATCTTTTCTTTAAGTTTTGCTTATAAACAGTGGCAATTTTGTGCTACTATTTTGGTGGACTGATTAAACTTTTGTTTCTGCATTGATATTCTGTCCTTTTTTTAAAATGTTAATTTAATGTCTTTTCCCCTTTTGGAAGGATAGTTAAGTTACCTTTGCTAATCTTCCAAACAATTAAAAACTTGCATGCACGTCAAAAACAAAAAGATAAATGAAATAATACTGGAAGGTCAATTCAACTGCCCGAATTGCTTGTTCTTCTGTTTGAAATTGCGAGAAGTAAATTTTACTTTGTATGTTATTGCCGGTGATCGTCTTAAAAGTTTTAAATTTTCTGTGATGAAGTTTTATCGCTTTTAAATGCTTGACAATGCCTTGATATGTTTGGTTCTTGTTACAGGGAATTTATGGTTATCCTATCGAGATCCAAGCACTTTTCTTTATGGCTTTGCGTTGTGCTTTGTCCATGTTAAAACATGATGCTGAAGGAAAAGAATGTATAGAGAGAATAGTGAAACGTTTGCATGCATTGAGTTATCACATGCGAAGCTACTTCTGGCTTGACTTTCAACAACTAAATGATATATATAGATATAAAACTGAGGAGTACTCTCACACTGCGGTAAATAAGTTCAATGTTATTCCTGATTCAATCCCTGAGTGGTTATTTGATTTTATGCCAACACGTGGTGGCTATTTCATTGGAAATGTTAGTCCTGCAAGGATGGATTTTCGTTGGTTTGCTTTAGGTAACTGTGTAGCTATTCTCTCTTCTCTTGCAACTCCTGAGCAATCAATGGCTATTATGGACCTTATTGAAGCTCGGTGGGAGGAGCTGGTTGGGGAAATGCCTCTGAAAATTTGTTATCCTGCAATAGAAAGTCATGAATGGCGAATCGTGACTGGTTGTGATCCGAAGAATACAAGATGGAGTTACCACAATGGAGGATCTTGGCCAGGTTTGTGCCTCTTCGTTTTTGAAACTGGAGATTTGATATTAATGTTTCCGTATAGAACCTCAGGATGATTATCTTACTGTCATGGTTTTCTGGTGTCACTTGCTAAAAACTTGAATCTGATCCAATGAAACCATATGCAAGATATTAAAGCTTGTAGGTTGGGATGCCAAGATTATGTACACTACTTTTGTCTGGTTCTACATTTTTTCATCTGAGAGCAAATTGTTTTCCTTTGGTTAACCTTAGTGGCATTGCTAATAAAAGATCTGTTCAAGAGAACAGTGGTGGAAACTAATGGGAGACGGTACTCAATAAGTTCTTACATTCCTAATCATCCTCATTAATGAATGTATTGATTTTCCGATATATTGTCTTTATTTGGATCCAGTCAATGGACATATTATGTATTGAATACTTGCTTTTTCCTCTTTTTGTCTAGGGACCTGGTTAATTCTTGAAATTCTGGATAAGAATAAGTAGAGTTCTTTTAATTGGTTATTGATTTAAATTATATGTAAAACATACCTGCTTGCATCTAATTCGTAGTGAATATCCTCAATGCAATAGTTCTTTATATCAACAGTGTAATGGTTCTTTATATCAATCAACAATCAGTTGCAACTTCTCTGAATAATGCAAAATCTACACTTATATGCATTTGTATTGTTGAGTCTAGACTGACTCTCCACAATTGGAGGAAATTAACTGGTGCTACTCTGAAAGCATAGCTTATAAGAAGTCACTGCAAACCTCGTAACTTTTTGAATGAAAAAACAAGGGATCTTAGTTCCTTCTAAACAATAAAATATGTTGAAACGAGGGAGAATGTATTTATGCATCCAGTTTTTTTTTTTTTTCTGATTCACATATTGTGATGACACTTGGATATTCTACAACATTGGGCTTTAGTTTGTTGGCAAATAATTTTGGCAGTAGCAAAAGTATGCCAGTCTGATCTGAAAGTTGATGAAACAAAACTTCTGTAGGTCTTAACATACTCATGTTTCACCGCGGACATTGTGCAGGATCACCTTTTGCTTCCTGTCCAGATGCTTTTGTCCTGCTTTTTCCTTGTTTTGGGGATAAAATATTATTGCATCACGCATTTCATGAATGCATCTTTTTCATCACCTTGTATTGTTTGGACATTTTTCTTCAAAGCAAGATTTATAGCACACTTTGTGATAAAAAATTTTAATTTTGCTTATCCTTTCCTTTCCAACATTTGCCCCCTTTCTTTGTATGAATTCAGTGCTCTTATGGCTGCTAATTGCTGCATGCATCAAAACGGGACGGCCTCAAATTGCAAGGAAAGCAATTGATCTTGCAGAGACCCGTTTGCTTAAAGATAGCTGGCCAGAATATTATGATGGAAAACTTGGAAGATACATTGGTAAACAGGCAAGGAAATATCAAACTTGGTCAATTGCTGGATATTTGGTTGCAAAGATGATGTTGGAGGATCCTTCACATCTGGGAATGATTTCCTTAGAAGAGGACAAGCAAATGAAACCCGTGATTAAGCGATCTTCTTCTTGGACTTGCTGATAGGGGAACAAAAGCGTATATTGTTTCTCACAATATCATTCTTTTACATCTGCCTTTGTAGGCTTAACTAAAAATTTGGTTTTGTGTACAATAGCTTCTGCTGGGACATTGTCTTTGATATTCAAATAAGAGATACATTTCGCTATTTATGTTAAGAATTTCTTTTGTGATGGTAAATGCCCGAGACAGTAGATATGGAACATCATTTATGTTAAAGGTCAAAGGAAATGACTGGAAAGAAAAAAAATAAATAAACTTTTGGATTCAAGGTTGGTGCGCTTGATATTATGATCTTTTTCTTTGTTGGTTAGCTGCCATAATGCGCATGTTCCTGCATGGCGGGTGTTTTCACCTCTGTTGCTCTAAAAAGAAGTTGGGTTGTGCTAGAGTGGACTGCTTATCTTTGGGGGATGTTAGATGAACAGTGTTGGAGCCTGGTATACAAGGTTGAGTTTTTCTTCTATACCAAGGAACAGTTTGGGACCAAATTCGATTGGAATGGCATAGTGGTCAGATAACTCATAAAATGCTCGCTGAGAGAGTAATTTTCAATCAACCAATGAAAATGTTACAAGAAGTAGGAGCTCATCAACTTGGTGGAGAAAGGGCGTTCGAAATTAATACGGTGGATGCCACAAGAAGAGAGAGAGAGAGAGTGGTTTATTGTTGAATTCTTCTTTTAAGTGTCGATACAAGGACAAGAGGAGTTTATTATTGAATTCTTCTTTTAAGTGTCGATACAAGGACAAGGCTCTTTATGGTTCTCAACCGCTCAACAAACCCTCAAACAAATCTCCATAGGACTCGCAACGTGTGACCGACCCTCTCGTATTGCTTAGCTAACTGACTCCACGTCAGATTACAAGGAATTACAAAAATTACAAAAAAAATATGTATTATGCTGCATCATAGCTGGCAATTAAAGAGACTTGTTCTCAATTAGATTTGGTAGATTACTGAGGGCTGAAATCGAGTCTTCTTGCAACCTTGCATATTCAATAGCTGCAAACAAGGTGGTTGGGTTAGAGGCTTTTACAAAGGGCTTTAACTTGGGTTTAAGGCTAGCAATAAACTCTCCAGGAAGTAATCAGTAGGTAATATAGGATTTCTTTGCAACATCTGAGATTTTAGATTCTCAAATTCAACAATATAACCTTCATCAAGAGATCCAATTTTTTGGAATTTATTGAATCTTTCTACCACTTTATTTATTATCCAATTCATCTTTGAATCGAGCACACACATATATCAGTAACAAATTTAGACCATTTAACATTCTTTCAAGCTGAAATATAACTATTGAACCAAGTGGCTACCTGATATGGGCAAACATGATGCGTGAGGAAGACAAATGAGACGACGTGGCAGAGAAGAAGGCTCGTAAGTGGGACGGAGTCATAACAAGAGCAAAGGAATAAGTGAAGAGGAAGATGAGGTAGTATGGTATATAGTCGCTATGAATAAAACAAGTTGTGTATGGGTATGGGAGTGACAAATGTATTGATATGATTGACTAGTGTATGATCATGTGTGGAAAATTGTTCGCATTTGAACACCCACGCTCTTAAGTTCTCTTCTTTGAACACTGATAGCTCAATCTTGCTACACTAGGTAGAAATGGTGTAACGACCTCCGTAATAACTGTATCCACTTTCATTTTCTGGCACCCTTTGATCTACGTTTTCTTGCATCCCGTTCTCACTGTTATCATTTTGAAACAGTAGTTGAGTAATCCATTCCTTCAGCTCCTGTATGCTTCTTTCATGCCTGCTTTCTAACTGTTGCATCTGATTGCGCAGTCCCTCCTCCACATGTCTCCACTCTTGACCTCGCGTTCCTTCCGCCATTTTGCAACGTAAGCTCCCAAATCAGGTTCTGATACCAATTTGTTACAAGTATTTATTTGTAATCGAATTATGGATATAGGGTTCTATTCGATAAAGCAAAAGAGACTGGAGAGGAAGAAGAAGAAGCTGAACAGAAGAGAGAGAGAGTCTAATTTCTTAAGAGAGAAAAACAGTTACAATTGTTAGTTGATTTTCATCCCTCGCATCGCATCAATGGCTATAATAACGACTAATACACCCGTTACTACCCAGCTAATCATATCAATACATTTGTCACTCCCTTAAATGACTTGTTTTATTCATACGACTCTATATCTTACTACGTCGTCTTCCTCTTCACTTATGAGCCTTCTCCTCTTCTACGTTGTTTCATTCGTCTTCCTCATCCATCATTTCCGCCTGTATCAAGGGACGGACAGTGATGTGTTGTCAGGAGGCATGTGATGGCAGGAACACATATATATGGCAGCAACGGCAGTGAGACCCAGTAGAAAACTTTTCATTAGAATCGAGTGTGTTCACCAGCAGTGGGAGGAAGAAACATGGTAGCACTGGCAGGAGGGACCTTGGTTGACTAGGACTTTCAAGTTTTAGTTCTATGGTTTCTTACTGATGAAGGATGGTTGGCAATATGAATAAACCTATTCTAGAGTTAGAATATGAGATGTCTGGCAACAAGATAAGGTTATCCTAGTTTTAAAAAATGTTTGTTTAGGTATGAGATTAGAGTATTCTAGGTTAGGAATAAGGTATTCATACCGCAAAATAAGGCTTGTTTGGAAACAAACATTAAGGAGCCGTTTGGTTCCACTTTTGTTTTTCTGTTTTTGTTTTTAATTTTTGGTTTCCAATTTTTTTCTAAAAAAAATTGAAATTGTTTGGTCGAAATTTGTAATATAAAAATTGAAAATAAAAACCTGCTTGGTTGAAATTTCTAATAAACTCATTATTATTATTATTATTATTAATTATTAATAATATGATTATTATTAAGTTATTCTTATTCTTATTAATTTTAATTTTATTATTTTATTATTATATTATTAAACTCATCATTATCATCATCATCATCATCATCATCATCATTATTATTATTATTATTATTATTATTATTATTAGGTTATTATTATTCTTATTAATTTTATTTTTATTAATTTTATTATTATATTATTAAACTCATTATTATTATTATTATTAAATTATTCTTATTCTTATTAATTTTATTTTTATTAATTTTATTATTATATTATTAAACTCATTATTATTATTATTATTATTATTATTATTATTATTATTATTATTATTCTTATTAATTTTAATTTTATTATTATATTATTAAACTCATTATTATTATTATTATTATTATTATTATTATTATTATTATTATTATTAAGTTATTCTTATTCTTATTAATTTTATTATTATAATATTAAACTCATTATAATAATAATTATTATTATTAAGTTATTCTTATTCTTATTAATTTTATTTTTATTAATTTTATTTTATATTATTAAACTCATTATTATTATTATTATTATTATTATTTATTGTTAATAATAATATTATTATTAATTATTGTTATAAAATTTCTACTTACCAAATTAATATTATTATTTTATTATACCAAATTAATTATCTTATTATTATTATTATTAATTATTGATTATTATTATAAATTTTACTTATTATTATTATTATTATTATCATTATTATTATTATTATTTTAGAGATAGAAAACAAGGATATGTTGATTTTACATTGAAGAAAACATGTTATCAAAATTGGAGAAACGATGTTTTCGGTTTACGTAAAATCTGTTGTGATTTTTATTTTAGAAACAAAAATCGCAATGAAGTAAACCAACATGTTTTTACTTATCTGTTTTTTTTTTACAAAATGACAACAAAAATAGAAAAAAAAGAAACAAACAGCCTTAAGTTATTATATACTTAGAATAACAGTTGTTTAGGTATGAGTTACTTAAACTAAAAAAAATAGCTTTAAGATTAAGTACTCCTAAAACTAAATTAAGTAATTTTAAATATGAAATAAATTCTAATTTTACCAAGTTCCAAACATAATTTTAAAATTGTCTTAAAATTACATTTTAAAAATAATTATTTTCTTAATTTGATTCCTTGCTAAATTTTATAAAACTAAAATTAGAATTAATCAATTTTAATTAGATTAAAAGTAATTAATTAGACTCGTTAGAGTTGGAAAAAGGTTCTAGAAAGTTTACTTATGCAACTTTGAAAAGAAAATTTTCTAAATTATTATAAGTAAGAAGTATAATCTATTGAAACTTTTTCAATTAATTTTATTAAAGGAATCAAGATAATTACAAATAGTTTTCAATTGTTTTCTACTTAGATCATAGAAATTTAATTCATTTAGGAATTAACGAGTTTAATCTTATTTAATTATCTAAGGAGTTGAAAATATTATTTTAGATTATGAAGATCAATAACTATAATCATATAAAGCTTGTTATTTTTATATATAATTTGATTATGAGTGTATAAGTTGCATGCTTTATTTATATGTTTGATATATATATTGAATGTATGTTAAATTGTATTTTATATCTATGATATTTAACATGAACTTTTGTGTTTGATGAGATAAATAAAATTAAATCCCTCATTAAAATTTGAGTACATATTGAGAACATGATTATGGTCTTCTATTATTATAAGAATAAACTAGAGTGTTGTTTATTATTAGGCTTGTTGAATAAGCACAAGGCCACTTTAATCCATATATGTTTAGTTTTATAATGGTGGATGATACTTAACTAAAGTTGTGTCAATTTGGAGGTAAGGTTAGGAAAAGACATGTTTTGAAAAAAGTTGTCATCTAACAAATCTAGGAGTCACATGAGATGTGATTAATAAAGTTGTTATCTAACTAATTTAGTTTAGTTAGTTTGTTGAGTAAATTTAAGATCAACTGAATTTGAATGAGATCATAGCCCACTAGAGATATTAATCTTTTCAAATAGTAGTGAGAGCTATTGTTTTGAATAAAATAATGAGAGTATCCAATTTTATGGTTGAAATCCTAATCTTGTTTGGTAGTTGTGGCATATAACCAATTATTTGCTGTTCTTATATTTATATTTTGTTCTGAGTAGAATTTACCCTTTTTAGTATTGTTGATACTAAGAGTCAACTTTCATAGATATAGGTTATGTTTAAGAAGAGTTCTTAAAGTTAGAAAGGAAATTGTATGTCTATATGTGATTTTACTATAAAGTTATGTTGAAGATTTAGAGTTAAAGTTTTAGAAACATGTTAAAATCATATGGATGACGAAATATAATGAGATTTTAAGTTGACTACATCTCATTAACTTTGATGATATGTCAACATTATGATAGCAAGATGCAAGTGTTGGATCGCGTACGGTCCGAGTATTCACAATACACTGCAGAAAAAGACCATACAACAATATGAAGTATAATCGAAAATACCAAGGATGTGCGAAAATACCTTATTTCTGTGAATTGGTTGCTTCTTTTTCGGATTCCAAGACACTGCAAACGCGAATGCCCTCTACCGGTATCCACACGAGTATGCACGATCTAGGCTGCGGCTGTTGTGTGCTAGCACGTCCTGAAACTCTTCCGAATGTCGCACGATTTTTCTCTCGGATGACGGCTAGGGTTTTGTCTCTTCTTCCTTAACCTAATGAGACCTAAGCTTCTCTATTTATAGAGAAACCCTAATCCCATTTAGGCCCTATTAAGTTTCGGCCCATTATATCATATATAATAAAAGCCCGACAACTTAATTCAATCTAGCCTAATAAATATATCTAAATATATTTATTCAACACCTAATAAATTAGGCCCAAGAGAATAAGCCGGATCACATTACTCTTTGTATGCGACCACAGAGGCTCATTTGATGTTGGCAATGAGCTTGATCACACTTCAGGCCCATAAGTCATAAGCGGCCTTTAGCAAGACATTATGACTACCCAAATCAAACGAGGATCGATAATCGATTTAACTCAGAATTATGGTTATAGGCTCGATCCTTTTGTAACACGATATCAAGATTAATCACAAGGCATGGTACATGTCAACCTTTGATTAATCATAGTTTCTTGATCCCCAAGTTGACTGATTATAACAAATGACATTGATGACTCTTCATCAATTCATTTGAGCACGGCCATGCATTTCTTCAGTCACACTTGTCAAGAGGCCCAAATGATATCTCTCTCATTTAAGAGAGGTACAAATCCTATATACGTCATTCACATCCCTCTGCATGATTCATTTAGTGTCCAACATAAGACTGTTTGTTATTCGGCTAAAAATAACTTAGTTTAATATCAAAACACTAAATTCCTCATGTAGGGAACCATGATGACTTCAGGTCAAAGGACTAAAGTCAAACCATATAAAGAATCACTAATGACATGAAACCATGTAGTATTCTTTATGTGGGTCGGTCCAATATATGTTCTCTAACATATATCTATGTTTCGATTTGATATCTCATATCCATGATCAAGAAACGTGATCATCAATCGAACACATACTAGTCTTAATTCATTATTGTTCCACCAATAATGATCGACCGTGACGACTAGAATAGTGTTATAACGCTTATGGTTTTACTATCAAATCGCATACTTGATGACATAAGTCTAATACTATTCATGGAATGTAAATCACATTACATAAACGAAATACATGCATATATAAAGGAATACCTCATAATATATTATTAACAAGTCATAATGTTAATACATGAATCACAAATATCCATTGGCCTAGGCACACTACTAACAATCTCCCACTTGCACTAGCCTAATCGGTTGGATATCTAATACCGTAGACCTCGTATGACTCTCATGTTTAGACTGTGGAAGAGGCTTAGTAAGTGGATCGACAATGTTGTCATCTGTGCCCACTTTGCATATCTTCACGTCTCCTCTCTCAATGATCTCTCTAATCAGATGGAAACATCTGAGTATGTGTTTGGATCTATGATGCGAGTTTGGTTCCTTGGCCTGTGCTATAGCCCCATTATTATCACAATAAAGGTCTATAGGACTTGCAATGCTAGGAACAACTCCAAGCTCGATAATGAACTTCCGATCCATACAGACTTCCTTAGCGCATCCGAAAGCAAAGAATGTACTCGACTTGGTTGTAGAATCAAACAATGTTGTCTTGCTTTGAACTTTTCTAGCTCACTGCACCTCCATTCAAACAGAACACAAAACCTGATTGCGATCTAAAATCATCTATGTCAGACTGAAAATCAGCATCAATGTAACCATTTACAACGAGCTCTCCTTCAAGTCCTCTATAGGCTAGGAACATATCCTTAGTTCTTCTCAAGTACTTAAGGATATTCTTAACTGCTATCCAGTGACTCTCACCATAATTAGATTGGTATCTACTTGTTATGCTCAAAGAATATGAGACATCTGGTCGAGTACATAACATGGCATACATGATAGATCCAATTGCTGATGCATATGGAATCTTACTTATGCGCTCAAGCTCTTTACCTAAAGTAGGACAATCCTTCTTAGAAAGTTTGATTCCATGTGACATAGGCAAGAATCCTCTCTTGGAATCTTACATACTGAACCTTTTCAGTATCTTATCTATGTATGTACTCTGACTTAGGCCTATAAGCTTTCTTGATCTATCTCTATAGATTTTAATGCCTAAAACATAGGTAGCCTCACCTAAGTCTGTCATTGAGAAACGTTTCTTTAACCAAATCTTGACACTCTGTAAGGTTAGAATATCGTTTCCAATGAGCAGTATGTCATCAACATATAAAGCTAAAAAGACAACATCACTCCCACTAACCTTTTTGTAAACACAAGGTTCATCTTCATTCTTGATGAATCCAAACTCTTTGACAACTTCATCAAAACGAAGATTCCAGCTTCTTGATGCTTGCTTCAATCCATAAATGGATCTTTGAAGCTTGCACACCTTTCTTGAATTCTTAGGATGGACAATTCCCTCAGGCTGTATCATATATACATCCTCAAGTAAGTTTCCATTAAGGAAAGCTGTTTTGACATCCATTTGCCATATCTCATAATCATAGTATGCAGCTATGGCAATAAGAATTCTAATGGATTTGATCATGACCACTGGAGAAAATTTCTCATCATAATCAATTCCATGAACTTGTCGATAACCTTTAGCAACAAGTCTTGCTTTATAAGTGTGCACATTTCCATCCATGTCGAGTTTCTTTTTGAAAACCCATTTGCATCCAATGGTCTTCAAGCCATCAGACGGGTCAATCAAAGTCCAAACTTAATTGTCATACATGGATTGCATCTCTGCTTTCATGGCCTCTAACCATTTAGCAGATTCTGGACTTTCCATAGCTTCTTGATAGGTTGTGGGCTCATTATGATCAATGAGCATCACATTATCATCATCAGTAACGAGAAATCCATATCTCTCGGGCTCATGACGAATCCTATCAGATCTACGTAGGCCTTGTGTTGTTGAAGACTGTTCATCAACAGCTTGTGAGCTCGCTTCAATTTCCTTTTCAGGCTCAATTTCATTTTGTGAAACTTGAATTTCTTCAAGTTGTACTTTACTCCCACTGTTTCCTTTGGAAACAAATTCCTTCTCTAAGAAAAAACCATTTCGAGCAACAAACACTTTGTTCTCTGCTGGGATGTAAAAGTAATATCCTTTAGTTTCCTTAGGATATCCCACAAAATAACATTTTTCAGATTTGGGTGCTAACTTGTCGGCAATTGGACGCTTCACATAAGCCTCACATCCCCAAATCTTTAGAAAAGATAAATTGGGACGCTTCCCAGTCCATATCTCATAAGGTGTCTTTTCTACAACCTTTGAAGGAATACAGTTCAATATGAATGCTGCTGTTTCTAAAGCATAGCCCCAGAAATATTTTGGAAGATCAGTTTGACTCATCATTGATCGAATCATATCTAATAGAGTTCGATTTCTCCTTTCAGAAACACCATTCAATTGAGGAGTTCCTGGAGGAGTCAATTGCGAAACGATTCCACAATCCTTAAGATAATCATCAAACTCTTAGCTTAAGTATTCACCTCCTCGATCAGATCGAAGGATTTTAATTGTTTTGCCAAGCTAATTTTGTAATTCATTCTTATACTCTTTGAACTTTTCAAAAGATTCAGATTTGTGCTTCATTAAATAGACATACCCATATCTACTGAAGTCATTTGAAAAAGTAATGAAATACAAATAACCTCCTCTCGTTGAAATGCTAAAAGGACCACATACATCGGTATGTATAAGGCCCAATAGCTCATTGGCCCTTGCCTCTTTACCTGTGAAGGGGGCCTTTGTCATCTTACCCAGTAAACAAGAATCACATGTTTCAAAAGATTCAAAAGAATCAATGAATCCATCTTGATGGAGTTTTGAAATGCGTTTTTCATTTACATGGCCTAAACGACAAGCCAGAGATAGGTTGGGTTCAAATCGTTAGATTTAAACTTCTTGGTATTTATGTTATAGATGGGCTCATTTGTAACAAACTCAGTGTCTAGAGTATAAATGCCATTTAATTGATGCGCAATGCCATATAAAATGTCATTCTTATAAATGAAAATACTTCTATTCTCAATAGAAAATTTAAATCCATCATTCTCTAAACAAGTAAAAGAAATAATGTTCCTACTCATAGTGGGTACATAATAACAATTTTTGAGTTCCAAAATGAGCCCAGTAGGCAAAATAAGATCATAACTCCCCACGGATAAAGCAGCAACTCTTGCTCCATTTCCCACGTGCAGGTCGATCTCACCAGACATCAATCTTCTAGTCCTTCTTAGACTCTGCACATTAGTACAAATGTGAGTTGCAGCTTCGGTATCTAATACCCAAGATGCAGAAGGAGTAAAATTGATTTCTATAACAAACATACCTGAAGAAGTAGTCGCACTATTCTTCTTCTCTTTCAGCTCTTCCAAATAGAGTTTGCAGTTCCTTTTCCAATGACCAGGTTCATTGCAATGAAAACAAACTCCCTCCTTGGGTGCCTTAGTCTTAGCTTTAGGCTTGGGCTTGGACTTGGACTTGGACTTGGGTACTTTACCTTTGTCCTTTGCTGTGCCCTTCTTCTTGAAAGCTTTTCCCTTTTGAACCACAAGAACTTCATTGGTGGTCTTAACCTTTCCCTTTAAGTTCTCTTCAGCAGTTTTAGCATCCCATGCAATTCGTCAATGGACTTCTCCATATTATGCATGTTGTAGTTAAGAATGAACTGATCATATTCACCAGTCAAAGATGCTAGAATAAGATCAGTTGCCAATTCTTGACTAACAGGTGCACCTAATTTCTCAAGATGATGAATGTAACTCTTCATCTTGAGAACATGAGCACTCACGGGTGTGCCAAGAGTCATCTTGCATGAATTCAATGCCTTAGTGGTTCTAAATCTCTCTTGGCGTGTTTGCTCTTGAAACATAGCTTTCAGTTGAGCAAGCATGTCATAGGCTTCTATTTCCTCTAAGTCCTTCTGAAGGTCAGAGATTATGGTGCCTAACATAAGGCATGACACATCCGTAAAGTCATTGATATGCTTCATATAAGCATCCTTTTGAGCCTTAGGTGCATTTGCTGGTGGTTCCTCAGGGATGGGCTCTTCTAAGACATAAAGCTTTCTTTCTTGTTTGAGAACAATTCTCAAGTTCCTATATCAATCTAGGAAATTTGTTCCATTAAGCTTTTCTTTCTCTAAGATAGATCGCATAGAAACGTTTGTGGATAGAGTAGCCATAATCTACAAAAATTATGCAATAAGGGTCAACATTCATATATTATGAGGTGTTAGCTCCCACTCAAATAAATAACCCTCAATTGAAAAATGGGAGAAACAAGATCCATATTTCACTAAGTCCTAAAAAAGCTTTGGCTTAACACTCAAGACTTAGTTATTTAGGTAGGAAACTCTTTTCAATTACATCATATGTAACTCTTGATGGGCTTATGTTAAAATACATCTTATGTACTGCATGTATGTAAAAACCCAATCTTATGCCCTAAGTCCAAAACCGTTTTGATAGCTTAGTCAAGTTTAACCATACTTTACCTATGAATAGCACAATTATTCAAATGTCTTCCCTAGATGATCCCTATATGCCTTGCTTTGGCAAAAACCCACATAAGGATAAGCTAGAGATAAACATTGGTAAAGATTTATGGAAGACATATAAACTTGAAATTATGAAGAGGGTCATTCTTAGTACATTATGAAGACTACTAATCCTATTAGTAAGGGTGTTTGTACTATGCTATTTCTAATCCTATACTACAACATACTTGAGTATATATATATTAGAAGTATAGAATAGTAACTTACACATGAATATAAATATTCAAAAAATATAAATAAACACATGTAACATCACCCAGAATATATAACACATAACGAACAATCAAGCGTGTAGGGAAGCGACCGTTCTTTGGGCTTGTCGGTCATTGGAAGAGATGATAGTCGACTGGTCGACTTGTGCCAGTCGACTGGAAGAGATGATAGTCGACTGGTCGACTTGTGCTAGTCAACTGGAACCAATCTCAGTCGACTGGAAAAAACGCTTTCGCTGAAACGCTCATCTCTGCTCTCCGACCAGTCAATTGGAACACTTCTAGTCGACTGGAAGAGATGCTAGTCGACTGGAACCAATATCAGTCGACTGGAACGAACGTTTTCGCTGAAACGTTCATCTCCGCTCTCCAACCAGTCGACTGGAACACTTCTAGTCGACTGGAGTATCCTTGTCCAACATGAATACTTGCGGTTTCCCATTCCAGATCCATGTCTTACATGGTGGAAACCCTAGCAGCCACCACCTGTCGGTCAAACCCTTCATGCTTGTCATATATTCTCATAAGTACTAAGATAATCAACAAATCCGAAAACAACATGCATGAAATAAAAACACTTTCGTATCACGAAACCAAAACTGTGAGCACATGTAATCAAAACATGCATATTTTTCATCTCTACAGAATCCAAATCCGTAAACACATGTAATCCAAACATGTATATATTTTTGATTATACAGAAGCCAAAATTGTGAACACATGTAATCAAAAACACGTATATTAACGATTTTACAGAAGAACCTGTCTCTGATACCACTGTTGGATCGCGTACGATTCGAGTATTCACAATACACTGCAGAAAAAGACCATACAACAATATGAAGTATAATCGAAAATACCAAGGATGTGCAAAAATACCTTATTTCTGTGAATTGGTTGCTTCTTTTTCGGATTCCAAGACACTGCAAACGCGAATGCCCTCTACCGGTATCCACACGAGTATGCACGATCCAGGCTGCGACTGTTGTGTGCTAGCACGTCCTGAAACTCTTCCGAACGTTGCACGATTTTTCTCTCGGATGGCGGCTAGGGTTTTGTCTCTTCTTCCTTAACCTAATGAGACCTAAGCTTCTCTATTTATAGAGAAACCCTAATCCCATTTAGGCCCTATTAAGTTTCGGCCCATTATATCATATATAATAAAAGCCCGACAACTTAATTCAATCTAGCCCAATAAATATATCTAAATATATTTATTCAACACCTAATAAATTAGGCCCAAGAGAATAAGCCCAGATCACATTACTCTTTGTGTGCGACCCTGTAGGCTCATTTGATGTTGGCAATGGGCTTGATCACACTTCAAGGCCCATAAGTCATAAGCGGCCTTTAGCAAGACATTATGACTACCCAAATCAAACGACGATCGATAATCCGATTTAACCTGTAACTATGGCTATAGGCTCAGTCCTTTTGTAACACGATATCAAGATTAATCACAAGACATGATACATGTCAACCTTTGATTAATCATAGTTTCTTGATCCCCAAGTTGACTGATTATAACAAATGACATTGATGACTCTTCATCAATTCATTTGAGCACGGCCATGCATTTCTTCAGTCACACTTGTCAAGAGGCCCAAATGATATCTCTCTCATTTAAGAGAGGTACAAATCCCATCTACGTCATTCACATCCCTCCGCATGATTCATTTAGTGTCCAACATAAGACTATTTGTTATTCGGTTAAAAATAACTTAGTCTAATATCAAAACACTAAATTCCTCATGTAGGGAACCATGATGACTTCAAGTCAAAGGACTAAAGTCAAACCATATAAAGAATCACTAATGACATGAAACCATGTAGTATTCTTTATGTGGGTCGGTCCAATATATGTTCTCTAACATATATCTATGTTTCTAATTTGATATCTCATATCCATGATCAGTAAAATGTGATCATCAATCAGAACACATACTAGTCTTAATTCATTATTGTTCCACCAATAATGATCGACCAGGGACAGTCTAGAATAGTGTTATAACGCTTATGGTTTTACTATCAAGTCACATACTTGATGACATAAGTCTAATACTATTCATGGAATGTAAATCACATTACATAAATGAAATACATGCATATATAAAGGAATACCTCATAATATATTATTAACAAGTCATAATGTTAATACATGAATCACAAATATCCATTGGCCTAGGGCACATTACTAACAGCAAGAGGTTGCATGAAGGAAAACTAAAAAGTATAGTATCTTGATAGAATTGTTCCATTCAATTTAGCCTACTAAAAGCATGAATATGGACTACAATTAAATGAATTTACTATAATATGACAACAGTCATCAATTAAAGGAAAAAAGATTGATTAACTTTTCTTTCGAATATATATATATATATACATATATATATATAATTCAAGTATATGATACTATATATATATATATATATATATATATATAATTCAAGTATATGATACTAAATATGGATTCAATATTACTATAAAGTTCTAGGCGTGATAAGAAATAGATTGTTAAGTAAAAGGTAATTAATCCAAGTTTATATAAATAGTTTATATGTGTTGGATCAATGGAGATTTATTATTCTTAACGAAATGGCAAAATACAAAGTTAAGTAATGGAGACTATCTTTTATGTCATATTGGTTAAATCAATGTAATGAGCACAAAGTTATATATATATAAGGATATATGTATCCTTTTGATTGTGAATTGTATAAAACTTTTAAGTTGAAAATAATCAACCATTGGTGAAAGGATGACGACGACTTTGAATTGTTAAATGTTATACTTATGTTGTATTAGATGTAATAACAAGTCATTAAAGGATGATACATATACTTCATTATATTACTAATAATTTTATGAGATATAGTCATATGTATTAAATAGAATATTAATTTAAAATTTTGAAAAGTTCAGCTAAATCTAAGTAGAAAATAAATATTAAGAATGCTAAAGCACTTTGAAGAGATCGATGTAGTGAGATTAAAGTTTTATTGGTTATATATAGGAAATGAGATTCTCTGGTGAATACCTTAATAATAAAATTCAATAAGAATATGAATATGTGTAAGGAGAAATATACAATATGAGTTATTGTATAATTTAATATTTATTTCTTACATAGCTATGTCTAGTACAACAACTTACCTTTGAAAGTTCCAATAACATCGATTAACAATATTTCATATTAATTATGAAATGATAAAACTTTGAAAGAGTCAAATTTAAAGTTTGAAGATGTAATGCTTAGTTAAAGAATTTATTATCCAATAAGTTCAAAACTAAATCAGATAATAAATGGTTATGATATATCCAAAATTTTGGATATAATCTTATAAACCTTATTGAATAAAAGTTTGTTTCAATGAATATTCATAGGAGATTGATTCTCAAGATAAGTAGTGGGAGTAAGATAAAATTTTAATAGTTCAAATGTCTTAACAATATATCTAATTGCAACTAGTGCTTTTATTAATTCATTTGATATATAGTTGAAAGGCTACGAAACATTAAAAGAGTCACTTTCATGATGAATTCATAAAATCCGTGTTATAGAAATATTGCTCATAGAGAAATATTTCAACGGAATATGTAGAGAAATATTGCTCATAGAGAGAAAATAACTCACATTTTCAATTATTGAAAATATGATTATCTAAGAACAACTTTTGTTAGATATGAAAAGGTAATAAGTTAATTCTAGGAATTAGATCTATAAAGATAGATATAGAATTTATTTATATATTATAAGTCTAAATATATAGATAATGTACTAAATGTGATTAATATTTGAGATATTTGATACATATAAAGTACTAAAGATATCCATTATTTTATATATGAGTTGATATTTGAGTTCAAGATTATGTAGATATTAACTTTAGAAATAAATCCTTATTAAGGTATATTTTACCTAAAACAATACTATTTCAAGATTGTAATAGCTTTAATGAAGCATTAATTGTAATTAGGCCAAATACATTTTTATTTAGTGGAAATGTTCAATTAGATCAATAAGTTCTTTAATGAACTTAGTATAGTTCCTTACATTTTTTAGACAATAATGTGATATAGAACATTAGATCCATTTGGCATACAAAAAGAACTAAGGTCTCATCAAAGATCCAAGTTTATATTTAGGTAGTTTCTCTTAATTATAATGATAATTAAGATGAAAATTGTGAGATTTAAATAACTACTTACTATAGAAAATATTATAGAATTCTCTCACTAGACCATTGTCCCAACAATAGCATTATCATCATATGGCAATATGGTATAAGAAACTTAAATGATTGGGTTAGTGTAAATGCAAGATTGTTGGTTTATGTCCTACAAGCAATCAGTTGATTGTAGTTTGGTGATAATTATTTAAATACATTCTTTATCTTATATATATTTGGACATATATGATAAATCTCATATAGTAAATATACATTGAAAATGAAATTATGATAAGATTATAATTATGAGTTTTATATGGCTTGTCTATATTGTTAAGTCAAAATGACTTCACATAAAAATGATTTTGATGTATAACAAACAAAGAGAGATCATATACAAGAAAAACAAAGTAGACACAGACGCAAATGCAAAGCAGACATAGACCCAAATGCAAAGCAGACGCAGACGCAAATGCAAAGCAGACGTAGACGCAAATGCAAAGCAGACGCAGACGCAAATGCAAAGCAGACGCAGACGTAAATGCAAAGCAGACGCAGACGCAAATACAAAGCAGAAGCAGACGCGCAAATGCAAAGCAGACGCAGACGCAAAAGCAAAGCGAACACAAATGTGAAGCGGATGCAGGCGCAGAAAGAAAGCAGACGCAAGAGTCGATTCGAGTTGAATTCTGAACTCAACTGATTAACCGTTTCTTTAAAGATTAAAGATTCAAGAATCAAGAATCAAGAAGCAGTTAGAGACGAAGGCTATAAATTCAAGTCGAAGTCGAAAACTAAAAAGCTACTGTTTTTAGAAAAATTTACACAAAGTGAAAAAGCGATTAAGTGCAAACTAGCTGAGTGCTATCTTACTGTAACAAAGTATTCAAATATTTTTCTGAAAAGAAAAAGGTGTACAGATAGCCTGCAGAGGCTAAGTGTGAAAGAATACTGGTTGTAGAGACCTGAAGAGGCTCATGAAAGAATACTTGTAACGATTGAAGAGATAGTGAAATCTCAGAAGAAACTCTGAGGACTGGACGTAGCCCACGGTTTGGGGTGAACCAGGATAAATCCGCGTGTCTACCACTCTTACTCTCTATCTTGTTTTTAGTTTCAAATTTTATCATTACTTACTGTTCATATACATAGTATTGAGAAGTTTGATCAATCGAAATAAATAAAAATTCTGTAAAGATTTTTATTCCTAACAAGTAATTATGAAAAGACTAATAAAGAGGGGAATACACAATTCAACCCCCCCTTCTCGTGCATTCTATTATTATTTTTTAAGTGCTGTATTAACTTGTGATTCACTTCAATTGGTATCAGAGCAAGGTATTCAAGAATCACTTTGGCGAAGTGTGGATTAAAGATAATGGCGGAGTCACATGTATACATCGCTGAAGGAGCCTCAGTCACTAGACCTCCAGCATTCAACGGAGAAGACTATCACTACTGGAAAGATATGATGCGGTTATTCATTGAATCTACTCATGTTGACCTTTGGGACGTTATAGAGATGGACGGCTGATCAGAAAGCAAGAATACAGTTAAATTCAAAAGCGAAATTTTTCTTGACATGTGCCCTAAGCAGGAGCGAGTATGACAAAGTGCACGGTTGTGACACTGCAAAAGAGATGTGGGACACATTGTCTATTGCTCACGAAGGCACAAACCAAGTTAAAGAATCCAAGATAAGTATTCTTGTGCATCAATATGAACTTTTCAGGATGGAAGATGAAGAATTTATTGATCAAATGTTTGGAAGATTTCAAACAATTGTCAATGGATTGAAAGCTCTTGGAAGGACATACAACAATCAAGATCATGTTCGAAAGATTCTAAGAAGTCTTCCTAAGAGATGGAGACCTAAAGTTACTGCAGTGCAAGAAGCCAAAGACTTGGCGTGTTAAAGTGGATGAGTTCTTGGGATCCTTAAAGATTCATGAAGTAGAACTCAACGCTGAAGACAAGTCCAAGCGAGATAAGTCAATAACACTGAAGGCCGGACAAAAGAATCATAAGACTCAGAGAAGGAGGAAGTCATCAAAAGCGTTGAAAATTGAAGAATCAAAGGATGACAACTCCAGCCAATCCGAATCAGACTCAAGTGATGAAGATGACGAATTATCTTTCATTTCCAGAAAGATAAGACGCATGTGGAAGAAAAAGCCCAGAGGGAACCAGACATTCAGAAAGAATGGGAAAGATGAAGCTAAACCAGAGAAGTCTTCTATCATTTGCTACGAGTGCAACCAGCTTGGACACTACAAGTCCGAATGTCCTACTCTCAAGAAGAAACCAAAGAAGAGTAGAGAAGGCAAGAAAAGCATGATGGCAACATGGGAGGACCTAGATTCATCTGAATCAGATACAGGCTCCGAGTCATCAGAACATACAAACATTTGCCTAATAGCCGAGGAAGATAGTGATGAGGAGGTAAAATCAGATTATGATAATTTGCATGATGCCTATTCAGAATTGTTAGAAGATTCTCATGCTATTCTGAAACAGTACAAGATGTTAAAGAAGAAGTATGTAGAAAATATTAGACATACTGAGGTAATAGAGAGAGAAAATGTTTGTTTAAAGAAACAAATAGAAGATAAAAAGAAAATTGTAGACATATCAGAAGAGATTAATCAACTTAAACTAAGGATTAAGAATTTATCAGTTGATTTAGCTACTTTCACAGAAAGTAAAAGAAAATGAATGAGATGCTTGGAAAATGTAGACATCCGAGTGATAAAATTTGGATTAGGGTTTACAGAAACAAGATTCAGCCTCGTAAAAATCATCATTCAAAAAGAAGATATAGGATGATTCATTTTAATCAACATTCTAATAATATGCATCATAGATCTCATCATATGCATACTACTAACCATAAAGGACCCAAGAAAATTTGGGTACCAAGAAATAAAATAGTTTTTCCCGCAGATATCCTTCCTTGGAAGATACGGCAAAGCACCATTGGTATTTAGACAAAGGATGCTCGCGACACATGACGGAAGAAGTTCTATGTTCCTAGACCTTCAAGATAAGAAGGAGGATCAAGAACTTCGGAGACAACCATAGGTAAAATTATTGGAATCGGGAAAATAGGTAAAGATTCCTTTGCATGCATAAATAATGTCTTGCTTGTTGATGGTCTAAAGCATAACTTGATTAGCGTCGATCAATTGTGTGATTCGGTTTCACAGTTACATTCAATCAAAATCTTTGCAAGTCGAAACAAAGATGGGTCTATACTTTTCTCTGCCAAGAGAAGAAACAACCTTTACAAAATCAATTTAGAAGATTTTCAAAACAAAATATTTCATGTTTTCTATCTTCGAAGAAGAAAGACTAATCTGGCATAAAAGCTAGGTCATGTCTCTTTGAAACATATTTCAAAATTGGTAAAACATGATTTGGTAAGAGGTTTGCCAAAAATAAGTTTTGACAAAGAACTCTTCTGTGAAAATTGTTTGAAAGGAAAACAAGTTAAAACCTCTTTCTCTTCTAAAAGTTTTGTAACCTCATCAAGACCTTTAGAACTGTTACATATGGATTTATTTGGTCCTACAAGGACATTAAGTCTTGGCAGAAAGAAATATGGACTCGTCATTGTTGATGACTTTACTCGATTTTGTTGGATATTATTTTTATCACACAAAGATGAGTCTTTTAAGTGCTTTAGAATCTTATCCAGAAAGTTACAGAATGAAAAAGGAATGTCCATAGCCAGTATCAGGAGTGACCATGGTGGAGAATTTGAAAATGAAAAGTTTAGAGTATACTGTGAGGAGAATGGAATTTCCCACAACTTCTCATTTCTAGAACTCCACAACAAAATGGAGTTGTTGAAAGAAAGAATAGGGCGATTCAAGAGATGGCAAGGACAATGCTATGTGAGACTAATCTTCCTAAGTATTTACAAGCGTAAGTCGTGAATACAATGCATATATTGAGAATAGGATCATGTATTGCGACCTATGTTGAAGAATACTCCTTACGAGTTATGGAATGGAAGAAGACCAAGCATATCTTACTTTCATCCATTTGGGTGCAAATGTTCCATTCGAATCTGAAAGAGTCATTGGATAAATTCGATTCAAGACCTATCCAGAATCTTCCTAGGCTACTCATTATCGTCTAAAGCGTTTCGAGTTTACAACTTGACTTCAAAGATTGTTGAAGAGACGATCCATGTCAAGTTTAATGATAATTCTCAACCCCATAAGGAAGATGACGTGGAGAATGAAGGTCCTTCAAAGAACTTAGATGATACCTCAGAAACTCCATCGTCAGACACTCATGAGAACAAGATTGAAGATATTCCAGAAATTATAGAACTAAGACGAAATTGGAGATATAAAAGTTCTCATCCAGAAGAACTAGTTATCGGTGACACCTCAGAAGGAGTTAGGACAAGGTACAGATTCAGAAGAGAAGCTAATGTAGCCTTTATCTCTGAAGTAGAGCCTAAGAAGGTTGAGGAAGCTCTTCAAGACGAAGCTTGGGTGTTAGCCATACAAGAGGAGCTGAATCAATTTACTAGAAATAACGTCTGGTCCTTAGTCCCAAAACCTTTTAAGAAATCCATTATTGGAACCAGATGGATTTTCAAGAATAAGTTAGACGAATCAGGTAGGGTGAGTCGTAATAAGGCTAGATTAGTAGCACAAGGCTATAATCAGCAAGAAGGAATAGACTACAATGAAACATATGCTCCAGTGGCGAGACTTGAAGCTATAAGGATTTTGTTAGCATATGCGATCTGTCATGATATAAAGTTGTTTCAGATGGATGTTAAGAGTGCATTTCTGAATGGTTTTATAGATGAAGAGGTGTATGTGAAACAACCATCTGGCTTTGAAGATGTTAAAAAAACCAGACTATGTCTATAGACTTCACAAAACCTTATACGGTCTGAAGCAAGCTCCTAGAGCTTGGTATGATCGTCTGAGTACCTTCCTAATAGAGAATGGTTTCAGTAGAGGTCAAGTTGATAAGACGCTCTTTAGAAAGAGTTTTCGAATGATTTTATCTTAAATACGGATCTACGTTGATGATATCATTTTTGGTGCTACTTCAAAAGAGTTATGTTTAAAGTTTGAGAGCTTAATGAAGAAAGATTTTGAAATGAGTATGATGGGCGAGTTAAAGTTCTTTCTTGGGTTGCAAGTTAGGCAGACCGAAGAGAAGATCTTCATTCATCAACAAAAGTATGTGAAAGAGTTGTTGAATAAGTTTGATATGAATAATGTGAAGCGTATGAAAACTCCGATGCATCCTTCAAACCTTTTGTTGAAAGACGAACTTGGTAAAAAGGTGGATCAAACCCTATATAGAGGGATGATCGGTTCTTTACTGTATCTTACAGCAAGTAGACCTGATATTCTGTTCAGTGTATGCTTGTGTGCAAGATTTCAAGCCGATCCTAGAGTCTCATTTATTCTTTGTTAAAAGAATTTTGAGATATCTCGCAGGTACTACTGATCTTTGCTTAATGTTTGAGAAAGGTAAAGATTTCAGGTTAATTGGATATTGCGATGCGGACTATGTCGGAGACAGAGGATGTCATTTTCTCAGAGGAAATCTAGTCTCCTGATGAAGCAAGAGACAAAGCTCAATTGCTCTATCAACCGCTGAAGTAGAATATATGTCTGCCGCAAGTTGCTGCTCACAGACGCTGTGGATCAAGTATCAGCTTGAAGACTATTCAGTTAAAGAGGAGGAGATTCCAATTTATTGCGACAACACCAACGCAATAAATCTATCAAAGAATCCAATTCAGCATTCCAGAGTGAAGCATATAGAAGTCAGACATCATTTCCTGAGAGATTATGTTCAGAGGAAAGTGGTGCTTCTACAGTTTGTTGAAACAGAACTTCAGTGGGCAGAAATCTTCACTAAACCACTAAGTGAAGAACGGTTTCAGAAGATAAGACGCAATCTTAACATGGTGATGTTAAATGAGCAGTCAGGCTAAAGTAACGTGGAAACTAACGGCGTTAGTTACATTGAGTTACAGCTGGTAACTTCTCTCACAAGAAAGATTTTTGGAGGGAAAAATCTGATAATCTCGAGGTTCTTAATGATTCTAGAACCCACCGGACCATAACCCTATATGTAGACTGAAGATGAAATTATAGCAATCTTTTCATCATCTCCTGACGATTCATTTCTGCTTTACCAATTCTCTCAAAAACATTTCGCTCAAAAAGTTCTCCAGAAGATATTTTTCACTCTATACAATGAAAGCGACCATGGTTTATGGAAGACTTGTGGACTTTGAGTCACTAAGAAGAGACGGCATGGATGTAGAACCGAAATCATAAGAGCTGGTTGGAAGAACTTCCTTCGATACAAGAACCATCTATCTGAATGAGGTATATGAGTTCGGAAGAACGCTCGTCGATAGATAACACTATTGTATCCTCTGTAGAAAGAATATCTGTTCTTGTCACAAAGGATTTGATAAGGAAGGTGACTGATTGCCCATCAGTTGTGAGAAATTGTCTACCAAGGCCGGATGGATGACCTCAGTCGGAATGGAAGAAGAAGATATCAAGAGGCAACTATATGGCACAAATAATTCAAGGGAGAGGAAGACATCAAACTTGATTCCGAAGGCTAGGGTGCTTCACGCAATTTTGTTTAATTGCATTCTACCCAGAGTCGGTTCAAGACTTTTGGTGACCACTCTGGATGAACAATGTCTGTTCTACCTACTGAATCGAAGCCCCATAGATTTACCCTTCTTAATCTTTCACTATATGGTTAAGGGGTTAAAGGAAACTACCAGTTATCCTTATGGTATGATTTTGACGAGGATTTTTAAGGAATCCAGTATTTGTCTGCACCACGGTATCAGACAAACTGTTCCTGTGAAGAGCAAGATCGATGCACACACGATACGGCGAATGGGTCTGAACACAGTAGACAAAGACCAAGCCGACTCTTCAAGGAAGTCAAGAACTGAGGGGGAGCGTGTATTGAAGAAGACTCCTGTCTCAAGTTCTCAGTCTCCAGTAAGTATCAAATCACCTACTGCTGAACTAAGGAGAGTGCTAGGTAGACTTCTCATGAAAATGGCAAGTCCTCTTTTCAAAGAAAGCCAATCTCAGAGGACAAAACAAAGTGCGCCAAAGAGACAAGGAGAAAGTCTTTTGAACGAAGTTGTGAAGAAAGCAAAGAGATCACCAAGAATTAGGACTCTGAGGCAACAGGAAGAAAAGATTGCCGAGAACGAGTCGAGAAGAAACTTCTAAATCTTGTGCACCCAGAGCCACAAGATCCTTAGTCTCTATTCTGGAAGAAGATACGGCCAGAAAATCCAAAGAGACTGAGAGGAAGAGAAAAGCAACATCTGAGAAAAGAAAATCTCCAACGAAGAAATCAGTAAAACTAACTGAAGCAGAGAAAAAGACTAAAAAGGTTAGTCTAAAGTAGATCATTTCAACTGCTGAGGACGTTAGTCAACAGAAAGAAATTATTAATACTGTTCAAGTAGAAACAGAAGCTGAGCAGTTTACAGATCAGGATATCCCTATTGTTCAACAAGAAGAAGAACCAGCTAAAGAAAGCACGGTTCAGGAAACACCTGTTGCTCAACAGGAGGAGCCAGTAGATGAAAGCCCGATTCAGATGACTCCTAATGAAGCACATCAAGAAGCAACAGCAGTATCAGATTCAGAGGAAGATAAACCATGTCTAATGGTATACAACTACCACAAGTTTTTGAGGAAACAGAAGTTGAAGATCAAAATGGTGGAAGTAGTTACCAGACAGAAGACTGCTTTTGCAATCGGTGTTCAACCAGTGAAGAAGATAGTAGCTGTGGTACAACCTATGGTGATTAATCATAACACATGGGAGTTACTCAAAGAAGAAGAAAAGATCTTCTATGATACTTTAGGATTTGCTGCTACTATGCCATATCCTACAAAACATCCCTGCCATCCGTGTACTATTTTCCCAATCACTAAAAATACAGAGATAATGGTTGCACCAGATATACAGCCAAGATTCTCAAAAGATTTTACCAGGGGCAAATCAAAATTATATCCTGAAGATGATGCTAGTGATGATCTGTCCGCAGATCAAATTGCAGAAGAGGTGCGAAAAATTGATGAAGCATGCACTCCTGCACAGAAGTTAGATAAAGCGAGCTGCAGCCATACTAATAGTGAGGAAGACCGTCCATGGGGAAGAATAAAACAGAACATTCTTGAGTTCCTCGTTCAGACAGTTCTTCGTATTAGCCCTTTGACTAATACATTGTCTATTGAAGCACAAGCTCTACCACTGCAAGGACGACATTTGCTGATGCTGCCTGCTCCTTTTGATTTAGATCTTCCTGAAGCTGAAACGTTCATTCGTCCACCTACCTTTGAGATCAATGAAGACTACATCCCATCCTCTGATGCACACTACTTCAATTCCTTTCGCTCCTCCATCAGTAGAAGTTGATCAAGCCTCTTCGTCGGTTGATCCACCAGATGAAGTTAGCAGATTACGAGGTGAACTCAACGACATGAAGAAGACGGTGAATGGTCTGAGAAAGATGATAGCGAATCTGCCAAGATCCGAATCGTTAATCATTTTTATTATAACAAATAGGGGAGAGCAGGAAAGAAGATAATCAATGAAAAGGAGAGGATGTTCGACAAAGAAGGTGTGACCACAACAGACGAAGAAAGGAAGCAAATAAGTTTTTTTCTACTTTGCAAAATCAGAAATTTACTTTGTTCATTTTTTTTCTTGTATGAAATTTGTTATATTAAAAAGGGGAGATTGTTAAGTCAAAATGACTTTACATAAAAATGATTTTGATGTATAACAAACAAAGAGATCATATACAAGAAAAAAAGCGAATACGACGCAAATGCAAAGCGAGACGCAGACGCAAATGCAAAGCGAGCATTGCAGACGCAAATACAAAGCGACGCAAATGCAAAGCAGACGCAGACGCGCAAATGCAAAGCAGACGCAGACGCAAAAGCAAAGCAAACGCAAATGTGAAGCAGATGCAAACACAGTAAAGAAACAGACGTAAGAGTCAGTTCGAGTTAGTTACAGAACTCAACTGATTAACCGTTTCTTTAAAGATTAAAGATTAAAGAATCAAGAATCAAGAAGCAGTTAGAGACGAAGGCTATAAATTTAAGTAGAAGTCGAAAACTGAAAAGCTGCTGTTTTTAGAAAAATTTACACAAAGTGAAAAAGCGATTAAGTGCAAACTAGCTGAGTGCTATCTTACTGTAACAAAGTATTCAAATATTTTTCTGAAAAGAAAAGTGTCTGAGATAACTGCAGAGGCTAAGTGTGAAAGAATCTTGGTTGTAGAGACACGAAGAGGCTCGTGAAAGAATACTTGTAACGATTGAAAAGATAGTGAAATCTCGGAAGAAACTCGAGGATCGGGCGTAGCCACGGTTTGGGGTGAACCAGGATAAATCCGCGTGTCTACCACTCTTACTCTCTATCTTGTTTTTAGTTTCAAATTTTATCATTACTTACTGTTCATATACATAGTATTGAGAAGTTTGATCAATCGGAATAAATAAAAATTCTGTAAAGATTTTTATTCCTAACAAGTAATTATGAAAAGACTAATAAAGAGGGGAATACACAATTCAACCCCCCTTCTCGTGCATTCTATTATTGTTTTCTAAGTGCTGTATTAACTTGTGATTCACTTCATGTATTTTTTCTTAAATTGTTGTTAATCATTTTTCTATTGAGACTAGACATTAATATAGTACAAAAAGACTAGCACACATTATGTTTCTGCTTTATGAAAGAAGTAGTTAACCTAATAGTATTAGACCCTGATCTTTTATTGGACTTTAGCATTGGTAAATGACTATGAAATGAAAAATGAATAGTAAAAGTGTTAGATTTTGGAGAATTGAAAATCTGAAATTTTGAGGATAAATAGTAGCAGAAAGTTGACTTTTTGATGTGAAATCTTTGTGAATTTTTCTGGGTTGATTTAGGCAGAATTTGATAAAATAATCTTCATGAAAGTTGTAGCTTCTGTTAAAAGCTTTCTATCACTATAAAGTATGACATTTTTCGATATCGGGATTGAAATTTATGATTATTTGAAATTAAGTGTATTTTGCTTTACTTTTGAAAAAAATTGTCTATTAAGTGTAGGATTGTGTACTATGCTTTGAGGCAAATTCTAGACTGATATGTTTTGAATTGGAGTAAATGGTCTACATGAAAGTTATAGAGAATTTTCATAGCTTTTAAATGATGTATAATATATTATTTGTGGATGTGGGAATTGAAAGATATGTAATTTGAAAGTTTGGATGTTGTGTTAGGATGACAAATTTCTGGCAGAAACTTTGATTGAAAAATTGACCTAGTTAGAGGTTGAAATTTCTTTGAAGTTCTTCATAGAAGTTTTAGATTATGTTTTGATCTTTACATTGATGTAAAGTATGGAAATTTTTGGCTATGGAATAGGAAGTTATGATTTTTACAAGTTGTTGTTACTGTTTGGCATGATAATTATTGGACAGAAACTTTGAAGTAGTTTTTGACTCCCTTAGAGGCCAAATTGATTTTTATGTCCTTCATAAAAGTTGTAGATTGCATTTTTATCTTTTCATTTATATAAAGTATGACATTTTTGGACCTTGGAGATGAAAGTTAGAAATTTTAGAAGTTGTGATACTGTTTAGAGAGACTTAAATTAGACAGAAACTTTGAGTGAGGTTTTGACCCCTTTAGAGACTGAATTGGTTTTCGAATTCTTCATGGAGGTTGTAGATCTTCCTTTTATCTTTCTTTTGATACCAAGTTTGTGAATTTTGGACTTCTGTGTAAAAAGTTATGAATTCTCGAAAGTCAGGTATACGTTTTGGATCGATATTTTGTTTTGGCCGACCGATCGACCTTTTGTTTTGGCCGATCGATCGACCTTCTGTTTTGGCCGACCGATCGATCCTTTGTTTTGGCCGACCGATCGACCTTTTGTTTTGGTTGACCGATCGACCTTCTGTTTTGGCCGACCGATCGACCCTTTGTTTTGGTAGACCGATCGACCCTTCTATTTTGGCCGACCGATCCGACCATTTTGTTTTGCCTGACCTAATCCGACCCTCTCCCATTCTTTTACTTATATCTTTTCCATTAGATATCCGATCGACCTGATTTTTGAAGCGTTGGATTCCTAAAACATCCCTCTATTTGTCCATAAAAAATTGTGAATTTTTAAGATTAAATTGAGGATGATTGATTTAATCAAAGTGAGTTGGGAAATGTTCTGAACATGGTTCAGTATTTTGGTAAATTCTTGGTCTGTGGAGATCCAATTGAACTGATTCTTGTTGCAAAATAAAATATAGACATGGGGTTATGAGTCATATGAAGGAATTAAATTTCAATTTAGCCCCTAAGAATTCCAATTTCTGAATTGAAGTCGGGTTTAGTGTTCAACCTTGGATTATTAAGAGCTGAAAGTATTTTGGCCATAACCTTTTCTCTAGTCATCCAAATGAGGTGATTCTTGATTTGGATTAAACTAGAAAAATAGGGCTACAAATGTTATGAAGGACTTGAGTTTCAATTTAGTCTCTAAGAATGTCAAGTTTCGGATGGAAATAAATCGCTGGAAAATGTGTTAGCATAAGAAAAGTCCGAAATGTTTGGGGAATAACTTTTGGAGTAGTGAACCAAATTAAATGATTTTAGTGGCGTTATGAAATTGATACAATGAGGAACATTTCTCTAGAAGGAAGTTTTATCAAATTCCTTCAATTTGATGATTAGAAAAATAGCCTAAGTTAGTCATGACTTAATGTTATTTGAGACTTTGATTTATTTTATGATTTTGAGGACTTAATTAGCATGTTAATGTGAGTAATTAACATGTTAAATTGAGTAAGATCATATGGCATAAGTTTATTGGATTAAATTAAATTAAAGTGTTAGAAATTAAAGTGTTAAAAGTGCTTTAGGGGCAAAATTGGAAGAGTACTTAAGGTTTTAAGGTATTAGGCAAATATGGAAGGGTAAAGCAGTCTTTTTGCATTCATTAAAGGGCATGAAAGTGGGCTGTCGTTTAAGAAGGGACTAAGGCACGAAAATGAGGGAAAGAAAAGAAAGAAGAGAGAAAAGGGAGAAGTGTGTTTCGGATGGGAGAAGAAGAAAGAAGAAAGGAAAAAGCTAGGGTTCGATTTTTATGGGTCTTCAAGCAAGATTTTGAAGTTGATCCAAGAAGGAAAAAGATGGAAGAAGAAGAGAGCTCCACTATGAGCCAAGAAATTTCGGATTTGGAGAAGATTAAGGTAAGAGACGATTTTTGATCTTTGAAATTTTAATGAGATTTTGGTTTAGATAGCTTAAGAATGGTACGGGTTTGTGATTTCTAAAGTCAATTTTGGTGATTGCAAGGTTTAAATTGCTCAATTTTGGATATTTATTAATTATGGATTTTTGTCATGAATTAGGGAATTTAAGTGAGGCATTGGAGAAATTGAGGCTTTGGACAAGTTTCAAGCACGGAATTAAGGTGGGTACCATGTTTATACTTTGAATTATAAGCTAATTATAAGTTTTCGAAAAAAATCAAGAAGAGAAATGATTTGCAAATTCATTGTTTATGTTTTCGAAAAATCAAGAAAGTAAAAGGGTTTTCAAATTATTGTTTTCGAATGGTTAAATTCATGGTTTTGAATAAATTGATGCAATTGAATGATTGTTTGATTGTTTCAAAATTGTTGCATTCTTTTTGTTATTGAAATATTGTTATGTGAATTTTAATTAAAATTATGAATGACATTGGTATGAAATATCACATGATATGAAAGACTGAAATTTTGAAATGTGCCTTTGGGCAAATCTGTTTTCAAGTATGAATTATCTGTTATGTGGGTTTGGTTAGGTCCCATAAGAGGGTCAAGTGCACTTGTCTAGGCTTCGCCCGCCTGCCCGTTAGTGGCATTAAAGCTCCGTTAAGGGCTCCCATAAGTTCACGACTACACCGGACCGCTATGTGGGAAGGTGTAGTACGTTCTGTTCACGGCTGCACAGGACTACTATATGGGAACATGCAGTACATTCTATTTCTGAACCGACCCAAACCAAATTATGATATGTTATGTGCTTATGTGTGTTATACTGTGATGCATTACATAATTTGAAAATTATTCATGAATTTTGAAAGAAATGGAGATTTAGATGGTTTGAAATGGTTCATGAAGTTTGAAAAGTTGAGAATTTTGAGAAATAAACAATTGACAGTTCAACTGTGAAATCTTTATAAAATGGAAAAAGTTTTAAAAAGATGATTTTTGCTTATTTTTCGTTTTATAAACATGTTATCCACGAGCTGTAAAGCTCATCCCCTTTTCATCCCCATCTCCAGGTATCGAGTAGGGGATCAGATGAAAGAAAATCAAGGCATTTGTTCGATTTTGCTTATCTTGTGTTTTTGTGTATTTTGGATTTTGGTTATTGGTTTTGTATGTGGCTTGGAATGCCATTAATGTTTTGTAAGCATTTATTTCATGATATGTATCAATTATGGATTTGTGTATTGAATTGAGATATGAATGTGACTTGGATATGGATGAATGTGATATGGGTTCCGGACAGGAGGTCGGATTAGTTCCGCACGTTTTGTTTTCTTTGATTCCGAGCCATTTCGATTTTGTATGGCTCCTTAAGATTTCGATTCTGTTCTTTTGTTTCGCTTTCCGTTCTGTTTTTCGCTTTTCCAGTTGGGGTCCGGTTTCATAATCAGGTCCCAACAAATAGACTAAAGTATGGAGATACTTAAAACAACTATGTGGGTGTTTGTTAGAGAACAACTTACTAAACTAGCCATATATAGGAATCTCATTTGGAATATTATTTTTATGTCTATGTAAATTTTCATTGTAATGATTATATAAGTGATCCTTTGACTTGAGGTCATCAAAGTATCTCGTATAGGGATTGCTATATTTTGATGCTTCTTAGGACCTGTTCTAATTAAGGATAGTTTAGTATGTATTCATTGGATTTACCATAAACTATAAAGAGATAGTTAGGTGATCAATATAAGATTCATCACCTTAAAATATTTAGGGAAGATGTTTTATTATTCTCGATTAGGTTTTGTGTCTTGATTAGTATTGGTTTAGGAAATCATTGGCCAATTTGAAGTGACACTTTGAAAAATATTCTCAATATCATTAATTGAATCAATTACTAATAATAGAAAACTAATATGATGGAAGAGATTGAATTATACAAAAAACCATGTACGAAAAGATTAACAAAAATCACTTTTACATTCCTAAATATTTAGGTAATCATGACCAGTGATATTGGTTTCGTATTGTATCGGCCGAAAAAGGTACAAAATCTTGTTCAAAGGTATTGATGTAAATAAAATAAATATTTTATTACTAATAATAATTATACATTAAATAAAATTAAAATTAAATTTTTAATTAAAATTATTTTAATCTTTTATATAATATTTATTAACAAAGTATTAATAAAATTATTTTTAAAATAAATAATTTATTATTTATAAACTAATATCTATTTAAAATATATTGTAATTATTAAAATCAAAATTATTTGAAATTTATATATTTTAAAATATTTAAATATAATTATATTAATTAATAATTATTAAATTAATTTTATAAATTAAATAAAATTTTAAATAAAATTAAATTATTTATAATTTTAGTAATAATTAATTTTAATTACTTAAATATATAATATTAAATTAAATTATTTAAATTTTATTAATAATTAATATATTAAATAATTAAATAATATATATTTAATTGATAGTAAATTAAATAATATATGCTTTTTTTGAGGTTTTACTTCTAGTTGATTGTTCCCATCACGAACTCTTGTTATAAATTGTAATAGTTAGAGAGTTAAGAATCTTTATTATTCTTTTATTTGATATTTTGATGTAATAATTATTTATTATATGATAAAATTGTAATATTTTAAGTACTTTGGATTTTTTATGATAATTAAATTATCTTTTTCATATTTATTATGGTTATTATTTATATGTGAAAATTAATTTTAATAAAAATAAATAAATTTTTGTTATTTTAAATATTTATTATTATGATTTTAGAGATAAGGATGATGCAAAATTATAAGTATACAATATAATATCTTGATGGACTATTACGAAAATTTTAAAAATTTAGAGACTATTTTATAAATTTAAAATGACCTGAAATGGTATCGGTATTGATCAAGATTGGTATCGGTACCATAACCAAATCTAGTACCAAGATCTTGGTATGATATTCATAACATTGGTTATGACACCAATTTTGATATATTAATATAATTTATTTAATTAGAAAACTAAAATAAATCAAAAGAATTTAATTTAGCTAATTATAAATATAATTTAGAGTTATAATTTATATTTATTGCTAATATATTTTGGAATTTAATGGATTGTACACAAAAAACGTGTTGAAAAGAGAAAATATGTTTTAATCAAGTTGGATTTATTCTAAATTTTGAAAACTTTATGATTAAATATGAGGTATTTAATAAATAAAGATATATATGAGGTATTGGACCTTATATGGGGCTAATTAGTATTTAATTATAATTAATTTGGATTCTAATTAAATTTAAATAAAATAGAATTTAATTTTAAATAGGCTTAGACTTTAAGAAAGCTAATACTTGTTACCTAACCTTGTCTACAATAATTATAGAGTTCTTTCAACTCATTTTATGGAAACTATCGGATGTTAGATACTTGTATAGTTACAATAGTTGGATAAGCCAATTTTAGAAACGATTTAAGATAAACGATAAAAAGGAAGAAGCTTCATAATAAGGTACAATTATGATTTATGCTTTATTATGTTTTACGTGTTAATTATTTTATAAATTTTAAGTGATCATAGATTTGAAGAAATTATGCAAAAAAATTTGTATCTCTTCCGCTACGCATTATATTGCATCATGCTCTGATTTTTCAATAATAGATTCATCTTAAGTATGTTTTTAAATTAACGGCTATAAGGACTTACCTTGAAATACAAGCGAATAAAGAATGGTATTCCTCCAAACGCACGTATGAGATGAGGGTTGATTCAACATCAAAGGCCATCATTTCCAGGCCATATTACAATGCAATGTTTAAAATTAGGTTAGGATATAATCCCACATACAGCGGAATAATTACAAAACCTTTTTGTTTTGATTTTTCGAAGCTAAGATCACTTAAAATTCTATAAAATGGTTAACACATAAATTATAATAAAACATGAATGTCAATTTGTACTTTATTTCAACATATTCTTGTCGTATCCATCAAATCATTTCTAAAATTGCAACTACTGTAGTTGTACAAATGTCCAACTCTAATGATATCAACAGAATATGTTGAGAGAACTCTACAAATATTGTAGAGAGGGTTAGGCAAGAAGTATCACTACAAGAAAATTGCGGATCAGCGACAAAAATTTAGCATCGAACAAGATACTGTCTGAAATTAGCAACGAAAAGAATAGTTCCGTTGCTAATGTTGGGCAATTTAGCGATGACAATTTTTCTCATAGGTAAACATGAAATGGAGGCAAAATCTGATAGGGAATTACCAAAGGAACAACCTAACGTCGGTATAGCCATCGGTAAAATTGTCATTGGGTTGATACTTAAACGACATCGTATCGGATAGTAAGGATGGTTTGAGGTTTATTCCAAAACGACGTCATTTTAGTGTAATTGAAACTACGTCGTTTTGGAAACACGAGATTAAAGTTGGCAGCTAGCACCAAAATGACGTAATGACATCATTTTGGTGTAATTGAAACGACATCGTTTTAGAAACGTGAGATTGAAGTTGGCGACTAGCACCAAAACGACGTCGTTTTGGTGCTAGCAAAAACGTCGTCATTTTGGTTAACTTCAAAGCGTCTATGATATAACAGAAACGACATCTTTTGGTGGTAGCAAAAATGATATCATTTTCGCTAGCTTCAAAGCGTCTGTGATAAAACAGAAACGACGTCATTTTGGTTATGATCAAAACAACGTAGCTCTTACAGCCAAAACTTAGCCAAAACGATGTTGTTTTGGCTGCAAGAGTTGCGTTTGCATTTAAACCAAAATGACATCATTTTGACTTAAACCAAAACAACGCTATTTTGGTGAACGTCAACAGTGCGTCTTATTTATAACCAAAATGACGTCGTCTTGGTTAACACCAAAATGATGTCATTTTGTCCGCAACAAGGCTCACATTTTAATTAAACCATAACGGCATCGTTTTGGTTAAAACCAAAATGATGTCGTTTTGGATTAATTAAAACGTAGCCCTTCTTCCTTCCCCGCCTCTTCCTCGCGCACAACTAGCTTCTTCCTCCTTCCTTCGGATGCAACTCCTCCATCTTCCTCCTCTGACGATGACTGCAGTCCTTCCTCCGACCACGTGCAGTGTCTTCGACTGGCGTTGCTTGTCATCTTCTCCAGTGGTGAGGTAAGGGTGACATCTCCAGCGCTTTTTCTGAAGGTAAGCTATGGATGTTTTTTTTTTAATTTTCTTGTTTTGGACTGAGTTATTGATTTGCTATTGAATTAACTGGGTTTGATTGTTATTGTTTTATGGTTTTCATGTAAATGATGGGAAAATGTAATCAATTTGTGTTTAGTTAGGGTTGATAATTTTGTGCACTCAACGTGTTCGATGAAATGTTTTCTTATATGTTATGAACTTGTTTTGTGGTGTTTTAATTGTTTGTTTACAAACTATAAGGAATAGATAAAGTATCAACTATATATGCTATATTTTTCATTAGTTTTGTTGATATAATTTGATGGATTACCATATATTGGATGCATCGATATTTGAATTAAAATAACTTTTACTAACTTAATATTTATTTGTTTTATTGGCCTCAACTTAATAAGAATATTGAACAAAATTAATGATGAGCATTAAAATATGACTTATCTAAATGACAATAACAATAATAATAACAACCAAAACCAAAATAAAAGATAATAACAATATTAACTTAATTTTTAAAAATAACAACAAAAAATCTTTAGATGTTTTATAAAATGATGCAAAATGCTTATTATTACATACTAAAAAAATCTTGCAAAACAATTTTGGCTACATTTTCTCACATTTGTAGTTAAAAATGCATACTTATATAATTATCAAAACATAGCAAATAATCTATAATCATGATAAAATAAAACATAGCAAAATAATATTTGCTATTTTTTTTCGTTACTATCTCGGCATAAAATTTTTCATGCCAATATTGAATTTTTCTTTATACGTAGCTACATATTTAGCTATTAGAAATATGCCCTTATTTTATTAGTTAAAAGATGTTCATATTTCTATAATGTTTATATTTATGTTATGAGTTGAAAAATTTATACATGGATTCTACCTTTTCATTTGGCCACGTATCCACCAAAATTGCATAAAGTTTCATTTACTATTATAGGTTAAATACTTAAGTGAGGATTCCATAAATTGATCATAACCTAAGCAAGATATTTTGGGTTATCCTAAATTATCTAGTTTATCAAGTAGTTATTTATTGAAATTTTAGATAAGAGTTGAAGTTGTTTATGTCATTAATTGGTATAAGTTCATTTTCTTATAGGTAATGAAATATAATTGCTTTATAAGGTATTAGGAGAAGTTTCTTCAAAGGACTATTAACATAATTTATAAATTAAAAATAAATACATGTTTTATAAAATGAGGGTGAAACAAAGGTAAGTAAAATATTAACTTAAGCATAATACAATTTAGAAATTATTATTTTAAGGAAAACTAAGGACATTTAAAAGAAAAGTAAAGAACATGAAGGTTGACATTGCTTTATTGTTGAAAGAGACTAAAGAGTTAAACATTAGCCACCAAATAATAGTAAATATTGCTATAGAAGTTCTCATCATTGTTATGGGTCAACTTGTAAATTATGATCTAAGAAAATGGCTATATAGTTTCAATTGTCTTGTTTTAGGGTGTTGTATAAACTATTAATAAACATATTTAGTTGCTAATTGTATTTTTGATGGTGTTCTATACTTTTATAATTTCTTCAAATTTTATGGAATTTGCATAATTAATTGATATCATAAAATGAATATGGAAACTTAGGTATCATCTCTTAATTAATTTTAGATATAAAACTAGCAATATTATAACAAAACATAATACATTATCATAATATCAATATATGATGATAGCATCATTGTATACATAAAATGAATTTGGCAACATAAATATCATGGTTTATATATTCATTTATAAAATTGAACTTAGAGACATAATTGAACTTATTTGAACTTAAAAGATCATTGTATATGCATTCGATTACAATAATGATATATCACCAAAAAACTCAAAACATAGTTTAACTTAGTTATCTTAGTACATGGATTTAATTATAATAGTGATATTTATTTCTAGTTACTGATTAAAATGTTAACATATACTTCACTAAGAAAATTGTTCTTGTGATGATTAAAGAATTTTCTTTGGAGTTGCCTTTCTCTTACTCACTTCATCCTATAATTGCTTAAATATTATAGCTGCTTTTGCTTTGAACCTTATACCTCTAGGTTAGATTGTCAACTTAAATGTCCTTAGATCAACATCTCCATATATTATTTTATTAGTTATTAGTATGGCTTTCTATATTATTTAAAGCCTTAATGTTCATTTTAGTTACCTAGTAAGATCATATGAAAATGATTTGTCAATTTAACTGTATTCATTAGATAAAGTAAAAGTATATATACGAGACAGTGAAGTTATCTCATTTTATGTCGTTGAAGCTCCTTCATCACATAAGTATTAGACTTGTGAGAATAAGTAATTAATATTGTTGTAATGTATAGTCTATCACAAATACTTGTGTAAAGTTTGGCTTAATTTTGGAACTCACATTGATTAGTTATTAATCATCCTCAATTATTATTGTGTTGTTGCATCATTTACTATCATTACCAATGTTCTCACTTTATAAACATTTGTATGTTTTACTATTTTTATTTGGATTTTTAACATTTTTAGTTCATTTTCCTTTCTTCTTACTTTTTCTTTTTGTCTTATGGGTATAATCCTAATATTACTAGTTTTTTTCTTTATTTTGGTCATCTCCATCATTGATAACTATATCCTCATAAATACTCTCAGCATTATAATTATAACCTTCATTATCTAGTTTACAATCACTATTTTTTATCCAACATCACCACTTAATTTGAAATTAAACTATTTTATCCAATATTAAACTATTTGCAGCCTTAATTTGAATGTTAAGTAAGTTGACACTGAAGTCCATTAATTTGAGGTAGTTGGTGTATGTTACACATGTCCCTAGAAACAAAATTAGTTAGGTTCCCTTTAGCCAAAGTTGATAGGAAAATTGGGCATAGAATTTATTATTTCCCATTTGAGGTAAGTTTACAGAAATTAGTAGGAAATGGTATATATTATATGCATCTTCTTTTAGATATTGCAATATTATATGACTATGATATTATATGCTCCAAATTAGTTTTTGATATTATATGCATCTTCTTTTAGATATTGCAGTATTATATGACTATGATTATGGAAATCATATTTATGTAACATTGTAAATGTAAATATGTAGCTATGCACATGTAATTAAAAATATGTAGCTAACTACATTTACACACATGGATGTAAATATGTAGCATATTAGCTTTGGATTCACTAGTTTAAAATAACAGTTCTCCATATATGAGTTTTTGGGATAGATCTTGGATGTATAGACGATTAACCCCTGATGGTTTCATTAATCCTGAATTTGTTGAGGGAGTTGATGCGTTTATTCATTATGCATCTTCACAACCTGCATATATGGATAGGTCAAAGATCATATGTCCATGTAAAAAGTGCAAACACAAATGCTTCCTTACTATTGATTAAGTTAATTTTCATTTGCTGAGAAAAGGGCTTGTCCCCAATTATTTTGAGTGGACATGATATGGGGAACCGTTGATTTCTAGCACCTTAAGGGGAAATGAAGCACAATCATCTGTCAACTTAAAGGAGTATGAAGGGGAGGTTGGATTTAGAAGAAATTATGTTGATGGAACTGAAAACTCATACATGCAAATGGTTTACGATGGGGTCGGTTATACATTTGAGGCAAATAGGAAAAATGTTGAAAAAGAACCTAACCCACAAGTAAAACATTTTTTGACTTACTACAGTCAACTGACCGAGAATTGTGGCCAAATTGTGAGACAATGACCCAATTGTCTTCAATTGCTCGAATATTGAACATAAAGAGTGAAGGGCATATTTCGAATCATATTTTTGATAAAATTCTGGAGTGGTATAATGAATCATTTCCTGCTGATCATACAATGGTTGATAGTTTTTACAATATGAAGAAACTTATTAGGGGTCTTGGTTTGCCTGTGGAAAAGATTGATTGTTGTTGGTTGGGATGTATGTTGTATTGGGGAGATGATGTGAACTTAGAAGAGTGCAAATTTTGTGGTCAACCTAGGTTTAAGCCAAGAAAGCATTATATGAAATAGAAGTTAGTTTCATAGAAGCGAATGTATTGTTTCTCGCTAACTCCGAGACTTCAGAGACTTTATGCTTTACTGCATCTCACATGAGATGACATACTGAACACGACCAAGAAGATGGAGTAATGAGCCATCCATCAGATGCATTGGCATGGAAACATTTCAATGACACCCATCTTGATTTTGTAGTTAAAAGTCGAAATGTTCGATTGGGATTATCGACGAATGGATTCCAACCTTTTGGTTAATCCGAGCAGCAATATTCTTTATGGCCAATTATAGTTACTCTTTATAATTTGCCACCTTGGATGTGTATGAAAGAGGCATATATGTTCTTGATAGTGATTGTGCCAGGGTCAACAAATACGAAGCAAAAAATAGATGTTTTCTTACAACCATTGATATCTTAATTGCAGCAGCTTTAGGAATATGATGTTCAAACATATGATGTCTCCCTGAAACAGAATTTTATGTTGAGAGCGGCTTTGATGTGGACCATTAGTGACTTTTCAGCTTTTGCCATGTTATCTGGATGGAGCACAACTAGAAAATTGGCTTGTCCTCATTGTGACAATGATTCTGATGCGTTTTATCTTCCAAACGAAGGCAAAATATGTTGGTTTGACAATCACAGAAAATTTCTTCCTCCAGATCATCCATTTAGGCGCAATAAGCATAAGTTCATAAAAAATAGGATGGTTAAAACACCTCCTCCTCCTCTAAAAGCTGGTGAAGAGATTTTGCAAGAGATTGAGGAATTAAGCTTGCTGAAAGTAACAGAATTAGAAGTCGATGAAGTAAATACAAGCATTAGTCAAAACTTTGGTTGGCGAAAGCGAAGCATATTTTGGGATTTGCCATATTGGAAAACGAATTTGATATGTCATAATCTAGTTGTGATGTATATTGAGAAAAACATTTTTGACAACTTGTTCAATACCATTATGAACATTGAAGGGAGGGCAAAAGATAATGCAAAATCTAGAGCTGATTTACAACTTTTTTGTAGAAGAAATGAGTTACATAAAGATCTTTGCACCGGTAAATATCCAAAAGCATGTTACACTTTGGACAAGAAACAAAAGGAGCTTTTGTGTGAATGATTGAAAAGTTTAAAGTTTCCTGATGGTTATGTTTCAAATTGGGCTAGGTGTGTGGATCTCAGGAAGTACAAATTATTTGGAATGAAAAGTCATGATTTTCATGTATTTATACAAAGGCTAATCCCAATTACATTTCGAGAGTTGCTACGTTCTAAGGTATGGGAAGCTATAATAGAGTTAAGCTTGTTTTCCAAAAGCTTAACATCAGCTAAAATCAAGTTGGATGAAATGGAAAAACTAGAAACTGAAATTCCAGTTATTTTGTGCAATTTAGAAGGGATTTTTTCTCCAAGCTTCTTTGACTGTATGGAGCATCTACCTGTGCATTTAGTACACGAGGCAAAACTAGCTGGTCCAGTTCAATATCGATGGATGTATCCATTTGAGAGGTAACTTGACAAATATTATTGCAATAACCATTTTTACATGCTTTATCTACAAAATTGTAATAACCATTTTCTCTAATATAGGTATTTGCATCACTTGAAAAAAAATGTGAAAAACAAAGCCAAAGTTGAAGGCTCCATATGTAATGCTTATTTAGTGGAGGAAGCTAGTACATTTTGTAGACATTATTTTAAGCTGCATGTCCACACAAGAGCAAGAAAAGTTCCTTGTAATGACAATGAGGGGAGGAACGAGTAGTGCTGATAAAAACTTGTCCATTTTTACATATTCTATACGAACATTGCTGGACCCCGCTTCCGAAGTCCAACATTCGAAAACATAGCTGCATGGAGGGCTCACATTTAACCAACACCAAATACTACACCTGAATTTGGTCCAAATATTGAAAATCTTAAAGCACAAATTGAAATTTAATTCCTTCAGATAAATTGTAGCTCCATGTCTCTAGTTTAATTTGAAATAAGAATCAACTCGACTGGATCTCCACAGACCAAGATATCACCAAAATACTGAGGCATGTTTAGTGAGATAACGACAGTTCATATGATTGAAGAACATACTCACTGTACCCGTCTCACTCTTTTCACTAAATCTCTCACCATAAATTTCAGATAGCTTCAATTATTGGTGGAGATTTAGAGAAAAGTCTTACGAATCCCATGGTTTAATAATCAGGTCATTTGGAGGTCTAGAGAAGAAGTTATGGCCAAAAGACTCCAACACGTTTATGCCCTCACCTAAAATGTACATGTCTCAGCAAGAATGCCATAACTTTTGTTACAGAGGTCCGATTGACTTTGTTTTTGACCATTGGAAAGAGGACTTCCAAATATAAAACTTTCATGAAGACCTCAAAGGCCAATTCTATCGTCTAGTTTCAGTATCATCTTACTTTTCTATCGTCTCATTTCTATCATCTCATTTCTATCGTCTGCTTTTCTATTGTCTCATTTCTATCGTCTGCTTTTCTATCATCTCATTTCTATCACCTGCTTTTCTATCGTCTCATTTTCACTGTCTGCTTTTCTATCGTCTACTTTTTTATTGTCTGCTTTTCTATCGTCTCATTTCTATCGTTTGCTTTTCTTCCTCAGAATGTCTCCACTTATAAGGATCATAACTTTTGACTCCGATATCCAAAATTTTCATACTATATGCCGTTGGAAAGATAAAAGAACGATCTACAACTTTCCAGAAGGAAACTTTGCAAAAATATTTTTATATCAATCCCAAATTTTCCCCTAAAGTCCAAAGATGAACTTCCCATTCATACACCAACATTCTGCACCAAATTCTTAACTTCATGAAGTTTTGAGACTTTTAGAGACAGAAATGGAATTTGATGTCTTCATACAAAATATAGCCATATAACTCTAGATTAATGCAAAATAAGAATCATCTCTTTTGGACAGCTAGAGAAAACGTTATGGCTAAAGGACTGAAGCATATTCAGTGTACATTTTTCAGATCACTACCAATCTTGTTTCTAAATCTTTCCTTATCATAACTCGTACCAAGATCACTCTTTCTACTCCTTCTACTCCTGATTTTCAATAAAATCACATTTAATATCAATTATACCTAGAAGTTGTCAAAACACAATTTCATACCTTATCCATACATTATCCCTAAAGCAACATAATTATATGCTCATACTCATTTCCAACCAAAATAAATATTCATGCATAGCTTTAATTACATATCAACATATCCATCAAGAATTTAGCACAAGATACACAATACATGAAATGCTCAATGTTTGATATGCTTGAAAAGCTATCCAAAATGGCTAGTTACTAACTTAGTACAAAAGTATCTAAAGCCTTGGAGTTTCCGATGCCTTGCAAGGTTCACGTTCGACTTGTTTTGCACCTGAGGAGGGAAAGTGCGGTGAGCAACTCGGCTCAGTGGCTAATACGTTTATAGCCATCGGTAATGAGCCATACCACAAGCACAAATATACATATATCAAGCAATCCAGTTTATTAGCAATTTCATCCCATAATTCATAAACAACCGAAAATTTATTATGCATCATACTCAATAAAGTCATAATGAAAAATGCACAAAAAATGGCTAGAGAGTTTCCGTGGAACAAAACGGTTTACATCGTGAACAAAACAAGTCCGATTTTTCAGGATCTCGTAGCCTCAAGCGGGCAGCCGGGAAAAGGCTATAGGTCAACGTGCACATGACTAACGAAACGTATTTTTCTGTTGCCCAATCACAAATAAATCTATGCTCAAATTAGTCAATTGCAAATTTGCATTCTCAAGCTTCCTTCATTTCATCAAATTCTCATATTTTCATACTTTTCATTCATTTCAAGAAAACATGTCATATTTCCTCATGCATTTTCAAATATTCACCACAATTTAACATTTATACAATTTAAGCAAAAAATCACACACACATAGGGCATTTTCCCATCACACAACAACCATAAAAATATTACCCACCTAGATTTTTGGGAATCCAAGTTCAAGATTGCCCTTCCTCTCTCTCTTGAGTACAGTTTCCTTGATTCCCTTCAATTAAACCCATTTCCATTTAATCCATACATTCAAAGAAAGTACATAAACTTCAAGAATTAAAGAAATGCTAAAATTGAATTTAAACCTAACCTACCCATAGCCCATCTAGGATAGAAAAACCAAAACCCTAGCTTAGAAATTCCAAAATCAATTTAGGTCCATCTTTCTCTTCTTTCTTCCTTCATTTCCAACACAAACCCTAACCTCCATTTAATCCCCTTTTTACTCTAGCATAATAAAATGAAAGCTTACCTCACAAGTGGATTTCTCTTCTTTTTCTTCTCCTTTCTTCTTTTACGCATTTTTCTCTTCTCCCTTTGGTTCCTACTACACCTCCTTTCTTTTCTAATTCAAACCACATTTTATCTCTTATTTTTACTCCTTTTCTTCCAATTTTGCCCCTCCTTCACTTGGGCTTTCCAAGTTTACCCTTAATTTGTCTTATATGTCTCTACTTTTTCAACCCACTTAATACTATAATTCTAACACTTCCTTCTAAATTCTAATTTAAAGACTCTACTAAAAAAATAATAATAAACAATTAAAGCAAAAATAAGGAATAAATAATAATAAAATAAAAAATAATAAAAAATAATAATTCGGGACCTAACAAACATATGGACATGTGACAAGAAGAATGTTAACGGAGGAAGAAATTGAGGCTACACATGGTTACATTTTATTGAACTGTGAAGAGGTTCTTCCTTTCATTCAGTAGGTTCAACATGATTATTTCTTCATTTAAAATTTTGTGTTGTTCATCACTAAAAATTGTCATTATGTGATTTAGATTATACAAGACATTATTATGCGAGATAATGCTGGGCATCACACAGGATGATATAAATAAAGAAGTTAGAAAACACTTTCCTCAATGGTTTGAGAGATTTGCAAGTTTTCACTTACAAATATTCTTATAGTTCAAAACCATATTTAAGTGTTCTCATGACGTTATACTCTTTGCTATGATAAATTAATTTATGTAGGCCTTAGAAAATCCAATAAAGAACAAGTTCATTTGCGATCTTACAAAGGGACCTCTGTGAACTGTTAAATCATATCCAGTGTATTTCATGAATGGATACAAATATCATACAGAATCTCATGGACATAGCATGTCAGCAATAAACAGTGGTGTTTCGATACAGGGAGAATTGATGGATTACTATGGTAAAATTATTGAAATACTAGAAGTTGAGTACCCTACTTTGCCACTGAAGTGATGTGTGATATTTAAATATAACTAGTATGACCTGACACCAAATGTTGGAATAAAAGTGCATAGCCGACACAATCTAGTTGAAATCAACAATTTGAACCTTTCATCTTGGTTATGTAAGCAAAATAGGTTTGTTATGTCCCTTTTCCAAGCTTACAACAAGATAAGACAGATTGGTTGGCGGTTTGCAAAGTAAAACCTAGAGGTGTTTTTGAATCACATGGAAAAGGGGAGCATAGAATTGATAGTGAAGCATTTCAGGAATATGTCACTTTTATCAATGCATCTGTCACGTATGACAATAATGAGCCTTTGAACCATCCATCTAATGAATATATCGATATTTCTTCTGGAGAGGATGACGAGGATCAGAGATCTGAAGAGGAGCCGAGGTTTGATTCTTATTCTTCCAAAGAAGAAGATGATGGTAATTTACAATTAAGTTTTGATAGCGATTAATTTGTGTTTGTAATTGAATATTTTAATAAAAAAACAACATTATTTGCATTTCAATATATTATGTAAAGTCCTTCATTGAAATTCTTATTCAAGGAATGTCGACATGGCGACTGGTTCTGGATGGTATTAATTCTTTCCGTTGGGAGGAATGTGACAAAATTGTCCCAACCCAAGGAATCAAAGCTGCAGGAAATATCGTTGCATCATATACTAAGAATCGTTTGCCTTCCATGACCGATCTGTTATTTGAAAGTGTTTAGTATGATCTGGACAATGTCTCTTTCCTTATTATGCATATTCTCATTTGATTGTCTATCTTACATGTTTAAGCTTCCTTTAAATTATCCCAACCCAAGGAATCAAAACTACAGGAAATATCGTTGCATCATATACTAAAAATCGTTTGCCTTCCATGGCCGATCTGTTATTTGAAGGTGTTTAGTATGATCTGGACAATGTCTCTTTCCTTATTATGCATATTCTTATTTGAATGTCTATCTTACATCTCATTTCCTTTGTTGAAGTTATTATACATATTCTCATTTGATTGTCTATCTTACATGTTTAAGCTTCCTTTAAACTCGAAGAGGACATGTATGCTGATAGAGGTGAGAGCGATGTCATAACAGCCTATAAAGGATTAGGGAGATCGGCTCTTGTCAAAAATTAGTCAATTCCTCAAACCTCGTCTGGACAATCACGTATGCATTAATATCCAGTTTTTGTTGGTTTAACGGTTTTCTAATATCACAATTTCAAAACTTCTTAACTGATTATGTTTTAGGTAAATATGTTCCCGTTAGTAGTTCATCTGGAGAATTAGTCTTCCATACTAAGAGCAGCAACTCATTCACTGTTTCTTCTACAAGTATAGCTATAGCTTCAAAGCTATTACAAGAAGGTGTTCAAAAGCCTACACCTGGTGGAAGAAGTATCATTGTTTTCATTGGTGCATTTGAACATGCCAGGACCCTTCTCGGGAATCCAGACATTAGGGACTCATTTACCTTTACTGACTCCCATGTCACATTGAATCAAACAAATTAATTATATAATTGTGATTTTTCGATGCAATACATTATTACACTAAGCTTTCAAGTTGATTTATTGTTGTATCTGTAAGACTTTGTTAAACAATGCATAATTATATCATTGTTAAAGTTGATTTATTGTTGTTAAGAATTTGTTAACCTTAAACTCCATTGCCTTATTTTCTTTTCCATATATTGTGTAAAATATTGATTTCAAAGTATTATATTTGTAGAGAATTCAAAAAAAAAATTGAATTTTAGGTAAACATATAGGACCAAAAAGACAGCGAGAGGTTATGCAGCTGAGGTTTAGAGCCATGTTCGGGGCAACTTATTGTGAAGGTGGTTTGCCACAGTCTGCAGCTCGCACTAACTCACCTCCTCCACCTTCAGGGGCAACAGTTGTAGATGAGGCATCACCTACTGCTCCTTATGCTACACCATCCCCTTCCCCAACTCATATATCATCCAATACCTATTTATCGGATAGAGGAGACATCCGCCAACCTGCAGTTGAGGGACCTGATGGAAGAAAGTTTATAACAATTGTCAATGAACAGTAAGTGAAATCACATTACTCACTATTTGCTTTTTATTAAGTCTTAGGTTTATCAATTTTTTCATAGTATAAAATAATTTGTTATATGAGGTTGGTTCCGTCTGGACCGAGTTCCAGAAATATGACTTCCACATTTTAGCAAAGGATTGATCCTGAGGGTTATGTGTGGAAGAATATATCTGAGGCCACAAAGCAATTTTACTTTTAGGAGTTTGAGGTACAATAAATATTTATTTTCTTTTTATATTGATTTATATACACAAATTACATAAATATTATTACATTATATAATTTTTTCCTTCTTATTTCAGAAAGAATTTTATTGGGATTCTTGTTTCAACGCTAGCATGTATAAAGTATGGGAAAAGAAAGCTCGTACACGTTATCGCGTCTTAATTAATGCGATACATAAGGCTGGTGCACGACCGCATTATCTTTCGGAGAAAATTTGGAGTCGTTGGATCGAGTATTGGATATCACCTACGGTAATGTCCATCTTAGAGTTTAAATCCGCCAACAGACGTGGAGGCCCGGGGGGAGAGAGTCTTCCTGTAAATACAGGAGGATCAATTACTCACTACGAGCATTCACATAGACTTGTAAGTATCTAAACTTGACATTTATTTTGTATATATTTTGCTTTGCTATATTGTAAATAATGATTATGACATAAATATCTAGTGCCATATATAACTGTGTTAAGTTATTTTCTTTGTTCAACAGGGGGCAAATATCATAAAAATAGAGAAAACTCTACCAAAATTTTTATAAATTGTAGTTCACATCTAACAATTTAGGTTATACATGTAGGAAAAGTCATTGAGCATCAAGCCTATACCTATTCAGTTGTTTTTGCACACCCACATGAAGAAATATGATGGTGTGACATTCATCAACACTCGATGTAGAGAGCTGAATATATGTGAAATTAATACATTTTTATAATTTTTAAACAATAATCCCTTACTAATGTAAACATTGCTTCCTAATAGGACCAAATACAACAAACCATTCAGCGACTGTCTTAGGAGGAACAACCTATAGATGAGACTCAAACGTATCTTGATATTGTGGGTGGTAGGGACCGACATGGAAGGATATTCGGGCTAGGTTCATATGCGAACACATGTTATTCGCTTCCCTATCCAGTACAACAACATCTGCTAGGCCAACGCACAACACTGAAGCAACCGAGCTTTAGGCCACAATGGACACATTGAAGGAGCAGATAGCTTAAATGAAAGAGGCTAACGTGAATGAACGGATGGAGCACATGGAGCAGATAGCTAAGATGAGAGAAGAGATAGAGCAAGTGGCAAAAATGAGAGAGCAGATGGAGCAGATGGCTAAGATGAGAGAGCAGATGGAACAGACAGCTAAGATGAGAGAGGAGATGGAGCAGATGGATAAGATGAGAGCAGATGAGAGAGCGGAGATGGAGCAGATGGCTAAGATGAGAGCGGAGATGGAACAAATGGCTAAGATGAGAGAGCAGATGGAGCAGATGGCTCAGCTTAGACAGGAGATGGAACATTTGAAGGGAAGGTTTAGTAGTTCTGAGCACCCACGATCACCACGACATTAGCTTGTCCTTGCCATTTGTTTTCAATTACAAACATAAGTTATGTACACTGTAATGTTTTTATTATCAATTAAAATAATTTTAACGTTATATTATCAATTAATTTTTGATTAATCAAATTATATATATATATATATATATATACAAATTAATTTATTATGCACAGATAATTGGTAACTCTTAACATTATGCATTTATCACAAGATCATGAAACTAAAATTTTTTAAAAAAATTTCTTACCTCCTATTACCGACGGAATATAAAATACCGTCGAAAATTGAATCTTTTTTACCGATAGAAATACTATCACCGTCGGTAAGTATGATGACATGTCTTGTCCATGACCTTCGGTTTATCGACGAAAATGCGTCCATTGCTACATATTACCGACAGAAATGCCCTTTACTTTCACCCGTTGGTAATATATTTTGGACCGTTGGTAAATTACCAACGAAACAACAAATAAAAAGTATGTCAGTAACTTTAACTACAGTCATTTTAACGATGATTTCGTTCGTCTTCGATTTTCGTTGGTAATTTATTTTACCGATGAAAATTGGCCGTTTATCGACGGTATTGTCCGTCATCTTATTAATTTAATTGAAATTAAAATCTATTTAAAATAAAATTTAATGAGAATTACAATTAATTCTAATTAAATAACAATTATGCCTAAATAAGATATGATATCTAATATTAATCTTAAATATTTCATATTTAATCATAAAGTTTCTCAAACTTTATAATTAAGTTCAACTTCATTAAAACACTTTTCTATTTCCACTCATTCTTTATGTGTGACCTATTAAGTTCCCAAATATGTTAGTAATGAATATAAATTATAACATTAAATCATATTTAGGATTAGATAAATTAAAATTACAAATTAAAATTTATGTTTAGTTCGTAATCAAGAAATTTATATCTGCAAATCAAGATCAATATTTAACAACACTTCATGATCGTCCAAATATTTAGGAATGTCAAAGTAGTTTTAACTAACCTTTTGATGCATGATTTTTGTATAATTCATCCTTTTATCATACAATGTTTTGATTAAACAAAGAACATAAAAATAATATTTATGCTATTTGAGTCCAATCAAGTTAGTTCTCTATAATTCGTAATTGGTTATATTAATGACATTTGTAAGCCATTTACAAGGTCTCACTCCATTTTGACTAAGGATATTCCAAATTAATACTAATCGTGAATAATACAACATTCTCTTTAATCACTTTAGGCTGATGAATCATGTTTTGATAACTCAACTACCTCCATAGAGTTTATACTATATTCAGCAACTATTGACTGAGCTACTCTTAATTATAAGTCATAAGTAATATCAAAACATAGCAATCCTTATATGAGATAACTTTGGAGATCTCAAGTCAAATGATTATTCATACAAACATCTCAGTAAGAATATTCATAATCATATAAGTAATGTTCTAAATAGTTTTTTTCATATAGGTTAGTTCAGTGAACGTGTTTTCTAACAAACTCTCAAATTTGTTTTAAATATCTTTGTACTTTACTATATAAGATTAACTACTTCTTTCGTATGAAAGAAACATAACATATGTTAGTCTTTTATGCTCTATTAATGTCCAATCTTAATAGATTATTGACTATGAAAAATTTACGGATAATACATAAATATAATATGAATATGATAATTATGATCGATCATAATTTCATTTGCAATGTATATTTACTCTATAGATTTTATCATATATTTAAATATGTATAAGATAAAGAAAATGTTTAAATTATTTTATCATTAAACTTTAACTAATAGATTAATTATAGGAAATAAATCATAAATCGACATGTGATTAGCCAATAATTTAGTGAAACGTAAAGGTAAAAAAAAGTGAAAGGTTTTCAACCTACGAGGAATAGCTGCAATGTTTGGACCCTATAGTCTTCTTATTATTTGAATATGCTTGTTGTCATTTCACATTGTCAATGACATGCGCGTCTCACTTTATGTTGGTGCATTCCTTTATGTCATTGATCTGCATGTTTTCCATAAATAAGTTTTAGTTACGTTTTAAGCCTTGGCTCATGTAGTTTTGACATTTCCCTACAACTCCTTACCATTTTTCTATATTTTCTAGTTGTTTTTGCTTCTTTCTCCTATACAAGTCATTTTAGGCATTTCTTTTCTTATGTATATGGTTTTTTCCTATGTTTTATGCATTTTATTCTTTTATTTTTTCAAATTATCATTGACTTTTTATATTCTTAAACTTTACTCCTTGTCTAATTGCAAGTTAGTCTCTTCTTTACTTCTTTTAATTTCCAATCCAAAATTGCTTTAATTACTAAATTTTTTTGAAAAAATTGAATGTATTAAACCTTGAAGGCGAATCAAAATGTCACAACTTACAAAAAACTTAACATCTCAAAATAGTGAGAATTGCTACATCTGAACTGTTAAGAGAAAATTATTGTGTGATTAAATTCCAGTAGCATGCAATAACCTTAAAAACCAACTGATCATGTCTCTTTTGCCTCTAGTTTATAGGTCCACCATGTACATTGTTAGCAACTTAACTTGCATGCCAATAGTATAAAATTTAATTGGGCTGATTATGATTTCACCATAAAATTTGCAGCTATCTCTAGTGTGTCAAAACGCGCTTCCATGGAATCCTTCATCAACATACACAATCTCTTCTGATTTTAACATTAAACTAATTCACCATAGTTCTAAACATTTCACACATTTCGATACGTAAGTAGGTATCGTCCGTGTTGGAGCTTCAACCATTGTAAGCTGATTTAAAGCCAAATACAATGTATAAAAAATGCTCTTGAGTGGTGTTTTTGTCTTGAAATGTTCTAAAATTTTCCTTTTCTCATGTAACAGTGATTATCAAGGATAATGCTATCTAAAAACATTTATATGTGGTTCTATTTCCATAATTCATCCGTTAGGTTTCTTCCACTTCTTTACATAATCAACACTAGTTGGTGAGCTGTGTGTATTTGGTGATTTTATCAACTATTTTAATATATCTTTCATTATAAGTCACAGTGTGAATATAGCCAGAGGTTGAAGATTGTTAGACCATGTGTCTTTGGTCCATGCCAGCTTAGGAAGTTGTTTGAAGAATAACTCATTACAAGAGGAGTTCAAATATCTGCAATCAGTCATATATCTCTAAATGTATTTATCTGTTTCAGTGTTGCAATAAGTGTCATAGATTTTATCAGCTAGGGAGGTAGGGATTGTTTAGTTTTGAACTTTATCTTTTCTTTGTAATGCTATAGCAACAGACACTTCTAAGGGGATGGAACTCTTTAGGGAACCAGCAACATTGGAGGTAATCAAACGTCCCACTAAAAGCCAATTATCATACCAAAAATTGATGGATTTTCCATTACCTATGAGTGCAATAAGTCTATTTTTTGCTAATTCCTCATCCTCAAAATGGCTTTGAGAGTGTTAAAGGGAATGTGTGAACAATCAATTAACCATGTACTCCTGTTCTTGATGAAGTAGTTATGCATCCATCTGCATCATAGAGATTGTTTGTCCTCCATTAATCTCCAAAGCCTTTTTGTGAGCAGAGTTCATAGTTTTGATTGAATAAATCCTCCAACCGCTTTAGTTTTTAGGAGTGAAAATTTATTTCCATTTCACCATGATATTGTAACTTCCCTCCTTGCTACCTGTATATAAGAAGTTGCTGAATAGACAACCTATAGCTTTCAAAATTGATCTTGTAAAGGACAAGTGGGCATCCCAATAAGTGTTGATAGAATTAAGGACTGAGTTAAAAAGTTGGACCATTCCTGCTCACGAAAGATGTTTAAAACTCTAAGATGAAATTCAGGCTTGTATAATATCAAGTAAATCATTATAATCCCTTGTTTTTAATCTGTGTGGCGGGGATGCCTAAATATTTCATTGGGAACTCCTGTGACTAAAATCCATTTAAGGAATTGATAAACTGCTGCAAATTTGAGGCACCCTTAGATAGAAATATGTTGCTTTCTGAATAATTGAATTATAGTCCTAAAGCTCTGTGGAAAATCTTCATCAATGCAAAACAAAGGTTGGTTAGTTTAAATTTGACACACTTAGAGTGGTATTTAAAATCGTTTATTTTTGCTACAACATGCTCAATGATTTTCTAGAGAGTTTCCATCACCAAGGCAAAGATGTATGGAGACAAGGGATCTCCTTTCCTAATCCCTTTGCTACTTTGAAAGAACTTGGTAGGTTGACCATTCATCAAGATGCTATGAGAAGAAGTTGTCAAGCATTGTTCAATCCACCTGATGAATATTTTTGGAAATTCCATAGCCCCAGTATATTTGTGATAAAGCTCCAATCAACATTATCATAGGCTTTCCTGAGATCAATTTTGATAAAACAATTGGGTTTGATTTTCTTCTTAGAATAATTGGTAATAGGCTCTTGAAGTAGTAGATTGTTATCTCCAATTAGTCTTCCAGGTATATAAGCACCTTAAGTGTGACTAATGTGCTTATGGAGAATTAATCTAAGCCTTAAGGTTATAAGCTTGGAGATGATTATATATAGGGAGTTGCAACAAGCAATTGGTCAAAAGTCAGTGAAGCTATTCAATTCGTCATTCTTTGGTATAAGAGTGATGAACGTCTTATTAGTGTCTTTAAGAAGTGTAACTTTACTAAAGAATTCCATCAAAACTTCTGAAACCATGTTATTAGTGAGAGACCAAGTGTCTTTGAAAATTTTGACATTGAAACCATCTCGTCCAGGGGCTTTATGAGGATGAAGAGATACGATTGTGTTCTTGATTTCCTATATTGACACAGATCTGGCTAATTGGATTACATCTTTTGAAGAAATAGAGTCGCTTAGAATCTGTTTAAGAAAAAGTATGGGAGTTTGTGCATCTGTAGGCTTGCACATAAGCTCATAGAAGTGTTCATAAACTCCTTGCACAAGCTATGTATGATAATCAAGAGCAATAATGTTGTGAGTGAGTGAGATAATCCTGTTTCTAGCCTTTTTTTTAGATGATGGCCTTATGAAATATAGAGGTTTTTCCAACCCCATGATTCATCCAATCTACTCTTACTCTTTGTTTGGATAGGGAATAATAGAATAACAATGCTTGAGAATAACTGTGCAATACATTCCTTTCCAATGCTTAAAGTCTTAAATTCCAAGGATTAATGTATTGTAACTGTTGAATAGCTTCCAACTCTTCTCTAGCAATATGGACAAGATGGTGTGTGTTACCAATATTAGCACTATAAAGAGTCCTCATTTCTTGCTTGATTAATTGCAGCTTCTTCAAAAAGATAAACTGATTAATTCCACGGATTTCAGACCTCAATGCAGCCTATAAGCCTTCCTCAAACCCAACAAATTGCATCATAAATTCATTGAATCTGAATGGATGGATAATTCTCTCTATATTTAGAAAAGTGAGAATAGGGGTATGATTTGATAAATGATTACTAGCAAATTTTGAGAAGCAATTAGGAAATAGAGTCATCCATTAGAGATTTGCCACGCTTCTACGCAATTTCTTCTTTATCAAATTAGGACTCGCTTACTTATTTGTCCACGTAAAGAAGGATCATCCCATTGGTATATCAATTCATTGAGCTTCCTTCAAACATTTTCCATGATCCATGAAGGAATGCATATTGATCATGGTCCTTTAGCCTTCTCCATTCTCAAAATGGAATTGAAATCACCTAATAACATCTAAGGGTTTGTATTTGAAGTAGCAATTTATTTGATATGATTCAATAAGAAATTTCTCTGCTATGCACTATTATGTTTTAGAACTCCTTTAAATTTATTCCAAATTTTCATAAAATAAAATTTCATATTTAAAATATGAAAAAGTTATAAAATTGTCACTATTTAAATACAAATTTAATTGTGAATAAATTTTAATCGAAAGAATAAGATACAAAACTAAGGTGACTGAATCTAAAAAAATATCAAGAACATGATATTGGACTAACATGAATATAACACTATAAATTAAAATGTATCTTTTAATTTTATATATTTTGTAAAAAATTAAAATAAAAAAATAAATAATTTTAGAATGAATAGTAAAAATTGGTATGGAACACTCATGTGGTGGTATAAGATTAAATATCTACAATCTCTATAGGCATTTCATATCTCCCTCCCCGCCTTATGGTAGTTACATCTACTCCCTTACATTAGGAAAGCTCGTTCCAAGTTCTTCAATTGTCTTAGTAATCACTTTAATTTCTTAAAGGTGGTTAGGCAAAATTGAATACCTCAAATTAGAGGTTCTATCTTCTTTTGAATAGCCAAGAGGTTTAAAGTAAGGTATCAAGACTCCATTGATTCTTAACATTCAACTAAGAGCTTAACGTAAGGGAAGATTTTGAGGCTACTCAACAGATGATTTATAACAATCTTAATGATTATTTTCAAAATTAAAGATTAAGTGACTTTATGTCTCTTGAAGTCAAAATTAAGAGCTAGATGGCTATTGAAGAAAACAATAATTATACTTTTCAAATTATCATCAACGCAAGCAGAAAAAAGAAAACAACTTAGTGCCCTTCAAGATGAATGTGGTAACATGAAAACTGATTTCCTAAAAATCAAAGGCATAGCTTTCAATTTTAAAGATTTATCCTTTTAATACTGTCTCCTAAAAAGCTGATTGTTATTCAAGTTGTCTCTCTTCTGATGCCTTTCTCTATAGAAGAAGTCAGCAATATCTTCTCCAGTTTGATTCAATGATTTGCGTAATTTTTGGCTTCTCTACTTATAGAGGAATGTATTACTAGTAATTCTTACTAAATCTTTGTGAATGGAAAAGCTACTAGGAAAGAGAGCCATTATCTCTTTATTTTTTCATTCTTTACATGGAAGTCCTTAACATCATTATTGTGAATGACATAAAAGTCGATCCCTCGTTTAAATTTCATCACCAAGCTAGTTCATCTCTCGTATGTAGACACTTGTTCCTTTCTTTCATATGGATTCTGATTTACTTGCTACAAAAAGAAGAGTGTAGATACTCTTCAACGGTAAAGATTCCTATGGATAAAGTCAATTATAAAGGAAAGTCGTCTCTCCAAAGAGATAATAAAACGACAAATCAAGCTCACCTATCTCCTATACTTGAAGAAAGTTGCTTAAGCTAATGATGGAATCAATAGTATTCGCAGCGGAAGCAACCTAGGATCATAAATACGCATACAGGCAAATCAATCACAAGAATCGAAACAAGACAAACCTATTGAAGCACAGAATTGCTAACTGATCTTCTTTCCACAAAAATTCTTTCCGCAAATCTGCTTGTCCTTACAGCCTTCTGTCGTGTAACCTTAATCGTTTCTGTAACCTGTATTTCTGGGTGGGTAGAAAAAAAATGGATCATGTGTTTCCAAGAGAGATTTCAAGAGAGTTTTAAGTTTTCTCTCTATGTTTTCCAATTAATCATCATACCTCTTCGATAGGAAGAAAATCTTATATATATCGAAAAATCTCTTCTTTTCGCATAAAAAGTTATCGATAAGATTATATGGTTTTTCTATGCGGTTTGTAATTCAAATCAACATATTTTTCTATTTAATTAAAATATTAATAAATAAAATTTTTAATTAAAATAATCTGTTGCTTATTTAAATTACAAATAACACACATGTGGTCCAAACAATTAAGGCACGTCAGGGACCGCAAGGAAACATTAATAAGAGGAAAATTATAATAAGAATCTATACAGGACCAGTATATTCTTATTATAATTAATCATAAATTATTCCAATAAAATTTATAATTGAACTCCTTATTAATTTTAACTTTTCACAACATAATAAATTATGTTCCCTATATTAAGATTACAAATGCTTGTCAAATAAAATAAATTACTGAAAATTTATTTAAATAACAATTGTAATCTTTAAGATTGTCGCTTAACTTATTTCATGTGTCAGATTAAAAATCCACCTGCAGGGTTTACACAATGAAACCTAATAAGCTTACTTAAAGTGCATCATCATTTTTCTATACCGAGACATGGATTCCATCATTAATTAATATTTCACAAATACAAAATGCCTTTGCCCAATTCACCAAGTATTATTGTCCCGATAATTGAAACTCACTCTTTAATGAATTAAAGCACAAGACAATGTATATTTGCTCATATTAACAAAATCAAGATTAAAAACATAAATCATATTTCTAATGTCCTCAAGAATATGTTTTAATAGTCAGTATAAAGCAACCATTCTCAACTCAGTCCAGTTAGATACATTCAAAATGTACTAACACATATTCATATTATGCAAATCTCCAATTGAATACAATTAAATAATTGTTCAATGAAAAAATCCAAAGACTATACTATTACATTTGCATGGTTAATAGTATATATCTATCAATCTCCGACTTATACTAATAACCATGCATCTATTATTTTAACTCTCATTACTTCCACGTGACTATCAAAAGTCTTTGCTGGTAAGCTCTTTGTAAAAGGATCAGCCAGGTTGCTTTCTGATGCAATCTTCATCACCATCATATCACCCCTTTTAACTATGTCTTCTATCAAGTGATACTTCTGCTCAATGTGTTTTGCCCTTTTATAGCTCCGTGGCTCTTTCAAGTTTGCAACCACCCCACTATTGTCACAATAAAGTGTAATAGACGATTGAACTACTGAAACCACACCCAGATCCATTAGGAAGTTCCTAAGTCGTACTACTTCGTTGGCTGCCTCAGAGACTGCCACATATTCAGCTTCCATGGTGGAGTCTATAACATAAGTTTGCTTAATACTCCTCCAACTTATGGCTCCACCTCCCAGGAAAAAAACATTTCCTGAGGTAGATTTCCGAGAGTCCTTGTTAGACTGAAAGTCTAAATCTGTATAACTTATGGGTACAAGGTCTTCTAACTGGTAAACCAACATATAATCTCTAGTTCTTTTTAAGTACTTGATTATATGTTTGATTGCATCCAATGTTCTCGAGAAGGGTTAGACTGATATCTGCTAGCCATGCCAACAGAAAAACAGACATCAGGTCTAGTACACAACATTGCATACATGAGGCTTCCTACTGCAAAAGCATAAGGAACTGCCTTCATGCTCTCTATCTATTCAGATGTATTAGGACATTGATCCTTAGATAGAGTGATTCCATGTCTGTAAGGAAGAAAACCCTTATTGGAATTCTGCATGTTGAAACAAGCAAGAATAGTATCAATATAAAGTGCCTGTGACAAGCCAATCATCCTTTTCTTGCGATCTCGCATAAGCTTGATCCTAAGAATATGAACAGCTTCTCCTAAGTCTTTCATATCAAAACGATCAGACAGCCAGTCCTTGAAAGAAGTCAACATACCTACACAACTTCCTATAAGCATAATATCATCCACATATAATACTAGAAACACTACCTTCTTACCATTCCACTTCTTATACACACAAAACTCATCATGACACTGATCAAAAACAAAAGTTTTGATCGACTAGTCAAAACAAATATTCCAAGACCTTGATGTCTGGTTAAGTCCATAAATGGACCTATTAATTTTACATAGCAAATGTTCTTGGCCATTAGCAATGAAATCCTTTGGTTGCTTCATATAGATGCATTCATCAAGACTTCCATTTAGGAAAGTCGTCTTGACATCCATTTGTCAAATTTCATAATCCAAATGAGCTACGATGGATAGAAGAGTTCTAATAGACTTAAGCATGGCTACCGGCAAAAAAGTTTCCTTATAATCGATCCCTTCTTTTTGAGTATATCCTTTCGCAACAAGCCTCGCCTTATAAGTTTGTACTTTACCGTCTACACCCCTCTTTTTCTTATAGATCCACTTACATCCGATGGGTTTAACCCCTTCAGGTGGTTCTACAAGTTCCCAGACTTGATTAAAGTACATGGACTCCATCTCTAATTTTGTAGCTATAAGTCATTTATCAGCATCTTTATCTTGTAGTGCATTGTCGTAACGTACTGGTTCAGTATTCACTTCTTTAGGGATTCTTTCAAATGCTTATCCCAAAAGTGTATATTGAACCGGTAGTCGTCTCATTCTTCCACTAAGATGAAGTACTACAGGTTGTCCAGCCGTAACTTCATCTGACTGCAGCTGTAAGGCCAACAAGTCAATGACTGGTGGGACCACATCCTGGTCATGGTTTAGAACCTCAACATGTCCTTCATTACCCACAGACAATGAAATCTCAAGGGCTCCTACTTCTTGTTCTTGGATATTAGGATCAATAGCTGCTATTTTAATCCCAACAGAACTCCTACTACTATCGGGCTGTAGTGAAATATTAGGAACTAACTGTTGGGGTAGATGTTGATCTTCTGGTTGATCGCGGTTTTGTCGACTCGACCTTACGATCGATCCTTGGAAACCGGTCAAAAATAATAATTCCAAAGATTGCAATACAGGATGCAACCTCGGGTCGTCTCACTTAATTGGAACCAAGTGAAAAAGGTCTAAACTAGCCTAATTACCAAAAATTGCAATCAAAGTTGATAAAATGGGGTTTGGTATGTTGATCGGAACTGTAAAAGTAATTAAAATTGGAGAAAAAGTATAAAAGAATATTTTTGGATTTTATGGAATTAAATGAAATTATAAATTTGAGTAACAAGCAAATGATAATAAATCCTCTTGAAAATGGGCGCAGGCTATCATGATTCAAAATGATTTTTCGGGGATAGAATCCACTAAGTTTTAAAAGATCAACCCTAAAGGACTCTTTAGGTCCAAAGATTTAATTAATGAACTCCATCATTTAAATCCTTGTTAAAAACCTTAGTGTGAAAATTGGACAAGTAAATGCAATCGGTCAATCGGATAAAAACACAACCATCTAAATCAAACACAACTAGGCAAATTATGAGAGTCAATGCAATATCCGAATGACATATATGAGATTTCATATATTAAGCATCAAAATTTTACAAATAACTATGTCCAAATCGCAACATAATGTTCAGCACACGGTTAAACTATTAACCACGCTAATCTACTTATACAGATGCAATCTCTAACTCAGAGTTTACATAAACATAACTAAACTTCAGACATTATATGATTACTCCCCTTTTAAGCTACCGGTGAACTCAAACCATTGCTACATTTTCAAGAGGAAATGGTGTTTAGCTACGCATGGCTCCGGACTCTCTCACAACTGGTGAAGATTGGACGTCTTCCATGGTAGCAGAAGATACTGACAGTGGAGTCGAAATGATGGTGATGATAGAAGATGATGAAAATGGAAAATGATGGTGGAAGGGAATGTCGTCTCCACTGCTGCCTCTAGACGTCTCGCCTAGATCTCTCTTTGACCTAAAAATAGCAAAGTTTTTAAATGATGGGTACGGGTCGGGTCGAAACAGTGAGAGATCTTTCCAAATGAAGTCCGGGTATCTGTTCGTACGTCACGACGTGTGAATAGATATTAGTCGCGACGTGTAAAATAGGCTTGCTCGTCGCGACGTGCGAATTAACATGCGTCGCGACGTGTGGATCAGACCTCATGACCTGTTGACTTTCTTTCTGATGAGTTGCCTCCTTTGCTCCTGCAATATAAAATAACCTTTTGCAGTATCAATTTTCCTTATGAAAATTATAAAGAAATTAATATCAAATTATGACAATTTACTGACAAATTGAGAGCTCGTTATAAGGAACCAATTTAAGCACAAAAGTCATCAATTAGGAGTCAACGAGTGCATAAACAGTTATGAAAATGCAGCCAATTTATAATGTAAACTTGGCTCAATCAAATTCCCCCACACTTAGACCTTTGTACTCCTGAACAAAGTTTACAAGAGTCAAAAAGAACACAAGAGGGAAAGAAAATATCTGCCCATGTTCAAAACAATAAAAGGAAATTGACGCAATTCACTTCCTCAGAATTCAACCACAGCAAATTGAAAGAGTGCTAATAAAATAAACACTGAAAGAATTCAAGCACAAGAGATTGAACAAAAGAGAATCACTCAGGATATAGTGTTTGCGCTCATCTCACTTGTGTTTAGGGATATTTTTGCTCTCAATCTGCTTAATCCATCTCCTACCATAGGCTTGTGTCAAGTCTATTTCTCCACTACAAGAACTATCATTTCGAAGATCAAGAGGGCTTTGTAGGGTTGTAATGTATGGAAGGCTAAATGAATGGATGAAGTGAAAGAAAGAAAATATGAGCACATGCACTAAATGAGGAACTGATGTCAACAGTTGAACTGAAACTAAACACTTGCATAAACAGAATGCATACACTTTTTATTTTTTTTTTCGTTTTTGAGAAATTGTCCCTTTTTTGGGACACACAAAATTTACTGTCCCTGTTTGGGATTTTTTTTAACATGAAGCGAAAGCAAAATAACTAATGACACCATAAAAATATGAATGCAAATGCTCATAACAAGAGGGCTCAAGGGGCTAGCAAGAGATAAGTATTTAAGGGATTGTGTTTTGGAAAAGGGGTTGAAGAAGGAACGCCTCTATCACATCAACAAAAATCTAGGCCATCAAGCTTCGAGTAAGAATTGAAACAAGTTCTAGAGAAGTATGAAATAAGCAGATGCACACAAAGATAAAAGAAAATTTTGCCTCAAATATCCTTCCAACAAGGGTATTGTCTCTATGAACAATCTCAAGTCTCAAAAACTTAAAATGCTACTTTGTTAGCATGCTTCCATTCATTGTGTTTTGAAAACATTGAAAGCAAGATTCTGCCAATTCCAACTATCATTAAAAGGATGGGAGGTGTTTTCAAAAACTCAAGCATCATTTTGAAACTAGTAAAAGCTTTGAAAACAACAGACACAAAAGTCCAGTGCAGAAAATGTTTGAAATGAGTGGAAGAATTAGGCAAAAATTATTCATGCATAAAGGTGACGTCGCGACGTATAGCAGTGTACGTCGCGTCGTCCGTCGTCGCGACGTACGCACTCGACTGAACAGCTTCGCCGCGATGTGAGATCGCTCGTTGCGGCGAGGAGATGCAGAATGACAGAAAATTTGTAAAATTTACCAAGTTTATCGACAGAATGCATTATAGGCCAACAATTCATAAACACAATGTCAACAGGCATGCAATAAGAAAGATAAATGGGGAAACAGCTCCCCCACACTTAAAGCACACATTGTCCTCAATGAAAATGAAACAAAAAAGCTTAACCACAGAGAAGTTATTAGAAAGGGGAAAGGAAAATAAAATAAGCTATCTATTGAAATGGTTCTCCTTCATACTAGGTAAAAGAAACAGTACATCCAAAACTCAAAAATAAGAAACAAATAAAGGAGGGCAAGAACCTGATGTTTATGGTGGGTTTTGGTTCTCATGATAGAGCTTCAGAAGGTGGCCATTCACCTTAAATCGAGTTCTAGATTCTTCATGTAAAAGCTCTACCATACCAAAGTTGTGTACCTTCGTGACCAGATATGGTCCATCCCAACGAGTATTGAAAGTCCCAGGTTTGAAAGCAAAACGAGCCTTGAATAATAGGACGTTGTCCCCTTCCTTGAAGCTTTTCCTTTGAATGATCTTATCATGCATCAATTTTGCCTTTTCTTTGTAGAGTCATGCGTGTTCATATGCCTCTAACCTCAATTCCTCAAGCTCTTGAAGTTGTAACTTTCTCTCCATTCCTGAAGATTCTAAGTCCATATTGCATTGTTTTAACTGCCCAATATGCTTTATGCTCCAGTTCCATAGGTAAATGGCAAGCCTTTCCATAAATCAAACGATAAGGTGACATGCCTATAGGGGATTTATAAGCAGTTCGATATGCCCATAGTGCTTCCTCGAGGCGAAGGCTCCAATCCTTCCTTGATGGTTTCACAATTTTTGCCAAAATGTGCTTCACCTCTCTGTTTGAAACTTCAGCTTGTCCATTGGTTTGTGGGTGGTATGCAGTGGAGACCTTGTGAGTGACCCCAAATTTGAAAAATAAGTTTCCAATGACTCTATTACAAAAATGTGTTCCCCTATCACTCACCACAGCTTTTGGTATGCCAAATCGACAAAAAATGTTGAACTTAAGAAACTTAGACACGGCCTGGGCATCATCTTTTCTAGTGGGAATGGCTTCTATCCATTTGGACCCATAATCAACAGCTAAAAGGATATACACAAAGCCAAAAGACGGAGGAAATGGACCCATGAAATCAATTCCCCAAACATCAAAGATTTTGCAAAATAAAAGAGGTTGTTGCGGCATTTCATGTCGCTTCCCTAATCCTCCAAACCGTTGACATTTATCACATGACCGAAAAAAGTTAAATGAGTCCTTAAAAAGTGTAGGCCAATAAAAACCAGAATCGAGAATTTTCCTAGATGTTTTCCTCGCACTGAAATGCCCACCACAAACCATTGAATGACAAGCTGAAATTATATCATCACACTCTTCATGAGGCACACATTTTCGGATCACCCGGTCACTACACATTCTCCACAGATGAGGGGCATTCCAAATGTAATGTCGAGCTTCACTCTTTAGCTTCTAAGCTTGTGCCTAAGACATAAAAGGAGGAGTGAGTCCAGACATTAGATAATTAACAATACCAAGGTTCTTTAACAATTGAAGCACATAAAACCGAATCAGGAAATGAATCACAGGTAAGTTCGGAAGAATTCATTCCCTGTGTGTCATTTGGTAGCCTGCTCAAATGGTCGGCTACATGGTTTGCCGCTCCCGCCCGATCCTTTATCTCGATATCAAATTCTTAGAGCAGCAATGCCCACCGTATCAACCTAGGCTTTGATTGTGGTTTCTTGAGGAGATACCAAATAACTGCATGATCAGTAAAGATGGTAACATGTGAGTTCAACAGATATTGCCTAAATTTTTCCAAAGCAAAAACTACTGCAAACAGCTCTTTTTCAGTTGTTGTATAGTTGATCTGAGCTGGATCTAGTGTTTTCGAGGCATATGCGATAACTTTTGGTAGTCTCTCCTCCCGTTGACCCAGCATAGCCCCTACAGCACAATTGGATGCATCACATGAAAGCTCAAAAGGTAAATTCCAATCAGGAGCAACAAAAATAGGTGGAGAAATGAGCTTTGATTTCATCTTGTTGAAGGCATTCTTGCAAGAATCATCAAATTCAAATTTTTCATCTTTTTGTAAAAGCTTGGAGAGAGGCAATGCAATTTTGCTTAAATCCTTTATGAAGCGTCTGTAAAATCCTGCATGACCAAAAAATGATCGTACGTCACGAATACAAGTAGGGTAAGGCAAGGAATATATAACCTCAATCTTAGCTTTATCTACTTCAATCCCCTTGCTAGAAATTAAATGACCAAGCACGATACCTTCACTGACCATGAAATGACATTTCTCAAAGTTCAAAATCAAATTCCTTTCAATGCATCTTTGTAAAACTTTCGCAAGGCTAGATAAGCAAGCATCAAAAGAGTCACCATAGACTGTGAAATCATCCATAAACACTTCCATACATTCCTCTAAAAATTCACAGAAAACAGCCATCACACAACGCTGGAAAGTTCTTGGGGCATTACATAAACCAAAAGGCATCCTTCGATATGCAAAGGTGCCAAAAGGGCATGTAAAAGTGGTTTTGTCTTGGTCCTCCGGTGCAATGGGTACTTGAAAGTACCCAGAGAAACCATCCAAAAAACAATAATGTGATTTACTTGCAAGCCTTTCAAGCATTTGATCAATAAAAGGGAGAGGGAAATGGTCTTTTCTTGTGGCGTCATTTAATCGTCTATAATCTATACACACACGCCATGAATTCTGCACTCTGGTAGGAATAAGCTCATCCCTATAATTTTTTACCACTATTATCCCACTCTTTTTTGACACTACATGTATTGGACTAACCCACTCACTATCATAAATGAGATATATTATCCCTGCACTCAACAACTTCGTTATTTCCTTTTTCCCAACATCTAAGATAAGTGAGTTGAGTCTTCTTTGAGGTTGCCTCACCAATTTTGATCCCTCATTCAATAAGATCCTATATGTGCAAATGGCTGGGCAAATGCCGGGTATATCTGCTAATGTCCATCCTATAGCTCTCTTATGTTCCCTCAAAACATTCATGAGTCTCTCTTCCTCAGTGTGAGACAAGGTACTAGCAATTATGACAGGTAATCGCTCATCAAACTCAAGGAAGGCATACTTTAAAGTAGTAGGGAGGATTTTGAGCTCAAGCATAGGAGGTTGCATAACAGAAGGAATCAATTTATGAAGTTCAAGAGAAAAGAGATCACTCCCTTTTTCTTCTGGCGTGAAGTCTGTCTCCTGGTAAGCAGTCGTGGCTAATCCTTCCTGCTTCCCTGAAACATGGAAAGAAAACCTTTTTCCAAGATCAAGTGAATGTAATCCAACATCCAAAGAATCTTTTTGTAACTCATATTTTTGGCAAGCATTATCCACAGCTAAATCAATCATATTCACACCCAAAAAGTGAATAATCCTTATGTGGGTGTTTCATTGCCTCGTACATGTTGAAGCTTACCTTTTGGTCACCGACCTCCATGGTGATCTTACCTTCCTTCATGCTGATCATGGTGCTTGCTGTCCGCAAAAAGGGTAGCCCGAGAATCAAAGAAGTATCCTGCACAACTTCAGAAGACATATCAAGTACATAAAAATCAGCAAGAAATACTAAACCCTTTACCTGGACCAAAATGTCTTCAATTATACCCACTGGATGCCTAAATGATCTATCAGCTAACTGTAGGACAACAAATGTAGGTTTCAAACTCTTCACTCCTAAGGACTGATAGACAGATTTGGGCATCACATTAATTGTTGCCCCCAGATCTAACAATGCTCTTCCTATAGTTACTTTCCCTAAGATGCAAGGAATGGTGAAAGATCCAGGGTCTTGACACTTAACTGGAATTTGGGGCTTGAACAATGCAGACACATTGGAGCTTACCTGGACTCTCTCGTTTGGCCTAAACTTTCTTTTTTTAGTGCACAAATCCTTCAAATATTTAGCATAGGCCGGAACTCTCTTCACTAAGTCAAGCAAAGGAACATTCACTTCTACTTTCCCAAACAAATCAATGATTTCCTTTTCATGTTTAATCTCATTCATGCGCTTGCTCATCAAATATGAATTGGAAAAGGAAGGTCTTGAAGACTTACCTCCTTACCTTTGTCAGCTTGCTTGCTTGACTCTCCATGTTCAGCTTTATCTTTGTAATTCCCTGAAGTAGCTCCTTCATTTCTCGACTCATGCTTCTTTGCTTTCAATAGTGCTTCTTCCCTCACACTTTCAGATTTCTTGATCTTTTCCTTGGGTGGAGGCACTTCTTCACTCTCAATCTCCTCATCACATGCCCTTTCATCGTCTTGAGGATTAAACCTCACTTGTTTCCCATTCCGAAGGGCTATTGTATTAAGACTCTTGGGATTCATCACAGTATTTGAAGGAATAGTTCCACTGCTTTTTGCTTGATTCTCACTCATGTTGTTAGACAACTGAGTGACATATGAATTAATGTTCTCTGCTTTGGTCTCCCATTGCTCCATTCTCTTCTCCAAAGCATTGAACCTAGCAGCAGTCTTTGAGGAATCCTGTTGAATAAGAGAAGCAATGGCATTAAACTGGTTAGTGTTAGAATCCCTCTCTTCCTTCATCAGAGTCATCATAATGTGAAACAACTGGTTGGTGTCTTCCTTTAGTGGGACCATTAGGGCTTGTTCTGGATTGTGGAACTAGTTAGTAGAAGTACCAGCTCCTCCCCCTTGTGGAAATCTGTTTTGAGCCCTGCTTTCTTCATTTCTCCAACCGAATCTTAGATTAGATTTCCATCCTTCATTGTATGTGTTAAAGTATGGATCCCACTTCTGATTTGCTCTCCCTGGATACACTGCTGACACCTCTTCATATCTTTCAGGGCATACACTTGATATATGCATCACCGACCCACAAGTGTCACAACTGGGTGCAGTAAGTTCCATTGAAGATGATGGGCGATGCACATTCAAGTTCTTCAATTCGGCAGTAATACAAGATAACTGTGATCTTATCCTGTTCTCCAGTGAATCTACCTCTGTCTCCAGACTCTCCATTCTTTTGGCTTGAGCTGTTAAAGCTCCCAATTCATGCACTCCTCTGGAATCTCTCACACTGTATTGTTGATGGTTCAAGGCCATCTTCTTGATCAAGTCCCATGCTTCCAAAGTTGTAAGATCAATCAAAGAACCTCCAGATGCAGCATCCAACATACCTTTCTCCTGACTCTTCAACCCATCACAGAAATATTGCACTAGTTGCTCATCAGGAATTTGGTGATGGGGGCATCTAGATAATAGATCTTGGAAGCGGTTCCAATAGTCATACAATGATTCATCATACTCTTACCGAGCTGAATAAATTTCCTTCCTCATTGATGATGTCCTGGAAGCTGGAAAATACTTCTCCAAAAAGGCCTTCCTCATATTGGTCCAGCTGTGATAAGCATTGGCTACATGCCTCGGAAGACTCATGTACCACTCTCGTGCCTTTCCTTCCAACAAAAAATGAAATACCTTCCATAGCACTTGGTCCAAAGTAGCTCCTACTGGCTTCATACTCTGGCAGATCATCGTCAAAGCTTGTAGGTGCATGCAGTGACGGAGCCAAGGACGAAGATATGCGGGGCCCAAATAAAATATAAATTTCACAAAAATTTTCATATCAAAACTAAATAAAAAAACAAAGTTTTATTAAGAATATAAAATAGCTAAAATTACAATGATCCTCGCCTACTTTTCATAGATTGAAATCTTTTCATAACAACATCATTGTCAATATTTGCAAATACATCTCTTTCAATGTAACATACTAAACAATCATTCAATAGGTCATCTCCCATTTTATTACGAAGTGAACTCTTGATAATTTTCATTGCGGAGAAAGCTCTTTCCACTGTGGTTGTAGCAACTGGTAAAAGTAATGACAATTTGACTAACAAATAAACCAAAGGGAATACATGATGCTTTCTTGTAGCCACCATTCTATTAGCAAGGTCTCCAATTCCACTCAATTCAAAGAAATTCTTATCCATATGTACATCAATGATAAAATTCCCAAGCTGATATTCAAGTTCAATTAAAGTAATAGGAGGAAACTCTGATGGATAGAATTTTGCAAGTTCAATCAATTTGTCCATGTCAAATGTGGAAATTAAGTTTTTAATATATTATATATATTATAGATGACAATCACGGACGGAGATTATAAGTTTAGATATATTATATATATTATATTATATTATATTATATTATATATATTAAAAATAAAAAAATTATTTAATTTTTAGCACTGGGCCCCGAATGTCTCCGTCCATGGGTGCATGTACGGATCCTCTCCTGCCAAGCCATGAAATTTAGGAAGGGAATTAATCAACAAACCTTTAACCTCAAAATTAACATCAAAATTAGGGCAAGCAGCAGTAAATGGATCATAATGCACATCAGAGGTTGTTGCTTCCCTAATAGTCCTACGTCTCTGATTCTCATTGTTTTCTCCTACTCTCTCATGCTCACCATTTCCACCATTAGTTCCATTTCTAGGTTGGTGTGCAGGAAAGTCAGGATTTGGAGAAATGTTTGGGTTTTCAGCCATATTTTCTCTTTCCCGCTCAACTAATCTATTCCTCTCTTGTTCTTTCCTCTCTTTCCTAAGTCTCCGCAAGTGTCTCTCAATTTCAGGTTGGAACTGAATAAGTCTACTTCTCCTGGGCATGCACAAAAATCAATCCACAAATAAAAAAAATGCAGTAACAAAATTTTCTCACAATCACACAAAATCAAATAAAAGTGAAATGTAATGAATGCGAGAGTATGAGTGTATGGATGTATGTATGAGTGTGTATGTGTGAAAATTTTGCTAAGTAAGAGACAAAATCGAAGTATGAAGTATGCTTGTGCAAAGGAAAATCAAAACCTATACTATGAACAAGTATGAAAATGAAACTATCCTAAATGCACTGCAAAAACAATGGTTCCGATTATCAACGACAATTGAAATGATATGGTAATGGCTATCCTACGGTAAACCAATTTCTTGGTTCCCCGGTAACGGCGTCATTTTGATCACGGCTTTGTCGACTCGACCTTACGATCGATCCTTAGAAACTGGTCAAAAATAATAATTCCAAAGATTGCAATACAGGATGCAACCTCGGGTCGTCTCACTTAATTGCAACCAAGTGAAAAAGGTATAAACTAACCTAATTACCAAAAATTGCAATCAAAGTTGATAAAATGGGGTTTGGTATGTTGATCGGAACTGTAAAAGTAATTAAAATTGGAGAAAAAGTATAAAAGAATATTTTTGGATTTTATGGAATTAAATGAAATTATAAATTTGAGTAACAAGCAAATGATAATAAATCCTCTTGAAAATGGGCGCAGGCTATCATGGTTCAAAATGATTTTTCGGGGATAGAATCCACTAAGTTTCAAAAGATCAACCCTAAAGGACTCTTTAGGTCCAAAGATTTAATTAATGAATTCCATCATTTAAATCCTTGTTAAAAACCTTAGTGTGAAAATTGGACAAGTAAATGCAATCGGTCAATCGGATAAAAACACAACCATCTAAATCAAACACAACTAGGTAGATTATGAGAGTCGATGCAATATCCGAATGACATATATGAGACTTCATATATTAAGCATCGAAATTCTACAAATAACTATGTCCAAATCGCAACATAATGTTCAGCACACGGTTAAACTATTAACCACGCTAATCTACTTATACAGATGCAATCTCTAACTCAGAGTTTACATAAACATAACTAAACTTCAGACATTATATGATTACTCCCCTTTTAAGCTACCGGTGAACTCAAACCATTGCTACATTTTCAGGAGGAAATGGTGTTTAGCTACGCATGGCTCCGGACTCTCTCACAACTGGTGAAGATTGGACGTCTTCCATGGTAGCAGAAGATACTGACGGTGGAGTCAAAATGATGGTGATGATCGAAGATGATGAAAATGGAAAATGATGGTGGAAGGGAATGTCGTCTCCACTGCTGCCTCCAGACGTCTCGCCTAGATCTCTCTTTGACCTAAAAATAGCAAAGTTTTTAAATGATGGGTGCGGGTCGGGTCGGAACAGTGAGAGATCTTTCCAAATGAAGTCCGGGTATCTGTTTGTACGTCGCGACGTGTGAATAGATATTAGTCGCGACGTATAAAATTGGCTTGCTCGTCGCGACGTGTGAATTAACATGCATCGCGACGTGTGGATCGGACCTCACGACCTGTTGACTTTCTTCTGATGAGTTGACTCCTTTGCTCCTGCAATATAAAATAACCTTTTGCAGTATCAATTGTCCTTATGAAAATTATAAAGAAATTAATATCAAATTATGACAATTTACTGACAAATTGCGAGCTCGTTATAAGGAACCAATTTAAGCACAAAAGTCATCAATTAGGAGTCAACGAGTGCATAAACAGTTATGAAAATGCAGCCAATTTATAATGTAAACTTGGTTCAATCACTGGTCCACTGACAATTCTCCCACTACGACAAGGCAATGGAATGTCAACTCCGATCAAGAATGGTGCAGGTTCATGTTCTGTTGGAAATGTTCTAGCTAGTATGTTTCCTCCTCTCAACTCACGCAAGACTAATTGACTTTTGGGAATATGGTTTACAATATAGTCCTCCTCAAGGTAATGTGCATTGGTGCTAACAATGATCTTCTTATCCTTAGGACTAACTACCTTTCGTTCCTCTATGATATCCAATAAAGCAACATAACTCTGATTTGGATTCCAACTTATCTGTTTTCCCTTTAAGCACATGGGCTGGGTAGCCCCACATCCGAACATGTCTTAGACTAGACTTACGCCTAGTTCACAGTTCTGTAACAGTCAGAGGTACTGACTTAGAAGGAACTAAATTCAAAATGTATGCTACTGTTTCAATTGCATATCTCCATAAAGAAATTGGCAAATCTGAATAACTCATCATTGAACTAACCATTTCCATAAGCATCCTATTTCTCCTTTCTGCTACACCATTCTGTTGTGGCATACTAGGTGCAGACAATTGTGAAGTAATTGCTTGTTCTGATAAATAAGCAATGAATTCCCTAGAGAGGTATTCGCCACCACAATCAGATCGTAGTGACTTGATATATTTTCCATGTTGCTTCTCCGTTTCTGCTTTAAATAATTTGAATTTTTCAAAGCATTCAGACTTATGGCACAATAGGTAAATATATCCATTCCTTTAGTAATCATCTGTGAAAGTCACAAAATACTCAAAACCACCCCTAGCTTGGACACTCATTGGGCCACACAAATCAGAATGAATGAGTTCTAAAACATCATTGGCCCTATTACCTTTTAAAGGAAAAAGCCTCTTAGTCATTTTACCTTCCAGACAAGATTCACAGGTTGGTAGTGCCTCCACTTTCAATGAACTCAAAGGTCCATCTTTGACCAACCGAGAAATTTTATCAAAATTAATATGACCAAGCCTTAAATGCCAAAGATAAGTGTGATTGAATTCAATAAGACGTTTTTTTTAATGGTACAACAACATCAAAGTTATTTACTTCAGAATTAAGTTGCAGTTCAGGTGTATCTTGAAGAATAAATAGATCATCCATTAATGAGCTAGAAAAAATGATTTGTTTTCTAAATTTAATAACGACATAATCATCATAAAATTCATTAAAACAAACCGAATATCCGTTCTTACTCAAACTAGAAACAAAAATTAAATTCCTTCTAATTGAAGGAATATACAAAACATCCCTTAACAGTAATATTCTATTATTCTTAAAATTAAAAGTAACATTCCCTACAGCTAAAACTACAACTTCGATGCCATCTCCTAGAAAAATGCTCACTTCTCCTTCACTTAACTGATGTGTTACCTAAAACCCCTGCAAAGAATTGCAGACATGATTAGTGGCTCTTAAGTCTACACACCATTGGAGTGTACTCAATACCGCTAAACAAGTTTCAACAACCAGTAAATAAAAAAGAGATGAACCTTGCTGTTTCTTGGCTATCTAGGTTGGACATTGTTGCTTCCAGTGACCTTGTTGCTTACAGTGAAAACACTTGCCTTTGGGCTTTTCATAACATCATTTGCACTATTAGATGCATCATTCTTTGTAGGCTTAAGCTTATGAGCCTTTTTCTTCTTACCCTTTTTTTTTTGGCAGATGAAGAACCTCACTCATCATTAAGTACAACAGGTTTAGCTCCTTGCTTAATAATAGTCTCAGCCGCTACTAGCTCATTCAGCAATTTAGACAGAGTAAAATCCATCTTATTCATGTTATAATTCAAACGAAACTGTTGAAAACTGGTTAGCAGAGTGTTCAAGACCATCTCAATCTGAGTAGCCTTATCAACCTTAGCACCAAGAACCTCCATGTCATTCAGAAGACTTATCATCTTCAAGACACGGGCTCTAATAGGAGTTCCTTCCTCCATTTTAGAAGTAAGAATCTCCCTAAGTGCTTTCTGCTTGGCTGCACTAGTCTGGTCTCCAAACATCTCCTTGAGATTCTTTAAGATGTCATAAGTTGTGTCCATCTTTTGATGCTGATATTGCAAAACATTTGACATAGATGCCAAAATGTAATATCGTGTCATCTCATCAGCTTTAACCCATTTCTGGTAAGCCTTGGTAACCTCTTCAAAGGCACCCTCACCGGGTTTTTCAGGACACACCTCACTGAGCACAAACTTGTACTCTTCAGCAATAAGCTAAATGTCCAAATTCCTTTTCCAGTCCACGTAATTAGGACCCTCAAGCTTGTTTTGGGTTAGGATGTTGGCTAAGGGATTGAAGGATGTCATATTCAACTGAGATCAAGCAAAATATCAAAATAATTTTTTTCTAAATTTTAACACATAATTGAATAAAACAAATATGACCTTAAAATTCACTTATGCATATTTGACATTCATGAACAGCAATCTCGATGGGAGAATTAAACTAACCATATGTCATGCATAAATAGTAAAATGACTAGCATGTACTACTCAATGGGAGAAACATGCCAGAAAACTATTATAAGTAAAAACCATTACATTTAGTCCACGCCCCTAATTAAATTACTCAGATGGAGAATTAAAATAATACAGACAAAACTAGACTAGATCCAGTGATACACAAACATATACCATCTTTCAATGGGAAAGAATATGCAAGTAGTCACAACTAGCAAGTAATGGAAAAACACCTTTTTTTAAAAAATAAATTCTATTTGACTGTATTATTTAATAAACAGCAAATTTTCAGAAGAATTTATAAAAAAATCAAAAATTCACAAAGAATTTAATTTGCAAAACTATAAAATATTTCTAGGCCATTTTTCAAAAGTAAGAAATATTTTAGATCATTTTGCAACAAAACAACAACTTTCTAGTCTAAGATGAAAATTTTTTGGCCTTGTTTGAAAAACTTGGAAACATCCAGGGCCTTAAAGAAAAAAAAAATTGATTGTTTATAAGCACAAAAAACTTTCAGGACCATTTTGATTTTTTTTGGGTCTGCTTGAAAATTTTTAAAACTTAAGGACAATCCAAAAAACTTGCCACGTCATTGTCTTCCTCACGGTGAAGACAAAACTAGTTGCTGTAAAAAAATTTATTTAACAAAAAACCATTTTCACACTCGTATGAAAACAAAAAACAATGCTAATCATACAAAAATTTCCAACAAAAACATTTTTATGAAAAATGATGCACATGATGTTCACTTTTCATGTTCAACAAAACACGATATTCTCCATTCTCCACATACACATCTTTTCCCATTTTCCATGTACACAAAACGTTTGCTATTTTACTTATTATTATTAACGATTTCCTAGAGTTTCAAGTTTCACGTTAATAATAAAAAATTGTTTCTGTTTCCTCTCGTTCAATAGTGAGTATGAGAGTGCCGATGTTTTTCATGCAAACAATGTTTTTCAACAGTGAGTTTGGGGTGGTTAACGTGAAAAAAGAAAACGATTTACAAGAGTTTCATTTTTCATGTAAAAAAACGATATTCTCCATTCTACACATAGATAAATCATTTTTCCATTTTTCAAAACAGAAAAATGAAACAATTTTCGTCTGTAGAAGAACGAAAACGTTTTTAATGAAAACAACAACAACAAAAATGTTGTTCCAAAACACAAAAACATCTTTTCATGGCAACATCCAAAAGAATAAACCATAAACACAATTCACGGAAAAAGGACAGGCCACCTATATACATATTTCTAGAGCTCTGATACCAATTGATAGAATCAATAGTGTTCGCAGTGGAAGCAACCTAGGATCATAAATACACATACAGGCAAACCAATCATAAGAATCGAAACAAGACAAACTTGTTGAAACACGGAATCGTTAACTGATTTTTTTTCCACAAAAACTTCTTTCCACAAATCTTTTTGTCCTTACAGCCTTCTGTCGTGTAACCTTAATCGTTTCTATAACCCTTGTTTCTGGGTGGGCATAAAAAATAGATCATGTGTTTTCAAGAGAGGTTTCAAGAGAGTTTTAAGTTTTCTCTCTATGTTATCCAATTAATCATCATACCTCTTCGATAGGAAGAAAAATTTATATATATCGAAAAACGTCTACTTTTCGCATAAGAAGTTGCCGATAAGATTATACGGTTTTTTCTATGTGGTTTGTAATTCAAATCAACAGATTTTTCTATTTAATTAAAAATATTAATAAATAAAATTTTTAATTAAAATAATCTGTTGCTTATTTAAATTACAAATAACACATGTGTGGTCCAAACAATTAAGGCACGACGAGGATTGAAGAAAAATTAATAAGACTAAAATTATAATAAGAATCTATACAGACCAAGATATTCTTATTATAATTAATCATAAATTATTCCACTAAAATTTATGATTGAACTCTTTGTTAATTTTAACTTTCCACAACATAATAAATTATATTCCTCATGTTAAGATTACAGATGCTTGTCAAATAAAATAAATTATCGACAATTTATTTAAATAACAATTTTAATCTTTAAGATTGTCGCTTAATTTATTTCATGTGTCGGATTAAAAATCCACCTGTAAGGTTTACACAATGAAACCTTATACGCTTACTTAAAGTACATCATCATTCTCTATACCGAGACATGAATTTCATCATTAATTAATATTTCACAAATACAAAATGCCTTTGCCCAATTCAGCAAGTATTATTGCCCGGATAATTAAAATTCACTCTTTAATGAATTAAAGCACAAGAAAATGTATATTTGCTCATATTAACTAAATCAAGATTAAGAACGTAAATCTTATTTCTAATGTCCTCAAAATATGTTTCAATAGTCAGTATAAAATAACAATTCTCAACTCGATCCAATTAAATACATTCAAAATGTACTAACACATATTCATATTATACAAATCTTTAATTGAATACAACTAAATAATTGTTCAATAAAAATCCAAAGACTATACTATTACATTTGCATGGTTAATAGTATATATCTATCAGCCAAGGCATCAAGTTAGAAAGTTCCTAAAGAATAATTAGGAATTGTCAGTGCATCCAGTTGTGGTTTAACAATTGACATCCCTTAAAGTCTCCTCTGAAACACAAAAGAGTAGCTTTGAAGCTTATATGCTAATCAATACTAAAGATTCATAAAATTTGGAAACTAGGAAGTGGACTAATGACGCCATAAGCTTACCTCATATGAAGAACCTAATGCTCCCTAACCCCAAAACTTTACCTGAAGATTCTCTGGACTGCCCGCTCCGGCATCTTCAACTCTTCTTAGAGCATTTTCAGTCCCTAGTCAGACTTCTTAGCTTTAGCTTATAAACATCACTACGCATAAATCAGCTTGTGTGTTTTTCCTACCTTGAAGCACAAACTAACTACCAAAGATGAGCATAGTTCTTTGGATTTAGCAAAGCTCCAGAATCTCACAACCATTTATTCTTCGAATGTGCATTTTCTAACTACATCTGGCAAGTAATCATCTTGGAGAGAGGCACAATTTAGAAAGAAAAACATGTCAAGACCTTGAACTCATCAGCCACTTCTACTAATGAAGTGTTGCCTGGCATTATTTTGAGCGTTAATAAAGTAATTTCCAACAAAGTTCCTAATTAGATGATTTGTCCAATGCTAATGCTGAAGAGGAGAGCTTTAAAACTCGTGTTCTGTCCCTGCGCTCCTGAAGATCTTAGAAGTCCCTAGGCAAGTTTGGATGGTGCTCCTTTTGAGCTTGAATTGTTGATGCTTGTGTTGCTTTGGAGTGAGGTCAATCTCTGTTAGCTTGTTTTTCAATCATGTATGTTACATCTTTTTTAACTAATACAATCATCTTCAAGAACGAAATGGTACCCTATGATAAGAACCTGCGGAGGGTCTGCTTGTTCATAATCAAAGCGGAAAAAAAGAACAGAAAAAAATGTACAAGGAAACAAAAGAAATAAATAGTTGAAGGTAAACCCTGTCATAACAAACAGTTCTCATAGCGGAAACCATTGCATCACAACTCAACCACGAGACAACTTGGCCAGAATTAGTAAGAAACAAGTTTTGATCCAGGACATCCCAGCTCGATTAAATGGGAAGGCAGTTTCTCATTTTGGAATCGTACAATTATTAGTGTCAGACAGAAGTCAAAGTTTCATACTAAAAACAATCCTCAGGGCCACACTGGATGAGAAGTAGTTCAGACATTTTTCACAAGGTGAACGGTAAAAGTAAACACTAAACATAACCAAAAAAAACAAATCAATATTAGAAATTGTTATCTCAAATCCATAACATCAGTTGGCAACAAAACCATCCAAACTTGATACTTTATTGCACGACAAGTGATGTCCTGACCTAGCCAGAAGCTGTCTTCTTCTGCTGAAAAATGACGGCATAGACAGGAACTAAAACACCAATGCTGAAAGCACTGAAGACAGCAAGTGGCATTTTTATTTTTTGACCTTTCATTCTATCCAAATTGTACATGTGCTTTGCATGAAGATAAAATGGTTCATCATGACCATGACCTCCACCCATCCTCTTCATTCCCGTTGAGTGAAATCCTCTATTCACTGTTCAAATAGCGAGTAATTATTCTGTGAGTTCATCCCAATGCCTTCAAAATAATCATACCCAAAACAAAGCTCCTAAAATATTGGACAACAGTTTCTCATTCAAACCATAATTATAACTACAATATGCAACGGACTGAAAAATATTTGACTTCGATGTTTTCCAGAAATGCCAAGGCTATTACCGTCTATAAAGGTAATTTAGAACTTTATGGCAGAATACGTGGAAGATATTTATATCTAAAATGAATTTAAGAACAATCTCGGACAAGATAGGCAAAAGGAGCACAAAACTAAGTTTCCTGCATCACTAATATAAAAATCATTTACCAAAAAATACATATATAAAAAATCACAGAGCACCTAACCAACGAGCTTATAGTTAGCTATGCCTTTCTCTTTTCATGGGCAGAGTAATATGAGAGGTCAAAAAAGCATTCACCAAGGTCTACCAACATATCAGACAAATGCTCGAGTACGTCAAAAACAATTCCACCACAAAATTGCTGCAACATTGGCTAAAGATATCAACTGCTAAACACAATTCTTACATATGTTTCATAATAAGCCAACATATTATTATAGAAACTAAACACCATCTTCATTTTGGCAGGTGCAAATGCATTGAAAGATAGCAAACAGACAATTTGACATTTACTATGCCCGCATATCTGAAAATTACGAATAGATGTTTTTGTTCAAAAGAACAACAGACAATTAAATATCTTGAAGCACTCAAACAACTAGATAAGATGTAAACATGATAAGGACTTGACAGAATGAATAGGACTAGTTAATATTTAATACAATCGTTTCTTCTCATAAATTTCTAGTTTAACACCACTAAAGGGGATAAAGATCCAAGCATGAAATATAAAGAAAAATAATCTGCATCTTGTATTACTACTGTTTAAAGAATGAGCCCATCAATAATTAAACATGAAAATATTAGAGTGGAAATGAACACAGAGCAGAGGAAAGATATAAATGTGAATCCCCAACAATGTTACTGAAACTAGAAACATGAGAAAGAAAAACATATATGAAAATAAGGGCCAATATATGGCAGCAGTGGAAGTTGGCAAACAGGTGAGCAGAAAGGGTAACAACAAAGGAACTGAACAAAAGGAGAATCAGTTCAAGGCTTTTAGTCCAATCACTTAACAAAAAGTGAATTGCCTGGAAATTAACTATGAAAAAAGATAAGAAAATAATCAGATCAGCACTAAAAATTCATTTAGATATAAATATGTATAAAATCAAGGAAAAAATGATTAAATAAACTATAAAAGGGGAAAACAAAGGAAAGTAGCAGGAATAAACAGCTAGCAGATTATACAGCAAGAGAATTAAAAAGCAAGGAAAAAAAATGGCTGATGTAGGAAGAGTTAGACGTTATGTCATGGGTGATGTAGGAAGAATTAGACGTTATGTCAATAGTTAATAAAACTCATGAAACTAGAAAATGAGGGCTGCTGAGTTTCACGTCTGAAATTTTGGTATGTTCCGCTAGAACTTCAAGCTTGGGTTGCCAAAACTTCAGGGTTCATTTGTGAGGTCTTTTAGTAAAGAAAACTAGACAAGGATAGTTCTAGGAATCACTCCTAAGACAAGCAGGACAGGAGCCACTTCTAAGATCTAACAATCCCTCTTAGATGAGAAAGCACCAAATTTCCACAAATGCATAACCTGAAAATTATGACTTCTCCTTCATAATTGAAACCCACTTGATCCTATATTTGGATTTTGTCCTATATTTGAATTTTGTCATATATTTGAATCCTATGCTAATAAAAGTTCTTATTGTTCTTCGATAGAGTTAAATCCTAAACCAACAAGAACAAACCAAAAATAAATATACTTCAAACCATTTTCCAATTAAGGAAAATTAACATCTAAGATCATAATAAACAAATTTTAATTCTTATTGGCTTGACAAGAGTCAATTTTGATAATTATAAGTTGTCGCTGGAGGTCTCCGTGGTTTCCTTGCACTCCAGATTGTTTGATTTGCTTATCCTTCAATAACTTCAGCCTGTTGTTAGAATCATTCCCATCTTTGCAAGTCTGGCCAATTTGGTTCCCTTCATTAGGGTTCATACCACCTTCAAAATGAGTATTAAGGCCATATAATTTTCCTAGAATTTTCAAAATTTAACATTGCCCTTGGCTGCTGAATAGTCCCCTATATGCTCTTTGTAATCTGTTGCCATTGCTGAACCCAAGCACTGACGTGAAATTTATGTAGGATGAATAGAAAATATGTCAACTAGCTAATAAAACTCATGAAAATTAGAAAATCTGGGCTGCTGGATTTTTGTTAAGTTGTTGCCATTTGAGTTTCAGGTCCGAAGTTTTGGTATGGGCTGCTAAAACTTCAGACTTGGGCTGCTGAAATTCAGATTGGGATTGTGTGGTCTTTTAGTAAAGAAAACAAGACAGGTAATTCTAGGAATCACTCCAGGATTAGGTAACCAGAAATCACTCCTAAGGTCTAGAAATTACTCTTAGCATCACCCTTTCAGAAATTCATAAAATGAATATGCCCTCTTCTCCCTCATAATTAAAACATTCAGAGCTGTATACGTTTTGTCCTATTGATCCTAATAAAATATGGACTCTTAAATACTTAAATATAAATTATATGTCACTCTAATAAAGATCCTTTTTTTTTAATAGACTTGAATCCTAAATCGAAAAGGACAAACCAAAAATAAATATATCTCAAACTCTTTTTTACTTGAGGAAAACTAATAACTAAGAAAATAATAAACTAATATAAAGTCTCCATCCTGCTATATTTGGAGTTCTCAGAAGTAAGGATTCAGCTACAGTAAAAACGGCTAAGTTAAAACCACTATCCATCCAGTCACTTACTAACGTATCCCATTCATATCGACGAGAAAAAAATAATGAATTTCTCTTCATCAATGAATCAAGAATTTTTTTTTTTCATAAACAAGATACTCTCTGCTCTGCTAAAAGTGCAGAAAGACAACGAATAAGTTAAATTTATTAGCAAAACATTAATTAATTTTACCAAAAAGCCAGCTTAAAAAAAAAGGCAATTCCAAATGCCATAACAATTTAATTCGACAAAAAGAATGAGATATAACACATAACCAATAATAAACAATCGAAGGGACAATTTTTCTATGCAAAAGCTATGAAATATAAAAGGCAAGAGAACCACGAATGTTATTAAAAATTTAGAGATTAGAAACTTGCAATTATTCTGTCAAAATCGAGCTCCATGGAACAACATTGACTGTTTTCATCAGTACAACCAAATCAAATCACAGGAAGCTTTCATTTATCTACCAGGAAAAAAGAAAATTAAAAAGACCCAGAATCTCCGATTTCCAATTCACATACTTTCTCAACAACCAAACAGACGAAAAGGAAAACGATGAGAAGAATAAAAGAACCGACCCGATTTGGACAAAAACGATTCGGAGGCGTTCAATAGCCTGGAGGCAGATCTGAGACTGTTGTTCAAAGCCATAAGTAAACGTAATGACAGAAAGAGAGAGAAAGCTCTACTTTGATTTTCTTGGTGGATTGTTTCTGTATTCGTTATGTTGGCAAGTCGCAAGTTGAACAACACATTGCGATTCTCCCTCTGGGGCTTCTTATGCGGGCTTCGGCTTCAACGTCAGCCCGGTTCTAAACAGTAGGCTTTGCAATAAGAAGCTAGGGCTGTGGTTAGTATTTATTTAAATATTTTAGCTGAAAATCGTACTCTTTTTAATTAATATATTTTACTTTTATCTTTTTATCGTCTCACCCTTATTATTTGGTGTCTTTTCCCTTTTGCCCATCTTGGACTCGTGGTTATTTGGTACTGGAAAAACACATTATTATCGTCATTATCAATTTTCAGTTAAAATCCAAATGAGGCTTAGAATTTGAGAAAGTCTATTATCACTCGTATCTTTATTTAATAAAGAGACTGTTTTGATAAATTTATATATAATATGTCACAAAGATACTACAAAATAAAAAATAGATATGTATATATATGGTAAAATAAAATAATAAAGTAAATAAGTCAAATAAATATAAAAAGTGAAAAATAACTAAATACATAAATACAAATAAATAATAAATAATAAATAAAATAACATTAATAATAAAATAGGTAATGCAATACAAAATTTGAAAACACAATTAACCCATGAAATTAAGAGAATTTCGCCTAACCATTTAAACTCATTCTACCCTATCAAATGTTCCAAAATATTTTCGTTTACACATATTTATGAATCTCTTGTATATTTGAATAAATTGATGGATTATCAATAGTTTTTAATTTGTATAGTGTACTAGCCATACCATATTTTCAATAATATTGAATTATAAAATACAATGCCTTAATAATAAATTATAAAATTAAAGCAAGTTGTAACTTATTAGCATATTTAAGCTTTACAGGATAATGTTTTGCATAAAATAAGCGTCATCAAAATAGGAAAAGCTTCATACAAAATATGATACACTGTTAAAGCTAGTTAGTTAATATTAAAGGGAAGCACCATGTTTTAAAATAGTCGATATGGCTTGAAAATTAACGTTTGAGAGTTTATTCGTTTACTACTTTTGGAAAAGTTAGGATAATGTGCATAATTTTATTTAATTGATAAATAACAAAACAATAATATCGAATATGTTTTGATTTTACATATTATAAGAGCATTCTAATAATGTTTTAATCTAATCGAGGAGCATGAAATAAAAGCAAAAGGTATTTAAAAATAATATTAAGACAGGTTTTGTATTTCATTGTAAGAGATAGAGTTTACTACTACTGAGATTAAATATGCAATGGTGTAAAGAGATGATGGTGCTTTAAAAGAAGGATATAATATAATTAATTTGAAATGACTTCTAACATTAAATTAATTTATATTAGTATATCAACCATGAGATACAATTCAGTAAACAAACAATAGTAAAACCTCGATAAATTAATAATTTCGATTAAGTAATAATTTTCTAGTCTTGACTTGGATTAATGGGATAAAATAATAATCTCGCTAAATGCATAAGATAATAATTTTAAAAAAATCCTTGAAGCCTACTGAAAATATAAAATAATAATTCATTAAATAAGTATGAAAATTACATATATAATTCATAAAATAAAGCACTTCATAAACAATTTTTATTTCAAATTTTATGATTTCCTAAAATATGTATCTATAGTCAATTGATTCTTCTTTTCGTGCGAATTGAATTCAATTCCATCTTTAACTTTTTGGAGGGCACAAACTACACTCGGCACATTCTTTTAATTTTGAAGCAAGTAACTTTTCAAAGTCTCTACAACAAGAAATGTTTTTTTGGAGAAACATGTGATATAGCTTTACTATTATCTGGATCTTGATTGTCATCATCTTCTATACCCATTACTCCTTGAATAATTTCTTCGTCCATAGGCAATTCTATTAAAGCTTCATTTTCACTATGATAATTCAAAATCTGCTTTACATTCATGACATTTCTATAATGTAAATTAGAAATAACTTCCTCTAATCTTTGAATGCCTTCAATATCACCAGTTTCTTCTTCTAGAAGCATACTTTCCTCGGATCGAATTTTGCAATGTCGAAAACAATTTACAATAGTTGTGGCATTTACATCAATATTCCAAGCAACATTAATAAAATAGATAACATCCAAGACATTAAATTTTTTCAGGATTTATTGCTCCCATCTCATAGCCTTCCAAGATGCTAGAATAAAAATGATGTCGATAATAAATCTTAAGTGATTGAATAATTCCAGCATCACATGGTTGAATTTTTGATATTGTATTTGGAGGTAAAAAGAACAATTCAACATTTCTCAAGCCTTCAATAACTTTAGGATGGGTTGGGCAATTGTCTACTATAAGCAGCACTTTTCTACTTATCATTCTATCACCAAACCAACGACCAAATTCTTGAAAGAGTAATCCAGCCATCCATGCTTTCTTATTGGCTTAATAATGACAATTAAGATTGTCAATATTCACATTTTTAAAGCATCTAGGAATAGCATACTTAACAATAATCCAAAGAGGTACTTTTATCTGAACTATCTCCATTGCAACAAATAGCAACAGTAAGTCTTTCCTTGTCTTTTTTCCGTCCTTCTAATTACTTTGTAGCTAGTGAATGATCGGCTTGCAAACGATAAAATAAGTCTATTTCATTCATATTATAGATATCCCTCTAATGAAATTTGTTCAATTTAGCTCGAATTTCAGGTACAGCTTCTTCAATATTCTCTATGACAATTGAACTGCTTTCACTAAACCTTTTATAAAACTTAATCCTATGTCTCGCCTTGAACCATTCTAGCCAACCACTTGAGAAGTTAAATTTTGGATTTGCATCATCATACATCTTCTGTAGAAACTCTCTTGCTTTAGTTTGAATCATTTCTTCAGCCATGTTCACTTTCTCTTGATATTGGAGAAACCACTCATACAATACCTTTTTTAATTCAGGATATTTTGCTAATTTGTGCCTTTTAACATTGCTATTTGTTATCTCTTTTGACAAATACTCTGCTGACCTTTTAAGAATATTTGATATTGTTGATTGACTAATAGAGAGATCAAATTTTTGTTGAATCCACTGCTGCAAATCTTTTTGACTTGAAGAGGGATGCAGATTTTTGTACTTACATAATGCTTTTCTCATCTCATCCGTTAGCGTAAACTTTTTTACACATTTCAAATGAGTAGCCATGGAAGAGAAGATATAATATATGAATTTTTATATTTTGGTATATGAAGTTAAAGTACATGTATCTATTTATAAATTCTATACAGTACTGTGGACTTGAAACAATTTACAACACTTCATGTTATAATGTACCTACATGTACTCTATTTTGAATCATGCTAGCTTAAGATTAATAAACTTATTTTGATAAGATTAATAAACTTAGATACAATGCACCATCATTAATTAATTGTTTATTTGTTTTCTTTTTTAGTTACGAAAAAATTAATTATTTAATTTGACAAATATAATGTACAAAATAAAATTATTCTATAATTAATAAATATTAATTTATCGATAAATTAATAAAATATTCATTTATCAATAAATTAATAACTCCGTATAAGATAATAATTTTTCAGGTCCCAAAAATATTCATTTATAGAGATTTTACTGTATATAATACTCATACTCTCCCTTTTCTCTAACTCATGCTCTCTTTTCTTTCTTACCCATTTAATTTCCTATACTTCTCTTTAACTCGTGAAACTAAATTCTTTGCCTCTTTTGTCATTATTATTTAGGTATTCTTTCTCACTTAACTATCAGTCTTTCCTTGATCACCTTTGCTTACTTCATTACCCTAATTCTTTGGCTTGGCCTCCTTTCTTTTTCCAATGCCATGTAGTTGCTTTTTCCCCCCTTATATAGAACCTTTGCTCTCCTCTTCTTCAACATCCCTACCAACTCTATTTACCCCTTAAAAAGCTTAGGAAGCTTAAGTTTTGTCTCATTGTACTACCATTATGATTACTTCCTTGTGCTCACCTGTGGTTGTGTTTTTCCTTAAGGAGCTCAGGGAATGTTCCCTGGTACTACTATTGCCCCTTCTAGAACTTCTCAAGAATTTTTAGTCTCTTTAATCCCCTTCACTCTAGCCTTGAAAAGAACCTAAAGTTAAGTTGTGGGTGATTCTTTGGCTTTTAACAAACTAAGATTCCTTTCTGCACCAGTTGGATCTTCTTCTTTGGAAGGATCCTCCCATAGAAGTTCTTCAATAAGGAGAAGCTAATTAGTCAAGTACATTAGTAGGATTATTTGCTCAGAAATGACTTACTTTTCTGAGTTAGTCAACATTACAATAAGCATAAGTGCACAACGTAGCTATAGCTAATATCGGCAAGTACGGATCAATCTCACAAAGATAGTGATTACTAATAATTAACTTTTTCCTATTATCTACCCTACAGATTGATTTTGGATTTTAATAAAGAAAATAAAAACTTAATTAAAATAAAATAGTCAATGATATTGAACTAAGAATTAAAATTCACTTAGAAAATTACCAATATTAATAAATAGTATCTAGGTTTTAAATCCCGCTAAACCTTAACAAATTGATATTTTATTACTCAATTGTTTTATTGATTTATTAGATTATGGAGATTCCTATGGTATGTTAATACCTAAACCTTGAGTCCACTAATAAATATTCATAAGCTTTTCAATCGAATTACTCAAGTTAAAGCTTATAAAGTTGTTTTACCAAATTATGAATCCCTCTATTAAGTTGAACCCTAATTCGAAAGATTTATGTCATCCTATCTCTAGGATTGCAATCATCTTTTTCTAATTACGGTAGATCTATTCATCAATAGAATTTATCAATTTTTATGTATGAAATCAGATTATCTAATATTCTTAGGTCTACTAGAACATAAATAAAACATGTAATCATGTCACAATATAACAATCAAACCAATTGTATTAATAAAAGAATCAAATCATATAAAAGTATTAACATTGGGTTCATCTAACCTAAATACTAACAAAATTTTTAGTTACATATTATCAAACACGAAATCAAACATACGCCGAAAGAAAAACGAATTCAAAATAATGGGTTCATAATTCTAAATCTCCCTGGTTGTCTTCTATCGAGTATTCTTGCGATGTAGAGGTTTAATCTTATATTCTGATGGATCTTTAGATGAATTCCTCATGTTTTCACCTTTTTGGATCAAACTTGCCCATTGAGAATGATCTCCTCGTATGGAATTGCCTTCTAAAGTTTGCTCTCCCCATTTGCCTCCAAAAAATTTGTTTTATATTAAATTCTAGGGTTTTGGCTAATGCATAGCCGTGCATAACTAAAATCTTTGAAAATTGTGAATATGCATACTTATTAATAGCAAGATTAGCTGGTTGGAGCATCCAATAACTTTGGATTTGAAATAAATTATCTATGATCCAGAGCAGCAACAAAAGATAAATGGTCTAGGACAAGGTATAAACAAGAAATATTCAAGCAAGCCTCCACCTATAGGCCATGGCTAGGGATATTAAATGAGTATTTATACTTGCCAAGTTAATCCATTCTAATATAGTTTGATAGAAGTGTCCATCTCCAAATGTATTTTGTTAAAAATCTAAGCATTCTTTTCGTTACATAGTGTACTATATATATATATATATATATATATATATATATATATATATATATATATATATATATATATATATATATATATATATATATCATGTCATCCCAATTTTTCATATTGTAAAATTGATCACTGAGACTCTAAAAGGATAATTAAAGTATCTTGAATAATAGGAGGTCCCCACTTCCCTCTCCATAGTCATAAGGCTTATACGTTATAGAGAAAAGTAAAGATCCTTTGATTCTATCAATAGGGAGTTTATTCATAGTACAAAATTTTCATATTGTAAATATGATCACTGCGGCTCTAAAAGGATAACTAAAGTACTTTGGAGAAGTCATATTTAAAGAACAAGAGGTCCCTACTTTCCTCTCCATATTCGTAAAGCTTGTAGGTTATAAAGAAAGGCAAAGACCCCTTGATTCTATCAAGAGTGGGGAGTTTATTCCTCATAGTAAGCCACTAGATGAATGAAAGATTTTTAGGAACTTATTTACATAAGACTAATTTCCACTAAGAAAATTTAAGGGCAATATCTATAAAGACATTGTAAAATGATTTGTTGGTAAGATAGTCAGAAAAGTGTCTTCACCATATCTTATAATGTCCTGATTAGGTTGATTAGGCATTACACTAGGTAAATTATCTTTAATAATGTTGAAGTCTTTCTGCCTTACATTCATTGTTATTATGTTAGATACCTTAGCATTAGGCTTGAACATATGCCTCAACAGAAATGTCTGGGGAAGCAACTAAAGAGGGTCAATATTGCAACAATTGTCATATCATATCCAGACACTTTTACCATTTTTATTATGCTTTTAACTCCTTACATAGATAGCCTCTAGGTCTGAAATTTTGAAGTATTGTCTATAAGGTATTTATATGAGGTCTAACCTCACCAAATCTATATTCTTCCAAATAATGGGAATACACCCATTACAGCAATAATGAAATCTTCATAGCCTTTTGGTTAGTAGAACTTTGTTTTTTAATTGAAAAAACCAATATCAAGGCCTCCTTCACTCATACGAAGACCAATATCACTCTATTTCTCTTTAGAATGTGGCTTCCTAGATGCATCCCCTACCTAAAGGAAGTTTCTCATAATTTTCTGCAACCCTTTACTAATACTCTTATGGATAACTATGAAGAGAAGCCAATATACATGAAAATTATTAAGGATGGATTTAATAAGTTGTAATCAATCGGCATATGAAAGACTTCTATTGCTGTAGTATCCCACTTTTTGTTAATTAAGTTAAAGATGAATGGGTAATCAACATAATTTGGTCTTATAGTTGTGATAGGAATGCCTAAATCTTAAAATGGCAACTTCCCTAATCTTAAAATGGCAATTGAGGGTAAGTACTTAGCTTGAGAACTCATAACAACAGAAATAAGGATGAAACTTTTATCGTTATTAAACTTTGATATAAAAGAGCACAAAAGTTGTTCAAGGAGTTCATAAGTAACCTTATAGAACTAGAGTCAACTTTGCAGAAGAGTAATAAACCAATTGTAGATGAGAGGTTAAAGATATTTTGTTTTGGCATTTATAATGAAATTTGAATGATTGATGCCTCTCAATGTTGAACCTAGTTAACTTAGATAAAAATTTAATATAGGTAGTGGTCGGGTCGGCCGTGCAGGGCCCGGACCCAGTCAAGACGACCCATGGGCCGGTCGGTCCATTCTTCAATTGTCAATCTCCTACCTAATCGCCATTCCAGGCCCAAGCCCGATCCACAGCCCGTTAGCATGAGAAAACCTACCATGCAGAGGTAGAAGTCTACGTAAAAACCTAAACCTAGCTACAAAACCATATATAAGGTATATTTTTTCCATAATTGAGGACGGAATCATAACCTAGTTGTTTTCTCTGCATTGATCAACCTCACCTTCACAAAAAGACTTACTTGATCGTCGAAGGGGCTAATCGGGACACAACCCCCGACGTGCCTTCCTTGTTTTGCAGGTATCTTCACATCGGACTCATCACAGAAAGCAGCAGGATCATGGAGCATAACGGCAACGTACAGTTCAGCCAAAATCTGGCAGAACCAAATGGCACCCACCGTGGGGCCCGACTTCCGGGCACCACGTCCAGAAACACACAGATCAGTCAGGCGGCGGCGATGAATCCTGATATAGCCGCTGTTGCGGCTCTGGCGATGCAACGCATGGGTTTGCGCTACTGCAACTCGCCACTTTACTACATGTTTCCCGCACGGAATCCTCAGATCCTAACGATCAACCACAACCTCAGGATTTGGAACAAGAAGAACAGAGTGTCGCTTTAGAGGATAACGCTGCACTCAATATGCACCCGAATCTCCGGCACCGATCGGATGCAGATCCTGTTCCGCCTGTGCACACCTCCCTCACCAGGAAACGGATTGAGGAAGCGGCTGATCTATTGATCCGCCAGATTTTGCAATTTCAGCCAGCACAACGGCAGCCATCTGCCTTGGCGGCAGCAGTCAAGGCGAAGACAAAGATGATGACCGATCGCCACCAGACAGAAAACCTAGAAAAAATCGTGGACGATCGGATTAACGCAGCTATGAGCTTCCGCCCGACATCACAGTATAGCTCTCCCTTCACTCCGAAAATTTTGGATAGCCTCCCGGCACCCGGAACCAAAATACCAACACCAGAAAAATACACTGGCAAGACCGACCCCCTGGACTACTTACAACACTTCCAGTCGATGATGAATTTACACTGCGTGTCGGATGCCATCCAATGTAAGGCTTTCTGCACGGCCTTTCAAGAGGGAGCCCGACGTTGGTTCAATAGTCTACCTCCGGGCTATATCACTTGCTTTGAGGATTGCAGACTACTTTTTCTCAACCAGTTCGCTATCAGTAAACGGCCACAGAAAACAGCCTTGGAGGTGATGCAACTCACCCAAGGAAGGAATGAAAGTTTGCGAGAGTTCATCACTCGGTTCAATAACGAAGCGATCGAGGTCCCCGACCTCACTTGCTCGTCTATGCTGGCCGCGCTTATGAGTAATACGAGGGATGAGGAGTTTAAGAAGTCGCTAGCCCTTGATCAACCCCGATCTATTCAGGAGATCAGACACCGGGCAGACAAGTACATTCAACTCGAGGAAGTATTAAAGAATACAAAACGCCGGGCAGATGATCGCGGGTCGAGTGGTAGGGCAAATGAGTCTCACAAAAGACAGAGGGATCAGTCAACCTGGAGAAAGCCAATCAGTCGGCAGTGGCATCAACAAGATTTCACCTCGCTTAACACATGATATGCGGAAGTGCTGGCGGCCATGAGAGCAGATGGGGAAACTATCCGAGAGCCCAATAAAATGAAGACTCCATACAAAGACAGGAACCCAGACCTGTATTGCCGCTTCCACAAAGAGGTCGGTCATGATACGGAAGATTGTTGGCAGTTGAAAAAAGAAATCGAATCCCTCATATAAAGGGGAAGGCTAGGCCGATTCGTGAAGCACGAACGAAACTCTGATCGAGACAATCAATAGCAGATGCAATTCGGTCGAGACAATAAGCGACATACAGGAGGCGAAATGACAGAATGACGGAGGGAGGCGAATCTGAATCTGATAATCGACGAGAAGAGAGAGGGAGATCAAGGAAAGAAAGCGATGGAAACGCCGCAACAAGACGATCGACTAATCGGAATCATTAACATGATATTCGGTGGAAACGCAGCTGGCGGATCCACCACTAAAGGGAGAAAGAGATATGCCAAACAGGTCGGCAGAGACTCATCCACTAAAAAGCCGAGGGAGACCGACGGGATGGAATAAGTTGCCCCCATGACGACGCTCTCGTGGTAAATCTGAATATGAACGGTTACGAGGTGAAGCGGGTGATGATTGATACAGAAAGCTCAGTCGATTTGTTGTATTACGAGGCCTTCAAGCAGATGAAGGTACCCGAAGACCGACCACTACCTGCGGACGGCCCCATTAAAGGAGTAACTGGGGCATCAGCTTACCCGTTTGCCCGGGTGAATTTGAAAGTGAAGTTCGGGCAAAAGCCGTGTCAGATAGAAAGGGACGTTGAGTTCCTAGTCGTCAAGTTTCAAGGGGCATACAACGCAATAATCGGGCGGACTACTCAAAATGTCCTCAGATCGGTCATCTCCACCTACTACCAGGTTATGAAGTTCCCGATATCCCACGGAGTTGGTGTTGTCAGGGGTCAGCAGAGAATTGCCAGGGAATGTTACTTAGCGGAAACGAAGACATTAGATGGGGCTGTAGTACTGACGAGCTCTCTTGATGTGAGGGCCGACGAGGATATGGATAGGATGAACCCAGTAGAAGAAACACAGCGGGTCGGACTGGACGATGCCGACCCTTCCAAATTCACAAACCTAGGCTCCGAGCTGCTGAGCGACCTGGTTAAAGAGATCACAACCTGTCTGGTGAAAAATAGATCGGTCTTCGCTTAGGTGCCGAGCGACATGCCTGGAATTTCCTGATCAGTTGCGTCGCACTCCCTCGGTATACGGCATGACTACAAACCGATCAGACAGAAGAAGCGATGGCACAGCAAGGAGCGACAGGGGGTGATCGAGAAAGAAGTAGAAAAATTACTCGAGGCCGGGTTCATCCGAGAAGTCAAGTACCCTGAATGGCTCGCCAATGTGGTTTTAGTGAAAAAGAAGAACGGGAAGTGGAGAATGTGCATAGATTTCACCGATTTGAACAAAACATGTCCAAAGGACAGTTTCCCCTTGCTCAAGATCGACCAGCTAGTAGACTCCACCTCAGGACACGAACTTCTCAGTTTTCTGGATGCCTTCTCGAGCTACCATCAAATCCAGATGAGCCTTGAAGACGAGGAAAAGACCGCCTTCATCACCGACCAAGGCACGTATTGTTACCAAGTGATGCCGTTCGGTCTAAAGAATGCTGGGGCTACTTATCAACGGCTTGTCATGGAGGTCTTCAAAACACAGATAGGTCGGTCTGTCGAAGCTTACGTAGATGATATGGTGGTTAAAAGTAAGACGGCCGCCGAACATGTGGATGATTTAAAAGAAGTCTTCCAAACACTTGATAAATTTCAGATGAAGCTGAACCCTGAAAAATGCGTCTTTAGTGTGGCATCCGGAAAATTCCTTGGGTTCATGATTACTCAACGTGGGATTGAGGCTAATCTAGAGAAGATTGAAGCCATCGTCCAAATGCCTTCACCAAGGTCCTTGAAAGAAGTACAGATACTGACTGGTCGAATAGTCTCCCTGAGTAGATTTGTGTCCAGATTGGGGACAAGTGCCTCCCATTTTTCAAGATCTTGAGGAAAGCGAACGTGGCTCAGTTCTAATGGTCGGACGAGTGTGAGAAAGCTTTTCAACACTTAAAACAATACCTGTCTAGTCCGCCTATCCTGCAAAGCCCTAGAGAGGAAAGAACACGATTATATACTTGGCGATTCTGAAGGGTTGGTCAACACAGTACTTATTCGATCGGAGGAAACGACCAACACCCTATCTATTACGTCAAGAAAGTATTAACCGGACCGGAAACGCGATACACGCCAATAGAGAAACTAGCCCTCTCCCTGATAATGGCGGCTCGGAAGCTAAGGCCTTACTTTCAAAGTCATACAATTGAGGTATGGACCGACCAACCCCTAAGGCAATGCCTTCAAAAGTCCGAAACTTCAGGCCGACTAATAAAGTGGGCGGTAGAGCTGGGAGAGTTCGATATACAGTACAGACCTCGCAAGACCATTAAAGCGCAGGTATTGGCGGACTTCATCGCGGAGATGAGCCAACCTAACTCGAAGGACGAGCAGCTCCCTGCCTGGAGCTTGTTTGTTGACGGGTAATCCAATGCCGAGGGATGTGGAGCGGGAGTAGTGCTGATCAACCCGCACAATGAAGAAAAGGTGGAATACGCCCTTCGACTTGAGTTCAAAGCCTTCAATAACGAAGCAGAATACGAGGGCCTGATAACCGGTCTCCAACTGGCTAAGGAAATGGAGATCAGGCATCTAAAAATATATAGCGATAGCCAAGTGGTGGTCGGTCAAGTCACCGGGCGATATGAGGCCAAGGGAGCAACATGATTAAGTACACAGCCGGTAAAGGTGAGTTGAGCAATTTCAACAAGATTTTCGATCAATGAATAGAACGAGCTCAAAACGCTAAAGCGGACGCACTCTCCAAAATGGCTTCCGACCGTGATGCCATGAACAATGTTCTGGTCGAACGACTAGACCGACCTAGCATTCAAAAAGCCAAGGAAGCTCTCGACGTAAGTACTAGTCGATCGAGTTGGATGGAGCCGATCATACAATACCTTTTGGAGGGAAAACAACCGGAAGACGCGTCGAAGGCCAAGAAACTGAGAATAAAGGCAGCCGAGTACACGGTCGTTAACGACACTCTATACAAACGGTCTTACGACTGGCCACTGCTTCAATGCTTGAATAAAGAAGAAGCCAAGCAGGCAATGGCCGAAGTCCATGAAGGGATGTGTGGAAACCATGTAGGAGGCAGAATGTTGGCTCACAGACTAATCAGACAGGGGTACTATTGGCCGACGATGAGAAGAGACTTCCAGGAGAAAGTCGACCGATGCGAGGCCTGCCAGAGAAACAACAACCTGTCTCACCAGCCGACCGAAAGGATGAAAATTGTGAGTCATCCTATCCCGTTCGCTCAATGGGGAATGGATATACTGGGGCCTTTCCCTCTCGGTCCCGGGAAAAAGAAGTTCTTGATAGTGGCGGTGGAATAATTCACCAAATGGGCATAAGCGAAGCGGTCGCTACAATTTCCGAGCAGAAGGTAGACAACTTTGTGACGAAGAATATACTTACCTGCTTCGGGATGCCTATGGTATTGGTTACGGATAACGGTCGGCAGTTCGACCACGACAAGTTCAGAGATTTCTGCGACCGACTAAAGATCAGCTTACAATCGACTTCTAGTAGCTCATCCACAAAGCAACGGACTCGCGGAGAACACCAATAAAAGATAATGAACGCCTCAAAAGCGCTGGATGGCCGAAAGACCTGGGTGGAAGAACTAGACGAAGTGTTGTGGGCATACAGAACCACACCGAATGAAACCACAGGGGAAACACCGTTCAGAATGACCTTCGGGGCAGAAGCTTTAGTTCCAGTAGAGGCGGCATTGCACAATCAAAGGGTGTCGGGCTATGAAGAAAAGCGAAATGATGAAGCCCGCAGAGCAGAACTCGTTCTCCTCAGTGAGGATAGAGAAAGGGCAGCCACTCGTTCAGAAGCTATCAGGCAAAAGGCAACCAAATTCTACAATAGAAGGGTTAAGTCGAGCGATGTAAAGGTAGGTGGTTACGTCCTACGAAAAGTCGAGGCAGCTGGGAAGCATCCTGGAAAGCTCAGACAGGCGTGGGAAGGACCTTATCGAGTGATTAAGCAAGTCGAGCATGGTTCTTACATCCTCAGCGATGCGAAAGGAAAGGTTCTACCAAGGCCTTGGAACTCACAGAACTTGAAGGCGTTTTACCAGTAGATAAGTTTTATTCTAGTTAATCTTTCCTTACTATCTTTTTTGTATACTTGTGGGTACCTTTTTCCTGTCCCTGCCAGACAGGTTTTTTAACGGCCCACGCCCTCGTTATCATTAATAAAGGGGTTTCAGATTTCTTGGCAATAAAGAGTTACATTACATGTGGCAAAGAGTAGACAATCCAATCAGCCACCGCCCGGCATCTCCATAGACCGACTACGGTCGGTCGGTCGCCAAGACAAGATCCTTGGGACCTCGTTCAAAATCTCCATAGACCGACTACGGTTGGTTGGGTCGCCAAGACAAGATCCTTGGGACCTCATTCGCCATCACTCGGCATCTCCATAGACCGACTACGGTTGGTCGGGTCGCTAAGACAAGATCCTTGGGACCTCATTCGCCATCACTCGGCATCTCCATAGACCGACTACGGTCGGTTGGGTCGCCAAGACAAGATCCTTGGGACCTCGTTCGAAATCTCCATAGACCGACTACGGTTGGTCGGGTCGCCAAGACAAGATCCTTGGGACCTCATTCGCTATCACTTGGTATCTCCATAGACCGACTACCGTCGGTCGGGTCACTAAGACAAGATCCTTGGGACCTCGTTCGAAATCTTCATAGACCGACTACCATCGATCGGGTCGCCAAGACAAGATCCTTGGGACCCTCGCTCGCCATCTCCATAGACCGACTACGGTCGGTCAGGTCGTCAAGACTAGTTTCTTGGGACCCTCGCTCGGTATCGACACAAATCGACTGCGGTCGATCGGTCGCCAAGATGAGATCCTTGACACCTCGATTCGGACTCTACTATAAATCGACCTCGATGCCGGTCGATTACGAGCAACTTCATCAAAACTCAACATACATCGAAAGTAAAGAGCATAACTACGGAAAAAGACATAAAAAAAAATGAGGCAAAGGTAAAATTTCATTAGTATCAATTTGCCCTGGCCACAAGCCCGACCAGGTGAGCCTCAAAAGTCTACAGAAGGGGAAGTGGGAGGATGCCCAGGAGAACCCTTGGAAGCGGGTGGAAAAGCCGAAGCCGAAGCGGGGTCCAAATGAGCGGTCGGAGAAGTATCCTCATGAGGAAGCTCGTCCTCCTCGGCAGAGCTAAGATCCAGCTCCTCATTCGGGACTGGGCCCCGGTCCTCCATGGCTCTCTCCATCACTTCCTCCAGAGAAAGGCCAAGGGCGGTAGGAAGCAACGGCTCGGCAAACCTCTCAAACGAAGGACCGTTCGACCCCTCAGGAACGCAGGCGTTATAACAATTCTTCAAGATCATGAGGGCCAGGTCACAGAAATACTCCAAGCACTCCTCTTGTAAGAACCGCCTCTGCCATCGCAGGATCGCCTCTATCCTTTGTTCCTTCACGGAGGCTAGCACCCTCCTCAACGTATCCTCGGTTTGGGCATGGTCTCGGAGGGATTTCTCCTTGAGCACCCTCTCCGACTCACACTGCCCTCGCAACGCCGCATATTCCTCGGACAGCTTGTTCCTAGCTACCATTGCCCTTACCCTTTCGACCTCCTCCCCGGTGAGCCGAGCCTTCAAGGAGCTCCTCTCCTCCTCTCCCGAAGAAAGCTGGGCTCTTAGGACATCGCGCTCCTCCTCCCAGAGTTTCTTGTCCTCCTCCAAGGAAGAAAGTTGTGATCGGGAGAAGTCTCTTTCCTCTCCGACCTCCGAAAGCTCCTTTTTCAAACCGTCCACCTGCTTCAGGAGGGAATTGATCTCCCGATTCAGCAGATCGATCCGCTGATGCGTGTACAAAGTGAGGGCCACATCCCTCATGGAATTACGGATGGCGCGGCTCATCATTTCCTCAAGACTTAACTCGTCAAAGCGCTCCTCATCTGAAGGAGGAATAACCTTCTCAGCGAGATGACGAGCCACTTCGGCATCAGCGATCGAGGCAGTCTTCTCGAGGCTAATCGCCACCTCCCACTTATCGGCATTCCCCGCCGGCTTCTTCCCCATCCCCTGGGCAGACGGGGCAGCACAATCTCCCATTTTCCCTTTACCCTTGCTTCGGTCCAAGGGGCAAGGAGGTCGGTCGACCACTTGAGAAGGTCGGTCGACTACTTGGGTAGGTCGGTCGACTACCTGAGTCCCCCATCTCCTCTTCAGAGGTCGTTCAACCTCCTCCTCCTCCTCCTCGATCACAACCAGGTACTCACCGGGCGGGACGACCACAGAAGGGGCCACAGGCGGCTTGGAGACGGTCGGAGGAACACCCCGTTGCCCGGAAGCAATTGGTCGAATAACCATCGAACTGGCCTCCCTCCTATCTCCCTGACCTCTGACTCCCAAAGGCCCCGCGACCTGACGCTTACCCTTGGCGGACTTAGGAGGGTCGGGGAAAGTATTAACCTTGACCATGGCTGCACAAACAAAGAAAGAAGGTTAGAAAAATCGAACCAAAACTTACAAGTAAGAAAAACAAATCAACCACGAGGGGTCAACCAGGAGGGGCAGTTCCCTCTCCTAGCCCGCCAACTTGCGGCGGGGGATCAATCAGAAGAGAGCTGGCCGAGGCCCCCCTGCCGTATCCCGAAATAAGCCGAGCGAAGTTATACTGGCCGAGCTCCTTTATACGACTGACCACCTCTCGCTCCTCCCTAGACAGGAATAGACTTGACGAGTCATTCAATCGCTCGGCTAGGGGATACCTCCACGGCTGGGAATCGGAAGAAGACCCCGGAGGCTTCACGAAGAAATACTTCGTCCGCCAATCGGTAATTTTACCAGACGTCCCTGCTGGGCGATACCGGGCATCTTTATACATCAGGGAAGGGATCTCACCCCCAGAACTCGGACTCTGGCTCATTCTTAAGAAGTGGCGCAAGATGTTAACCGAGGGCGGACAGCCGAATTGGTGGCACAGCAGCACAAGCCCATTAATGAACCTCCACCCATTCGGAGGAATCTGACTCGGCCTTAACTGATAGTCAGCACACACTTCATCCACGATCGGCACGTACGGTAGTCTCAAGCTCCCGACCGAGAAGAAATACTCAGAGACGGCAATCCACCCACCTCTGCTGCTGTCAATCCTTTCATCCCCCGAAGACAGCCTAGGCCCCCAAGACCGAGGGATGTCGTTCCTAACAATCGACCTATTCAACTCCGCCGCAGACATCTTCGATTTGCCTTTGGGCAATTCTTTTACTACCAGCCCATCTTTCCGTTCCCTTGTCGTAATCTCTTCAACATCCCCCAACCTTGACACCGCCGTCACTTCGGCCATAACTTCCGACGATCTCTTGTCAACACAATCCCTTGGAGAAACTCCACTCCGAGAACCGGTAGACGACATGCTCACTAAGAGGAAATTTAGAAGAGAAAAATAAGGGAAAGGGACGTACCTATTTAGTGGTAAGAGTTCGGAAATTTGAGCAACGCCAGAGAAAACCTCTGGGAACTGAGAATAAGAAAAAGCAGAGGAAAGCAAGAGAACAGCAAGAATGAAATGAGCGTGAAGAAAAGCAAACCGTCCGTCAACTTTGAACATTTATAGGGAAAACGTTCGAATTGCGATCCATCCAAAACTCGACGCGTGGAGAAAATCCGAGCTGTTCCTGGATACGCGGCACGATCTGAACGGAGATTAATTAGGGTTAATCGAAATCCGGAAGGGTGCGAACAGTTGAAAGGACATACGGGACAGCTGTGCAATGGTTACAAAGACGATACGTTTCAGATTCTGAAAGCTGTCAGACAGCACGTGTCGTCTACAATAAATGCTCCGCACGCTCGCCAATGATAACCACCCGATCTGTTTAAGCGCGAGCAGTCACGCAATAAGTGCCGAGGCAGATCAGTTGGGGCACTCAGTCGATCGGTCGGCATCCGAGCAATTACGCACAATCGGTCGACATCCGAGCAGTTACGCACAATCGATCAGTATCTGAACGGTCACGTATAATCGGTTGGCATCTAATCGACCGGGGCTACCCGAGCTGTCTCATACCCGACCTACAATGTCAGTGCCCGACCGATCGATCACCTGACGAGCTATTTCACAGACGAGCTACAAAACTCCTACATACTCCTACGACCCTTCTCTTCGCTCAGACTCGAGGAGTAGAGGGGGCTTATGGTCGGGTCAGCCGTGCAGGGCCCGGACCCAGTCAAGACGACCCATGGGTCGGTCGGTCCATTCTTCAATTGTCAATCTCCTACCTAATCGCCATGCCAGGCCCAAGCTTGATCCACGCCTTCCACAGCCCGTTAGCATGAGAAAACCTACCATGCAGAGGTAGAAGTCTACGTAAAAACCTAAACCTAGCTACAAAACCATATATAAGTTATAGTTTTCCCATAATTGAGGGACGGAATCATAACCTAGTTGTTTTCTCTGCATTGATCAACCTCACCTTCACAAAAAGACTTACTTGATCGTCGGAGGGGCTAATCGGGACACAACCCCCGACGTGCCTTCCTTATTTTGCAGGTATCTTCACATCGGACTCATCACAGAAAGCAGCAGGATCATGGAGCAGAACAGCAATGTACAGTTCAGCCAAAATCCGACAGAACCAGGTAGCAAATATATAAGGTTAGCTATGGTTACCTTGTCTAATACCTCTTTCACTTTGAACTCATATGTTGGTTCATCATTCACCAAAATGCTAAAAAAGGGAGTAGAAATCCATTGCTTAATCCAAGTAATTAATAACTGAGGAAAGCCAAGGGCTTTAAGAGATTGCAAAATAAAGCTCCATTTAATGGTATTAAAAGCTTTTTAAAACTCAATTTTTATTGCAAAACAAGGTTTTGAGCTCTTACTTTGGTAAATTTTGAATAATTCTCAAGCAAAAAGGATGTTGTCTCTAATGTTTTTACCTTTAATGAATGCATCTTGTGTTTGATAGATCAAATCTTGAGGTATTAATCTTAGGGATAACTTTATAAATTGTATTACAGCAAGAGAATGGCCTGAGTATTTAGGTTAAGGGACTTCCTAAACAACAAGTTGGGTCAGGGTGGGCTTATTAGGCCCAGAACTAGACCAAAAGCTTTTTAGGCCCAAGTTAGTCAAGCCCAAGCTCGAACTTGACTTAAACCGACTTGATCTAATTTTTATTCTTAAATTATAAAATAAAAAACAACACCATTTTTCACAAAATACGTCATTTTCCTTATAGTTATCGAGCTTTAGGTCGGGTCAAGCCTTAATAGTTCAAACTTGAGGCCGATCTAAGGTTTGATTAACCTAGATCTGGCTCTTTCAGGGGGAGCCAAACTTGGAACCAAATGTCATCCCTAAGACTTGGGGACTAGGAAAATGAGTTTTCTATTAAGTTGTTTAAGAAGTCTCATAGAAAGAATTCTTGGATAGTTAGATAGACTTGTTGTTTGATAAGTTGCCAAGATATTTGGAAAAGATATGTGTTTAACCCATCAAGCCCAAATGCCTTACTGGGATTGAAACTCTATGTAGCCTCTATCTCTGAGAGTTCAATTGATTTGATTAATTTCTTTGCTTGGATGTTACTAATTGGTTTAGACATAAAGGCATTTAGAGCTTGAAGGAAGTAACAAATAGAAGCCTATGATCCTAAAACACCTTGAAAGTTATTAAGAACCATGTCATTTTTTTTAACCATCCACCTTGATTCCATCATCATTGAGTAACTTGGATATTCTATTGGAATTCTTCATAAAGAGGGTTTGTTTAAAGAAGAAGGAGAAATTCCTACTACCACCCTCTAACCACTAGAACTGAGATCTTTGCTTTAGTAGGGAGCTTCTAATATCTAAAGCTCTCAATTACCAAAAGCAATTTACTTAGTCTCAATTCTTTCTAGATTACTGAGCTACAAGAAATTTCCTTTTAGCATCTTTAACATATAGAGATTTATTCATGATATGCCTCATATGTAACTGTTTAAGACTAACTCTTGATGCTTTTGAAATTTCTTGAGAGATTTGAATTATTAATGGTCCTCGAATTCCTAGCTCATCCCTTCTATAACCAAATTCTAGAATTCCTCTATCTTGGAAAGATAATTCATAAATCTAAAAAGAGAACTAGTAATAATATTGTAGGAGAAATCATAAACTTTAATAGGTATGGTGTTACAATATAGATAGTTATTGAATAAAGCTAGGATCTTAGGAAATTGTATCATCTAATGGTGGTTAACAAGATTTCTATCAAGCTTCTTTCTCATAAACCATTTCCTTTGTTGTTTATTTCTCAAAAGTGAAGCGGTGTCCCTCTTTAACTAAATCTATCATGTGAAGACTAGTTAAGTAATATCTAAAGTCATTACAAGGAAGTTTAGACCAACAATCCCCCTCAACTTAATTTGAGAAAAGTGTACAATTAAACTCTCCTAGTAGTATCTAAGTAACAAAAATGTTAGCTTCCTTATTAACAAGTTCATTCTAGAAATTTTCCTTTTGGAACCCATAATTTAAAGGAAAAAATAGGGGAGAAATAGACTTGGAGGTTATTCCATTTAAGTTTAGTGAGCATATGAATGTTGTTCATTGATTAATGAGTTAATTACCTTAAATCATTTTCAGAATAAGGACAATGACTGCTCTTTCCCTATAGTGAGCTTGATAAATAGAAAGTATTTGCATCCTTCATAATAAACCAAATTTTCTTCCATTGATCCTCCTTGAGTTTAGTTTCCAAAAGCCTAGAAAACACTGGTTTACATAAGATAAATAATTCGCAAGAACTTTCTATTTATTGGGATTATTAATACCCTACACATTTTATTGACATTTGGTGGGGGGACGAGAGATAAGGGCCCTTTAGAAGAATTATTGTTTTTGACTTTCCTACCTAATTTCCTATATGCAACAAGTAGGAATACATCAGAAGCAGATGCCCTAATGGTGTTCAAATCTAATAACTCCTTTGTAGAAGTCTCCTTAATAGATTTAAGTGCAAAATTAAAGATAGCCTTAGGAGGTGTAAGTATATAAGTAGTCTGCAAGGAGTTTATATCTTAATTATCTAATTGTTTGTGGACTAGGGCCACTAAGCAATAAGCATTCTAATCACTAGAGTTTGTAACAAGAGGAATGTTAGACATTTCCATGCTTACAGAGGTTGCATACTTTCATTCAAATTACCTAGTTTCTTAGCATTAGCAGTTACATAATGGGAGCTTATAGAAGCAAGATCATCTTTTGTCGATCCATCATTGAGACTATATGGCACTTTAGTAGTTAGAAGGATAGGAGCCACAACCATAAAGTTAGCGCCAAAATTAACCTCAACTGTGAAAGAGCTTGGTTTAGACTTGAGAGGTTCCATCCCCACAAGTTCTACATAGTCCCCTTTAGGTTATAATTTACTTATCTTTCTCCATTCGTTACTTTATGTGCAGGAGTAGGTTTCTAATGATGACAGACATAGATCACTTCTTCAACCAACATTCATGTTCATTCAGGTGTAGTATTGGTAATTCATCATGTAGGTTTAAGACATTTCAATTTGGACATATAAGCATGCAAATCAAATCCTCTTCAATGAAGTTGTGTACTCATCCATGCATAAAGGTTACCTAATGTAAGATAACTTAGTCCAATTGTGGATCAATATTCCAATGAAACATCATGAATATTGATCCATAGTAGGCTATGCTTAAGCTTCATTTGCTTCAACTTAATACTAAGTGACCACCTTTGGATGAAAATTGGCATATCATTCATATGCCAAGAACCAGCCTCTACCACCTTGTCAGCTTCATCTAATGATCTAAAATTGAAGATAAATAGACCTTGAAGGTTGATGAGAGTTTCCAACAATCCTAATTTACTCATTGAAAATTGCCACATAAAGGTATAGCCAGATATGTAGGCCTTTGGATAAAGAAAAAACCAACCATGTAATCATTTCATTTAGAGGCTCCTTATGATAACTCCTCTTTCAAATGTGCGGGACATATTACTAGTATTTAAGCACACAATTAATAACGAGCTTGAAATGGAAGTTGATAAATATTTAGAATGAAAAGGATTTGAAATATCATTCTAAAAATGAAAAGAAATAAGGCAAAAACCAACATAGTAAGTAAAAGGGCAACTTAGTAAGTAAAAAGACCAAAGTGCCCTTACTAGATTAGAGGCTGAAACAAATTTGGAATACCAAAAAGACAAGGAAATAAAGCACCAAAGCACTCCATAGCAACTCAAAAGAACACCAGAATGCCAACAGCAAACAACAAACTTAATAGGAATGAATAAAGAAACAACAAAGACCAACATTTTCTATATATATATAAAAAAGGAACATTTTCTAAGCCAAAGCTTGATACTATAGACAAGTAGAAAATTAGAGCTTCTAATATAATTGATAGCCATTTTTTTCTTCATTATTGAGTCCATTTTTGGTTTCATCGTGAACTATAAAGCATGGTCATTTTGAAAGCACTCACGAAATTCTTACTTTCATTTTGCTTTGCTACTAAAGTTTTCAAGCTAATTCAAATAAACGAAAATGGTTCTACCAATTAGTACTTGATAAATTGCTATTCGGCGTGTTAGAAGTTAATAACAAATATTAAAGGCATTCAAGGATATGGTTGATCTTATTTTCATAGCATGTCCTTATTAAAAACAAATACAAGTAAAAATAAAATTTTAAAAATTATTCACCACCCCACAGATCCAAACTATGCTTATCAACTTTTGAAGCAATGCAACTTGAGCATTCGCACGTTGGTGAATAAAACACATTACATAGCTAAACTAATCCCAGAAATCTTCCCTTAGATTGAAAGTGTTCGCGGTAAGACAATTAACGTTAAAGTTTTACTTCCAACAAAAGCAGTCTTGGTGGAACTTCCAAGCTTGCATACTTAAACAACAATAGCATATTGAAGCAGTTCTCGCTAGAATAGTTACCTGACGATCCTTCAAAGGATGAAAATCAATCATCAACCGCAAACATTACACTTAGAAAGCATCCAAAAGCATACGACCATCCCTCTACATTGCTACAGCCTAGCCTAATGGGTTAAGACATTTTTACATGCAAACCAGTAATTGCTACACAATCCTACCATATGTCGGACAGAGGGCATATACCTCCTCACATGACAAGACCAGAGAACTACTGGACAGAGACAAATGACATTGCTCGCCTAAAATCTAATGAATTCAAACCAACATCGGGGAAGCGCTGCCCATTTGGTAAAATCAATCCACCATCTTTAGGCATAATGACCTGTAATTGGCCACTATTAAGACCACCTTCACCAGTTTTGGTAGAAGAAATTTCTTTCATTTTCTTCACGTATTTGAAAAACTCAGCAACTTGCCGCGCATAGCTTGAACAAAAAGATAATAAATAAATTAGAAATGTAGAACAAATGCCTAACTTATTGTAAAGTTGGACACAGTAAATCATGTGCCAATAAAGAGGGCGATACATGAAATCCCATGCATATTAGAACACTATCATGCTCCCAAAAATTAATGATAATTATAAGTTTGTATAGAAGATAAGATATCAGATTATTACTGCTCCTTCGCTTCAATATCTCTACTCAAATCAATGTTGGCTTCACAGTCGAGAACCAAAGCAGGAACCTGATTCATCAAGAAAGTTAGGCCCAGATGTATTCGGAAGAATGTGAAGCTTCGAACAAGAAAGAAGCTTTACCTTTTGGATACTTGAATGCATGTGATCACCTTCCAAATTAAATACCTTGTCTCTTATATCAGCATGCAAAGTACTGTCCAAACATAATGGTGGTTTATGGACTGATAATACCCCGTGATTACCACTCTGGAAAGGGAAAAGCCAGCTCTCATGCTTTTCATGCAGGTCACGGAGATAGTCCAAGGAGACTCCACCCTCTTCTGCTCTCTTCCTAAGCTTCAGTCTCTGGTGACAAGTATCAGGACTTGCTCTAAGATAGATGAACCCATCAGGGATGAGCCCAGGTAAAACAGAAACAACAGGATCAAACCATGAATCGTAAATACTGATCTCCATTTCATTCATCCACTTTGCTTCATGCACAGCTCGTACAAAGACCTTCAATAAGCAACAACAAGATTGAAATGCATCAGCCTTGAAACTCTAAAACCCAGGTCATGTTCCTCTTGGGTTGTATGAACCAAACAAATAGGAACTGCACCATTTTGCAACAAGTTTTATCATCAAACATGATCTAGTAGCAAAAACGATTCCAGTATTCTTATTCCTACTTCAATTTTCAATAGAAAATTAAAATATGGATATGCATTATTCTCTTGAATCATCAAAAGAATTAATTGAAATAAACAATTTTTTATTTTTAAATTGGGAAATGACATCAAAATAAAGGGCACTCACCATTCTGTCACTAAAAACACTCCTCTCCATCAACCTTAGAGGCTTCACTCCACCAGATGATTCCCTTTCCTGCATTACCCTCGTGACAAAAACATAATTTTGAAAGGTGTAGGCATACCTCTCTGGCTCAGCATAGAATGCATCAAGTATATTAAAGTGGTCAGGTCCAATATCTTGCCACTTATCAATGGGCTCTGGTACCACCTCAACAAGATCTCTTAGTTCAATTGTATCACTCACAATCTTCTGGAGGAATGTGGTCTTTCCAACGCTGATGTTCCCCTCAACACAAAATGTAATTCGCTTCTTAAGTGCAGGCTTCACATCTGAGTTTAAATCCTTCAACTCCTCATCTACACTCTCTTTGATAAAAGTTGTTATGCTCTCAGCATGGTTCCTGTGAATTATTCCCACAGAACTCTGCAGATACTCCACCATCGTCTCATTTGACTTTCCAAGAAACTGCAGTTGGTGCACAAAAATCCCTGTTAGTATGCAATTTGAGAATTCTCGGATAACGGGCACCAGAACTTCAGAACTTTCTAGGCTAACAGAGAGCCCAAGCCCAAAACAAACATGTGCTCATACTCGAGAAACCCTTGCTGCAGTCAGAAATGTCATAAACAACCATATGCAACCTTAAAAATCAAGCAATCGGGAACGAAAACTGAAAAGAGAATAATGGCTACAACCACCAAAATAGGAAATCAGAGAAACTATACTTTTAACTACAATTGCACGTATACCTTTTCCTTGTAAAATTGTTTAAGCTCGGCCATTCCTCGAAACCCTTTCTCCACAAGCTTTCTCAAGTTCTTGGGCCCCACCCCCGGAATCGTTAACAAATCAGCATTACTAATCACCTCACTCGACGCTCTCTGCCTCCTATTCAACTTATTCCCCTTCTCCTTCTCGCCTTCAGAGCTCTTCAGCCCCTCCACAGCCGCCGTCGCAGAACTATCTGTCCCCGTCGTGGTCACAGAGCCATCTGCCCCCGCCGCCGTCTGGTACCACACAGGTCGTCCCATGGTCCAGGCCCTCATAGGCGATTTTGGGGTTGTTCCAGTGACATTGTTGATGGAAATCGCGCAGCGGCATGAACCATAATTCAGGGAAGAGAACCAAGAAGAGACAGACGTAGGAGCGTTGGCCGTTTTGGAGACAAGGCCAGCACCACCGGGAAAAGCTGGGGTGGAAGCCGGCATTGAAAGAGAGTGAAAGGGTTTAAGAGAGTAACAGAGAAAAGGAGTTGTTTTGGGACAAGAGCGAAAGGCAAGAGACAGAGATGAAAAAGCGGAGGTGGGTTTGGTCTTAAAGCTTGAACTAACACAACCAGAGAAGGAAGGCTTAGTAGGGGTTCGCTGGAGCAGCTTCTGCATCATCGAAAACAAGCATTTCACTTGGTCTAACAAAGATATTTGTCTACACTATACAGTTACCTTACTTTGGCAGAGGCGGGAAAGTGGGAACATTCAACAGGGTAAGGGGGTTTTGGAGAGGAAAAAAAAGACATGATTTTTGAAAATGGGTAGTTTGTTTGTTAAGAGAAGAGAGAAAGGGCAACTAGGGTTTCTTGAGGACTTTCGTCTTTTGGCATGATATGAATATGATGCCAAAATTAACACAAGGGGGGAAGTACGTATTGACGGAACTACTAAAGAAACACACGAGAACATTACCCATCATCACTTTTGTTCTATTATCTACAGGTGACATCTTTATGTCTGAATTATATGGATCGTCAGATTTGTATAGTTTCCAATCCCATTATGTTGCGAATTGTTTCCGTTTCCTTGGACATTGTATTTTTTTAGTTTATAACCTTTACTCGATCGTTTTAGTTATAATTTAGTGATAAATTATTTAAAAGATATATTTATTTTGTACATGTTTAAATGTAAATGGTAAAGTTCATAAAATAATTATACATTGTAAATAAAATTATAATAAGATTATAATTATGATATTCATATTTCATTTATGTAATATTTCTAAATGTTCCTAGGCATTATTATGTTAAGATTGAACGTTAATAAAACGGAAAAAGACTAGACACGCTTTGTTTTTCCTTATGAAAAAGTAATCGATCTCATAAAGCAAAGATAGACATCTTAAACAAACGCGTGTGGGTCTTCTGTAGAAACAAGTTCTTCGAATGCACTTCGATATGAGAAATCCATTTGGAACATTACTTGATGCCTATGTAAATTCTCATCAGAATGATTGTATAAATGATCCTTTGACTTGAGGTCATCAAAGTTATCTTGTATGAAGATTGTTATGTTTTGATACTACTCGTGATCTATTTTATCAAAAGTCGTTTAAACGGTAGTCATTAGATGTAGCATGAACTATATGGAAATAATTGAATGATTAAGATATTATTAATCACCCTAAAGCAAATAGGGAGAATGTTCTGTTGTTCTCGATTAAGTGCCTGTTTGGAATAGCTTTTGGAGACCCCAAAAGCACTTTTATCTACAGCAAAAGCTATTTTAAAGAAAAAGTGAGTGTTTGGTAAAAAATTTCAAAAGTGCTTTTACAATAGAAACAACTTTTTTAAAAGCCAAAATACAGTTTTTTTAAAAGCTAAAATTCGAAGCTTTCAAAAAAAGCTCCAAATTTTAGCTTTTTCGGGTAGACCCTTTGCGTCATTTCTGTAAACATTTCACAACTCTTTCTTTTGCACGACTCTTTGGTCTCTTGAGCGTCTCTTTGGTTTCTATTCACAGCTCTTTCTTGAACGTTCTTCTCCTTCTTTTGTTCCTCACCAACTCACTAACTATCTTCTCCACTCACAGGTTAGATTTTGATGTTCGTTTCTTTCCTTTCTTCTTTAATCGACGTCTGCGTTAAAGCAGACAAGGGACGTCTGCGTTAACACAGACGAAGGTCTGCGTAACGAACGCAGACCGTCTGCGTTGGTTACGCAGACGTGTCATCTGCGTAACAACGCAGAAGCAGACGACGTCTGCGTTGTTACGCAGACGACAGGTCTCGTCTACGTAACAACGCAGATGTCTACGTAACAAGTGGAAATCTATTTGTATATGATATGCTTGTAGGTGCAGTCCCAACTCTAGTTGTATATGGTATGCATGTGGAAATCTATTAAAGAAGCTTAAAGGCCAAGTGTTTGTTTGGGTTATCACTTAACAATACCAAGATCGTGAAGAACTATTTATATATAAAACACATTTGTGGACGCAGCGATTTTTATTTTATGTTATTTCTGAAATGCTTAACTTATAATAGAAATGTAAACATGATTAACTTATAACAGAAATGCTTGAATTTTTGCTTGATGTGAAATATTGAGCTTGAAATCGTTTGCAATTGTACATTTTAATTGTAGTCTTTGGTTGTCAATTTTAATAGTAGCGCTTATATGTAGTCTTTTGTCTTTTGGTTATCAATTAATTTTATGTAATAACACTTGTGATTTCATATTGTCCAAAGATCAACATTGGAAGCGAAAAGGAAAAGGAGAGGTGCTACTTGTCACGATTGAGGTATTTTTTGTCTTTTAAATTTTCGAAATTTAGCATATGTTAGTATATTGGTTTACATATTGATTTAGAATGCGTAAAACTTCTGGTTGTGTGGTCTTCTTATACTTGCTTAAATAATTGTTATATGCAGTGGGGATTTTTTTTTTGATAGAAAATGTCAATACCAAGCCAAGATATCCAAGGTGGGGATAAATTGAAAAAAAGGATTAAAGCGGAGTGGAATGATAGAACTCTTGAAATTTTAATCAAAATTTTTGTAGAAGAGACATTAGCTGGAAATCAACCAAATGGTCACTTTAATAAGATTGGATGGAAAAATATAGGTTCAAAGTTTGCTCATGAAACTAAGAAGAACTATGAATACAAACAATTTAAGAATAAATGAGATGGATTGAAAAAGGATTGGCAGCTTTGGACAAATTTAGTAGGTAAGGAAACTGAACTCGGATGGGATCCTACTAATCAAACTATTGATGCAAGTGACGAATGGTGGGAAAAGAAATTGAAGGTAAGCATTTAAGCTTTAGATTTATATTGTTATAATGTTACTTGATAGTTTAATAACTTAAACAATATTATTATAGGAAAATCCTGAGGCAGCCAAATTTCGAACTAAAGGTTTGAAACATATTGAACAGCTGAATATATTATTTAAAGATGTTGCAGCTACAGGAGAAGGAGCTTGGGCACCTTCTTCAGGTTTTGTACCAAATGATGCTAATGTGGCGTGTAGAGAAAGCCTAGTTGATATTAATCTTGACGATGACCTTTCTGAAGGCTTTGCTGTCAATCCAGAAATTGAAAATATTCATAATGAGATTGGTTCATCAACTCCAGCTCTAGGAACCTCTACAAAAGAAAAGGGAAAAAAAAAGAAAGAAAAATGATACTAGAATGGAAAAGTTAAATCAAAATTTGGACCGCATATGTGATGCAATACAAATTAGAACTTCAATGAGCTCTATTAAAAGAGATGAATCTGGTTATAGCATTGCTGAGGCGTTGAACATCTTACGAAGTATAAATGAAATAGAAAAGAGAAGTGAACTGTTTATGTTGGCTACCAAATTATTTTTTAAGAAGGAAAATAGAGAAATGTTTATTGAGCTTAAGGAAGTTGAGCTTCAAATCGATTGGCTCAAGACAATGAAATGATTGTGGTTTTTGTAATAAATTAGACATATCTTTGGTTACTAATATTGGACTATTTGTAATGTGTTGTTTTAGATTTTGCTACTATTAATGTGTTATATTGGATTTTTGTTTGGTGAATTTTGTTGTAATGAATTAAATTGTTCTTTATTATTATTGTGTTATGATTATTGCTATGTTATCATGTTATACAATAAGCTTATTATTTATCTTTTATATATTTTGATCTGATGTCATCTTCGATAATGATTATGAGAATGATCATGAAAATAATGAAGAGATTGAAGTAGAAATTTTGCAATTGGTTCAAATTGAGTTGCTGATGGCCGTAGACCATCATAAATATTATATGAAAAACCATGTAGAACATCCTCTCACATTTGGATGGATGTTTGTAATGGAGTTGCTTAATGGTCATAAAGATAGATGTCATCAACAATTGAGAATGGAGAGGGATGTGTTTATCAAATTATGTAAATTGTTGAATGAGTCATATGGATTAAAGAAAGGTACAGAAGTTACAATAGAAGAGGCTGTGGCTATGTTTTTGATCACTTTAGGTCATGGACTTTGCAATAGAATGGTTCAAGAAAGATTTCAACATTCAGGTGAAACAATTTCTAGATGGTTTGGAATAGTATTGGAGGCTGTTTCACGTATGTCGATTGATTTCATCAAACCAAAAGATTCAACTTTTAGAGAAATTCCAAGAAAAATTAAAGATGATAGAAGGTACTGGCCTTATTTTAAAGAATGTATTGGAGCAATTGATGGAACACATATACCAGTTGTCGTTCCAAGGTCCAATCAAATAAAATATATTGGGAAAAAAGGCATTCCTACGCAAAATGTAATGGCTGTATGTGATTTTGATATGTGTTTCACTTTTGCTTGGGCTGATTGGGAAGGCACAGCACATGATGCTCGAATTTTTATGGAGGCTTTGCACAATGGTAGCTTACACTTCCCTCATCCACCTAGAGGTTTGTGACGGATAACTTAATATTTTTTTATTTATTCTTAATAATTAAATGCTTCTTTATTTATTTATTTTTTAATTTGGAATGTAGGAAAATATTATTTGGTAAATGCAGGATATCCTTACATGCAAGGTTATTTAGGACCATACAAAGGTGAAAGGTATCATCTTCCTAATTTTCGACGTGCCGGTCAACCAAGAGGAAAAAAAGAAATATTCAATCATGCACATTCTTCTTTAAGATGCACAATCGAAAGAACATTTGGCGTTTGAAAAAATAGGTGGAAAATTTTACGTCAAATGCCAAGTTTTCCTTTTCCAAAACAAGTTAAAATTGTGATTGCTTCAATGGCCATTCACAATTTTATAAAGTTAAATGCTTAAAAGGATGAAAAGTTTTCTCCCTATGATGAAGATGATGAATTACTTCCTATAAATGAAGAAAACAATGAAAATGAAGACGTTGAAGAAAATCATTTAGATGAGCCACAAAATAACGAGATGAATGATGCGATGGAACATATTGCAAATCTTCTTGTATTGCGATAAAATGCATAGTTTATTATGCATTTAACTATTTCAACTTGAATATTTATTTTGGGATTATAATATTATTTAACTTTTTTTACATGTTTTAATATTTATTTTTCATATTAATTTTATTTCCTATAAGAAAATGAAACATCTCTTTAAATTATTTCCTACAAGATGGTTATCTAAAATTTCTTACAATATGGTACTTTGCATATTGTTTAGTATACTTTAAAAATTATTTAGCATAAATAACTTTATTATAAAATAAAATACAGTTAAAATTAATAAAAGTGTTTTTTTATTTTTATGTTGCCAAACAGTCTACTGTATGAAGTTCTTTTAAAAAAGCTGTTTTTTTAATTCACAGCCAAACAGTCAACTGGCTTTTATAAAAAGCTCTTCTCAGAAAAGCTCTACTGACAAAAGCTCTACTGATAAAAGCTCTACTGATAAAAGCTCAACCAAACGGACCCTAATATTAATTCAAAAAATCCTTGATCAAGGTGAAATGATATTTTGTAAACAGTTTACAAATATCATTAATTGAATCAATAGTTAATGACGGAGAGTAAATATAATTGAACTTAAAATAGAGTAGACATTAATTTCATGTTCTATGTCTAATTGGAACATTAGTTGATGAAAGGATTAAATTATACGAAATCATGCACGAAAAGGTTAGTCAAAACAACTTTGACATTCCTAAATATTTGGGTGATCATGATGCGTTGCTAGACTCCAATCTTGATCTATGATTATAAATTGTTTAATTGGAGAATTAAAGATAAATTAAAAGGATTTTTAAGTTTTAATTTATCTTTAATTCTAATTATGAATTATAATTACAATTTATAATCATTACCAACATATCTGGGAACCTAATGGGTCTCACGTATAGCATGAGTTGGAGAGAGCAAAGTTGATTTAATCAAGTTGGACTTGATTATAAAGTTTGAAAAACTTTATGATTATATATGAGATATTTAATAAATAAGGATCAATATAAAATATTGAATCTTATTTAAGCATAAAAGTTTAATTGAAATTAAAATTTAATTTTAATTAAATTACTAAAACGTCCAAAGCTTATTATAAATAGGCTTGATTCTATGGAGCTAGCATTTCATACTTAACCTTATCTATAAAAGTTATAGAGTTCTTTCAACCTATTCTGTGGATATCGTTAGAGGTCGGACACTTGTGCGGCTACGGTGGTTGAGATGAATCAGTTTCGGAAACAGTTCGAGGGATGCAACAAGGTAAAAATTAAGCTTCAAAATAAGACAGGAATTAAATTTTCGCTTTATTTTGATTCATGTTAATCATTTTATAGAATTAAATAGATCTTGATTTTTGGAAAATCAAAAGCCACGAAAAAGTTTCATAATTATTCTGTTGTAGTTCGGATCAGATCCCGACCTGATTTCCCAATAGTGATATCAGAACGAGTTTTTAATTCTATAATTTGATTAAAATTTTTATTGTTATTGATGATGAATTTTGGAATTGAAATTGTTTAAGTGTTAAACAATTTATTAAACAATAGAAACTCAAGATATTTACGAATTTCGTTGAATTTCGCATATGTGGCTATTTGTTTTTTTTTTTGAAAAACTCGATGGATTTTGGGTTTGTTTGCTGTGAACTACCTCATTATTTAGAAATAATTTTTGGGACTTTGTTTTTTGAAATCCCGAAGCCTAGAACTCAAGAATCTGAAAGAAAATATAGGAGACTCTAACTCTTCTCTTCAAGGCCAAAGTGCTTAAACTAGAGTTTTGAGATCCGTACCGTATCAGCCGGAAGGTACCATACCAGTCAGATAACGGTACGGTGGAACCTAACCTTAGTACCGGCCAGTACTGGGGTTTTCTGTTGGGTACCGACTGGTACCCAACATACCGAAAAATATCGGTCAGATTCAAAAAAATTAAAAAGTCGAAGGACCTTTTTGCAAATTTGAATTTTTTTAACCTAAACCTAACCCACCCCCTGACCCTCGACTACTACCGCCTCTCTCTCAACTCTCAAGTCTCACCCTCTCTCTCTCGCTCTCTCGCTCTCACCTCTCTCTCGCCACCGTCTGGGTCGTCTCATCACCGCCACCGCTTCCTCCCTTCTCCGGTTGTCTCCTCCGGCCCTCCCTAGTGCTTGTATCACTCTTCTCCTCGCCTCATCCTTGTCGGAGTCGCGATCTGGGTTTGCGTTTGGCGTCCTTCTAAGATCCACTACACCACCGCAACACCACAAGGTCCACAATACGTTGTCGCTGCACCACCAAGTCACCAACCCCCTAACGCATATGTTAAGATGGACAGTCGGAAAACCCGAAGCCATAACCCGAAAAGCAAAGACCTGACGGTTTCAAAAAAATTTTGGGGTCTATTGATTGTGTTTTTGTTGATCTGTTCTCTTCTCTGTTGTTAGGTGTTTCCAAAAATTGCTAATAAATCGTAAATGTAAATTACAATTTTTTTTTGTTGCGGATTGGATTAGATTTGGATTTATGTAATTGTGTTGATGAATTTAAGAGTTAGCTTGGCTGTCGGTGGGTGGAGGTAGAAGTTGCTATCACGGGTTTGGATTAATGATTGTTTTGTTTTGGAATTGTTTTGGAATGAAATTTCTTACAGTGGATTTGTGTGTATGTGAAGTAAATTGGTTTGAATTTGATTTTGGAATGGAATTGTTAAAGTTGAAATTGCTGGCTTGAATACCGTGGGGTTTTTGTTATTTTATTATGAATTTCTGATATGAAAATTAGAATTGGAATTGAAAATGGAATTATAAAATAGGGTTAATATGTAATTAATTAATTATGTATTATGCACGACTGATTATTAAAATTGAAAGTTGATAATGAACATTTAAACCTAAATGTAAAATTAATAATCAAATGTGAAATTGATAATCAAATGTAAAATTGATAATTAAATGTGAAATTGTAAAATTGATAATCAAATTTTGTAAAATTTTAAAACTTAAATCATTAATTGATACATTGTTAATATTTGTGAAATGGTAATTTATTTTAATATTTGGTATTGAATTTACTCATTTAGGAAAAAGCTTGGTTGAGTATAAAAAAGTGATGTAATGAATGTATCCAAAAGAACTTTTGTTGTCAAATTGTGAATATGTTGTAGACTTGAGATTCCATTCATTTATACTTACATTTATTAATGTCAATTAAAATTTGTAAAAGCAACATATATATTTAAGAACGAAATATGAAATTGTGTATATAATATTATGGCTTGCTAGAAATGAAAAGCGATTCAAAGTTTAAATAAGAAAAATTTCAAAAAATTATATCCTTCAACTTGATCTCATGTTATGATTAAATCTTTCAACTTGATGATCATGTTATGAATATATGTGTATGAACAATTGTATAAGATATGTCATGCATTATTTGCCAATTATGTAAATCATATCATACCTTTCAACTTGATCCTCATTTTCAAACTTTGAATTGAAATTGTTGGAAATGGAATTGAAAATTGTTTGAAATTGTTGGAAATTCAATTGGAATTATGAATATAAATGGAAATGAAATTATGATTGCTTTGTGATTGTTGGAATTAGAAATTGTTGTAAATGGAAGGAAATGGAAAGAGAATTGTGATTGTTTTGTGATTATTGGAAATGGAAATAGAAATGAAATTATAATTATTTTGTGATTGTTGAAATTAGAAATTGAAGGAAATGAAAATAAAAATAGAATTATGATTGTTTTGTGATTGTTGGAACTGGAAATAGTTGTAAATGGCTGGAAATGGAAATGGAATTATGATAACTTTATGATTGTTGTAATTTGGAATTGTTGTAAATGGAAATGGAATTATAATTGTTTTGTGATTGTTGGAATTGGAAATTGTTTTAAATAGAAGGAAATGGAAATAAAATTATGATTGCTTTGTGATTGTTAGAATTGAAAACTGATGTAAATGGAAATGGAATTATGATTGTTTTGTGATTGTTGGGATTAGAAATTGTTGGTTATTGTTGGAATGGAAATGGAATTATGAATGTTTTATGATTGTTGAAATTAGAAATTGTTGTGCATGGAAGGAAATGAAAATAAAATTATAATTGTTTTGTGATTGTTAGAATTGAAAATTGTTGTAAATGAAAATAGAATTATGATTGTTTTGTAATTGTTGGGATTGAAAATTGTTGGTTATTGTTGGAATGGAAATGGAATTATGAATGTTTTGTGATTGTTGGAATTGGAAATTGTTGTAAATGGAAGGAAATGGAAATAAAATTATGATTTTTCTGTGATTGTTATAATTGGAAATTATTGTAAATGGGAAAGGAATTATGATTATTTTGTGATTGTTGGAAATTGATGGTTATTGTTAGAATGAAAATGGAATTATGAATGTTTTGTGATTATTGAATTGGAAATTGTTATAAATAGAAGGAAATGAAAATAAAATTATGATTATTTTGTGATTGTTAGAATTAAAAATTGTTGTAAATGAAAATAAAATTATGATTGTTTTGTGATTGTTGGGATTGGAAATTATTGGTTATTGTTGGAATGGAAATGGAATCATGAATATTTTGTGATTGTTGGAATTATAAATTGTTATAAATGGAAGGAAATGAAAATGACATTATGATTTTTTGTAATTGTTAAAATTGCAAATTGTTGGAGCATGTTTTGTGTTACTTATTATATATGTTGAATATTTTGAATTGTTAGCTTTTGACTTACACAGAATGAGTTATATTATATAAGATGGATATGCATATTGTCATTGTGTACTAAAATTATGTGTTATTTTTTTGTGTACAGATAAATGGAAGGAAGTTCAAATACTCCTCATCAACCTATTTTAGGAAGATATAGTGATCCAGCTTGGGTTAACGCTAGTATAGTTCCCGGTCAAAAGAATTATATTATTTGCTTGTTTTGTAACAAGCATTTGAAAGGTAAAGGAATCACCCGATTGAAAAGATATTTAGCTGGAGTTAAAGGTGATGTGGAAGCGTGTAAAAAGTAAGTCATGATGTGAAGCGACAAATGAAAACATTGCTTGATGAACATCAATTTGAGAAAGATAGAAGGGAAAGATTGAATTTTAAAATTGGTAGTGGAAGTTTATTTTCTGGTTTCCCTGGTAATTATGGAAATGTTGAAGGTGAAAGTGGTAGTGGTGCTGGTAATGTTCCATCTCAAGATCATAAAGAATCTGATGTGACGAAGAGAAGAAGGCAGGTGACAAGTTTCTTTATACCACGAACAACTCCTGGACCCCAACCTTCAATTCGTAGTGTAATGCAATCAAGATATGCGACTCACAATGTCAATATGGTAGTAGCTAGATGGTGGTATGATACAGGTTCATCATTCAATGCTTCTCAGTCTTATTATTATCAACCTATGATAGATGCAATAGCCTCTTATGGTCCAAGATACAAAGGGTCATCGATTGATGACTTAAGAGGTAAAATTTTGAGTTGTGATGTTTCTAAAATTAGAAATTATTTGACTGAAAGAAAAGTGAGTTGGAGTACTTATGGATGTTCAATTATGTGTGATGGTTGGACAAATAGGAGACAAGAGCCTATTATAAATTTTTTGATTTATTCTTCAAATGACTCTATGTTTTTGAAATCTATTGATGCATCTGGTCTTATTAAAAATGCTGAGACTTTGTTTGGGATATTTGATGAAATTGTGAATGAAGTAGCACTACAACAAAAATGACATATAGGAACACTAGATAGTAATACTTTTGACAATATGTTATAAAATACCTATCTACTGTAACATTATATCTTAAAATGTTATGATTCTTAATTCATAAGTAACACTTTATGATTTTGTAACATATAATTTATCAATGATAACAAATTTTTAAGTGTTACTAAACATTATAAAAGGTTACTATTTTAAGATGTTACAAAAGTGATGTAAAATAATGACACTTTATATGAGTTATTTTAATAATAAATTTATAACACTTTATATGAGTTATCTTAATATCATAAAATAATAACAATTGATTTGAGTTACCTTAGTAATGTAAAATAATAACGTTTGATATAAGTTACCTAGTAAATGTAAAATAATAACACTTTACAAAAGTTACCATAATAGTGTATTATAATAACATTATGTATGAGTTACTTTATTAATAAAATAATAACAATTTATATGAGTTATCTTAGTTATGTAAATAAATAATACTTTATATAAGTTACGTTAGTGATGTAAATCAATAACATTTTATATGAGTTACTTTAGTAAATGTAAAATAATAACACTTTAGAAAGGTTATCATAATAGTATATTATAATAACATATGTATGAGTTATCTTATTTATGTAAATTAATAACAATTTATATAAGTTACATTAGTAATATAGATCAATAACACTTTATATAAGTTACTTTAGTAAATGTAAAATAATAACACTCTAGAAAAGTTATTATAATAGTGTATTATAATAACATTATATATGAGTTACTTTATTAATAAAATAATAACAATTTATATGAGTTATCTTAGTTATGTAAATTAATAACACTTTATATAAGTTATGTTAGTAATGTAAATCAATAACACTTTATATGAGTTACTTTAATAAATATAAAATAATAATACTTTAGAAAAGTTATCATAACACTACAAGAGTTAAGACATTTAGTGACAATTTTTTTGTGGCTAACTATTGTTTCGTCACAAATACAAGGTTTTTTGTAACAAGATAATTGATTGACACTATTGTTTGGATTAACTGTGATGATTTATTTTTGTCACTAATACAATAATAATTGTGACAATTTAGTATCTTTCACAACTAAGTTGTTACTATTAATATATTAATAGTGCTAAATTTTCTTTTATCACTAAGTTTTGTCATTAAAAGTCTATGCAATTTGGCGCCAAAATAATTTTGGCAGGAATAAATTGTAATTGTGACAAAATATATGTTAGTAACTAATATTTTCTATTTGTTGTGACAAAATATAGTTTGGTTACTAATATTTTTTTTCTGTTTATTACGAAACGGTAAATCGTCACACAATATTTTACTTGTTGTGACAAAAAAATTTATTAATAAATATTCAATTAATTAGTGTCTACTTCATATTGTCATAATAACCGAACTATAACTACGGTCACAACTATTCGTAATTTAGTGACAATTTTTTGTGACTAACTATTTTTGTCATCATAAATACGATATTTTTTAGTGCCAAGATAATTGATTGACACTAGTGTTTGGATTACCTGTGATGATTTATATTTTTGTCACTAATACAATGGTAATTGTGACAATTTAGTATCTTTCACAGTTAAATTGTCACTATTAATATGTTAATAATGTTAACTTTTATTTTATCACTATAAGTTTTTCACTAAAAGCCTATGAAATTTGGCACCAAGATAATTTTGGAGGAATTAATTATAATTGTGACAAAACATATATTGGTAACTAATATTTTACTTGTTGTGATTTAAAACTTTTGTCAATAAATATTCAATTAATGTTAATAATTTATTTAATTTATTTTTTTGTTTATGTTTTCTTTCAAATAAAAACAAAAACCTATTTGGTTGTTAGTGTTAATGTAGTTGTATTTTTATTACTGATAATAATTACATTTTAGGTAAAACTTAAAGATAAATTATTTTAATTAAATAAATTTATTTAATAGCTTATATAATATTTATTAATAAATTATTAATAAAATTATGTTATTTTAATGCAATAAATACTTTAAAATTAACATTTTATTTATAAATTAATATTTATTTGAAATCTATTTTAATTATTAAATCAAATTTTATTTGAATATTTATATATTTTGAATTTAATTATATATAATTTAAATATAAAATTAAATAAAATTCAATTATTCATAATTTTATTAATAATTAATTTTAATTTATTAAATATATAAATATAATGTTGAATTAAATTATTCATAATCTTTATTAAAAATTAAAAGCAATCGATGTTGATTATTTGCGGGGTTTATTAAGGGTGCCAACAAGGGATTTCAGGTCGATGATAATGGTTGGAGTATACAACGGCAAATCAATGCACATCCTCATCAATAATAGAAACATCACAACTTGCTAAGGACGCCGCTCTTCATTTCTGGTCTCGTCGTTTCATTGAGTGCCTGGAGGTGTTGCATCCGCTCAAGCAAATAAAGAAAGACGATCCGAAAGTAAGTATAGAAACTTCATATGCATTTTGTTTTTCTGTGCGGTTTTGTTCTTAGGTGTTGTGTCTTTGCTGCTGTTGCTATGGGGTCGTCTCCTTCTGCATATGTTCCTTTGTACGATGATGCTAGGACCAGATTCAAGCACCAGAGTCTTTTGCAGGACTTTGAAGAGTTGTACAAGGTAAAGGGTTTTCTGGGTTTTGGTTTCTTGGAATTTCTTTTTATGAGATTTTGGTTAGATCTACTGTGTTGAATTTAAGTTTGGATCTTTCTTTTTTTTTGTTGTTGATTTAACAAGATTTGAACTTTTTTTTTACCATATCGTTTGTAAATTTAAAGGCCTGAAATAGACCTTTTAGGTTACAGTTTCCTGTTCGTGTTTTATAATTCATGGACGTGGGGTTTGTTTGATTATGAATGAATAGCTGCTAGAACCCACATGAAAAGCAAATGAATTATCGTTCCCTTCGGTATCATATTAATGCTTTAGAGAAGAAGACCTGTTAAGAAAGTTTATTTCTTACTTCTGGTCATTTTCCTATGTTTCTTTATCCTTTGTGAAGGCGTTGTAGACTCTGTTATTTGCCTTTTCAATCATCAAATTGATAATTAGCCTTCTATTCCTTAGTTCCTCACGGATTAGAACCTTAGCCTTAAGTTTGATTTGTGATCTTGGGGGTTTTATCTATAGAGCCTGACCTCTACCGCCATCACTCCAGGTATTGTCCTCTTTGGCATTTGTGTGAGTCACGACTCGAACACAAGACCTCAAGGTTTTGTTACACTTTAAGTGCACGCCTCTTACCATTGAGCTAATTAGCTCAATGGTAAGAGGCATGCACTTAAAGTGCAACAAAACCTTGAGGTCTTGTGTTCGAGTTATGACTCACACAAGTGTCAAAGAGGACAATACCTGGAGTGATAGCGATAGAGGCCGGGCTCTATATTAAAAAGGCGCTGACTCAATGGTAAGAGGCGTGTACTTCCTAATGTAGCGCCCCCTTACCGTAGGGTACGCACCGGAACGTCCGTAGGTCATTCTGATACATAACCTATGATGAGGGTGTACTACGAACGATCAATTATAAAATCCACATGGCATCAATAACATAAAACTGTAATGACAAACTTCACTAAATTTTTAAAACTGAAATACTTCTTATTTCATTTCTTAAAAACCATAAATACACGATTTTGTCTTAATTACATACTGTACACATCCAAAAGGAACTGAAATAACTCCTAACTAGGTCATTCCCAAAAGATCCTAGCTGACCGACCTGTGAGCCATACTTCTCTTGCCCGCGCTCACACAGCAGGAAAAGTCTTGCTAACTGAAGCTAAGAGTCTACAATCACTGTCCTGAAAAATAAAATGCAATGTTGGGTGAGTTTGCGAACTCAATGAGAAACCATCATCGATGGTTCACCCAATTCATGCATTCCGCAAGATTGCGTACAAATCAACACAATAACACATTCAGAATAGCAATCAGAAACTTCACTAAACAATTATCACACATTTAACCCCCTTTTTGAGGATTACAACACAATCAGATACTTAATGCATGAAATTTTATATTTCATTTTAGTGTTGTGACTGGGCATCAGTATAGTCCCATTTCGGGCACAATAGACAGTGATTGCGCTTTAAGGGTAGGAGAGCTCTCTGGGTATGCACTACTGCCCGCACGCATTAGGGATAGGAGAGCCCTCCGGGTATGCACTATTCCCTTTCAGACCTTAGGCCCGTGAGTTGTATAGCTCCGATCAGAAATTGCTCCAGTCACAACAGATAATTACCAATTTCCGATCATGCCTAGCATACGTTCACAATTTCACAATAATACATCTCATACAACAGTATTCATTTAAGTCACACAGTTCATTCAATTTATATTCGTAGACAGTTCATACAAAGCATTTTAACAATTCAGAGATTGAGGAACCAACTAGGTTACTCACCTCTAAACTTCCGAGCTACTACTGGGAAGTCTCTGCTACATCGGAAGATCGACGCTCCACTTGAGCCTCTATAACAATCAGAATAAATCAATATTACTCATTGCACCATTTCTAATATTCAGTAATGCACATGTAGCGATTGAATTATGTACTATACGTGTTTATGACATTCCCGATATCCTAGTCCCGAATCTTTCCAATTCAATTCTTAGTCTCTAAATCACAATAAATCAATAACCAACTCATTAGGAATTAAAACCTCAAAAATCTTCAATTAACCAAACTATTCACCTTCAGAAATTAGGCGTCCTCATGGCGGCGCAAGATGATCGTCATTGCGGCGAAGTCGCCGCCGCCGCCGACGTGTGGAAGTCTCCCAATGGCGTATCCATTTTTGCTCGTCACGACGTGCGTCTTCGCTCGTCGCGACGTGCGAAGGACAAACGCTCGCCGCGGCGTAAAAATAAATATTCGTCGTGACGTGCAAGAAGGGAATGGCTCGCCGCGGTGTGTTCATCACACGTCGCGACGTGCAATCCCAGATTTGCGTCCGAAACCCAAAATTTCTCAGATCTGCAGATTTCTAATTCCTCCCATTTAACTCAGATCACTCCCAATCAATTTAAAACACTAACCACAACTTATTTCTAACCTCAAATCCATCTAAAATCAATTATTCTTCAAATACCCAAATCAAAATCAACATTTTTCTCAAAACCTATATCATCCGAAAACTTGTAAATTTCTAAACCATTAATAATTCTAATCAATAATCAAATCAAACAACTTCAAGTATAGAGGAGCAATAACTTACTTGATTCAAGCTTTAATACCTTCGAAAATCACTAAGAAACTCCAACACTCAAGCTTATATCACACCCACGGTTTCTCTCTACTCAACACCCCACCTCATTTTCTCCAATACCAAGCCTAGGGATAGATTGATGATGATAGATGGAGCAATTCACAAAGAAGAAAAATGGAAAGAAAGAGCAAGGATGGATCCACGAAGAGAAGAAGAAGATTAAGGAGAAATTTCCTTTCAAAGGAGAGTGAGCTTCGTGGAAGGAAATTCAAAGATGAGGGTTTAAAAACTCAAAACTTAAGGCTAGGACATGTTTGGCAATTCATTTGCCACATGCCCAAATATTAGGGTCTAAAAATCCGATTCTTATTCTAATTTTCTCCCAATTTCACAATGACTATAATTAATAAATTCTCAAATCATGACTCAAAATATCTCATGTCAATTGTCAATCAATTTTCGGAACCGGAATCCAATTAATCAGTCATTAAACCATTTTTTTCCGGTCCAGACCCATAACTCTATAAATTTCCAAAAAATTCCTATAAATCCTCAAAATTAGGAAACACATAATCCTATACTCAAATTTCAGTTTTCAAACCCCTAAATTTAATTTTCATTACAATTCTATAATCAAAACCTAATCTGCACAATTATCACCCGATTTTCCAATTTACACAATTAAGTCGGGACATTGTCATACTTGTATGTACATACAGATGCTATGCAATATTAATCATTTATCAATAATCTAGAGGCTATAAATGCATGTGCATTTCAATTCATACATGCACCCAGTCCCAAACCATCCGAATTACCAATATGCCCTTCACATTGGTAACGGGATGTTACAATTCTCCCCTCCTAATAAAAATTTTGTCCTGAAATTTCTTACCTGACTGGTCAAACAAGTGAGGATACTGCCTCCTCATGTGCTCCTCAATCTCCTAAGTCGCCTCAGTGGAGTGGTTCTTCCAAAGGACTTTCACCAATGGAATCACCCTGCTTCTCAACTGCTTGACTCGCGATCCTATAATCCGCACCGGCTCCTCGACATAACTCAAATCACTGGCTACCTCGATCTCCTGAGTCGGAATCACATGGGTCAGGTCTGATCGATATCTCCGGAGCATACTCACATGGAGGACTCAACTTGCCTTTCCGGCCAAATCTCAGAACTCCTTTCCATGGAGACACTTGGAGGAACACTCTGTCTCCCACACTGTACTCCATCTCTCTCCGATGCTGATCCACATAGCTTTTCTGTTTATCCTGAGCCGCCTTAATGCGACTCCGAATCAGCTGTACCTTATCCACAGTATCCTGAATCAACTCGGGACCCTCTAACATCCTCGTACCCTCTTCATCCCAATAAAGAGACGATCTATACTGCCTCCCATACAACGCCTCATACGGTGTCATCCCAATACTGCTCTGGTACTGATTATTATAAGCAAACTCCACTAGAGCCAAATACTGATCCCATGCACCTCGGAACTCCAATACACAGGCTCGCAACATATCCTCAACAGTCTTAATCGTCCTCTCACTCTGCCCATCTGTCTGAGGATGAAATGCTGTACTGAAGTTCAATCGAGTACCCAAAGCCGACTGCAAACTCCTCCAAAATCTCGAAGTGAACCTTAGATCCCTGTCTGAGACTATAGACACCGGAACTTCGTACAGTTTCACTATCTCTGCCACATATTTCTGGGCCAACTGATCGAGAGTATTGTTCTCTCTCACTGGCAAGAAGTGAGGCGATTTAGTCAACTGGTCCACTATGACCCAGATAGCATCATACTGCCTCGGCGTCCTAGGCAACCCCATAATAAAGTCCATCGTAATTCACTCCCATTTCTACTCCGGAATGGGTAGTGAATGCAACTTACCCACTGGAACCTGGTGCTCAGCCTTAACCTGCTGGCACATCAGACGCCGAGAAACAAACTTTGCCACCTGCCTCTTCATGCCAGGCCACCAGAAATGCAACTTAAGAGTGCGATACATCTTGGTAGTACCAGGATGCATAGCATAGGCAGCCAAATGCGCTTCCTCCAAAATCTCACGCCTCAAATCATCCACATCAGGAACACATAATCTCTGACCCATCCAAAGAGTCCCATCTCTCAACTCAAAATCAGAATCCGCCTCAGATCTCACTTTCTCCATCAGTTGCACTAACGCAGGATCCTGATCCTGAACCCTCCTGATCCGATCATGCAATATCAGCCTAAGCCTCAGAGTAGCTATCAAAACTCCATCCTGAGCCAAATCCATCTGAACATTCAGAGCTCTCAACTGAATCAAGCTAGGCAATCTACCAATCTGAATATGAGCTGCACTGATATGAGATCTCCTACTCAAAGCATCAGCCACTACATTAGCCTTTCCTGGATGATACTCAATCGTGCAGTCATAATCCTTAAGCAACTCTATCCATCTCCTCTGTCTCAGATTCAAATCTCGCTGACTCAACAAATACCTCAAACTCTTATGATCAGTGAAGATCTGGAACGTCTCACCATACAAATAATGTCTCCAGATCTTCAGAGCAAACACAACTGCAGCTAACTCCAAGTCATGCACAGGGTAATTCACCTCATGAGACCTCAACTGTCTCGAGGCATAAGCTATCACTCTCCCATGCTGCATCAAGAAATAACCTAAACCCTGTTGTGAAGCATCACTAAACACCTCAAAACCTCCAGCTCTTGATGGCAAAGCTAACACCGGTGTTGTAGTCAACCGATGTTTCAAGTCCTCAAAACTCCTCTGACACTCATTAGTCCATCTGAAAGCCACATTCTTCCTCAGAAGTTTTGTCAAAGGGGCTGAGATCACTGAAAACCCCTCGACAAACCTCCGGTAATAACCTGCTAATCCGAGAAAGCTCCGCATCTCTGACACATTCCTCGGAGTCTCCCAACTCCTCACTGCCTCAATCTTGTGAGGATCCACCCAGATACCCTCACCGGACACAATATGGCCTAAGAACACCACCTTATCCAGCCAAAATTCACACTTAGTGAATTTGGCATACAACCGTCTCTCTCTCATAATCTGTAAAACTGTCCTCAGATGCTCCGCATACTCCTGCCTACTCCTCGAATACACCAAAATATCATCAATGAACACAATTACAAACTGATCCAGGTAGGGCTGAAAGACCTTATTCATCAAGGCCATGAAGGCTGTCGGGGCATTAGTCAACCCAAACGGCATCACTAAGAACTTGAAATGCCCATACCTGCTCCTGAAAGCACTCTTAGGCACATCGACCTCTGCAATCCTCAACTGATAATATCCGAATCTCAAATCTAACTTAGTAAACACCTGAGCCCCCTGCAACTGATCAAACAGGTCATCGATCCTAGGCAGCGGATACTTGTTCTTTACTGTCGCCTGATTCAACTGCCTGTAATCGATGCACAATCTCAAAGTCCCGTCCTTTTTCTTCACAAACAGCACTAGAGCTCCCCATGGCGAAACACTCGGCCTGATAAACCCTTTATCCAGAAGCTCCTACAACTGAGCCTTAAGCTCCCTCAGTTCCACCGGTGCTATCCTATATGGAGGTATAGATATAGGAGCGGTACCTGGAACGAGGTCAATCGAGAACTCCGTCTCCCGATCCGGCAGCAAACTCGGTAACTCCTCGGGAAACACATCTGAAATTCCCTGATCACGGGAATATCCTGCAACTTCTACTCAACTCTGGAATCAATCACATGAGCCAGATAGGCCTCACAACCTCCCTGCATCAACCTCAAGGCACTCAGAAAAGAAATCATCCTGGCTGACACTGCCTGACTAACACCTCGAACACAAACAATGACCAGAGACTCTAACACGACCTCCTTGGTATAGCAATCCATAACAGCCCTATGGGCAGTGAGCCAGTCCATCCCCAGAATCACATCTATCTCTCTCAGAGGCAACATAATCAGGTCTGCACTCAACACTGCTTGATCGATCTGGATCGAGCATCCCTTGCAAACCTCTCCCAAAGCAGTAGTACTACCTAGAGGTGTACTCACCTGCAACCCATACTGAAACATCTTCCTATCCCCATGCAATCTACATGCCACAAGCGGCGCAATAAAAGAATACGTAGAACCTGGATCTATCAATGCATAAATCTCAAAGTCGGAAATCAGAAGCATACCTGCAACAACATCCAGAGAATCCTGGGTCTCCTGCCTAGTCATGGCGTAGACTCGGCTCGATCGCGATCGGCTACCACATCCCTCGGTCCCCACAAAGAATCTCCAGCTCACCTCGGGCTCGCCTCGGCCCTCAATCCAGTCCACCACCTCGGCTCATTGCATCTTGTGGTATTACTACCAACGCCCATCATAAGTGGATCGGGCTCCCACAAGATATGGACAGCTTCGATCCGGTGCTCCATAGAGCCGCACACGAGACAAGCTCGTAAATCTCCAAAGACTTCCACTATGCCTCCTCTCACAATACTCACACAACGGAGAATCGACCAACCTCTACCACCGCCATCGCCACCGCCTAAATCTCCTCTCTCAACAAAACCAGATCGTTCGATCCTCCCGAAAATCAACTCGCTCTCGACGCTAAAGCTCCTTCCAGAGCCGCCTCGATCACACTCGATCTCTTACTCCTGGATCCTCGACCAGCCTCAATTTGACTCTGCCTCGTCGCTCAACCCTTACATACCGCAGCCTCAACTCAAAAAGTGCCCATATCGATCGGGCTAACTCTGTGCAGATTTTCATTAAGCCCTCCTCAAATCTCCGCACCTATCACCTCAGAGTAATCAAAACAAAAGCATACCCCATCACCATTAAACCAACCTCATACTCGCCACGTACATCCGACTGCCTCAACTCCAAGAACTCCCGATCTTCATTTCCAAATAGACCTGGGCATATAATTATCCCGAAAGGCTCTTAAAAGTCCTCCCAAGTCGAATACAGGTCCGTAGTATCGCTCGATGACAGTCTTCCACCACCGATATGCGGACCTCAAGCAAAGAGACCACAGAATCAAAACGCCATCGAGTCGCAGCCCATCCGATCTAGACTCTCTCACCTTCCAACCATCCTCACCTCAGCAGGATCTGTGGCTGCCATAAAGTCTCACACCTCTGCTGAGCAATGATCATACCTCCTCTCCCGTCTCATGGGAACTCTAGGAGGCTGCTCCTCAAATAGAGGCACTAAGGACTCCTTACTAGCTCCGACTGATCCATGGTCAGCTGGTTGATCTACCTGATCACCAAGGACGGATGACCTATAACAAAACCATAATTTCAATCAATTTATGCTTTTCTTACTGAAATTTAAGCCTAAATACACTATGCCCAAAAGATGCCAAACCATGCTCTGATACCACCTGATGTAGCGCCCCTTACCGTAGAGTACGCACCGAAACGCCCGTAGGTCATTCTGATACATAACCTACGATGAGGATGCACTACGAACGATCAATTCTAAAATCCACATGGCATCAATAACATAAAACTGTAATGAAAAACTTCACTAAAATTTTAAAACCGAAATACTTCTCATTTCATTTCTTAAAAACCATAAATACACGATTTTGTCTTAATTACATACTGTACACATCCAAAAGAAACTGAAATAACTCCTAACTAGGTCATTCCCAAAAGATCCCAGCTGACCGACCTGTGAGCCATACTTCTCTTGCCCGCGCTCACACAGCAGGAAAAGTCTCGCTAACTGGAGCTAAGAGTCTACAATCGTTGTCCTGAAAAATAAATTGCAATGTTGGGTGAGTTTGCGAACTCAATGAGAAACCATCATCGATGGTTCACTCAATTCATGCATTCCGCAAGATTGCGTACAAATCAACACAATAACACATTCAGAATAGCAATCAGAAACTTCACTAAACAATTATCACACATTTAACCCCCCTTTTGAGGATTACAACACAATCAGATACTTAATGCATGACATTTTATATTTCATTTCAGTGTTGTGACTGGGCATCAGTATAGTCCCATTTCGGGCACAATAGACAATGATCGTGTTTTAGGGGTAGGAGAGCCCTCTGAGTATGCACTACTGCCCGCGCGCATTAGGGATAGGAGAGCCCTCCGGGTATGCACTACTCCCTTTCAGACCTTAGGCCCGTGAGCTGTATAGCTCCGATCAGAAATTGCTCCAGTCACAACAGATAATTACCAATTTCCGATCATGCCTAGCATACGTTCACAATTTCACAATAATACATCTCATACAACAGTATTCATTTAAGTCACACAGTTCATTCAATTTATATTCGCAGACAGTTCATACAAAGCATTTTAACAATTCAGAGATTAAGGAACCAACTAGGTTACTCACCTCTAAACTTCCGAGCTATTGTCGGGAAGTCTCTGCTACGTCGAAAGATCGACGCTCCACTTGAGCCTCTATAACAATCAGAATAAATCAATATTACTCATTACACCATTTCTAATATTCAGTAATGCACATGTATTGATTGAATTATGTACTATACGTGTTTATGACATTCCAGATCCTAGTCCCGAATCTTTCCAATTCAATTCTTAGTCTCTAAATCACAATAAATCAATAACCAACTCATTAGGAATTAAAACATAAAAAATCTTCAATTAACCAAACTATTCACCTTCAGAAATTAGGCGTCCTCGCCGCGAGTCGCCTCGCCTTCGCCTTGACGTACGCGGAAGTCTCCCAACGGCGTATCCATTTTCGCTCGTCGCGACGTGCGAAGGGCAAACGCTCGCCGCGGCGTAAAAATAAATATTCGTCGCGACGTGCAAGAAGGGAATGGCTCGCCGCGGCGTGTTCATCACACGTCGCGACGTGCAATCCCAGATTTGTGTCCGAAACCCAGAATTTCTCAGATCTGCAGATTTCTAATTCCTCCCATTCAACTCAAATCACTCCCAATCAATTTAAAACACTAACCACAACTTATTTCTAATCTCAAATCCATCTAAAATCAATTATTCTTTAAATACCTAAATCAAAATCAACATTTTTCTCAAAACCTATATCATCCGAAAACTTGTAAATTTCTAAACCATTAATAATTCTAATCAATAATCAAATCAAACAACTTCAAGTATAGAGGAGCAATAACTTACTTGATTCAAGCTTTAATACCTTCGAAAATCACTAAGAAACTCCAACACTCAAGCTTATATCACACCCACGGTTTCTCTCTACTCAACACCCCACCTCATTTTCTCCAATACCAAGCCTAGGGATAGATTGATGATGATAGATGGAGCAATTCACAAAGAAGAAAAATGGAAAGAAAGAGCAAGGATGGATCCACGAAGAGAAGAAGAAGATTAAGGAGAAATTTCCTTTCAAAGGAGAGTGAGCTTTGTGGAAGGAAATTCAAAGATGAGGGTTTAAAAACTCAAAACTTAAGGCTAGGACATGTTTGGCAATTCATTTGCCACATGCCCAAATCTTAGGGTCTAAAAATCCGATTCTTATTCTAATTTTCTCCCAATTTCACAATGACTATAATTAATAAATTCTCAAATCATGACTCAAAATATCTCATGTCAATTGTCAATCAATTTTTGGAACCGGAATCCAATTAATCAGTCATTAAACCATTTTTTTTCGATCCAGACCTATAACTCTAAAAATTCCCAAAAATTCCTATAAATCCTCAAAATTAGGAAACACTTAATCCTATACTCAAATTTCAATTTTCAAACCCCTAAATTAATTTTCATTCCAATTCTATAATCAAAACCTAATCTGCACAATTATCACCCGATTTTCCAATTTACACAATTAACTCGGGACATTGTCATACATGTATCAGTACAAGAAAATCGTCATATAGCGACGGAAAATATACCGACGGACCATATAGCGTCTGTTAATTGCGACGGAACCACTAATCTGTCGGTTAAAGAAAGATGATTTCCGACGGTCCAGAAATCCGTTGTCAAAGTTGGAGGAAAATTTTCGCGGGGCCTTTTAGCGACGAAAATATGCCGATGGAAAACATTCCGTCTGGAAATAGGGACGGGATAAAATTTACGGTCGGTGAACTTGTCGGCTAGAATTGGTTCACCGACGAAAACAAATCCGTCGCTATATTAAAGAAAGAACATTTTCGACGGTCCGCAAATCCGTTGTCAAGGGTGGAGGGAAAATAATTCAGCGACGGAAATATGCCGATGAAAACTGTTCCGTCTGTAAATAGGGACGGAATTAAAATTCGGTCGGTAAAATTTATCGGAGGGAAAAATTTCATCGACGGAAATACGACGTCGGTATATTAGGTTAGCAGGTTTAACTCTTCGACGGTTTATTTTAATTGTACCGACGGATAATTTCCATCGCTAAAATAAAATTAAATCCCTGTGCAACCGTCTTCCTTCTCTCCTTCCCCGACTCTCCTCTTCTCTTTCTCTCTCATCTCCTCCGGCGACCGACTCTCCTTCTCCTTCCGTCTTCTCCGGCGACATCAGGCGACCTTCTCCTTCTCCTTCTCCGGCGACGTGCTGCTCCCTCTCTCCTCTGGACAATCCGAAGGTAAAAGATGAGATTTGTGGGTTGCGGTGGATTTTCGTAAATATTTCAACTGATTTAATTCATTTGATTTGTTAATTTAGTTTTGATTTGTGTTGTGTGATTGTTGTGGATGTATTGAATGGAAAGAATTTAAAGATTTGTGTGTAGATAGGGTTGAGATGGTTTTGACCTCAAGGTGTTCGATGAAATGCATTAGGAGTTATAGAACAAAACTAGTATCATTATATTAGTGTTCAATGTGAGTATGAGGTTTATAAAGATGATATGCTTACATTTGAAAGTAATAAAGAGGAAAGCATCGAACTAGTATGAACGAAAAGAATGAACATAAAAGTTGAATTAGGAATGAGATTCATAGCAATTTTTAAAGTAAAATGAAAAGTATGCATTGTTAATTCGTTTGGTATGTGATGGGTCTAAAGTATTAATAAAATAATGAGCGAATTTGTTTGGTTTAAATTGTTAAAGGATGTTAAAAAGAACAAGCAAGTTAGTAGTTGGTGGATTTTATAGAAATAATATATGAAAATGTTAACAAATGAAAAGGATATTGAATCATTGAGTTATTAATTTAGTAATTGATTTTAATTCAATCCATTCTTATATAAAAATTACTCCCATTCCCATCACATAGAAAGATTATTATTTTCAAATGAAGTGCCCCATCCTTTATCAGTAGTATGGAATTGACTAATAACTACCAGAGTAATGAAAATTTAGTGCAACCAAAATGTAGTGTTATATGAGAAAACTATATTACTAATTTTAATACTTTTCTTTAATTCTTATTTAATTTCTTTATATCATTAAATTTTAAAATATATTTCTATTTACTATATATATATATATATATATATATATATGCTTTCATGTTCAATCACAATTTTTTTAAAAAATATACAAAATAAAAATTATATTGGGCAAAAAAATTATACATAAAAATAAATTTTAATATATTAAATAAATTTAATTTTCATATTTATATTTATATTTATTCAATTAAATTAATAATATTTTATTTAAGTTAATTTTTAATTGTGATAATCTATCAATTGAACAAATACTTCAATTTAGATTTAAAAAATCATTTTTTAATAATCAAGAAGGGTTGTGGTTTAATTATTAAAATTTTACTGTTAGAAAAGGTACTTTTTTAATTTAAGAATTAAAAAAGAGGAACTTGAGGTGATGGTTTTAACTTCAGGTGATGGTTTTAACTCAAAGCGTCCTGTATTCTCAACGAAGAAATAAGTGCCAGTAGAGGCCAGAGCCATGACATTACGACATATGACCGGTATGACAAATCAGTTGTTATTCCCCCTTGTAGTAGTTCATCCGGACAATTCGTCCTCTGTTACAAGAGCAGCGAAACATTTACAATTTCCTCACGTAGTATGGCTATAGCCAAAACGTTATTGAGAGAAAGTGTCCAAAGGCCTTCACCTGGTGGGAGAAGTCTGACTATTTCTCGAGCTTCGTTTGAACGTGCCAGGACGCTTATCGGAAATCCAGAACTGGGGAACTCATTTACTTATACGGACTCTCATGTCACATGGAATCCGACGGAATAATTTACTCATGCATTACATAAATCGGCAAAGTTGAAAAGATGTTTGTTGTTGTATATGTTTGAATCTGGTAAACACAGTCATAATTATATAAATGTTGACGTTGATTTGTTGTTGTCAACTTGTTTGTTAACTTTCAATGACATTGGCTTATATGTAAATAACTTCATTAAACGATTGCTCTTAATATTGTTATATTTGTACAGAATTCGATAAATTTTGTATTTCATTCATTAATATTGGACCTAAGAGACCACGTGAGGTTATGCGGCCGAGGTTTAGAGGGATGTTTGGTGGGCAGTCATGTCAAGGTGGATCGTCACAGTCTGGGACTCGCACTGACTCACCTCCTCCTCCTACACATCCTCCCGTTGCAGATGAGCCATCACCTGCTGCTACTAATGCCACACCATCCCCTACGCCAACTCATTTATCATCCAGTACCAAAATAGGGGATGGAGGACATGCCCGGCAACCTGGATCTGTAGGAGATGATGGGCGGAAGTATATCACTTACATCAATGACCAGTAAGCAATATGATAGGATTACGCACTGTTTCTAGCCTTTCTATTTTCGGTCTATTTGTACACTACACTGACTTCTTATTTTAGGTTCGTACCGTCTGGAATGGTATCCAGGCAGATGACCTCCACTTTTAAGGAAAGAATTGAACCTGATGGATATACGTGGAAGAATATCACTGCAGCTATGAAACAATTGTACTTTCATGAGTTCGAGGTACAATAATTATTTATGTTATTTATTATATATATATATATATATATAGTGTCATGATTAATATATATATAGTTTGACATTAACTAACATATATTTTTTGTTCTTTAATTAGAAAGCATTTTTCTGGGACGCTACTTTGGATGGGAGCATATACAAATTCTGGGAGAGGCGGGCTCGTACACGTTATCACGACTTCATTAACGCGATAAACAAGGCTGGTGCACGACCCGCTATATTTCGAAGATATTTGGAGTCGTTGGTGGCGTATTGGGCATCACCGCAAAGAATGTCCATCTCAAAGACATAACTCGCCAATGAGGCGTGGAGGCCTGTGTCTGAGTCTTCCGCACATACGGAGGCTCAATAACTCACCAAGAGCATACGATGCACTTGTAAGTATCTACACTTTACACTAATTTTGTCAATGGTTAGCTTCGATGTATTATGGATAATGATAATGGTCTACCTATCTGGTGCCACTTATGGCAGTGTTGACTTATTTTCATTGTCCAACTAGAGGCGAATATCTTTCAACTTTACGATCCTCTGCCGAGGTTTAAACGATTTCTAGTTCACATCTAACGACTTAGTCTTTCTCATGTAGGAGAAGTCATTAGGCACGGCCTACCCCTTCGCTATTTCGCACACTCACACGAAGAAGCATGACGGTGTAACCTTCATCAACAACCACCGTCGAGAGCTGAATGTATGTCCGCTATTGCTTTTTTAAAATTTTAAACACCGCCTCCGCCCTTCGCCTTAATGTTAACTTCACATACCTTATAGGACCAATTACAACAAACCTCGAGTCTGCGATGCAGGAGGAACAACTCGTAGACGTGTCTCGGGCGTATTTTGAGGCCGTGGGTGGTAGGATCGTCGTGGCGGGATATTTGGTCTAGGTTCAGATGGAACACATGTTATTCTAATCTTCCATGTCCAAGATAAAGAAGTCCACTAGGCCATTGAACAACAATGAAGTCATCGAGCTCCGGGCTACAGTACAAACATTAATGGACAAGATTGCTCATTTGGAAGGGGGCAAACAGAGCGGGAGGAACAACGGATGGGGGAGCAGACAGAGCGGGAGGAACAACGGATGAGGGAGCAGGAGCAACGAATCAGGGAGCAGATGGAGCTACAAATGAGAGAGCAGATGGCGAAGATGAGAGAAGAGATTATACAGATGGCTCAGTTGCAACCACCGTCCGAACAGTCGAAGGGAAGTTCTTCAAAGGACCACCAACGATCACGACAACTTTAGATTTTCGAACTCATGATTTTAAGGTACAATCATAACAATTTATTTTTACTTTGATGTGTTTTTATCCATTTGTATTCCAATTGACATAATTTAAACCTTTGATGTACTGGTTGATGTATGGAACCAATTATATACAATTGAGATTATTCAAAACTTTGATGTACTGGTTGATGTGTGGATGTCCAATTATATATGCACCCAATGGGTTACACCCTTTTTTTTTCACCGACGGAATAAACAATTCCGTCGGTGATATTTACCGACGGAATGGGACATACCGTCGGCACATAACCTGGACTAAATTTGGCGACGTCCGAAATTTCGTCGTTAACGATATAACTTACTTTCGAATATTTGCGACGGTGGTTCCGTCCCTAAATTATACCGACGGGTATATTCTGTCGGTGATGTGTTAAATTCACCGACGTCATTTTAAAAAAATTTTCGTCGCAAAATAACGACAACGGATAATATTCCGTCAGTTACCCGTTGACAAAATACGACGGAATATTTCCGTCGGTAAGCTATAACGACAGCCATGTTTGCGACGGTTTCTTCTTTAAATCGCGTTCTGTCAAAAATATAATTTCCGACGAATAAATTTCTCGACGGAATATTCCGTCGGAGAAAGCCAGTTTTCTTGTAGTGTATGTACATACAGATGCTATGCAATATTAATCATTTATCAATAATCTAGAGGCTATAAATGCATGTGCATTTCAATTCATACATGCACCCAGTCCCAAACCATCCGAATTACCAATATGCCATTCACATTGGTAACATGATGTTACATTATCTGTGTGATCTGTGTTGGGATCCGATTTCAGAACCGGACCCTAACTGGAAAAAAATAGAAAATTTTGAATTTCATTATGCTTAAATGATTTGTTAATTATGAAAATTTATGCATTCATTTGACTTTGATGTTTGAGAATCCATGGTTGTGAATGACTGAATAATTGCTATGTAAATTTTTGCAATTTTGGAAATTTATGAATGGCAATTTGTTTGATATGACATGATATAAAAAATCAAGCTTTCGAAATGTGCCTTCGGGCAATCCGATTTATAAGTATGAATTTGTGTGTTATGTGGGTTTGGTTAGGTCCCATAAGTTGAATCAAGTGCGCACTTGTCTTTTATTTTTATAGGCTTCGCCCGCCTGCCTGCTAGTGGCATTGGAGCTCCGATTACGAACTCCCATAAGTTCACGACTACACTGGACCGCTATGTGAGAAAGTGTAGTACGTTCTGTTCACGGCTGCACAGGACTGCTATGCGGGAATGTGCAGTATGTTCCATTTTGGACCGACTCAAACCATTCTGATGTGTTATGTGTTTTTGATTTTGTTTATAATGTGATGCATTTATAATGTGATGCATTCATGTTTTGAATTTGTTCATGAATTGTGAAAATTTTGAGAAATTTGAGAAATGAGAAAGTGAGTTTTCAACCATGAAATTTTGGAAATTGATTATGATTGATTTGAAAAGTTGAAAAGTTTGAATAATAAGCTTTTGATAAATTATCTATGTGAAATGTTTATAAATGGAAATGAGTTTTGAAAATGTTTTTACTTATTGTTCGATTTATAAACATGTTATCCACGAGCTGTCCAGCTCACCTCCTTTTATCCCCATCTCCAGGTATCGAGCAGGAGATCGGATGAAAGGAAATCAAGGCTTTTGTTCAATTTCATTTATTTTGAGTTTTATGTATTTAGGATTTTGGTTTTGTATATGGCTTGGAATGCCATTTGTAACGTCCCACCCCCTCCTGGAAGGGTAAAATAGTAAAATTGGCATAAGATGAGACTAATAGGGATGTTTGAGTAGTGTCCAGTATATCTTTCTCGGTGCTCAATGAATTTGTGCACGCGAATCGCTTTGGTCATGCATTCATGACATTCCTAGAATTAGGCCTAACGGCATTTTATTGTCATTAACGTGGTTATGGGATTTGAAAAATTATTCTGAGTGCGCCATTGAGCGTTTTATATTTTTTGGGATTTATAGGAATTTTTCCGAATTTTCAAGAAACTTTCCGGATCGGCAAAATCGCCAGAATCGCCTAAACGTGTTTTTGTGTTAGAAAAGGTGATTTTTGTGTTTGAAAAATTATTTGGAGTGCACTGTTATGTGCTTTACAATTTTAGGGAATTTCATTAAATTTCAAAAAAATGATTCGGGTAAATTCCCGGAAATTCCCGGACCGGATAAAAGTGCCAAATGGCGAACCGGTTGATTTTTTACTGATATTTGGTCCTAAGATATTAAATATGGTGGTGGGACCCTAAAGTAAACCCTTAAAGTTGTAGGAACCGAAATTTGGGTGGAAATTATTGTGAATTGGATCAATTTATATTTAATCTCCTTCTTTGACTTTTCTTCTACACTTGGCCAAATAGCCTTTTGCCACCTTTTCCCCTTCTTTAATGCTCATTCTCGGTGATTGCTTAAAGGAAGGAATAAAGAGGAGATTTTTATTGTTTGCTTGAAATTGCACCATCATCCGAAACCCTCTTCATGCTATCCTCCATCGAATTTTTCATCTTCTTCATTAACTTTCCTCCAAATTCAAGAGCTCCTCTTCATGCAACCAAGCTCCTTCCTTTCTAAGAGGACCTTACACTTGCATGTGTTAGAATAGAGTGGAGAAGGTGTTGAGTAAGAGTAGTAACTAAAGAATTGAAGAGTTTGAAGATGGAAAAAGCTTGAATTGGTAAGTGTTTAATTATGCTTTGATTATGTAGTTTATGAATCATGGTAGTTAGGGGCATCTAATGGGAATTGTGATGTTATTATTAAGTTTATTGATGCTTTATTTTGATGAGAAGTATAGTATAAATTAATGGGTATAAATGTAAGGTATGTTAGGATAATGAATGGTAATGGTTAAGTTTGGTTTTAGCTTGATTGTGAATTCATATTGATAATTAATTGTGCATGGAAAGGGAAGAGGTTAGTGCTGCCAATTTTTGGTAGGAATGCCTAGTGAATGTAGACATGATATAGGGATTGATTTTGTGTCCAATTGAGATGCTTATGGATGTAGGAAGGGTATTGGAATGAAAGGAAGTGAATAGAGAAGTAAAGCTGGAAAATTGATATTTGACCTAGTATACTGTTTTATTCATAACTTATTGTGTAGAAATGAAAATGAGGTAAGGTTAGTGGCCACTGAAACTTTGGGATGTTGGCTTCAATTTAGTGTGAAATAGGTGTTGTTAAATTTCAATGATAGAAGGGTGAATTTTTGCATGGAATGTTACTGTTCCATTGCCTGTGAACAGTAACCGCAACCATGACATCTGAGTTTTGTTGATTTTTATGAATTAATTGAGATGGAATTAGGGGAAATGGTCTTCATGGAAGTTGTAGCATATTGAATTATATTTCCATTGCTACTGATATTGCTATTTTTAGAATTGTATATTGGGAGATATGAATTGATTACTAATGACTGGTTTTGAGCATTTTGGATGAAACCTAGCTTAAGAGTGATTTTGTGAGTTTACTGATTGGAGGCAATTTTAACATTTTATGTGGACTGAATTGGTGTGAGTGAGCTTCTGAAAAGTTGTAGAGGAAGAGATTACCTTGAAAATGATATATGGTGTGTAATTTTTAGAAGTCAGAATTGGGAGTTATGATTTTTCAAAAACTGACCCTACATTAGGTTATGAATGGCTGATCATAACAGTAGCTTCCATAACAGTTTTGAAATTGTTAGAGATCGAAGTGGATGTTGAGTGCTTCATGAAAATTGAAGTTTGAAATGTTATCGTTTTAGGGATATAAAGTTATGATTTTACTGACTTGTATATAGGGAGTTAATGCTTGTTGTAAGGTTACTGCCCACATTGAAGGATTTCAGAGACAGTAACATTAGGTGAATTAATTGACTAGTTTAGAAATAGAATTTGATTTTGGATTGTTCATGGAAGTTGTTGAGGACATTGTGAACTTATTTACCATATTTTTGTGGTAATTTATTTCTGAAGAATCAGTGAGTTATGAAAGTGTCAATGTACTGCCCTGTGTTAATGGGAATTGAGTAGGCAGAAGGTTTGATGGGATATTTGACGCCCTTAGGGTTGGAATTGATTTTTATGGTCTTCTTGAGAATTGTAGAGCTTTTCATAAGCTCTCCAACAAGGTATAGTTTGCATTTTTCAGAAATGTGTAGAAAGAGTTATGGGTGTTGGAAGTTTGGTTGGAAATCAGAAAATAAAGGGGAAAATAAGGGCAATATTTATATATATTACTTGTTGAATTTTGATTTCTTTCGTGAATAACTTTTCCGTCCAACGTTCGATTGACCTGATTCTTGAGGCATCGGATTCAGTGAAATTTGAATTTCATTTTTGAGAAATTGGGGATTTTTTTTTGGACGGAAAATTTGACGTGGATCCGGGTAAGAGTCCTGATGGGAAAATTTTGGATTAGGGTCGGGAATTCATGAACATGCATTATACACCTACATGTGCATCATTCACTGATTCGGATTGGATCATTAGTGATCGCTTTATTCTCGCTTCTTATAGAGGTCTAATTGGGCGTCGCTCCACCGACGTGGCGTAGTCTTCCGGATTAGCTCGGAAGTAATAGGTGAGTAACCTAGTTGGTTATTCCAATCTATGTGTTAATCTGTGATTTGATTGCCCTACGAGGATTACGTGGCTTATGACTGTGAATTGACTGCCCTACGGGGATTATATGGTTATATGTGACTCCATTGACTGTGAAATAAGCATTAGGCAACCGTTAATTGGATTGTATGATTATACTTGTATTTGGACCGTATCATCGCTAATCGCTATGGGACATGTGCATTCATGCACAAATGCATCACATCGTTAAAAGGAAAATTGTGAACCGAGACGCCATCAGATCGAACCGAGCCTAGAGCTCGATATATCAAACCGAGCCTCGAGCTCGACGGAGATAATTCTCCCAGCACGCGCCTATACCGATCACCGTTATGCGCCGGTCACAATCTTGAAATGAATCGAAAAGAGTCTCATGTGCATTGCATACCGGATGAATATTTGGCAATGTTTTGATTGGTTCTTTATATATCGCTCGAGATCTCATACATCGTCATCAGATCGTGATTGTTTCAATCGTGTGTTTTGTATAATTATGGAATGAGTATCTTGATCATGCTTATATGATGCATGAATTGGGAGAACCATCGATGATGGTTTCTCACCGAGTTTGCAAAACTCACCCAAAATTTGCATCTATTTTTCGTGTCTCAAGAATACCCGGCTGACACGGAGTATGTCTCACTGAGACGAGTAAAGGTTAGAGATCGAGATCGATTCGCGTCTGCATTAGTGTCTTAGTAAATTGTGTTCCGCAATCATCGTATAACAAGGCTTTGTATTTTACTTGAGCCCATTGTGATTTTAATGTTTTACCGCATTTTACTTGGATATCTGTAATAATCGAAACGGTTTATATTGAACACGAGTTTTATTTACTTATCGTGTTTTGCGCGCTAACGTTGAATTAATGGCTCCAAAAGAAAAAAATGTATACCGAGTTTTAAATCGATCGATGTAGTACGCCACTCGCATGGCACGAACTCGGATATCACCAACGATATCGGGTTCGGTCTTACGGAGGGGTGCTACATTTAGGTGGTATCGAGCCAAAGAGTACGAAATGTATCCGAGCACGATTTGGAACATAGGTTGCATGCATTTAAGTCGCTCGTCGTTGCAGACCGTGGTAACTGATCCCTAGTCAGAGTCGCACGAGGATAAATCCTACGGGTACATAAGTGTCAAGTGACTAAGTGAGAGAAGAGTGAGATCGGATTAGAGTGTAAATCCTAAAAGGGATAATCAATTAGGAAAGGATAAAGGAAAAGGGATAAGAAGGTTGATATTGTATCGGGTTGGAAACCCTCATATGTGATAGCAGAATGACTGTGTTGGCCTAGACTAATTAAGAATTTCCGAATTAAATTGACAATATTATGGTGACAGAAAAATAAAGATGTTGAGAACTTGGAGAGGTCCATTAGAGATATGGGAAGCATATTGGTTATAGTAGATCTAAGTGAAATTAAAAGCCCGGATGGTTAGGTAATTACAGCTTCGATCAGATATGTCATGAAAGGGAAATATTGGAATTGAGTAAAATGTAGATGGTCCAATCGGGCATATCTTGATTCACAGATTCGAGTTGGAGATCAAGAAAATATTATAAGCGATGATGATAGCGAGATGGAAAGAAGCTCAATAGAGTCTCAGAACGGTTTATTGAGAACTAAAAGAACTGAAAAAGTATGAGGCCCAGTGCCTATTAGAGTGAGGTAAAAGTGTACAGATAAACTGAAGAATTTGTGCAATGGTTATGATCTGGACTGCATAAGTTTAAGACTGAAATGGTTATGTGACTATTGTGCTACGAGTTTCTGCTACTGATGGTGTATCGGGAAATTTTAAATTTGATTGAAAGGATGTATATGGACACAAAAATGGTAAATGGATAAGTAAATAGATAGAGATAAAATGGAGTTATATCAACGATTTTGTCAGGTATTGGGGACTGTGAACACCCGATCATATATTGTTTGAGGAAAATAGGAGATAAGTAGCAGAAAAAAATAATAATACTAATAATAATGATCATAAGCTGATAAGCCAAGTTGATATGACCTTACAAGGTCAAGTTGCACGTAACGGATATGGAAATGAGACATACAGTTTAATGATACGGGGAGAATGAAATAAAGATCTTGAAATGAATGAAACCACAATAGTGGTATATGAAAAGAGTTGTCGATTTAAGTCGATTTACTGTTGGGGATATCTATTGACAAGAATGTTGATTGTGACTAATGAAATGTATGTGATGATATATGGAAATCATAGAGGAAATGAGCGGTGAATGTTTAGAGTGATTATAAGTGTGAAGTTCTTAATGGGTTAAAGTAAGACAAAAGTAGACTAAGTGTGCATGTATGAGTGGAACGAAAAGTGATTACGTATCGCCATTTAGTTGAGGATGAGTATAAACTGAAAGGAATCTTAAGGAAGTCTGAATTGTATGGGTTACAAATTGGTTTCCGGATAAAATGCTGTGGTATAGATTACAGAATAGGTGTGAAAGAAAATGTTTATGTGACTGACACAAGGAACCTTAGTGTAAGGAATGTTCTGATATTTAAATTATGGCATAAAAGTGTTCTGATTGAGATAGTACGTATAGTGAAGAATGATTGAAAAGCAATTAGGTATAATAATTGATTGATGAGACTTTCGTGGACAGGATAAAGATGGTAGTAAGACTAACGGTTAAACGGATTGAAGTATGGACAAAATTAAAAGTGAAATTGGGTCATAGCTCATACTGTGGAGATTATCTGCACTGTGTGTATAGAAATGTAAAGTATCCAACATGAGTGAAATTTTAATTGGAGGTAATCCTATTGCAATGTGAAGTGAATCGATCTCCATTTATGATGCAAAACTGTTGAGGAATCCAGATTTGAAACGAAGAATAAAAGAGTCCCAAACTGAAAAGTGAGATACTAAAATAAAATGGAAATTTTGGAGGTTTAAATATGGATGACAAGGTATTAACTTATGTTGATATGAATGATATGAAAACAATTGAGAAGAGAAAATGAAAAAGAGTAAATGAATGGAGACAAGAGGTACAAAAGGGAAACTGACAATGATGTGATGTAGTGACACCTTCATAAAGAAATTGTAAATATACTAATTGTGGACTTAATGAAAAGGGTAAAAGATGTATGGTAAAATCGGTGGGACCCTAATAGGGAATTATATGAGGTAAGCAAATGGTAGTGATAATGAATGTGTTTGGAAGTGTTGAACAAGTGAAAAGTAAAAAGAACGATAGACTAATTGAGGAATCGACATCGATGATAAACATACACTTTGGAAGAGTGGGCGGTCGTGTTGAATCGAGACAATATGTTGAACGGGTATGAAATAAATTGAACCGACTTTGATAAATGGTATTGGTGTCATGCTCATGATTGAAAGCCTTGAGACCGAGATTCCTATAAGGATACACCGTGTTAATTTGAGGAAAGAGACAGTATAATACGACAATGCTTTGAAATGAACGGACAATTACGCCTACTAAACTTAACTAGTGAATGATAATGCTTGCAATGAACAAATCAATTACGAGATATTGGGATTTTCAACGACAATGAGTGTCAAGCAGATTATGGGTAATTGTAAAGTGTTTCTGGAAAATTGAAGTTGTAAATCTAGTGATAAGAATGGTTAAGAGTGCAGAAAGGAAAGTGATAAGTCTTATGATGAGTTTGAATATACGAATGGAATTGGAAAAACAATAATGAAAAAAAAAAGTCGAAGAAGAAGTATGTGTACCCGATAAAAAGAGGTAGAACAAGAATTATATGCGAAAAGTGAAATTGAAGAATTGTGGGTATAGAATGAAGTTCAAAAAGGAAAAAGGGTTTGATTATGGTTGTGTTATAGAGTTTTGATTCACTGGAGGAATATACTGTTACACGGCACAATGCCTACTGGGAGTTAAAGACCATAATGATTTTGAGACTAAAATGTGTGAGAAAAAGGAAAGTGACTGAGAAAGACTGCATGGTTAGCTAAAGTGGAACCGGATCGGACAAATGAGACAGAGTAAACTGTATATCCGGATAAAGTGTGTGAACACTATAGAATAGTGAATTGTCTTACGAGAATCGAATTTAAATATAAGTGAATGGCATACAACAAATGACTACATTAGGTACATTATTACTGATTATAGTGAAGTGGATTTAAATGTCACTGTGTTGGTACCAAAGGAATATAAATCGTCCCTGACGTGATTAAGGGAGGTATCAAAGAAATGGAGATGTACTCAATGGAATGCGAATTGGACTATATGGCATTGGGGAAAAAGGTATTAGAAGGATAAAATGTGATCAGTGAATAGATTCGAAAATACTGAACTGAGCTACATATCGGAACCACAGGTAATGGCTATTCTAGAAATGGAAAGTGAGATAGCTAAGAAAATGAGATCGCCAACTAATAGTCTTGTCGAATCCGTCTACTGTCCTAAGTGATAATGAGTTAGCCAAATTAGTAACTGAACCACGGACTGAGAGTGGTTATTGTGATCACTCGACAAGTGAATCATTAAGTGGAAAAGTGTATGGGATATGTAGAATCATGTGATTACTGTCATAGTGAACCGTTGACGGAGAATTTCGAGGACGAAATTCTTATAAGGAGGGGAGAATTGTAACGTCCCACCCCCTCCTGGAAGGGTAAAATAGTAAAATTGGCATAGGATGAGACTAATAGGGATGTATGAGTAGTGTCCAGGTATACTGGTACTGGTGCTCAGTGAATTTGTGCACGCGAACTGTTTGGTCATGCATTCATGACATTCCCGGTAATTGGGCCTAACGACATTTTATTGTGATTAACGTGGTTATGAGATTTGAAAAATTATTCTGAGTGCGCCATTGAGCGTTTTATATTTTTTGGGATTTATAGAAATTTTTCTGGAATTTTCTGAAGAAACTTTCCGACCGCAAAATCGCCAGAATCGGCCTAAACGTGTTTTGTGTTAGAAAAGGTAATTTTGTGTTTGAAAATTATTTGGAGTGCACTGTTATGTGCTTTACAATTTTAGGAATTTCATTAAATTTCAAAAAATGATTCGGTAAATTCGGAAATTTCCTGATCGTAAAAGCGCCAAATGGCTAACCTGTTGATTTTTACTTGATATTTGGTCCTAAGATATTAAATATGGTGGTGGGACCCTAAAGTAAACCCTTAAAGTTGTAGGAACCAAATTTGGGTGGAAATTATTGTGAATTGGATCAATTTATATTTAATCTCCTTCTTTGACTTTTTTTCTACACTTGGCGAAATAGCCTTTTGCCACCTTTTCCCCTTCTTTAATGCTCATTCTCGGTGATTGCTTAAAGGAAGGAATAAAGAGGAGATTTTTATTGTTTGCTTGAAATTGCACCATCATCCGAAACCCTCTTCATGCTATCCTCCATCGAATTTTTCATCTTCTTCATTAACTTTCCTCCAAATTCAAGAGCTCCTCTTCATGCAACCAAGCTCCTTCCTTTCTAAGAGGACCTTACACTTGCATGTGTTAGAATAGAGTGGAGAAGGTGTTGAGTAAGAGTAGTAACTAAAGAATTGAAGAGTTTGAAGATGGAAAAAGCTTGAATTGGTAAGTGTTTAATTATGCTTTGATTATGTAGTTTATGAATCATGGTAGTTAGGGGCATCTAATGGGAATTGTGATGTTATTATTAAGTTTATTGATGCTTTATTTTGATGAGAAGTATAGTATAAATTAATGGGTATAAATGTAAGGTATGTTAGGATAATGAATGGTAATGGTTAAGTTTGGTTTTAGCTTGATTGTGAATTCATATTGATAATTAATTGTGCATGGAAAGGGAAGAGGTTAGTGCTGCCAATTTTTGGTAGGAATGCCTAGTGAATATAGACATGATATAGGGACTGATTTTGTGTCCAATTGAGATGCTTATGGATGTAGGAAGGGTATTGGAATGAAAGGAAGTGAATAGAGAAGTAAAGCTGGAAAATTGATATTTGACCTAGTATACTGTTTTATTCATAACTTATTGTGTAGAAATGCAAATGAGGTAAGGTTAGTGGCCACTGAAACTTTGGGATGTTGGATTCAATTTAGTGTGAAATAGGTGTTGTTAAATTTCAATGATAGAAGGGTGAATTTTTGCATGGAATGTTACTGTTCCATTGCCTGTGAACAGTAACCGCAACCATGACATCTGAGTTTTGTTGATTTTTATGAATTAATTGAGATGGAATTAGGGGAAATGGTCTTCATGGAAGTTGTAGCATATTGAATTATATTTCCATTGCTACTGATATTGCTATTTTTAGAATTGTATATTGGGAGATATGAATTGATTACTAATGACTGGTTTTGAGCATTTTGGATGAAACCTAGCTTAAGAGTGATTTTGTGAGTTTACTGATTGGAGGCAATTTTAACATTTTATGTGGACTGAATTGGTGTGAGTGAGCTTCTGAAAAGTTGTAGAGGAAGAGATTACCTTGAAAATGATATATGGTGTGTAATTTTAGAAGTCAGAATTGGGAGTTATGATTTTCAAAACTGACCCTACATTAGGTTATGAATGGCTGATCATAACAGAGCTTCCATAACAGTTTTGAAATTGTTAGAGATCGAAGTGGATGTTGAGTGCTTCATGAAAATTGAAGTTTGAAATGTTATCGCTTTAGGGATATAAAGTTATGATTTTACTGACTTGTATATAGGGAGTTAATGCTTGTTGTAAGGTTACTGCCCACATTGAAGGATTTCAGAGACAGTAACATTAGGTGAATTAATTGACTAGTTTAGAAATAGAATTTGATTTTGGATTGTTCATGGAAGTTGTTGAGGACATTGTGAACTTATTGACCATATTTTGTGGTAATTTATTTCTGAAGAATCAGTGAGTTATGAAAGTGTCAATGTACGCCTGTGTTAATGGGAATTGAGTAGGCAGAAGGTTTGATGGGATATTTGACGCCCTTAGGGTTGGAATTGATTTTATGGTCTTCTTGAGAATTGTAGAGCTTTTCATAAGCTCTCCAACAAGGTATAGTTTGCATTTTCAGAAATGTAGAAAGAGTTATGGGTGTTGGAAGTTTGGTTGGAAATCAGAAAATAAAGGGAAAAATAAGGGCAATATTTATATATATTACTTGTTGAATTTTGATTTCTTTCGTGAATAACTTTTCCGTCCGACGTCCGATTGACCTGATTCTTGAGGCATCGGATTCAGTGAAATTTGAATTTCATTTTTGAGAAATTGGGGATTTTTTTGACGGAAAATTTGACGTGGATCCGGGTAAGAGTCCTGATGGGAAAATTTTGGATTAGGGCCGGGAATTCATGAACATGCATTATACACCTACATGTGCATCATTCACTGATTCGGATTGGATCATTAGTGATCGCTTTTATTCTCTCGCTTCTTATAGAGGTCTAATTGGAGCGTCGTTCCACCGACGTGGCAGAGTCTTCCCGGCATTAGCTCGGAAGTAATAGGTGAGTAACCTAGTTGGTTATTCCAATCTATGTGTTAACTGTGATTTGATTGCCCTACGAGGATTACGTGGCTTATGACCTGAATTGACCGCCTACGGGATTATATGGTTATATGTGACTCCATTGATCGTGAAATAAGCATTAGGCAATCGTTAATTGGATTGTATGATTATACTGTGTATTTGGACCGTATCATCGCTAATCGCTATGGGACATGTGCATTCATGCACAAATGCATCACATCGTTAAAAGAAAATTGTGAACCGAGACGCCATCAGATCAACCGAGCCTAGAGCTCGATATATCGAACGAGCCTCGAGCTCGACGGAGATAATTCTCCCGACGCCGTCTATATTGATCACCGCATGCGCTCGGTCACAATCTCGAAATGAATCGAAAAGAGTCTCATGTGCATTGCATCTGGACTGAATATTTGGCAATGTTTTGATTGGTTCTTTATATATTTGCTCGAGATCATACCTTTGTCATTGACTTGTGATTGTTTCAATCGTGTGTTTTGTATAATTATGGAATGAGTATCGTATCATGCTTATATGATGCATGAATTGGGAGAACCATCGATGATGGTTTCTCACCGAGTTTGCAAAACTCACCCAAAATTTGCATCTATTTTCAGTCTGAAGAATACCTGGTTGACACGGGAGTATGTCTCATCAGAGCGAGTAAAGGTTAGAGATCGAGATCAGTTCGCGTCTGCATTAGTGTCTTAGTAAATTGTGTTCCGCAATCACTGTATAACAAGGCTTTGTATTTTTACTGAGCCCATTGTGATTTTCATGTTTTACTGCATTTTACTGGATGTCTGTAATAACTAAAACTGGTTTATATTGAACACGGGTTTTATTTACTTACTGTGTTTGCCGCGCTAACGTTGAATTAATGGCTCCAAAAGAAAAAAAATGTATACTGAGTTTTAAATCGACTGATGTAGTACGCCACTCTCGCGGGGCACGAACTCGGATATCACCAACGATATCGGGTTCGGGTCTTACGGGAGTGGGGTGCTACATTGCCATTAATGTTTTGTAAGCATTTAATTCATGATAGTAATGAGATATGGAATTGTACATGGATATGGTTTACGAATTTATGTATGGAATTAAGATATGGATGTGAATTTAGAATAGAAAAGTGAATTAGGGCTTGTATAAATTGCTTATGTTTATGAATGGGATTGATTGTGATATAGATTCCGGACGGGAGGTCCGATGATTCTGATCTTTATTTGTGAATTATTGAAGTGTTATAGGTATAGAATTGTGTTTGTTTATGCTGAGATTTTTAACAGGAGGTCTGATGAATTGTGTGTATTAGTTTGGTATATAGAAGTGAGTTTAAACCATTTGCAGGTTTTTGATATTTTGAAAATACAACCGTTATACTGCCCAATTCTTGTACAAATATAGATTGAATAAAGAGGAAAGAAGTGAATAATATGAAAAAGAAAGAAAAGAATTTTTTTTTATACCGGTTTGGATTAGATAAAGATCGGTTTAGTTTAAGGTTTCCAACGCGACGCTTTTTATTAAGATACACGTTTTTGGATTTCGAATCCGTTTTTGATTTGTTCCCACTTTATGATTTGATTGAACCGTTTTGTTTGCGTTCAATTTCAATGCCATTCGATTCGCTTTTGGTTCTGCTTTCTGATATGCTTATGCTTTCGTTTTGATTCGCCATTCAATTCGTATCCGATTTGTTATTTGATTCATTTTCTCTTTCGATTTTGTTTCCGCATTTTGTTATCTGATTTTTTCGATTTGATTCGTTTTGATTCGATACTTTCGCTTTGTTGTTCCGCTTTGATTCCGATCCGATTTGTGGTTCGCTTATGTTTTGACCCACTTTTGGATTTGAGATCCGTTTGATTAGTTCCTCCACTTTTTTTTCTTTTCTTTTTTTTTCCAGTTGGGGTCTGGTTCTGAAATCGAATCCCAACATTTATGGTATCAGAGCCCAGTAATAGAATCTTACATGGGCGTATGTGTATGAGTGGTTTGTATGAGAGATTGATAAGAGTTTGAAAGGATAAGATTGAATTTGTGAGATTGTGAAAAATATGGAAACGTATTTTGTTGGACCCCGATCTTTTAGTGGAAATTAGAAATTATTACATGAAATTAAATGAGTATTTTTGTATATGAACTTTGTTATAGATGTTATTGTGCTATGAGAAAAGAAATGATGGGTGTTAATGAATTTGAGATTTGAGTAGAATTGTTTGGGTTATGAAAGAAAAAGTGAAAGAGATGATTGAAATGGAAGTTGAAAAGCAAGAAATGATTAGTGAAAGTGTTATATTTTGGAGAATTAAGAAAGTTTGACTTTTTGGAGTAGAGAGTTGACTTTTTGATTTAGGTAGAATTTGAGAAAATGATCTTCATGAAATTTGTAGTTTCTGTTGAAAGCTTTCTATCGCCATAAAGTATGATATTTTTCGATATCGGAATTGAAAGTTATGATCTTCCGAAGTTAAGGTTATTTTACTTTGTTTTTGAAAATGCTCTTAAGTGTAGGATTGTGTATGCTGTGTTTTGAGGCGAATTCGGGACTGATATATTTTGAATTGAGTAAAGTGGTCTACATAAAAGTCATAAAAGATTTTCCTAGCTTTTCAATGATGTATTATAGGTTATTTGTGGATGTGAGAATTGGAAGATGTGAAATTTAAAAGTTTGGATATTTATTTAGGTGATTTTTAACAGGGCAGAATCTTTGATTGAAAAATTGACTTAGCTAGAGTTTGATTTTACCTTTAAGTGCTTCATAAAAGTTTTACCTTGTATTCTGATCTTTACATTGATGTAAAGTATGGAATTTTTGGGCTTTGAAATAAGAAGTTATGCTTTTTACAAGTTGCTGTTACTGTTTGGGAAGAATATTAGGAGACAAAACCTTTGTTTGAAAATTTGATTTCCTTAGAGACCAAATTGATTTTTCTGTCCTTCATGAAAGTTGTAGGTTGTTTTTTGATCTTTGCATTGATATAAAATATGACACTTTTGGACACTGGAGTTGAAAGATAGAAATTTTAGGAAGTTTTGTGATTGTTTAGGAAGACATTAAAATAAACAGAAAGTTTGATTGGGTTTTTGACCCCTTTAGAGATGGAATTGGTTTTCGAGTTCTTCATGGAAGTTGTAGAGCTTCCTTGGAGCTTTCCATTGATATTAAATTTGTCAAATTTAGAGTTTTGGACCAAGAGTTATGAATTTTGGAAATTTCGGTTATATATATATATATGTATATATATATATATATATATATGAAAAATCTTTTTGTTTTTGCTATTCTCCTCCCCTAATCCGACCCTTGTTCAATCTTTTGTTTATAAATTTTTTGTCCAACATTCGATTGTTTTGGTTTTCAAAGCGTTAGATTTCTAAGACAATTATCTTCATCAGAAGGGAAAATTTATAATTTTTGAGATTAAATTGAAAGATATTGATTTAATCAAGTGAGTTGGAAAATTTTCTGAACATAGTTCAGTATTTTGGTGAATTCGAGAGCTGTGGAGACCCAATTCAACTTATTCTTGTTGTAAAAAAAACTAGAGGTAGGGGGCTACAAGTTATCTGAAGGAAGTAAATTTCAATTTAGCCCCTAAGACTTTCAATTTCTGAATTGAAGTCGGGTTTAGTGTTCAGTCTTGGATTAGTAAGATATGAAAATGTTTTGGGAATAACTTTTGCTCTAGTCATCCAAATGAGGTGATTATTGATTTGGATTAAATTAGAGAAATAGGGCTACAATGTTTCTGAAGAAAGTGAATTTTAATTCAGCCTCTAAGATTTTCAATTTTTGGACGGAAGTAAATCGCTAGAAAATGTCTTAGCATAAGAATAGTCTGAAATGTTTGGAGTATAACTTTTGAAGTAGTGCACCAAATTAATTGATTTTAGTGACATTATGAAATTGAGACAATGAGGAACGTTTCTTTAGAAGGAAGTTTTAGCAAATTCCTTCATTTTGATGGTTTGAAAAATATCCTAAAGTAAGCATGTATGAAAATGAATTTTAGGGGCAATTTTGAAAGATCACTTAAAAAGTTAAGTTAGTAGGCTAATAACTAAGGGCTTTATGGTCATTTGGCTTTCATTAAATGAAAGAATGAAGTGGCTGTCGTTTAACATGAAGAGAACCACGAAATTAGAAGGAAAGAACAAAAGAAATAAGAGAGAAGAGATGTGCCCTCGGTGGAGAAGAAGAAGAAGGAAGAAAGAAGGATGTTAGGGTTCAATTTTCCTACCATTTTAAAGAGGGTTTTGATGTTTTTTCCAAGGAAAAAGGTGGAAGAGCATGAAAGCTTCCTAAGGAACAAAGAAATTTCGAATTTGGTAGAGATGAAGGTAAGACACGAAATTTTGATTTGTAAATTTTGGAAGTTTTTCGGTTTAGATACCTTGAAATTGGTATGGGTTTGTGTTTTCTAAGCTCAATTTTGGAGATAGCATAGTTTAAATTGCTCAATTTTGGATAGTTATTAATTAGGATTTATGCCTTGAATTAGGAAAATTAAGAGAGGCTTTGGAGAAATTGAGGGTTTGGACAAGTTTCAAGTATGGAAATGAGGTGGGTACCGTGTTTATATTTCGATTTATAAGTTAATTGTGTATTTTTGAAAAATAAAAAAGAAAAAAATGCTTATAAATTATTGTTTTCGAATGATGAAATTAATTGATTTTGGAATGATTTACAAATTGTTAAATTCATTGTTTTCGAATGATTGGAAAAATTGCTACAATTGTTTCGGATGTTTTTGATAAAATCGATACAATTGTTACTTTCTTTGTTTTGAATGATTTGCTAATTATAAAAAAAATTGATGCATTTTTTGACTTTTAGGTTTAAAAATCCATTGGATTTAAATGCTTGAATAATGGTTATGTGAATTTGCAATTGTGGAAATATGTTTTCGAAAATTAAGAAAAAATATCAAATTTTATTTGTTTCCAAATGTTTTAGAAAAATTGTTACAAGTTTTAAAATGTTTTGATAAATTAAGAAAATTTCTAAATTTATGAAAATTGTTACAAAGGTTAGATTTATCGTTTCAAATGATTTTGATAAATTGAAAATAAAATAAAATTCTGAATTTCATTATGCTTAAATGATTTGTTAATTATGAAAATTTATGCATTCATTTGACTTTGATGTTTGAGAATCCTTGGTTGTGAATGACTGAATAATTGCTATGTGAATTTTTACAAATGTGGAAATTTATGAATGACAATTTGTTTGATATGACATGATATGAAAAATCAAGCTTTCGAAATGTGCCTTCGGACAATCTAATTTTTAAGTATGAATTTGTGTGTTATGTGGGTTTGGTTAGGTCCCATAAGTTGAGTCAAGTGCGCACTTGTCTTTTTTTTATAGGCTTCGCCCGCCTGCCCGCTAGTGGCATTGGAGCTCCGATTACGGACTCCCATAAGTTCACGGCCACACTGGACCGCTATGCGGAAAAGTGTAGTACGTTCTATTCACGGCTGCACAGGACCGCTATGCGGGAATGTGCAGTACGTTCTGCTTTAGACCGACCCAAACCATTCTGACGTGTTATGCGTTTTTGATTTTTTTTTATAATGTGATGCATTCATGTTTTGAATTTGTTCATGAATTGTGAAAAATTTGAGAAATTTGAGAAATGAGAAAGTGTGTTTTCAACCATGAAATTTTAGAAATTGATTATGATTGATTTGAAAAGTTGAAAAGTTTGAATAATAAGTTTTTGATAAATTATCTCTGTGAAATGTTTATAAATAGAAATGAGTTTTGAAAATGTTTTTGCTTATTGTTCGATTTATAAACATGTTATCCACGAGTTGTCCAGCTCACCCCCTTTCATCCCTATCTCCAGGTATCGAGCAGGAGATCGGATGAAAGGAAATCAAGGCTTTTGTTCGATTTCGTTTGTTTTGAGTTTTATGTATTTGGGATTTTGGTTTTGTTTATGGCTTGGAATGCCATTAATGTTTTGTAAGCATTTAATTCATGATAGTAATGAGATATGGAATTGTACATGGATATGGTTTACGGATTTATGTATGGAATTAAGATATGGATGTGAATTTAGAATAGAAAAGTGAATTAGGGTTTGTATAAATTGCTTATGTTTATGAATGGGATTGATTGTGATATGGATTTCAGACGGGAGGTCCGATGATTCTGATCATTGTTTGCGAATTATTGAAGTGTTATAGGTATAGAATTGTGTTTGTTTATGCTGAGATTCCGGATAGGAGGTATGATGAATTGTGTGTATTAGTTTGGTATATAGAAGTGAGTTTAAAACCATTTGCAGGTTTTTGGGATTTTGAAAATACAACCGTTATGTTGCCTAATTCTTGTACAAATATAGATTGAATAAAGAGGAAAGAAGTGAATAATATGAAAAAGAAAGAAAAGAAAAAATTATACCGGTTTGGATTAGATAAAGATCGGTTTAGTCTAAGGTTTCCAACGCGACGCTTTTCATTAAGATACACGTTTTCGGATGTCGGATTCGTTTTTGATTTGTTCCTGTTTTATGATTTGATGGAACTGTTTTGTTTGTGTTTGATTTAGATGCCATTCGATTCGCTTTTGGTTCTGTTTTTCAATATTCTTATGCTTTCGTTTTGATTCACCATTCGATTCGTATCCGATTTATTATTCGATTCGTTTTCGCTTTCGATTTTGTTTTCGCATTTTGTTATCCTATTTTCCCGATTTGATTCATTTTGATTTGATACTTTCGCTTTGTTGTTTTGCTTTGATTCTGATTCGATTTGTGGTTCGCTTATGTTTTGGTCCACTTTCGGATTTGAGATCCGTTTGATTCGTTCCACCACTTTGTCTTTTTCTTTTCCGTTTTTTTTTTCCGGTTGGGGTTCGGTTTCGAAATCGTGTCCTAACAATCTGCATGCTTATTGTGTTTCTATATGATGTTTTATATGGTTATTGTGAACTTGCATTATCCATATCTCCTATAGGCAAGTTCCTACAGTGCACTCTCCTGACATTTTATTTATCAAAGAAACCTTCTTACATCGGCCTTTCATTGCAAAACTTTTATTTCTCATGGTATATTGACATGTTATACATGTGTTGTTATTGTTGTTCAACTTTTTGTTATAAGTTAGTAAACATATGTTTGATTATCTTTTTCAGCTTTCTCTTCCATTTCTTCTCGTATTGCCCCTCATTTCTAATACCAGCAGCTTATAATCTTCTCAAAGTTGAGTTTTCTTCAAAGATTCTGAGGTTCTGAACATGGTTGAAAATGATTCTATAATTGTTTTCGATTTGGTCTTTGTTTCTTCAAAGATTTGGTCCATGTTTCATATATAGAAATCTGTTAAATAATGCTTATTGTAATGATTTAATTATCTCTTGAAGTGAATCACACGTTAAAACAAGACTTATTATACGATGTATAAATGCACAAAAAGGGGGGGGGGGTTGAATTGTGTATTTCCCCTTTTTGAAAATCCTTCAAAAATGTTTTGTTAAAAGAAACTTGTTCTTTTCTCAAGAACTACTGAAAATCAAAGTTATAAAATATTTTTTGAAAAATTGTTTAAAAACTAGTAAGATCTAAACTTTGAAAGATAAGAGAGATAAAGGTTGAGAGAAGTTGGCACAGTAATTTTTATACTGGTTCATCCCAAACCGTGGGCTACGTCCAGTCCTCAGATGTCTTTTTGAGATTTCACTATCTCTCCAAACTTTTACAAGTATTCTTTGTCTCCGAGCCTCTTCAGGTCTCTTACAATCAGTATTCTTTCACACTTAGCCTCTGCAGGCTATCTATACAACTTTCAACTGAAAGATTGTTGAGCTTTGTTACAGTAAAGTAGCTTTAGATAATTCGCACAATATTTTTCTCTCAAGTATTGCTAAGCACTTGTTACTTTAGCGTGTTGTAGTCATCTAACTTTTTCAATATTCGACTTCGACTCATATTTATAGTCTTCTTCTTCAACTGCTTCTTGCTTCTTGCTTCTTGCTTCTTTAATCTTGTTTCTTGAAATAAGTGGTTATTCAGTTGAGTTCTGTAACTAACTCAAACTGATTCTTGATTCTGACGTGGTTCGCTTTCGTCTACTTTTGCTTCCGTTTGCTTTTACTTCCGTTTGCTTTTGGCTTTCGTCTGCTTTTGGCTTTCGTCTGCTTTTGGTTTTCTTATACTTTTCAATAGCTTCTGTCTGTTTTTGCTTTCGCCTGCTTTTCTTCTTTCGTCTGCTTTTCAATAGCTTCCATCTGTTTTTCTTCTTTCGTCTGCTTTTCAACTTTCGTCTATTTTTTTCTTTTGTCTGCTTTTCAACTTCCATCTGTTTTTCTTCTTTCGTTATTTGTACTTCATCAAAATCATTCACGTAAAGTCATTTTGACTTAACAATCTCCCCCTTTTTGATGATAACAAATAATCATACAGGTAAGATGAAAAACTGTAAGAAAAATATATAAATGAAAAATAAGAAAAAAATATCTTCACTCTCTGTCTTCTTCTGACTTCTTCATTTTATGCTTATTCTTCCATCTATTCCTTCCAAAAATTTTCTTCTCCCCCTTTCTTTTCTCCGTGTTGTTTCTCCCCCTATTTGTTATTAATAAAAAATTATTATGACCGTTGACGCTTCAATAACTCTTTCACCATCTCCTTTAACTCCTTGACTTCTCTGCGTAGGTGCAGTACTTTTGCTTGTAAGTCAAAGGATGAGGTGGGTCGATCGTCATCCCTTAGTTGTTCTTCTTCAAAAACAATTGTAGTGGTATATGCGTCTGAACATGGAACATATTCTTCAATGATCTCAAGGGTAGGAGGTTGAACAGGTAGGTTGGGTTCAGGAAGGTCTAAGTCATTAGGAGCTGGTAGTCTTAACACTTGTCTTTCACGCAGGGGTAGGGCTTCTTCTTCAATCGAAGATGTATTAGACAATGACCTAATACGCATAATTGTCTGCACAAGGGATTCAGTGAACGTCCCTTTAGTAAGCTTTCCCCCCACTGGACAATGTTCATCATTCGTTGTAGAATTGCTACTAGCTCTTGAAATATGATGGGAAATGAAGGTTCCCGTCATAGTCTTTTCTACAAAACATGCTTCATCTATGCTTCACACCTGTTCTGCAATTTGATCTGCTGACAGATCATCTGTTACCCCTTCTGGGTATAATTTCTTCTTCCCCTTATTAACATCCATGGGATTCTTTGATTGAAGGTCTGGTACAACCTTTATCACTGTTTGCTCTGTAATTGGGTAAATAGTGTACGATTGACTGGTCATCTTTGTGGGGTATGGTTTTGTTCCAACATACCTCAAGGCCTCATAAAAGTTCCTTTCATCTTCATTCAACAGATTCCATGTACAACTATCTATCAAAATATGTTGTAAATATACCTTCACTAACCTCTTCGGTGTATCCCTGATGATTATTGAAGTACTCCCATTATTTGCAGTTTGAACCTCTTCAATCATTTTGATTCTCAAATCTTCTTTCCTCAAAAGTTTAGAGGAATTATACTGAACCAGACTGAGTTCTGCTAATTCCTCCTGTTGAACCTGTACCAAACTAAGTTCTGTTGATTCCTGCTGTTGAACCTCAGTAGGAATAGCCTTCACCAGACTTAGTTCTGTTGTTGTTTCCTGTTGAACATCCGTAGGAGTAGTCTATACCAGACTAAGTTCTGCTGGTTTCTCCTTTTGAACAAAAGTAGGGGTAGCCTTCATCTGACTATCTTCCTTAACAGTAGGAACACCCTTCTTCTGACTAACTTCCTTAGTCTTCTTCACTACCTCAGTTAGTCTTGGAGCCTTTTGAGATTGGGGTTTTTGCTTCTCAAACTCCAATTTTCTTTTCCTCTCAGTCTCCTTAGCCTGTTTGACTGTATCTTCATTCAAGATAGAGACTAGGGATCTTGTAGCCTTAGGTGCGCCTATCTCAGAGACTTCTGCCTGCACTAGTTCTCTGGATCTCTTTTCTTCTTGTTGTCACAAGGTTCGAATCCTGGGTGATCTCTTCGCTTTCTTTGGAATTTCACTCAGAAGCTTCTCCCCTTTTCTCTTCAAAGCACCTTCGTCTGTACACCGTACTCGGCTACTTTCTTTCTGAGTAATCATCTTTTCTTTCAATGTTTCTTATGATGATTTCCTCTTTTCAATCATGGGCATGCTTCCACTAACTTGAGATTTATAACTCGTTGTAGGAGATTTCTTTTTTGTCCGCTCCCCCTCAGTTCTTGCTTTAATCTTAGAATCTGCTTCTACTCTGTCCAGATTCTTCAAACCCATTTTTGCCACAGTACCCGAGTTAATAACACTCTTGACAGACATCTTCAATCTGTTTCCTTTGTCAAGAAGGACTCCAAACTCCCTGAATATCCTTGTCAGCAACATTCCATAAGGGTAACTATTCGTTTCTTTCATCGCCTTGACCATATACTGAAAAATCAGAAATGGTAGGTCTACGGGTTGGCGATTCAGCAAGTAGAATAGGCATTGTTCATCCAAAGTTGTCACCAAATGCCTTGAACCCACTCTCGATAAGACGCAATTGAACAAGATTGCATGTAAGACCCTAGCCTTCGGCACCAGACTCGAGGTTTTCCTCTCCGTTGGGTCATTGTGTCCATACAACTGTCGACTGACTTCGTCTTCCTTTAGACTGAATTTTGTCATCCATCTGGCTTTGCTTGTGAGCTTCTCTCCAGCAGATGGAAATTCAGTCACCTTCTCAATCAACTCCCTTGTTACAACAATAGACAATCTATCTACTGTAGAAACAATAGCACCGTCTACTAGCTGCACATTCTTCCAAAAATCATACACCTCATTTTGATATACGATTTCTTATACCTGGAAGAACTTCCTCCATCCTGCTTCTACTATCTCTGGTTCGATATCCGTGTCGTCTTTCCTCAGAGATTCAAAATCTACATGCCTTCTGTAGATTATTGCTTGCTCCATTCATTCTTTGATGAGTAGAAACTGAGTTCAAAAATTTGTTCTTCTCAAGATGAAGTCGATTACAGAAATTTTGAGAGAGTTGAGAGCTGAAAGGTTTCTAAGTTGAGAATACTAGAAAGGTCTTATCAGGCATGTTCTAGAATAGGTGAAGTTCTCAAGGCTATGAGACTTTCCCTCCAAGAGTTCCTTCCGTGAGAAGTTACCTGCTGTAACTCACTGTTACTAATGCCGTTAACTTTGATGTCCTTTTATCTTGCATGTGACGTGTTAGACGGTTGATCACTTAACATCACCATGTTGAGGTTCCGTCTGATTTCCTTGAATCATTCTTCACTCAGTGGTTTAGTGAAGATGTACGCCTATTGAAACTCTGTCTCAATAAACTGCAGACTCACAACCTTCCTCTGAACGTAGTCCCTCAAGAAATGATGTCTGACTTCGATATGCTTTACTCTAGAATGCTGTATTGGATTCTTCAACAAGTTGATGGCACTGGTGTTGTCACAGAAGATTGGGATCTCCTCTTCTTGTAATGAATAATCTTCTAGTTGGTATTTAATCCACAGTGTTTGTGAACAATAACTTGCGGCAGACATGTACTCGGCTTCAGCAGTTGATAAGGCGATTGAGCTCTGTCTCTTGCTTGACCAGGAAACTAGGTTTGAGCCAAAAAAAGTGACAGCTTCCACTCGTACTCTTCCTTTCAATTCTATCTCCGGCATAGTCCGCATCGCAATATCCAATCAACCTAAAATCTTTACCTTTTTCAAACATTAAGCAAAGATCAGTAGTACCTGCGAGATATCTCATAATTCTTTTAACAGCAATGTAATGAGACTCTCTAGGATCGGCCTGAAACCCTGCATACAAGCATACACTGAACAGTATGTCAGGTCTGCTTGCTGTAAGATAAAGCAAAGAACCAACCATCCCTCTATACAGGGTTTGATCTACCTTCTTACCAACTTCGTCTTTCGACAAAAGGTTCGAAGGATGCATCGGAGTTGCCATAGGCTTCACTTTATTCATATCAAATTTAGACAACAATTATTTCACATATTTTTGTTGATGGATAAAGATCTTCTCTTTGGTTTGCTTAACTTGCAACTCAAGAAAGAACTTTAACTCTTCCATCATACTCATCTCAAACCTATTTTTCATTAGACTCTCAAAACTCATGCATAAACTTTTTGAAGTAGCACCAAAAATGATATCATCAACATAAATTTACACTAAAATAAAATGATTCTCATAATTCTTCCTAAAGAGTGTCTTATCTACCTGACCTCTACTAAAACCACTCTCTTTGAGAAAAGTACTTAGACGATCATACCAAGTTCTAGGAGCTTGCTTCAAGCCATATAAAGCCTTGTGAAGTCTATAGACATGATCTGGATACTTAACATCCTCAAAGCCAGGAGGTTGTTTAACATACACCTCTTCGTCTATAAAACCATTCAGAAACGCACTTTTCACATCTATCTGAAAAAGCTTTATATCATGAAAAACAACATATGCCAGCAATATCCTAATAGCTTCCAGTCTTGCTACTAGAACATATATCTCATTATAGTCTATTCCTTCTTGCTGATTATAGCCTTGTGCTACTAATCTAGCTTTATTCCGACTTACTCTCCCTGATTCGTCTAACTTATTCTTAAAAACCCATCTAGTTCCTATAATGGATTTGTTTGAGGGTTTAGGAACCAAGGACCAAACTTTGTTCCTAGTGAATTGGTTCAGCTCCTCTTGCATGGCTAAAATCCATGCTTCATCTTGAAGAGCTTCATCAATCTTCTTAGGCTCTATTTCAGAGACAAAAGCTACATTAGCTTCTCTTCTGAATTTGGACCTTGTTCTGACTCCTTCTGAGGTCTCTTCTGATTAACTCTTCTAGATGAGAACTCTTATATCTCCAATCCTTTTTCAACCTAAGAGTCTCTGGAATATCTTCAATCTTGTCTAATCGAGTTTCTGATGATGAAGCTTCTTTAGTATCACCTACGGGCATTGAAGGGATTTCACTATCCATGTCATCTTCCTTACTTGGTTGGAAACTATCATCAACTTGACATGGATGGTCTCCTCAACAATCTTCGAGGTAAGATTGTAAACCCTAAAAATCTTCGATGATAAAGAGTAGCCTAGAAAAATACCTGAATAGGTCTTTGAATCGAACTTATCCAACAATTCTTTTGTATTCAGTATAGAATACTTGCAACCAAATGGATGAAAGTAAGATATATTCGGTCTCCTTCCATTCCATAACTCATAAGGAGTTTTCTTCAGCAGAGGTCGCAACAATATTCTATTCTAAATGTAACATGTTGTATTCACAGCTTCTGCCCAGAAGTATTTAGGAAGATTCATCTCACACAGCATAGTCCTTGCCATCTCTTGAATTATCCTATTCTTCCTTTCAACAACTCCATTCTGCTGTGGAGTCCTAGGAGCAAAGAAATTATGGGAAATTCCATTCTCCTCACAGAATATTCTAAACTTCTCATTCTCAAATTTTCCACCATGATCACTCCTAATACTCGCTATCGACATTTCTTTTTTATTCTGTAACTTTCTGGAAAGGGTCCTAAAACACTTAAAAGACTCATCTTTGTGTGACAAAAATAATATCCAACAAAATATAGTAAAGTCATCAACAATAACAAGTCCATATTTCTTTTTACCAAGACTTATTGTCCTAGTTGGACCAAATAAATCCATATGTAACAACTCTAGAGGTCTAGATGATGTTACGAAATTTTTAGAAGAAAATGGTGTTTTGACTTGCTTTCCTTTCTGACAACTTTCACAAAAGAACTCATTGTCAAAACTTATTTTTGGTAAACCTCTTACCAAATCATGCTTTAACAATTTTGAAATATGTTTAAAACTAACATGACCTAGCTTTTTATGCCAGATTAGTCTTTCTTATTCGGTTGATAAAAAATATGAAACATTTTGATTTTGAAAATATTCTAAATCAATTTTGTAAAGATTATTTCTTCTCTTGGCAGAAAAGAATATAGACCCGTCCTTGTTTCTAACTTCACAAAGATTTTGATTAAACGTAACTTCAAAACTAGAATCACACAATTGACTGACACTAATCAAGTTGTATTTCAGACCATCAACAAGCAGCACATTATCAATACATGCAAAGGAATCTTTACCTATTTTACCGATTCCAATTATCTTACCCTGCTGGTTGTCTCCAAAAGTTACCGATCCTCCCTTCTTATTTTGAAGATCTAGGAACATAGACCTTCTTCTTATCATGTGTCGCGAGCATCCACTGTGCAAATACCAATGGTGCTTGCTGCCTCTTCCAAGGAAGGATATCTTCAGGAGATATTATTTTATTCTTCGGTACCCATATTTTCTTGGGTCCTTTTGAGTTAGTAAAATACACAAAATGATAGAGATGCATTTGATAAGATTGTTGATGAAAATGAGAATGTTGAAACTTCTTTTTTCTGAAAGAAAAACTTCTTTTTCTGTTGAGACCTTTCTCTAGTAAACCTAATCCAGTTTTATCACTCGAATGTCTACACTTTCTTAACATATCATTCATTTTCTTTGTACTTTCAGTGAAAGTAACTAAATCAGCTGAAAGAATCTTAATTTTAAACTTTGGTTGATTGATCTCTTCAGATCTATCTATTACTTTCTTTTTCTTACTTTCCTCTACTTGCTTTTTCAAGCAAGTATTCTCTCTTTTTATCCCTTGTGTATGTTTGAGGTTTTCTACATACTTTTTTTAATAGTTTGTACCAATGTTTTAAAAACTGGACCGGACATTGAACCGGTCGAAGGAAAGGTTTAAGGTTTAGAGGGTCAACCGGTAGTGAACCGCTATCAAACCGGGATATAATAAATAAGATGAAAATTTTATAAGAATAAATAAAAATAAAATATTTTATTGAAATGAAAAATACACCAATGTTTATTATTATCTAATGAACTAAAAATAAATAAATATGAGTCCAATATAAATATGACCCACTAATCAGTTTGGTATACATGTTAAGATTATAAATGGTCCACAATATCAGTTGTCGGTAGAGTGGCTGCTACTAGAAACTCGCTAATTACAGAACCTAAGTTGAAAATTCAAGTGTAAGATGTAACAAAATGACCATTTAGAAATGAATCACAACTTACTATCATCATCTTTAAAAAAAAAGCATGTAGAACCAGCCATATGGTTTGTAGCCAAAACACAAGTTTATCCCATCTGCTAACACAAATCAGTTTAGTTCTATGCATTTAATAACTTTGATAAGAATATGATTATCAATTCAGAACTTGAAAATTCAGTCAGCAATAGTGCATTTTATGCCATTCTTCTTTGGATGGATTGGATGAAAATTCAGTACAGTTTTCTCGAATAAATTCTGACATAAACCACTCAGTAGCTGCACCTTTGTAGAATTAGTATACAGGCACTTGATCCATGCTTAATTATTCATAATAAGCGTATCAAGCATCTTCTTGAGTTCACATCATGGAAGGCCTAACAGGACCTTCCGGCTTAAGCCACTGATCTTACTCACTCGGGGCAAGTGTAGTATAGCCCTGCAAACATAAGTAAGAAGTCCAAAGATATACATGATATGCTTTACGAGTTTTAGAGGCAGTTAGTCAAGACGAAAGTTATTCAAGCATATGCAATCGATTTCTCAGTTAAAGATCCATTATTCAAGAACTGTTCTCATCTTTGTACACATTACAATTTTCAAGTGCTCAGTTAAAACTAATCAAGGACCTCAAAATTACATTACTCAAGCTCGCCCGTCCCATTCTTCATATAGCTCTTCTAAAAATTCCCCATGAACTTGTGTCTTCTTTCAGCCCTCTGTTTTCCAGCCTGAAATGTCACCAATACTGATATTGTGTTATATATAAAAAAAAGCAGGTGGTGTCCGTGAATGTGCATGTAATCACAATTTACGCAATACATAAGTGTTTGGATTCGGAGTTAACTTAGTTACTTCAAAGAACAAGAAACAAGAAAATTGAAACTTATGGAAGATCAATTCAAACAGAAGAAATAAACTAAACCCAGAAAGAAAAAACATACTTTTGCAAGTAATTCATTCCTCCGTGTTAGATTTTCAGTGATTTCCAGCAATTCTTCCTTTGTCTTCAGGATATTCAACGGATGAACATATTTGTCAAACAACAAGACAGTAACTTACAGACAAAACAACCCAATTTGTCGAATCTCCAGAGAAATTGGAACCCATTACAAGAAACCTCACAAAACGACGCCAGACAGAAATTAAAGAACCAAGGATTCAAAATGACCCACCTTCTTATAGGAGGTTGTTCTTTTCAATAGCTTGCTACTCTCAACAAAATCATTCCGAGAGAAGGAAAATGGCGATGACGGTTGTGCTACTTTGCGCCTCGTCATGTTAATTAGACTTAGGAGGCTTTGGCGGCGGCGACGGTTGTGCGAAGGTTGAGGGTGACTGGAATACCGACGTCTTATTACCAGATCTGGAGAAGATGGAAAAAAGAGAAAGGTGCAATGGAGTTGAGAAGAGAGAAGAGAGGAGAGAAGAGGAAGACGATGATATTTAGTTTAGGTTTTCAACCGGTTATCACTCAACTGGTTCTTGGATAAACCGGCTGGTTCTCTGTTAAACCAGCCGGTTTTTATATTCCAGGGTTAATAGTTAAAACCGAACTGGAAACATGGCCGGTTCAGATAAATTCCGGTCGGACCGGCTAGTCCGGTTCGGTTTTAAAACCCTTGGTTTGTACTGTTTCAGAATAGCATGAGAATCTTCTAGTAGTTCCGAATATGCATTATGCAAGTCATCATATTTAGAAGTTACCTCCTCATCACTTTCCTCTTCGGCTACTAGGTAAATATTTGCGTGTTTTGATGTTTCAGAGCTTGTATCTGATTCAGATGAATCTAGATCCTCCCAAGTTGCCATCATGCTTTTCTTGCCTTCTCTACTCTTCCTTGGTTTCTTCTTTAAAGTTGGACACTCAGACTTGTAATGTCCTGGTTTGTTGCACTCTTAACATATGATGGATGCCTTCTCTATCTTCACATCATCTTTGCCATTCTTTTTGAAAAATTGACTTCCTTTGGACTTCTTCTTCCACATCTGTTTGATCTTCTTGGAAATGAAAGATAGCTCGTAATCTTTATCACTGGACTCCTGTTCTGACTCACTGGAATCATCATTCTTTGATTCTTCAATCTTTAGCACTTTTGATGAATTCCTCTTTCTTTGAGTCTTACGATTCTTTTGTCCAGCCTTTAGTGCTATCGACTTTTCCTGTTTGAGCTTGTCTTCAACATCGAGCTCAACTTCATGAATTTTCAATGATCTAAGCAATTCATCAAGCTTTAATACACTTAAATCCTTAGCTTCCTATACAATTGTAAGTTTTGGTCTGCACCTCTTTGGTAGACTCCTCAGGATCTTACGCACGTGATGTTGGTTGTCGTAAGTGTTTATGAGAGCTTTTAATCCATTGATAATTGTTTGAAATCTTCCAAACATTTGATCAATAGATTCTTCATCTTTCATCTTAAAGAGCTCGTACTGGTGCACAAGAATACTTATCTTGGATTCTTTGACTTGGTTTGTACCTTTATGTGCGATGGATAACGTATCCCACATCTCCTTCACAGTATCGCATCCGTGGACTTTGTCGTACTCACTTCTTCTTAGGGCACAACTCAAGAAAAACTTCGCTTTGGAGTTCAGTTGAAATCTCGCCTTTTGATTAGTCGTCCATTTAATTCGTGGAATGAAATTTCCTTCATCATCCGTTGGTGTGTATGGTCCATTCTCTATTACGTCCCAAAGGTCGACATGAGTAGATTCGATAAACAACCGCATCCTATCCTTCCAGTAGTGGTAGTCTTCTCCGTTGAACGTCGGAGGTCTAGTGACTAGGCACCTTCAGTAATGTATGTATGTGATTCCGTCATAATCTTTAATCCACACTTGTTAAGGTGATCCTTGGACACCAAGCTCTGATACCAATTGAAGTGAATCACACGTTAATACAAGACTTATTATATGATGTATAAATGCACAAGAAGGGGGGGTTGAATTGTGTATTTCCCCTTTTTGAAAATCCTTTAAAAACGTTTTGTTAAAAGAAACTTGTTCTTTTCTCAAGAACAACTGGAAATCAAAGTTATAAAATATTTTTCGAAAACTTGTTTAAAAACTAGTAAGATCTAAACTTTGAAAGATAAGAGAGATAAAGGTTGAAAGAAGTTGACACAGTAATTTTTATACTGGTTCACCCCAAACCGTGGGTTACGTCCAGTCCTCAGATGTCTTTATGAGATTTTACTATCTCTCAAAATTTTTACAAGTATTCTTTGTCTCTGAGCCTCTTCAGGTCTCTTACAGTCAGTATTCTTTCACACTTAGCCTCTGCAGGCTATTTGTACAACTTTCAACTGAAAGATTGTTGAGCTTTGTTACAGTAAAGTAGCTCTAGATAATTCACACAATATTTTTCTCTGAAGTATTGCTAAGCACTTGTTACTTTCGCGTGTTATATTCATCTAAATTTTTCAATCTTCGGCTTTAACTCATATTTATAGTCTTCTTCTTCAACTGCTTCTTGATTCTTGCTTCTTTAATCTTGTTTCTTGAAAGAATTGGTTATTCAGTTGAGTTCTGTAACTAACTCAAACTGATTCTTGATTCTGACGTGATTCGCTTTCGTATGCTTTTCATCATCTGCTTTTGCTTCCGTCTGTTTTTGGTTTTCGTCTGCTTTTCAATAGCTTCTGTCTGCTTTTCTTCTTTTGTCTGTTTTTCAATAGCTTCCGTCTGTTTTTCTTCTTTCGTCTGCTTTTTGAAGTAAATCACACGTTAGTACAATGCTTATAGAACGATAACGAATACACGAGAAGGGGGGTTGAATTGTGTATTCCCCTTTTTGAAAAACTCTTTCAAAACAGTTTTGGTTAAAATCAAGTTCTTTTCACAGAAACTTTGATAAGTTCAAATTAATCAAAACTTTGAAAATTTTGTTTTGGAATGTAAGTAATAACGAAACTTGAACTTAAGAGAAATAGAGTAGAGAGAAGATGACACAACGATTTTATACTGGTTCACCTCAAACCGTGGCTACGTCCAGTCCTCAGAAGTCTTTATGAGATTTCACTATCTCTTCAAACGTTTACAAGTATTCTTTCCCGAGGTGAATACCTCTTCGCACGTCGCGACGTCGCCCCTCTCGCACGTCGCGGCGAATATTAATTCGCACATCGCGACGTTGCTCCCTTTCCACGCACGTCGCGGCGTGTTCATACGCACGTCGCGACGTGCGGGCCTGGAGAACGACTCTGAAACCCGATTTCCAGCATTTTCCCACTTCAATCCTTTCCTAAACTCAAATGCAACACACCTAAGCCTTAGATCATGTCTTATACTACATTTCTAACCCAGCAGCAACTCAAAATCAGTCATAAACACATTAATCCACAAAATCTAACCATTTTTGCCCTAAACCCTAAAACCACTGATTCTACTACTTTCATCCTATCTTTTGGTTTATTCCAACCGAAACAAGGTTAAACGAAGAGCAACTTACCCAGAAATCGCTTCAAACTATCAGAAATCCTCAAAGATCGAAATTTCTCTTCTCTTCTCTCTTCCTCCACCCACGACACCTCTTCTTCTCTTCTTCTTCCTTCTTTTCTCTCTTTTTTCTATTTTCTTTCTTTTCTAATACTTAAGTCTAAATGGGTAGGGAAAAGACCAATTTACCGCTCCATACAAAGCCTTAACCCACTTCAATCCTAGTGTTCTTCCTAAATTGCCCTCACACATATTACCCTTTCGAGCTCATTAAAATCACATTAAACTCGATTATCCATTAATACTCCCAATTTAAATAAAATTAAGGCATAAACACATAATTAACACAATTCATGCTTAATAACATCATAAAAAAAAAATTCGGGGTCCAACAATCATTTTCATTTTTTGTTAGAAAACAAGTACAAGAAAACGAATTGTTTCCAAAGTTGAGGTTTGGATAGAAGCTCATAAGAAAAAGTTTTAGGTAATTAACTTGGCCTTCTGACAAAGTTGTCATGGTTTCTCCAAACTAACTTTTAAGTAATTAACTATTTTTTCTGTTTTCTCGTGAATTTTTAAATAAGATTTAGTATTTACTTTTATTGGTGTTATGTCAATGTCTTGCATTAATTATTTAAATGTTCCTGTTTTTAGCTCTTCTTAAGTTTGTAACATATTTTATGTCATTCTACTATATTTGAAAAATATATTGATGATTTTTGTTTCAATAGTTGTAGATTGTGGAAGTCAAGGGTATTATTCATAAGAAGGTAGCACATGGAAATTGAAGATGATATGGTAGTCAGTTTTTGTTTCAATAATTTAGGAACTATTTTGGAATAACAATTTAGAGACATATGTTTTTTTGTTATTAGTGTCTATGTGTTCATTATCTATGATTTGCTCATCTTTGATGAACAACAAAATATGTTTTTAAAAGTTAATTTTATAGTTATAAATTTGTTTTCACATTAGTGTACCATTATTTATATAAGTTACACAAGATATATTAGTAACACTATTATAATAGCATCAACAAATGTGATCATAAATTCAGTAATAACATATTTTTAATATTGTTATTAAACAATAATCTAGAGCATTTTACAAATATTATGAAACTCATATATACTACATGTTAATGATGTTGCAAAAGTTAATATATATGACATAAAATGTTACAAATAGTTAATTAATAACATTTATAAAATATAATATAAAATCATTTGTAGTTATCAATAAATGATATAATAAATACAACAACAACGTTCTATCAATGTCATGGAAATCTTATCTATAATATTTTAAGATGTTACAAAATTCATGTTTATAACCCTTTAATAATGTTGCGAAAAGCTAATTTGTAATAGTTGAAAAATGTTATAAATAGTTAATCAATAACATTTACAAAATGTAACATAAAATCAATTATAGCTATTAATAAATACTATAATAAACTCAATAATGATATTTAAACAATGTTATGAAAATCACTTTTAACATTTCAAAACTTTTACAAAATACATATCTACAACAAGTTAAGGATATTACAAAAGTTAATATATAACATTTTACAAATGTTACAATAACTAATTTATAGCATTTATAAAATGTAATATAAACGCATTTATAGCTATCAATAAATGTCATATTAAACTCGACAATAATATGTCAAAACTGTTACTAAAGCATCATATCTTTAGTAACATGAGCTGTCATAGCATATTCATTAGTGTTACCATTCATATTTAATAGCATTTATCACCTGTTACCGTATGTCGTTTTTGTTGTAGTGTAGGGCTGAATAACATTGTTCAGTTTATTACTGACAATGATTATGCTTATAAAACGGCAGGGAAAAGGTTACAGAATACTTATAATTCATTTTTTTGAAATCCTTGTGTTATACATTGCATTGACTTAATACTGAAGAATATAGGAGATCCTAGGTATTTTTTCTGTTATTGAGGAGACTATGCAGAAGGCTAAAAAGGTGACAAAATTCATTTATAATTGTGCATGAGTTTTGAATTTGAAGAGAAGGAAATTTACCAATGGTAGGAATTTGTATCGCCCTACTATGACAAGATTTGCAATAAATTTCTTATCACTTCAATCTTTTATTTCGATGAAGAAGGAGTTAAAGCAAATGTTTACAAGTGATAAGTAAGTTGCATCTTAGCATATTATGTCTAATGCTGGAGTAGAGGTTTGTAGTATTATATTGGAAGATAGAAAATTTTGATTGCAATGTCAATTTGTTATCCGAGTTTGTGAGCCTTTGGTCAAGGTGCTTCGGTTGGCTGGTAGTAAAGAAAAGCCAACAATAAGTTATATTTTTGATGCTATGGAGAAAGTGACGGAAGCAATTAGGGAAAATCTGAAAAAATAGGCCTTCTTTATACATACCATATCTGTCAATCATTAATGAGAGAAGGGAAAGACAATTTTCTTCTCCATTGTTTACAGTTGGGCCATTTTTGAATCCTAGTGTGAATTTTAAACTGGATCTTATAAAACAAGCTAAAGTTAATAGAGGAATGTTTTTTCACAATTACAACAATTGTTTCTCATGACGCGATGCAAGATCTTTTAAGCTCACAAATAGAGCTTTATAAGTTGTCTTATGGGATTTTGAAATGTCGATTGCTATTCGACAAAGAGAAAAACTTTCTCTAGGTGTTACTTATTTACTATTTCTTACTTATTGAAAATTAATTATCACTTTATTTTGTTTATAACACTACTTTTGTTATCTTATAACTTGCGGTTTCTTGGTGGAATCAATTCGAAAATAGTGTTCTAGAATTGAAAAAGTTTGCGATTCGAATTTTAAGTCAATGTGTAAGTGTAATTGGGTGTGAATGAAACTAGAGCACATTTGAATTTATCCACTCAAAGAAAGGGAATAGATTGGAGCATAAGAGGTCGAATGACTTAGTTTTTGTTCGTTATAATTTAAATCTTTGAAAAATGTATGCTATTTTCATTATTATCGTTATTAATTTTGATATAATTTTTTATAATTTTCTGATAATTAAATTTAATTGTTTACTAGGAGTCTTAATAACACAAGTAATTCAACTGATCCAATTGCCATTGATAATATTGATGTTTTAAAGGATTGAGTTTCTGAAGAACCCAATTTAGTTGATGTGAATGATTTAGATTTGGAAGATAATCTTGAACGGGAAAGCATTGACATGTCATTTGGTGCATTAAATTTGGATGATAATGATGATGGAGCTCCTCTAATGATGAGGATTTTGTACAAAATGATCACTGAGGTCAGTGCAGTTCTAGCAGGTATCCTCACATTGACGATTGAATTCTAGGTTTTTGATTTTCCTCTTTTTTAATTTTACTTGTATTTGATGTTTATATTAAATTCTATATCTGTGATGTAATTGTAATGTTTTTGTTTTAGGTTTAACTTCTACTTGATTGTTTCTTCGTCATTAACTCTTTTGTAAATTATTTAAGGATATTTATTGTTCTTTTATTGGATGTTTTGAATCTTTTGATGTAATATTATTTATTAAAATAATGAAATTGTATTATTGTAATATTTTAAATACTTTGTATTATTCTTAATTTTATAGTTATATGATGATGAATGTCTTTATTTATATTAATTATTGTTATTATTTATATATGAAATATTTAAAATTATTTTTATTTCATATTAATTGTCATTATGATTTATTATTAAAGTTTTTGAAAATATGATTTATGTAAATAATAAACTAGTAAAGTATATAGTATAATTGTACAATATGCTAATGAACTATTTTAAAATTTTAAAACTATTTCATAAATTTAAGTTTCATAAATTTAAAAATTATCTGAAATAGTACTTAGTACAGCACCATTTCAAAACTTAATTTACTACTACGGTACTCATAAATTTGGCTTAAACGGTGTGATTCCATGAATAAGACTAATTAAAATAGTACTCACTGTCTCTTGTTTTTGTTTCGTTATGTTCTATTTCGTTGCGTCTACTGGCACCATAAATAGCAACCATACGCAGCTTAACTAAACATGGGTGGGTGTGGCGTTCGTCGATGTTGGTGCAGAGGTGACACGCTTGCCACTCTCTGAGTGGCTGTTGTTGGCAAACTTTAGATACGGAGCAAAAGACTTCTTCAGCTCACCCGCACCCACTTTTAGACGTGCTTTGATGTTGTTTCTTTAATTCCTGCTTCAATGCGTTCAACAACTGCCTCACAAGATTCCTTTTCCTTTTTACGCCACTTTGTTGTGCTTTCTTTGGTTCTGGAAACAAAGAACAAAGAACAAACAACATGCATTGTGGAAAGTTTATTTGTCCCATCAACGAGTGGAAAGCTTATTTGTCCCATGAATAAATAGTACATAGGAATAAGGCGGACTTTTTACGCCACTTTGTTGTGGGAACAATAGAACAAACATGTATCGTGGAAAGTTTATTTGTCCCATCAATAAATAGAAAATAGGAATAAAAAGTTGCGTAGATAATAGAGAGGAAGACTGGGTTTTAAAAAGTGATTTTAATTATTTGAAAATTATATATTAATTATTAAATTAATTTTAAAATTAATATAATTATTTTCTTAATTTGATTAAGATTAATAATTATATTAATTTTAATTAATTTTAAAAAGTAGTTTCTAAAATTAGAATTAATTAGTTTCATTTAGATTGAAATTAATTAATTAGAAAAGTTGTTTCTAAAATTAGAATCAATTATTTTCAATTAGATTGAAATTAATTAAGAAAAATATTTTATTAAATAATTAAGAAAATTGTTTCTTAAATAAATTTATTGATTTCAATTTGATTGAGCTAAATTAAATTTATGATTTTATTTGTTTAGAGAATTTTATTTTATTTAATTAGAAAGTATTTTTTATTTATGAATAATAAGTTTCCGATTTTTAGATAAAATATTTTCTTGATTAAATTTTGAAAGTGCTTTCATTTATTAATTAAGAAAATGTGTTTTCTTTAATAGTTTGAAAATAGTTTTTAACTTATTAAAAAAGGTTTTCGATTAGTCAAGAAATAAATCTTTAAATAAATAATATATAAGAACTTTCTTAATTAAATTTAAAAGTGTTTTATTTAATTTTGAAAGTAGTTTCCTTCTAATTTTAGAAAATAGTTTTCTAATTAAGGAAAAATAATTTCTAATTAGATTAGAAATAGTTTTCTAATTGGATTAGAATATGTTACTTATATAATTTTATAAAACTAAAGAAGTTTTCTAAATTATAATAAGTAAGAAGTACAATTTATTGAAAGTTGTTTTCAATAAAAATTTTGTCCAAGGAGTCAAGATAAATTGGAAATGGCTTCAAATTGGATTTGAAAATTTGTTTTAAATCAAATTAAATATCTATTTGGAATAGGGATTTAATGTATTTAGGAATCAATGATTTTAATCTAATTTAAGTTTTCCAAAGAGTTGGACATGTTATTTTGGATTATGAAGATCAATAACTAGAATCACACGAAGTTTGATATTTTATGCATATAATTTGATTATGAGTGCATAAGTTGCACAATTTATTTATATGATTGATATACTTATTAGATGCACGATAAATTGTATGTTTTATATGTGTGATATTTTACATGCAATTTATTTTCAATGAGATGAATGAAATTAAAATCCCTCGTTAAAATATTAAGTACACATTAAGAACGTGATTGTTGCCTTCAATTGTTATAAGAATAAACCAGAGTTCTATTTATTGTAAGGCTTGTTAAGTAAACTCAAGGCCTCTTTAACCCGAATATGCTTAATCTTATAATAGTGGGTTCTACTTAACTAAATTTGTATGATTTGGATGAGCAAAATCATGATCACATAAATTTAGAGGCAAGGAATGATATATAAGATATATTTTGGCAAGAGTTGTCAATTAACGGATCTAGGAGTCACATGAGATGTGATTGATAAAGTTGTTATCTATCTAATTTAAGTCTTGTTGGTTTGTTAAATAAACTCAAGGTCAACTATATTTGAATGGGATCCTAGCCCACTAGAGAGATCAGAGTAATCTTTCCGAATAGTAGTGAGGGCTATTATTTAGAATAAAAATAGTGGGAGTAATCAAATGTATGATTAAAGTTCTAATCTTATTTGGTAGTCATGACATATGATTAATTACTTGTTTTTCCTTACACTTATATTTTGTTCTTAGTGGAATTTACCTTGTTTAGTATAGTTGATGCTAAGTTAGTGAACCTAAGTTCTTGGACATAGGATATGTTTAAGAAGAGTTCTTAAAAATTGGATAGAAAATTGTACGTTCATTATGTTATTGTGCTATAATCATTGTTGAGGATTCGGTGACAAAGTTTTAAAGATATGTTAAAATCATATAGATGACAAAAATGTATTGATATTTTGAGTTAACAAATGTCTCACAAACTTTGATGATAGCATATAAGATGTATGTCAACACCATGATAGCAAGATGCAAGAGGTTGCATTGAGTAGAGTTAAAAGGTATAGTACCTTGATAAAATTGTTTCACTTAATTTAGCCCACTAAAAGTATAAACATGGACGTCAATTAAAGGCTTTACTATATAGTATGACAATAGTTATCATAAGAAGAAAATGATTGCATTTTTATGAGTATTTGATACTGAGTTTAGATTCAACATTATTGTAATGTTCAATGTATGGTTAGAAATAGATTGTTAAGTCAAAGTTGTTGGGTCCCGTTTCCAGAACCCAACCTTTCGGAATCAAAAGCTTGATAGCAGAATTTTTCGAAATACAAACATGGGCGAAAACCAAAGAAATAAAAAAGTGGAAACCAAAGGAAGCGGAAGCTTAAGGAATCAAGAAATCGAAAAGGCTTAGCGGTCAAAACTCTTAATTCCGACATCCGAAAGCGCATACTTTATAAAAACGTTGGAAAACTAGGAAGAAACACTTGGTCTAAACCAATCCAAAACGGTATAGTTTTTTTTCATTACAACATCATTCAAAGCAACTTCAATTTCCAATTGGTATTCATCAATCCCACCACCTCAATTCATTTGCTTCTTCCTATTCAAACACATCTCATATCTCATTTTTAAATAAAACTTATCTTTCTTTTCCATATAAATCTTCCACTCATATAAATATCAACAAGTCGTATACAATTTTCATCAACTTAATCGGAAACTTTTTCTGATACATCACATTCGAACTCAACTCATCTAGTCCATATACAATTCACATGACTTATCCATACACAAATTTACATTCCAATTCCATACACAAATCCATAACTCATTAACTTCCTAAAATAAATGCATTACAAACTTTAATGGCATTTCAAGCCATATTACAACATCAATATCAAAATCCAAAATACACAAGATACAAAAAATAAGCAATAACTATTTTCAAAACTCATTGTCATTTCATAGAATTTCACAGTAGAAATCATCAGATACTTATTTCTAAAAAATTCTCAATTTATCAAAATAATTTATGAGCAATTTTAAATCATGTATGCATCAAACTTATAAACACACACATGAACACATAATGTTAGATCCCGTTATCGGAACCCAACTACATACGTAGAACGGAAAACGAAGCAAACGGAAACGAAGGGAAACGAAAATTTCGGATCGAAAATTCAAATCGGAAACAAAAAGCGGTCGCCAATCGAATAAACCTACCAAATCGGATAACAAATTACGAATAACAAAATCGAGGGCGAGACGAAATCAAGTAGAACAGATCCGACATCCGAAAATCGAAAAGCGAGAAATCGCTAATCGGAATACAAATCGAATCATCGGAGCGAAACAAATACTCGGAAAGTTTCGAATCGGACCGAATCAGATCAAACCGAAGATAGCGAAGCGGATCGAATCGGAAAATACAAAGCGAAAGCGGAGACAAACACTTAGCAAAGCGGATCCGACATCCGAGAACCAAAACCAGAGAAAAACGATCGGATGAACATAATCGCGTTGGAATCCTTACGACATTTCAAATCCGGTATATTTTTTTCTTTATTCCTTTTGTTTTTTCATTCTTAATCACTTTACTCCATTACATATACAAATCATCATTCTTATTCCTTCCTATAAATCCTCAAACTCATTTCTTTAAACCCATTTTACCGAAATTTTTACCGAAATTTCGACAGCATAACGGCTGTATTTTGACAAACTAAAAATTTAAAACAAAGCAAACGCACTTCTAATATTGTAATCCATCCAATAACACAAGGCAACATCGGACCTCCCGTCCGGCATCCAAACACCATCAGAAACACAATCTTAATTCTAAACACTTCATAAATCTAATCCATAACTATCTCAACTCAGAAATTTCAATCAATCCCAACCACATTCAAAATCCAATCTCATACATAAAGTATAATCATACTTATAACTCATTCCGAACATAATACAATCTTATACATTTACTGGCCACAAGCAAAACCATTCATATACAATCGAACTAAAATACACTTTACTAGCTTTCTAACTATCCATAAAGATCTGATACAAACATTAAACTTTAAACATACTACGAACACATACAAGTTTGACTATGATCATACTCGTCTTCCATCCGATCTCCTGCGTAAAAACACGGAGATTGGGGATGAAAGGGGTGAGCTCGGAAGCTCGTGGATAATATATTTATAAACCAACAATAAGCGAAAATTATTTTCTTTTAAATTTTCAAAATTTCCCATTTAAGCATTTATCCAAATCTTATTTTCAAACTTTTCAAAACTTTCATAAACCTTCCAAATTTCATGATTATAAATTTATCGTCTTATTTCTCAAAATCTCAAATCTTTTTCAAATCATGCATGACTTTAAATATGAATGCATCACATTATAAACAAATCAAAACACATAACACATCGAAATTGGTTTGGTTTGGCTCAAACAGACGTCTTGCACATTTCAAGATAAGCGGTTATATGCATGCCAAGTGAAATGAGGGGAGTCCAAATCGAACTCCTATGCCACTAGCGAAGCAAAAGGCGAAGGCTTAAACAGTAGAGACAATGACTCACAAACGGACTGACCAAACCCACTTAACACATAACTAAAATTGATTGCAGATTGCTCAAGGCACTTTTTGAAAATCTTGATTTTCACATTTTCAAATCTTATCATCATATTGTGTCATAAATGACACAAGCACGTATCCACATGAATTCACATAACAAATCTAATGCAATTCATATCATTACTTAAATCACATACTCATCACAATATATGCACCAATTCTTTAAATCATCCAAATCATAAATCACATAATTTGAAAGCCATGAAATTCACAAGTTTTGCATTTTCTAAAACTCATTTTACTCCTTTGAAATCATAATTTCAAACATTTACATCCTTTTCAAACATTTTATCAATAATAATTTATCAAAATCAAATTTTGCTTTCTTTAATTTTCAAAATTCACATTTAGCTTATAATTCAATAAATAAATATACTACCCACCTCATATCCATGCTAGCATCTTGACCAATGCTTCAATTTGACTTTTGCTTCTCTCTCTTCCAATTTAACAAAACCTAAACCATAATCATCCAAATTCACATCATAAATAACATAATTTTCAAAATTAACTTAGGAATTCACCAATTTACCATAATTCCAAGCTATTTAACTCACCAATTTACAAAAACCCTAATTCACCAATTTGGCCTAAACCAACTTATCCAAATTCAATACCATAAATCACTTAATTACTCAAATTAAACTTAGAAAACACCAATTCCATATAAATTCAAGCTATTCCAATCTCCAATTTTGAAAATCTCCAATTTTTAAAATTGGCCTAAACCAATACACTCAAATTCAATCTCATAAAACATAATTTCTTCAAAATTGATTCCATATTTCATCAATTCCTACTCTTAATTATGTTTCTACACCATTAATTCACAAAACCCCAAAATTCACAAAACCCCAAATTTCTAATTTGGCCTCAACTCAAATTTATAATTTTCAAATTAAACTTCACCTAAAGCATAAACATCAAAATTAACTTAGGATATCTCAAATTCATCACTAAATCAAGCCATCTAAATCATCAATTTCACAAAACCCCAATTTTCAAAATTTATCATAAACCTAAGCCATAAATATCCAAAATTAATCCACTTAAACATGAAATCCTCCAAAATAAACCATGGAAATCACAAACCCATATCCTTATACATATTTCTAAACCAAAGTTTAAGAAAACTTAAAGATTGAAATTTCTCTTACCTCTTTCTCTCTCCAAAATTTCAAATTTCCAAGCTCCAAAGGTTGCTTCATCTTCTTCCTTCCCTTTTCCTTGAAATCCATGCAAAACCCATGTAGAAGCCTTAAAATTCGAGATCTCACCTTTGCTCCATCACCACCAATGCATCTTCTTCATTCTCTCCTTTCTCCTCTCCTTTTTCTTCTTATTTTCTTCTCTCTTCGTGAATTCCCAGCCTTATCGACAGCCCATGTTGCTTCTGCCATGTCATTAAAATTGATGCCAAAATGACCAAATTATCCTCCCTTGTTTGCTTATTTCCAAGTTTGCCCTGTGCAGGATTTTGAAAACTGATAACTTGCGACCTGAATTCGAGCAACTAAACGAAATAATTTGGATAAACTTTCTTCTTGAAAATTGTTCCTCTCGATCTTATGAATCCAACGCCACTGACGGCGCTCAATTCGGATCTAAAACGAAGAAGTTATGGCCAAATTACTAACTGACCTGCACAAAATCCGAAACTGAACTTTAACATAACTTCAGTCCAAAATTTGACATTCTTAGGGATGAAATTAAATTTCGATCCCTTCACAAGAATTGTAGCCCTATATCTTAACTTTATTCTCCAAAAAGAATCAACTCAATCGGAGTTGTATAACTCCAAAATCGCAAAATACTGAACTATATTCAGAAAATTATCCAACTTATAACCTATAACCCATCTCTTACTTTGGTTCAATCAATCTCTTTCTATTTAATCTCCTAAAAATCATATTTCTTCATAAAAATGAACGTAATTGTCTTAGGAATCCAACGCTTCAAGAATCAAATCAATCGGATGTCGGACGAAAGATTTATAACAAAAGATTGCAAAAGGTCGAGAGTTCAAGCAAAATTTTCAAAGCCTTAATTACCCACTTATAACTAAATTTTTTTCAAAACTCATATCTCTTAATTCCGAACTCGGAATTTGACAAATTTGGTGTCTATAGAAAGATCAAAGGAAGCTCTACAACTTTCCTGAAGTACTCAAAATCAAATTAGGTCTTTAAAGGAGTCAAAACCTCAATTAAAGATTCTGTCCAAAACAGCTTTTCCCAAACGACTTCCAATTTTTAAACGCTCATAACTCCTAATCCCGATATCGAAAAATTACAAACTTTATGGCGTCGGAAAGATCGACATACAAGCTACAACTTTTAGTAATGCCACTTACTCCAATTCAGACTAAATCCATACGATGAGTGGCCTCGAAGTATAGCACATGCAAATCTATACTTAATAACATTTTCAAAACAAAGCATATCTTCCGAAATTCATATCTCTCAATCCCGACATCGAAAAATAGCAAACTTTATGTCCACGAAAAGCTCTCGACAGAGGCTACAAGTTTCACGTTGATCATTTTTTCGAATTGTACCTAAATCAAAAAGTCAACCTTTTTTTTCAAAAGTCAAACTTCGAAGCTAACTTTGACTGATCATAACTCTCACTCCCGATATCGAAAAATATCAAACTTTATGTCTACGAAAAGCTCTTGACAGAGGCTACAAGTTTCACGTTGATCATTTTTTCGAATTTTACCTAAATCAAAAAGTCAACCTTTTTTCTCAAAAGTCAAACTTCGAAGCTTACTTTGACTGATCATAACTCTCACTCCCGATATCGAAAAATATCAAACTTTATGTCTACGAAAAGCTCTTAACATGATCTACAAGTTTCATGTAGATCATTTTCTCAAATTATGCCTAAATCAAAAGTCAACTCTCAAAGTCAAACATTCACTTTCTAAAAAGTCAAACTTTCTAAATTCTTCAAATTTTCACACTTTTTCTTTTTAATTCTTGCTATTTAACTTCATTTCAATCAACTCATCCACTTTCCTCTCATAATCCATATAAGTTCACTCAAATATCAAAGTCCTCAAAATTAAACAATTCATTTCTCATAAATTTTTCTTAATTTCATCAAATTTCCTTAAATTCATAATTTTCTCACCAATTTCTTTCTCATTTAAAATTCATTTTAATATTTCTATTTTTCATCAAAAATTCGGGATCCAACATTTCTCCCCCTCTTAAAAGAATTTCGTCCTCGAAATTCACACTTAAGAACATAATATTTCTTATCTCATTCCTTCTCATAAATATTTCTCAATCTCTTCATAATTTCTCAATTCTTAAATCAATTTCTCCATCCAACATCATATCAAACTCACTAGTTCTACAACTCCATATTCTTTAACATTTTTCCTTAACATTTTAAACAAGTCAATGGTCCACGTCGTAATGACTCTTAATATGGACCATAATCATCATTTCACTTAATTCTTTGAATTGCTATACACATTTCTCTACCAATTTATCTCATTATTCAAAATTTGCATCTCACATATGCATATTCGAAATCAATTCCTCTAAATTCATCATGTAATTCTCCTCTTAATGTCCATTAACACTTTCTTCAAATCAAACATCACTCATCACCTTAATCAAACCATCCACTAGGTTCTTCATATAATTCATAACAAGGACATTCACTTCACTTCTCAATTCTTACTTATTTAATCTTATCAATTTACCTCTTTTCAAAACCTCATGCATATCACTTATACACATTCTCATAATTTCAATCTTACCAAACCTATAGCCCAAGTATGATCATATCTTGATATCGACATTCTCACAAATTCGATTTTTATCCTTCCACACTCTCATCAATCTTATGTGCCCGATTAAGACCATAATCGGGCTCGATACCATAAATGTTAGATCCCGTTATCGGAACCCAACTACATACGTAGAACGGAAAACGAAGCAAACGGAAGCGAAGGAAGCGGAAATTTGGATCGAAAATTCAAATCGAAACAAAAAGCGGTCGCCAATCGAATAAACCTACCAAATCGGATAACAAATTACGAATAACAAAATCGAGGGAGGCGAAATCAAGTAGAACAGATCCGACATCCGAAAATCGAAAAGCGAGAAATCGCTAATCTAATACAAATCGAATCATCGAGCGAAACAAATACTCGGAAAGTTTCGAATCGGACCGAATCGAGATCAAACCGAAGATAGCGGCGCGGATCGAATCGGAAAATACAAAGCGGCGGAGACAAACACTTAGCAAAGCGGATCCGACATCCGAGAACCAAAACCAGAGAAAAACGATCGGATGAACATAATCGCGTTGGAATCCTTACGACATTTCAAATCCGGTATATTTTTTTTTCTTTATTCCTTTTGTTTTTTTCATTCTTAATCACTTTACTCCATTACATATACAAATCATCATTCTTATTCCTTCCTATAAATCCTCAAACTCATTTCTTTAAACCCATTTTATCAAATTTTACCGAAATTTCGGCGATAACTGTTGTATTTTGACAATTTCAAAATTTAAAACAAAGCAAACGCACTTCTAATATTGTAATCCATCCAATAACACAAGGCAACATCGGACCTCCCGTCCGGCATCCAAACACCATCAGAAACACAATCTTAATTCTAAACACTTCATAAATCTAATCCATAACTATCTCAACTCAGAAATTTCAATCAATCCCAACCACATTCAAAATCCAATCTCATACATAAAGTATAATCATACTTATAACTCATTCCGAACATAATACAATCTTATACATTTACTGGCCACAAGCAAAACCATTCATATACAATCGAACTAAAATACACTTTACTAGCTTTCTAACTATCCATAAAGATCTGATACAAACATTAAACTTTAAACATACTACGAACACATACAAGTCGGACTATGATCATACTCGTCTTCCATCCGATCTCCTGCGTAAAAACCTGGAGATTGGGGATGAAAGGGGGGTGAGCTCGGAAGCTCGTGGATAATATATTTATAAACCGAACAATAAGCGAAAATTATTTTCTTTTTAAATTTTTCAAAAATTTCCCATTTAAGCATTTATCCGAAATCTTATTTTCAAACTTTTCAAAACTTTCATAAACCTTCCGAAATTTCATGATTATAAATTTACTGTCTTATTTCTCAAAATCTCAAATCTTTTTCAAATCATGCACAGCTTTAAATATGAATGCATCACATTATAAACAAATCAAAAACACATAACACATCAGAATTGGTTTGGTTCGCCCAAACAGAGACGTCTTCACACATTTCAAGATAGCGGTTATATGCAATGTGAATGAGGGGAGTCCAAAATCGAAACTCCTATGCCACTAGCGGGCAAATGGCGAAGGCTTAAACAGTAAAGACAATACGACTCACAAACGGACTGACCAAACCCACTTAACACATAACGAAAATGAAATTGATTGTCCAAGGCACTTTTAAAATCTTGATTTTCACATTTTCAAATCTTATCATCATATTGTGTCATAAATGACACAAGCACGTATCCATATGAATTCACATAACAAATCTAATGCAATTCATATCATTACTTAAATCACATACTCATCACAATATATGCACCAATTCTTTAAATCATCCAAATCATAAATCACATAATTTGAAAGCCATGAAATTCACAAGTTTTGCATTTTCTAAAACTCATTTTATTCCTTTGAAATCATAATTTCAAACATTTACATCCTTTTTCAAACATTTTTATCAATAATAATTTATCAAAAATCAAATTTTGCTTTCTTTAATTTTCAAAAATTCACATTTAGCTTATAATTCAATAAATAAATATACTACCCACCTCATATCCATGCTAGCATCTTGACCAATGCTTCAATTTGACTTTTGCTTCTCTCTCTCTTCCAATTTAACAAAACCTAAACCATAATCATCCAAATTCACATCATAAATAACATAATTTTCAAAATTAACTTAGGAATTCACCAATTTACCATAATTCCAAGCTATTTAACTCACCAATTTACAAAAACCCTAATTCACCAATTTGGCCTAAACCAACTTATCCAAATTCAATACCATAAATCACTTAATTACTCAAATTAAACTTAGAAAACACCAATTCCATATAAATTCAAGCTATTCCAATCTCCAATTTTGAAAATCCCCAATTTTCAAAATTGGCCTAAACCAATACACTCAAATTCAATCTCATAAAACATAATTTCTTCAAAATTGATTCCATATTTCATCAATTCCTACTCTTAATTATGTTTCTACACCATTAATTCACAAAACCCCAAAATTCACAAAACCCCAAATTTTAATTTGGCCTCAACTCAAATTTATAATTTTCAAATTAAACTTCACCTAAAGCATAAACATCAAAATTAACTTAGGATATCTCAAATTCATCACTAAATCAAGCCATCTAAATCATCAATTTCACAAAACCCCAATTTTCAAAATTTATCATAAACCTAAGCCATAAATATCCAAAATTAATCCACTTAAACATGAAATCCTCCAAAATAAACCATGGAAATCACAAACCCATATCCTTATACATATTTCTAAACCAAAGTTTAAGAAAAACTTAAAGATTGAAATTTCTCTTACCTCTTTCTCTCTCCAAAATTTCGAAATTTCCAAGCTCCAAAAGTTGCTTCATCTTCTTCCTTCCCTTTTTCCTTGAAATCCATGCAAAACCCATGTAGAAGCCTTAAAAATTCGAGATCTCACCTTTGCTCCATCACCACCGAATGCATCTTCTTCATTCTCTCCTTTCTCCTCTCCTTTTTTCTTCTTATTTTCTTCTCTCTTCGTGAATTCCCAGCCTTATACGACAGCCCATGTTGCTTCTGCCATGTCATTAAAATTGATGCCAAAATGACCAAATTATCCTCCCTTGTTTGCTTATTTCCAAGTTTGCCCCTGTGCAGGATTTTGAAAAACTGATAACTTGCGACCTGAATTCGAGCAACTAAACGAAATAATTTGGATAAACTTTCTTCTTGAAAATTGTTCCTCTCGATCTTATGAATCCAACGCCACTGACAGCGCTCAATTCGGATCTAAAACGAAGAAGTTATGGCCAAATTACTAACTGACCTGCACAAAATCCGAAACTGAACTTTAACATAACTTCAGTCCAGAATTTGACATTCTTAGGGATGAAATTAAATTTCGATCCCTTCACAAGAATTGTAGCCCTATATCTTAACTTTATTCTCCAAAAAGAATCAACTCAATCGGAGTTGTATAACTCCCGAAAATCGCAAAATACTGAACTATATTCAGAAAATTATCCAACTTATAACCTATAACCCATCTCTTACTTTGGTTCAATCAATCTCTTTCTATTTAATCTCCTAAAAATCATAATTCTTCATAAAAATGAACGTAATTGTCTTAGGAATCCAACGCTTCAAGAATCAAATCAATCGGATGTCGGACGAAAGATTTATAACAAAAGATTGCAAAAGGGTTGAGTTCAAGAAAATTTTCAAAGCCTTAATTACCCACTTATAACTGATTTTTTCAAAACTCATATCTCTTAATTCGAACTCGAATTTGACAAATTGGTGTCTATAGAAAGATCAAAGGAAGCTCTACAACTTTCCTGAAGTACTCAAAATCAAATTAGGTCTTTAAAGGAGTCAAAACCTCAATTAAAGATTTTGTCCAAAACAACTTTTTCCCAAACGACTTCCAATTTTAAACGCTCATAACTCCTAATCCCGATATCGAAAAATTACAAACTTTATGGCGTCGGAAGATCGACATACAAGCTACAACTTTTAGTAATGCCACTTACTCCAATTCAGACTAAATCCATACGACGAGTGGCCTCGAAGTATAGCACATGCAAATCTATACTTAATAATATTTTCAAAACAAAGCATATCTTCCGAAATTCATATCTCTCAATCCCGACATCGAAAAATAGCAAACTTTATGTCCACGAAAAGCTCTCGACAGAGGCTATAAGTTTCACGTTGATCATTTTTTCGAATTGTACCTAAATCGAAAAGTCAACCTTTTTTCTCAAAAGTCAAACTTCAAAGCTAACTTTGACTGATCATAACTCTCACTCCCGATATCGAAAAATATCAAACTTTATGTCTACGAAAAGCTCTTGACAGAGGCTACAAGTTTCACGTTGATCATTTTTTCGAATTTTACCTAAATCAAAAAGTCAACCTTTTTTCTCAAAAGTCAAACTTCGAAGCTAACTTTGACTGATCATAACTCTCACTCCCGATATCGAAAAATATCAAACTTTATGTCTACGAAAAGCTCTTAACATGATCTACAAGTTTCATGTAGATCATTTTCTCAAATTATGCCTAAATCAAAAGTCAACTCTCAAAGTCAAACATTCACTTTCTAAAAAGTCAAACTTTCTAAATTCTTCAAATTTTCACACTTTTTCTTTTTAATTCTTGCTATTTAACTTCATTTCAATCAACTCATCCACTTTCCTCTCATAATCCATATAAGTTCACTCAAATATCAAAGTCCTCAAAATTAAACAATTCATTTCTCATAAATTTTCTTAATTTCATCAAATTTCCTTAAATTCATAATTTTCTCACCAATTTCTTTCTCATTTAAAATTCATTTTAATATTTCTATTTTTCATCAAAAATTCGGGATCCAACACATAAGCACATCAGAATGGTTTGGGATGGTCCGAAAATGTAACGATATACATTTTCATATAATTGTGTGTAGCTGTGAACTTATGGGAGTCCTTGAAGGAGCTCCATGCCACTAATGGGCAGGCGGGAGAAGCCTATTGACAAGTGCACTTGACAAACTTATGGGACCTAACCAAACCCACATAACATACATTTCACACTTGAAAGCATATTGCCCAATGACACTTTTCAAAAACTTAGTTTTCATAAACATGTCATATTTCAACACATTTCCATTCACAATTCCACAATTTCAACTAAATTCACATACCAATTTCTCAATCATTCAAAAACAAGGAATGCAACAATTGTAACAATTTCTTAAATCATTCAAAAACAATGAATTTAACCATTGTAGCAATTTATCAAATCATTCGAAAACAATGAATTTGAGATCATTTTATCTTCTTGATTTTTTTTGAAAACATATAAGTGGCTCATAATTCAAATTATAAACATGATACCCACTTCATTTCCATACTTAAAACTTGTCCAAAGCCTCTACTCTTGCTCCCATAACCTCTCTTAATTTCCTTCATCCAAGACAAAATCCTTAATTAATAGGAATTCAAATTGAACAACACATAAGACATAATCACCAAAATTAATCTTAGAAAACTTAAACCCATACTTCTCTTAAGCTATCTAAACCAAAATCTTTTCATAAATCCAACAAATCACAAACCTATTCTTACCTTAATCTTTCACCAAATGAGAAATTTCTTGGCTCATATGGAAGCTCTCATCTTCTTCCACCTTTTTCCTTCTTGAAACAACTCAAAATCTCTCTTAAAAGCTTAATAAAATCAAAACCCTAACTTTTCTTTTCTTTCTTCTTTCTCTCCTTTCTCCACCGAACACACTCTTCTCTTCTTTCTTTTCTTTTGTTTCAATTTTCTTCCCAATTTCGTGCTTCTCCTTCCTTTAAGAAGCAAGACCACTCTTTTAATTACAAAAATTTCATTAATGAATGATCAAAGACCACTACAAGGAAATTGTAAATAACGACGAAAATATGCCGACGAAAAGTCAATCGTATGTGATTTGCGACGGGACTCCCTAATCCATCGGTGAAAGAAAGAAAAGTTGCGACGGTTAAGAAATCCGTTGCCAACGGTGGAGGAAAAATTTCGCGGGGACTTATTGCGATAGAAATATGCCGATGAATACAGTACCGTCTGTAAATAGGGACGGAATTAAATTTCAGTCGGAAAAATTGTCGGCGAGAGAATTTTCACCGACGGAAATAAGCCGTCGGTATATTTCAAAACGACGTCGGGAAACTAGGCTAGGAAGCTTAATGCTGCGATGGTTTTTTTTTAATTATATCGACGGATCATTCCATCGCCAAAATAAACTTAAATCCTCTGCGGCCTTCCCTCTTCTCTCCTTTCCCCAACTCTCCTCTTCTCTTTCTCTCCTATCCTCCGGCGAAGGGACCTCTGCGTGAACGTCCGATCAGCCTACCTTGTCTCCGTCGACCTGCTGCTTCCGTCTTCTCCGACGACTGCAACGTTCCTCTCTCCTCTGGTGGATCCGAAGGTAAACCGTGGGTTGCGTTTTTTGTGATGTGGTTTTGGACCGATTTAATGCATTTCATTTGTTTATTTAAGTTTGATTGGTCTTGTGTGAATGTTTTGGATGTTCATAATGGAAAGAATTAATGGACTTGTGTGTAGATAGGGTTGAGATGGTTTTAACCTCAAGGTGTTCGATGAAATGCATTAGGAGTTGTAGAACTAAACTAGAGCCAATGTGTCCTAAGATAGGTACCAAATACAGATTTGAAGAGTTACATTGTTTTATCATAAAGAATATAGATATTTGATAAGAATCATAATGCACATTGGGTGAGGGATTCATTCCGTTCACATCTAAAGCAAAAGAGAGATAAATTATGTGCATTTATTTTTGCATAATTTACAAATTAATAAATTGACTATCTATTTTAATGAATGGTTATGAAAATTTAATATAGAATATTTCATATCAAACACAATAATAGTAAAAAAGAGTAATGAACAAGAGACAAAGCATTAATAGATTACCTTTATTGTAAAACTAGGATGAGATTCTTCTTGATAGTAGAAAGTGTAGGGCTATTAGAAATAGTTTTAAATGGTCTCTTTATTCCTATGACAATTATAGATAATAAAAAGGAATCCAAATTAGAGGAAGAGTGAGAAGCTCAAGATAAGAGATTAGTTTTTTTGAATAGTGGGGCCATACATATCCTTTTTATGAATAAGGAAGAAATCAATTTAATAGGGTCTTTACATATGAAATGACTATTGAAATTTGGCATACTTCAAAAGTTACATATAAAGACAGAAATCAAATAAAGAAAAGCAAAGTTAGCATTCTAACACATCAATATAAATTATTCAAATAAAGCATGAAAAAAGCATATCTAGTATGTATATTAGATTTATTGGTATTATTAATTATCTCATATTTCTTGGAAAAACCTATACTATTGTTGAAATGGTAAGTAAGTTGCTTTGGTAACTTTTGAATACATAAGAAGCTAAAGTGATAGTCATACAAGAAGCCAAGGATCTAACATCACTGCCATAAGAGGAGATTATTGGATCTCTTCCTACATACAACATGAGGCTCCAAAAGACACAAAAAATGAAACTAAAAAAAGAATTTAGTGTTTAAATTCGAACAAAGAATTAAGACAAGAAAAAGAGATAACAACTAATGTAAGTAAAGAAGAAGACATGGATTACTCACTAGATTGAGAAGTTCTTAAAGAAGAAATTCCCCAAAAGAAAGGATTTCAAGGACGGTAAAAGTGATTTAAAACATAAATCCTTTAACATTACTTGCTTTACATGTAGAAAATCTAACCATATAAAGTTACAATGTCCTCAACTCTAGGATAACAAGAAGTGTGAAAGAAACTATAATAAAGAGAATAAGGACAAGAAGAAAGCACTTAAAGCATCAGCTTGGGATGACATAAATGAATCTGAAAATGAGCATTCAAAAGAAGAGATAGCTCATATGTGCTTTATCATTATGGATAATGATGAGGTAACTATTAAAGCATAAAAAAATGATCATTCATGAAAATCATGAGTTATATGTATTAAGGCATAAGAATAAAACATTAAAAAGGGACGTAGATTCCCTCAATGACTCATGTCTAAGTTTGTAAAGGGAAGTGAAAATTAGAGAACATGCTAAGAGCTGAAAATGATTTCAATTATGGGTATGGAATAGGATATAACTATGGAAATGAAGGCAATTTCAAAACCACATTTATCAAGGAAAAATATTTGCATAGTGAATAATCATTGCTAATGTGACAAAATAGTATGGAGAATCCACATCGAAGTATATGCATTCCATATCCACTAGGAATAATTCTAAAAGCAAGCATCGTGCTTTTATAAATGGCTCAAAACCTAGGCATAAAATTTACTAATATCAAGGAAAGAATAGGCATAATTTATAAGATACTATACAAACCTGCTCACACCCTTTTAAGCCTAAAAAATTATACATCAAGCTTTCGTTCATAGTAGGCATCATACATATAATCATAGGACATTTAAGTATCCTAGGAGAACATTCGATAACTTATGTCTAAAAGGAAGATTTCATATTATGCAAACACACAAAGAGTTCTAGGAAATATATATATGCATTATCACTACTCGTATAACATAGTATGTCATTTTTGTGGTAAGTATGGACATGTTGATAAATTGTTTTCTTAAATAAAGAATGTCAACCAAACCCTTGAATGTGTGGCTTGAATAGAAGAAGGACCTAACAACTAAGGAACCAAGCATATTTGGGTTTCTAAAACATATTGATTACCTTAGTTTGTAAGGCTATTAGAAAAGAAAGAGCCAATGGTATGTATTAAAGAAAGTAGTTATTAAATTAAGTATTGTAAGGAGTTTACGTATTTTATCATGATGAATGAAGCCTTCTTGCTTGTAAGAAAGTCTAGAAGATGTTATTAAAGGACGTGGAGAATTTATCCACCAAAGACTTTTCAAAAGAGACAATTATTAAACCAAGTAAAAGAGATGAGAAGAATGAGAAACCTCTAATGGATTGTTAACTCAAGAAAAATATACATTCAAATATCTCATAATTAAGTAACATTCAACATGAGGTAATGATTAGTTTATAATTGAGAAATATATGATAACTTGCATTTATGTGTTAATTTAAGTATAAATCTTTAATAATGATAGTTTGGGTTTGAATTATAAATAAGGTGTGAAGTGAATCACACGTTAATATAATACTTAGTAAACGATATAAGAATACACGAGAAGGGGGGGTTGAATTGTGTATTCCCCTTTTTGAAAAATTTTTCAAAACTGTTTGTTAGAAATAAAATTCTTTACAGAACTTTCGATAGATTCTAATTAATCAAAACTTTTGAAAAGCCTTGTTTACGAATTAAGTACTGATAAAACTTGAATCTAAAATATAGAGATATAGAGTGAGAATAGTTGACACAGAGATTTATCCTAGTTCACCCCAAACCGTGGGCTACGTCCAGTCCTCAGAGTTCCTTCTGAGATTTCACTATCTCTTCAACTTTACAAGTATTCTTTGCGAGCCTCTTCAGGTCTCTACAATTAGTATTCTTTCACACTTAGCCTCTGCAGGCTATCTGTACTACTTTTTCTCAGAAAAGTGTTTGAACATTTGTTACAGTAAAATAGCTCTCAGCTCATTCGCACAATAAGCTCGTAGATGTAATTCAGCTAATTTTTCAACTCGACTAGCTTTGCTAACTTTTTCTCACTTTGTCTAACTTTGCAATCTTTGACTTCGACTTGTATTTATAGCCTTCGTCTCCAACTGCTTCTTGATTCTTGTTTCTTGAATCTTAAAGAAACGGTTATTCAGTTGAGTTCTGTAACTAAATCGAACTGACTCCTTCGTCTTCTTTTTGAATTCCGCATCTTCTTTTCTTTGTCTGTATTTTATCATCTATGTTTCTGCGTCTGCGTCTGCTTTTACTATTTCACGTCTTCATCTGCTTTACTATTCGTATCTGCGTCTTCGTCTGCTTTGCTTAGCGTCTGCATCTGCTTTACTTCGTCTGTATGTCTGTTTGCTTCGTCTGTTTTGCTTTTTTTTATTGATTCTCTTTTTGTTATATATCAAAATCATATCTAAGTAAAGTCATTTGGACTTAACAATCTCCCCCTTTTTGATGATAACAAATTATATACAAAAGAAAACAAAATACAATGTTTTGAAAAGAACAAAAAAAAACTTATCTTCAGAACTTCTTCTTTGACTTCTTCCATTCTTCATCTACTTCAGTCACACCTTCTTTTATGATCATCCTCTTTTCCCTTTGTTCATTCTCTTCTTTTCTGCTCTTCTCCCCCTATTTGTTATAATAAAAAATGATTAATGATGATGGCTCTTTAGCAGTTCTGTCATCATCTTCTTCAGATCATTCATCGTCTCCTTAATCTCGTTGACTTCTCCGCATAATCTATTGAGTTCATCTGATGAGTCAATCGATGAGGAGGCTTGATCAACATTTGCTGAGGGAGGAGTGAACGGTATTGTCGTAGTATAAGCATCAGAGGTCGGAATGTATTCATCATTGATCTCAATAGTTGGTGGACGAATAAACGTATCAGCTTCAGGAAGATCTAAGTCAAACGGAGCAAAAGATCAAGAATCGCCTTCCTTGCAGGGGTAATGCTTCTGCTTGAATAGACAGTGTATTAGACAAAGGTATAATACGCAGAACTGTCTGAACAAGGAACTCAATAAACATCCCTGTTATTACTCTTCCCCCCACTGGATAGTCTTCCTTCTTATCAGTATAACTGCAGCTCGCTTCATCTTTATTCTATGTAGAAGCGCATGCTTCATCAATTCTACGCAGTTCTTCTGCTATTTGATCTGCTGACAAATCATCACAAACTTCTTCAGGAAATAGCTTCGACTTTCCCTTAGTCAATTCCAAAGGATATCTTAGCTGAATGTCTGGTGCAATCTTTATTTCGGTCTCCTCTGTGATTGGAAAAATAATACACGGCTTACAAGGAATTTTTGTAGGGTATGGCTTGGTAGCAGCATCCCTCAAAGCATCGTAGAAAATCTTTTCATCTTCTTTCAGTAAGTCCCATGTGTCACTATTTATCGACATAGGTTGTACGACAGCCACTGTCTTCTTCACTGGTTGACTACAGATTGCAATAGCAGTTCTCCTGGTAACAACATCAACCATTCTGATCTTCAGCTTATGTTTTCTCAAAAACTTATTATAGTTGAATACCATCAGACAAGGTTCATCATTATCCGAGTCTGATTCTGCTGTTGCCTCTGGTTGTGCTTCAATAGGATTCGCCTGAACCGGGCTTTGCTCCACTGGTTCCTCCTGTTGAGCAATAGGGATTTCCTGAACTGTGCTCTGCTCAGTTTCTTTTTCTTTTTGAGCAGCTTCAAAGGTTTCTTTCTTTTGACTAACTTCCCCAACAGTTGTGACAATTTTCTTCCGACTAACCTTCTTAGTCTTTTCTTCTGCTTCAGTCAGTCTTAAAGATTTCTGCACTTGAGATTTTTCTCTCTCAGATTCAGATTTTTTCTTCTTCTCAGTCTCTTTGGCTTTTCTGGCTATATCCTCTTCCAGAATAGAGACTAAGGATCTTATTGCTTTAGGTGCACGAGATTGAGAGGATTGTTCCTGAATCTGTTCTCTGGCAATCTTTTCTTCTTGTTGCCTTAGATTTCAAATCCTCGGTGATCTCTTTGCCTTCTTCGTAACTTCATTTAAAAGACTTTCTCCTTGTCTTTTTGGAGCACCTTCTTCTGTCCTCCGAGGTTGACTTACTTCAATTTTAGGACTCGCCTGTTTTATCAGCGGTCTTCCTGTTGTTCTTCTTATTTCATCCGCAGGCGATCTCATACTTTGTTGAGTTCGAGAACTTGAAGCAGGAGTCTTCTTCGAAACACTTTCCCCCTCAGTTCTTGTTCTCCTTGAGGAGTCGGCTTCTTCTTTAATCACTGTCCTCAGACCCATTCGCCGTATTGTGATTGAATTAATCTTACTTTTCACTGGTACAATCCTTCTATTTCCTTTGTGTAGAAGGATTCCGGATTCCTTAAAAATCCTTGTAAGAAGCATTCCGTAAGGATAGCTATTTGTATCCTTCATCCCCTTAATCATGTAGTGAAAGATTAAAAAAGGTAAATCAATAGGGTTGCGATTCAGCAGGTAAAACAAGCATTGTTCATCTAGGGTAGTCACCAAATGTCTTGAACCTACTCTGGGTAAGATGCAATTAAACAGAATTGCATGAAGAACCCTAGCCTTTGGAACCAAACTAGAGGTCTTCCTCTCCCATGGGTCATTGGCTCCATATAATTGTCTTCTGACATCTTCTTCTCTCATACCAACCTGGGACATCCAACCGGCCTTGGTAGATAGAGTCTCATCAACCGATGGACAATCAATCACCTTCCTTATCAGCTCCTTAGTCACAAAAACAGATATACCGTCTACTGAAGATACGATAGTGTTGTCTACAAGTTGAGGGTTCTTCCAGAACTCGAATACCTCATTGGTATACACTGGTTCTCGTACCTGGAAGAAAATTTTCCAACCAGCTCTTTCAATTTCTGGTTCTACGTCCATTTCATCATTCCTCAATGACTCGAAATCCACATGCCTTCCGAATATCATAGCTGCCTCCATTGTCTCAGAATGAAAACTATTTCTGGAAAGCTCTTCGTCTAGGGTAGAATGATTGGGAGAAATTTTGAAAGCAAGATGAACCGACTAGAGATGAGAGTAACCGCAATGATTTAAGCTTTAGGCTACTTGTAGGAGTATAGTCCGGTGTATTCTAGAATCATTAAGATCCTCGAGATTATCAGATTTTTCCCTCCAAAAATTCCTTGTGAGAGAAGTTACCAGCTGTACCTCACTGTTTCTAACGCCGTTAGTTTTGACGCTACTTTAGCCTGATTGTTCGCTTAACATAACCATGTTAAGGTTGCGTCTGATCTTCTAGAACCGTTCTTCACTCAGTGGTTTGGTGAAGATGTCTACCCATTGATGCTCTGTTTCGATGAACTGTAGACACACCACCTTCCTCTGAACATAGTCTCTCAGGAAGTGATGTCTGACTTCGATGTGCTTCACTCTAGAATGCTGAATCGGATTCTTTAACAGATTGATTGCACTTATGTTGTCGCAGTAGATTGGAATCTCCTCTTCTTGAACTGAATAGTCTTCAAGTTGATATTTGATCCATAACGTCTGTGAACAGCAACTTGCAGCAGACATATACTCTGCTTCGGCGGTTGATAGAGCGATTGAGCTTTGTCTCTTGCTTGACCAGGAAACTAGGTTTGCGCCAAGAAAGTGACATCCTCCACTTGTGCTCTTTCTTTCGATTCTATCTCCGGCATAGTCCGCATCGCAATATCCGATTAACCTGAAATCTTTACCTTTCTCAAATATTAAGCAAAGATCAGTAGTACCTGCGAGATATCTCATAATTCTTTTAACAGTAATAAAATGAGACTCTCTAGGATCGACCTGAAACCTTGCACACAAGCATACACTGAACAAAATATCAGGTCTACTTGCTGTAAGATATAGTAAAGAACCGATCATCCCTCTATACAGGGTTTGATCCACCTTCTTACCAAGTTCATCTTTCGACAAAAGGTTTGAAGGGTGCATCGGAGTCGCCATAGGTTTCACATTATGCATATCAAATTTGGACAACAGTTCTTTCACATACTTTTGTTGATGAGTGAAAATTTTCTCTTCGGTTTGCTTAACTTGCAACCCAAGAAAGAACTTTAGTTCACCCATCATGCTCATTTCAAATTCTTTCTTCATTAGACTCTCAAACTTCATGCATAACTTGTTTGAAGTAGCACCAAAAATGATATCATCAACGTAAATCTGAACTAAAATAAAATCATTCTGAAAGTTTTTCCTAAAGAGCGTTTTATCAACTTGACCTCTACTGAAACCATTTTCTAAAAGAAAAGTACTCAGACGATCATACCAAGCTCTAGGAGCTTGTTTCAGGCCGTATAAGGCTTTATGAAGTCTATAGACATGGTCTGGATTTTTAACATCCTCGAAACTAGGTGGTTGCTTAGCATACACCTCTTCGTCTATAAAACCATTCAGAAAGGCACTCTTCATATCCATCTGAAATAGTTTTATATCATGACAGACCGCATATGCCAGTAATATCCTAATGGCTTCAAGTCTTGCTACTGGAGCATATGTCTCATTGTAGTCTATTTCTTCTTGCTGATTATAACCTTATGCTACTAATTTAGCCTTATTTCGACTTACTCTTCCTGATTTGTCTAACTTATTCTTAAAGACCCATCTGGTTCCTATAATGGATTTCTTAGGAGGTTTCGGAACTAAGGACCAGACATTATTCCTAGTAAATTGATTCATCTCCTCTTGCATGGCTAACACTCAAGCTTCGTCTTGAAGAGCTTCTTCAACCTTCTTAGGTTTTATTTCAGAGATAAAAGCCACATTAGCTTCTCTTCTGAATCTGGACCTTGTTCTAACTCCTTCTGAGGTCTCTCCGATAATCAACTCTTCTAGATGAGAACTTTTATATTTCCAGTCTCTTTTCAGTCCGATAGTTTCTGGAATATCTTCAACTTTGTCTACATGAGTTCCTGATGATGGAGTTTCTGTTATATCATCTAAGTTCTTTGAAGGACCTTCACTCTTCATGTCATCTTCCTTATGGGGTTGGGAACTATCATCAAACTTGACATGGATGGTCTCCTCAACTGTCTTTGAAGTAAGGTTGTACACCCGAAATGTCTTAGACGAAGATGAGTAGCCTAGAAAGATTCTTGGATAGGTCTTTGAATCGAATTTATCCAACAGCTCCTTTGTATTCAGAATAGAGCATTTGCACCCAAATGGATGAAAGTAAGATATGTTTGGTCTTCTTCCATTCCATAACTCATAAGGAGTCTTCTTCAACATAGGTCGCAACAGAATTCTATTCTGAATATAGCATGCTGTATTCACAGCTTCTTCCCAGAAGTACTTAGGAAGATTTATCTCACACAGCATGGTCCTTGCCATCTCTTGAATCGTCCTGTTCTTCCTTTCAACAACTCCATTATGTTGAGGAGTCCTAGGAGCAGAGAAATTGTGGAAAATTTCATTCTCCTCATAGAATAATTTAAACTTCTCATTTTCAAACTCTCCACCATGATCACTCCTGATACTGGCTATAGACATTCCTTTTTCATTTTGTAACTTTCTGGATAAGGTCCTAAAGCACTTAAAAGATTCATCTTTGTGTGATAAAAACAATATCCAACAAAATTGAGTAAAGTCATCAACAATAACAAGTCCATATTTCTTTCCGCCAAGACTTATTGTCCTTATTGGTCCAAATAAATCCATATGTAACAACTCTAAAGGTCTAGATGTTGTTACAAAACTTTTAGAAGAAAAAGAAGTTTTAACTTGTTTTCCTTTCAAACAATTTTCATAGAAAAACTCTTTATCAAAACTTATTTTTGGTAATCCTCTCACCAAATCATGTTTTGCCAATTTTGAAATATGTTTAAAAGAGACATGACCTAGCTTTTTATGCCAGATTAGTCTTTCTTCTTCGGAAGATAGAAAACATGAAATATTTTGACTTTAAAAATCTTCTAAATCAATTTTGTAAAGATTGTTTCTTCTCTTGGCGAGAGAAAAGTATAGACCCATCTTTGTTTCGACTTCAAAAGAATTTGATTGAATGTGACTGTGAAACCAGAATCACACAATTGACTGACGCTAATCAAGTTATGCTTCAGACCATCAACAAGCAGTACATTATTTATGCATGCAAAGGAATCTTTACCTATTTTACCGATTCCACTAATCTTGCCTTGCTGGTTGTCTCCGAAAGTTACTGATCCTCCCTTCTTATACTGAAGGTCTAGGAACATAGACCTTCTTCCCGTCATGTGTCGCGAGCATCCACTGTCTAAATACCAATGGTGCTTGCCGTATTTTCCAAGGAAGGATATCTGCAGGAGAAACTATTTTATTTTTTGGTACCCAAATTTTCTTGGGTCCTCTATGGTTAATAGTATGCATATGATGAGGTCTTTGATGCATATAACTAGAACGTTGATTAAAACGAGATTTATTATGGTTTCTCTTTTGAAAGAAAGGTTTTTTATGAGACTGAGTCTTGTTACTTGTAAACCCTAATCCAGTTTTATCACTCGGATGTCTACATTTTTCAAGCATCTCATTCATTTTCTTAGTGCTCTCTGTAAAAGTAGTTAAATCAGATGACAAATTCTTAATTCTAAGTTTAAGCTGATTGATCTCTTCTGATCTGTCTACAACTTTATTCCTCTCTTCTAATTTCTTTTTCAGACAGATATTTTCTCTCTCTATTTCTTCCGTATGTCTAATATTTTCTGCATACTTTTTTTTAACAGTTTGTACTATTTCAGAATAGCATGAGAATCTTCTAGTAGTTCTGAGTAGGCATCATGCAAATTATTGTAGTCAGATTTTACCTCCTCATCACTATCTTCCTACCATCGTGCGATGTTTGCATGTTCGCATTTATTCGAACCTATATCTGATTCTGATGAATCTAGGTCCTCCCACGTTGCCATCATGCTTTTCTTGCCTTCTCTACTCTTCTTTGGTTTCTTCTTTAGAGTCGGACATTCGGACTTGTAGTGTCCAGGCTGATTGCACTCGTAGCAAATGAAAGATGACTTTTCTGATTTGGCTTCATCTTTGCCATTCTTCATGAAAGTCTGATTCCCTTTGGACTTCTTCTTCCACATGCGTCTTATCTTTATGGAGATGAAATATAATTCGTCATCTTCATCACTTGACTTTGGTTCTGATTGGCTGGAGTCTTCATCCTTTGATTTTTCAATCTTTAATGCTTTTGATGACTTCCTCCTTCTTTGAGTCTTGTGATTCTTATTTTTGGCCTTTAGCGCTATCGACTTGTCTCGTTTGGGCTTGTCTTCAGCATCGAGTTCAACTTCATAAATCTTCAAGGATCCAAGCAACTCGTCAAGCTTTAGCACGCTCAAGTCTTTGGCTTCTTGCACCGCAGTAACTTTAGGTCTCCATCTCTTCGGAAGACTTCTTAGGATCTTTCGAACATGATCTTGATTGTTGTACGTTCTTCCAAGAGCTTTCAATCCATTGACAATTGTTTGGAATCTTTCAAACATTTGATCAATAGATTCTTCATCTTTCATCCTGAAAAGTTCATACTGGTGCACAAGAATACTTATCTTGGATTCTTTAACTTGGCTTGTGCGTTCGTGAGCTGTGGACAATGTGTCCCACATCTCCTTTGTGGTATCGCATCCGTTGACTTTGTCATACTCGCTCCTGCTTAGGGCACACGTCAAGAAGAACTTCGCCTTTGAGTTCAGTTGTATTCTCGCCTTTTGGTCAGCCGTCCATCTGACTCGTGGAATGGAATTGCCATCTTCATCTACTGGTGTATAAGGTCCGTTCTCTATTATGTCCTAAAGGTCGACATGAGTAGATTCTATGAATAGCCGCATCATATATTTCCAGTAATGATAATCCTCTCCGTTGAATGCTGGAGGTCTAGTGACTGACGTTCCTTTTGCGATGTATACATGTGATTCCGCCATTATCTTTGATTCACACTTTGTTAAACTGATTCTTGGATACCTCGCTCTGATACCAATTGAAGTGAATCACACGTTAATATAATACTTAGTAAACGATATAAGAATGCATGAGAAGGGGGGGTTGAATTGTGTATTCCCCTTTTTGAAAAATCTTTCAAAATTGTTTGTTAGAAATAAAATTCTTTACAGAACTTCCGATAGATTCTAATTAATCAAAACTTTTGAAAAGCCTTGTTTACGAATTAAGTACTGATAAAACTTGAATATAAAATATAGAGATATAGAGTGAGAATAGTTGACACAGAGATTTATCCTGGTTCACCCCAAACCATGGGCTACGTCCAGTCCTCAGAGTTCCTTATGAGATTTCACTATCTCTTCAACATTACAAGTATTCTTTGCGAGCCTCTTCAGGTCTCTACAATCAGTATTCTTTCACACTTAGCCTCTGCAGGTTATCTGTACTACTTTTTCTCAGAAAAGTGTTTGAACACTTGTTACAGTAAAATAGCTCTCAGCTAATTCGCATAATAAGCTCGTAGATGTAATTCAGCTAATTTTTCAACTCGACTAGCTTTGCTAACTTTTTCTCACTTTGTCTAACTTTGCAATCTTCGACTTCGACTTGTATTTATAGCCTTCGTCTCCAACTGCTTCTTGATTCTTATTTCTTGAATCTTTAAAGAAACGGTTATTCAGTTGAGTTCTGTAACTAACTCGAACTGTCTCCTTCGTCTTCTTTTTGAATTCCGCATCTTCTATTCTTCGTCTGTATTTTATCGTCTGTGTTTCTGTGTCTGCGTCTGCTTTTACTATTTCGCGTCTTCGTCTGCTTTACTATTCGCATCTGCATCTGCATCTGCTTTGCTTAGCGTCTGTGTCTGCTATTCTTTTTCATTTGCGTCTGCTTCGCTTAGTGTCTGCGTCTGCGTCTGCTTTACTTCATCTGTATGTCTGTTTGCTTCGTCTGTTTTGCTTTTCTTTTTATTGATTCTCTTTTTGTTATACATCAAAATCATATCTAAGTAAAGTCATTTGGACTTAACAAGGTGTTTAAAGTGTGAACTTTGGTACCTAGACTTCAAAATTATTGAACATAATGAGGACATTAAATTAGAATTTACATTATTTGGGCAATTATTTCCCTAAACTGTTAATAAGGATAATTCTTGCACAATTAGAAAAAAATTAGTTATATTTAATAGGAATTCTATGTGATTAGGCCTTTTATGTGATTTAACTATTTTTATTGATATTTAGTTGGTTGGTATGTGTTTTAATAGTTTTTGATCAAGTTTTGATGTTGTTTTCTAACGTTTAAGAGAACCTGTTAACCAATATCCTAGTATGGATGATCAATGTTTTAAAAAATCACATTTATGCCTTTTTTTAAGAATTTGATCATCATCGGGTCACTTTTTTAGCTTGATTTAGCTTTTGAGCTTGAAGGGGAAAGATTCAAGCCTATGAACGGAGTTTGATGTGAATGAGAGTCAATACTCAATCACCTTAGTGATGATGGAGCTTGATATATTGTTAAAGGTGATATGCTTGTCAGTGGGAGATTGTTAAGGTTTTTAATCAAGGAGAACGAGTTAGAGTAATAAAAGAAAAACATATTTTATGCTAGATACATCATTTCTAATAAGATATATAGTATGATCATAGATAAAGGGAGTTGCACTAATGTAACATATAACTATATTACATATATCATAACTGATGGAAAAAACACATTATTTTAGTTCTACAATTGGCATAATCTATTAGAAACTATGTATTCTTTTTGGATTCGTGTCGAAGGATTTTATTTCCATGCCAAAGTCAGTTTAATGAATCTTGACAATAGTTAGTTATGTCTAACCTCTTTTAGTGCATTCTTTTCCATCAAAAGCAATTAATCTCTTGGTCAATCCAGGCAGCAATATTCATCTTGGCCGGTGATAACTACTCCTTATAATTTGCCTCCGTGGATGTGTATGAAAGAGGCTTACATGTTCCTTACAGTTATTGTGCCAGGACCAACAAATCCCAAGCAGAAAATAGATGTTTACTTACAATCGCTGATATTGGAATTGCAACATCTTTGGGAAACTGGTGTGCAAACATATGACGTATCTCTGAAACAAAATTTTGTTATGAGAGTAGCTTTAATGTAGACAATAAGTGACTTCCCGACTTTGGCCATGTTATCTGGTTGGAGCACAGTTGGGAAGTTGGCGTGCCCTCATTGCGGCAATGATTTAGATGCGTTTTATCTTCCAACCGGTGACAAAATTAGTTAGTTTGACAATCACAGAAAATTCCTTGCTCCTGATCATCCGTTTAGGCGTAATAAATATAAGTTCATGAAAAATAGGATTGTCAAACAACCACCTCCACCTCTAAAATGTGGTGTTGAGATTTTGCAAGAGATTGAGGCATTGAGCTTGCTTAAAGTAACTGAATTTGAAGCCGATGAAGTAAATAGAAGCATCAGTCAAAACTTTGGTTGGCAAAAACGAAGCATATTTTGGGATTTACCATATTGGAAAACAAATATGGTACGGCATAATCTGGATGTGATGAATATTGAGAAAAACATGTTTGACAACTTGTTCAATAAGATTATGAACATTGAAGGGAGGACAAAAGACAATGCCAAATCCAAAGCTGATTTGCAACTGCTCTGTAGAAGACATGAGTTACATAAAGATGTTCGTACCGGTAAATATACGAAAGCATGTTTCACTTTGGACAAGCAACAAAAGGAGTGTTTGTGTGAATGGTTGAAAGGACTAAAGTTTCCTGATGGTTATGTTTCAAACCTGTCTAGGTGTGTAGATATGAGAAAGTATAAATTATTTGAGATGAAAAGTCATGATTTGCATGTTTTTATGAAAAGGCTAATTCCAATTGCCTTTCGCGAGTTGCTACCTTCTAAAGTATGGGAACCATTAACAGATTTGAGCTTGTTTTTCAAAAGCTTAACATCATCTGAAATCAATTTAGATGAAATGGAAAAACTAGAGAATGAAATTCCAGTTATTTTGTGCAAGTTAGAAGGGATTTTTCCTCCAAGCTTATTTGACTACATGGAGCATCTACCGGTGCATTTACCATACGAAGCAAAACTAGCCGGTCCAGTCCAATATCGATGGATGTATCCATTTGAGAGGTAACTCCAGAACTATCATATCCTTACCCATTTGTATATGCTGTGTCTACCGAACATTGTAATAACCATTTGCTTTATTATAGGTATTTACATCATTTGCAAAACAATGTGAAAAACAAAGCTAGAGTTGAAGGCTCCATATGTAATGCTTATTTAGTTGAGGAAGCTAGTACATTTTGTGGACATTATTTTGAGCCTCATGTGCGTACAAGGGCGAGACAAGTTCCTCATAACGACGATGGGGGAGGAACAAGTGGTGCGGATGGGAACTTGTCAATTTTTACATATCTAGGACAGACCTCTGGACATGCAACAAGACGAATGCTAACAGAGGAGGAAATTGATGCCGCACATGGGTACATTTTATTGAACTGTGAGGAGGTTCTTCCATTTGTAGAGTGAGTTGCACAACTGGTATGCTCAATTGTAGGTATTAGTGTGTTGAACGTTTCTGATTGGTTTCATGTCATATGCAACTTATACGAGGCATTGTTGCACGAGATAATGCCTAGTATCACACAGGATGACACGAATAACGAAGTTGGAAAACAATTCCCTCGATGGTTCGCGCGATATGTAAGTTCTCACTTTAAACTATTCCTATTGTTACCCACCATGTTGAAATGTTCCGATGACATTGTACTCTTTCCTTTGCTACTTCCTATTACATAGGCTGCCGAAAATCCAATACAGAATAAGTTCATTTCTGATCTTGCGAAGGGACCTCTGCAAACTGTTTACTCGTATCTGGTGTATTTCGTGAATGGATATAAATACCATACAAAGTCGCATGGATATAGCATGTCAAGTATGAACAGTGGAGTTTCGATACAGGGAGAATTGATGGACTATTATGGGAAAATAATTGAAATACTTGAAGTTGAGTACCCTGCATTGCCAATTAAGCGATGTGTGATATTTAAATGTGACTGGTATGACCCGACACCAAACGTTAGAACAAAAGTACATAGTCGATACAATGTGGTTGAAATCAACTTCTGCAGACGATTGAGACAATTTGAACCTTTCATCTTGGCTATGCAAGCTAGACAGGTGTGTTATGTCCCTTTTCCAAGCTTACGACGTGATAAGGCGGATTGGTTGGCGGTGTGTAAAGTTAAACCTAGGGGAGTGTTTGAATCCCATAGAAACGGAGAGTATAGAAATGACAGTGAAGCGTTTCAAGAAGACGTGGCTTCTATCAATGAAACAAAAACGTGTGACGAGACGGAACCTTTGCACGATCCTTTTAACGCTTATGTTGATATTTCATCTGCAGAGTCTGACGAGGGTAACAATGGATTTGAACAAGAGGAAGAGTTTGATTCTTATTCTTCCGACGAGGAAGATTATTGTAATTTACATTTAAGTTTTGATAGCAATTAATTTATTTTTGTAATAGACTATTTACTGTACCAAATACATTATTCCTTTTAATCATTGCAATTCTTATTCAAGGGATGTCGATGTGGCGAATGGTTCCCGACGGTAATAATTCTTACTGTTGGGAGGAATGTGGAAAATTTGTCCCGTCCCAGGGAATCACCAATGTAGGAAACAGTGTTGCGAAAAATACTCCGATTCGTTTTCCATCCATGATCGATCTTCTACTTGAAGGTGTTTCCTATGATTATTACGTTTGTGTTCTTATTCTGTACATCTCATTTCCTTAGTTTAAGTGCCCATGACATAATAGAAATTTGATAGTTTGCACTTCATGTTGCTCTAAGCGTCCTGTATTCTCAACGAAGAAATAAGTGCCAGTAGAGGCCAGAGCCATGACACGACGACATATGAACGATATGGCAAATCAGTTATTGTGAAAGATTCGTCAATTGCTCATACTAGGTCTGGACAATCACGTATGCTACCATATCCAGTTTTGCTTTGTGTCATGGTGGTCTAATAGCATGGAATCAAATGTGAATATATGTTCTTCCCTGTTTTAGGTGTAACTGTTCCCCCTTGTAGTAATTCATCTGGACAATTTGTCTTCCACACCAAGAGCGGCGACACATTTACAATTTCCTCATCAAGTATGGCTATAGCCAAAACGTTATTGAGAGAAGGTGTCCAAAGCCCTTCACCTGGTGGGGGAAGTCTGACTATTTCCCGAGCTTCGTTTGAACTGCTAGGATGCTTCTCAGAAATCCAAACCTAGGGGACTCATTTACTTTTACCGACTCTCATGTCACATGGAATCCGACGGAATAACTTCCTCATACATTACATAATTCGACAAAGCTTAAAAGATGTTTGTTAGTTGTATCTGTTTGAATTTGGTAAACACAGTCATAATTATATAATTGTTGACGTTGATTTGTTGTTGTTAACTTGTTTGTTAACTTTCAATGTTATTGGCTTATATGTAAATAACTTGTATAAACAATTGCTTTTAAGATTGTTATATTTGTACAGAATTCGATAAATATTGTATTTCATTCATTATTATGAGACCTAAGAGACCACGTGAGGTTATGCGGTCGAGGATTAGAGGGATGTTCGACGGGCAGCCGTGTCAAGGTGGATTTTCACAGTCTGCGACTCGCACTGACTCACCTCCTCCTCCTACACATCCTCCCGTTACAGATGAGCTATCACCTGCTGCTACTAATGCCACACCATCTCCTACGCCAACTCATTTATCATCCAATACCACAATAGGGGATGGAGGACATGCCCGGTAGCCTGGATCTGTAGGAGATGATGGGCGAAAGTATATCACTTTCATCAATAACCAGTAAGTATGGCTATAGGATTAAGCACTGTTTCTAGTAGATTAAGCCTTAGGCTTTTCGGTCCATTTGTACACTACAATAACTTCTTGTTTTAGGTTCGCACTGCAAATGCGGAATGGTTTTCAGGCATATGACCTCCACTTTTAAGGAAAGGATTGAACCCGATGGATATACGTGGAAGAATATCACTGCAGCTACTAAACAATTGTACTTTCATGAGTTCGAGGTACAATAATTATTTCTGTTATTTATTTAATATATATATATATAGTGTCATGATATATATATATATATATAGTTTTACATTAACTAACATATTTTTTTTATTCTTTAATCAGAAAGCATTTTTCTGGGACGCTACTTTGGATGGGAGCATATACAAATTCTGGGAGAGGCGGGCTCGTACACGTTATCGCGACTTCATTAACGCGATAAACAAGGCTGATGCACGACCCCACTTTATTTCAAAGGATATTTGGAGTTGTTGGCTGGCGTATTGGGCATCACCTGCAATAATGTCCATCTCAGGACGTAACTCGGCCAACAGACATGGAGACTCAGGTCAACAGAGTCTTCTCGTACATACGGGAGGCTCAATAACTCACCAAGAGCATGCAGACAGACTTGTAAGTATCTATACTTTACACTATTTTTGTCGATAGTTAGCTTCGTTGTATTATGGAAAATGATAATGCTCTAAATGTTTGGTGCCACTTATGGCTGTGTTGAGTTATTTTCTTTGTCTAACAGGAGGCGAATATCATACAACTTTTTGAACCTCTGTCGAAGTTTAAACAATTTCTAATTCACATCTAACATTTTATTCTTTCTCATGTAGGAGAAGTCATTGGGCACCAAGCCTACCCCCTTTCAGTTATTTCTGCACACTCACACGAAGAAGCATGACGGTGTAACCTTCATCAACAACCATTGTTGAGAGCTGAATGTATGTCCTGTTATTGCATTTTATATATTTCTAAATACTGCTCCTGTCCTTCTTCTTAATGTTAACTTCACATACCTTATAGGACCAATTACAACAAACGCTTGAGCTACAGTCACAGGAGGAACAACCTGTAGACGTGTCTCAGACGTATTTTAAGGTCATGGGTGGTAGGGATCGTCGTGGCAGGATATTTGGTCTAGGTTCGTATGGGAACACATGTTATTCCCAATCTTCCATGTCCAATACAGCAGCGTCCACTAGGCCATCGAACAATAATGAAGTCATCGAGCTTCGGGCTATAGTACAAACATTAATGGACAAGATAACTCATTTGGAAGAGGGGCAGACAGAGCGGGAGGAACAACGGATGAGGGAGCAGGAGCAACGAATCAGGGAGCAGATGGAGCTACAGATGAGAGGGCAGATGGCAAAGATGAGAGAAGAGATTATGCAGATAGCTCAGTTGCGACCACCGTTCGAACAGTCGAAGGGAAGTTCTACAGAGGACCACCCACGATCACCGCAACCTTAGATAGTCGAACTCATTATTTTAAGGTACAAACATAACAATTTATGTACACTTTGATGTGTTTATATCCAATTGTATAACAATTGGCATTATTTAAACCTTTGATGTACTGGTTGATGTGTGGATGTCCAATTATGTACATCCAATTTTATAACAATTGACAATATTTAAACCTTTGATGTACTGGTTGATGTATGGATGTCCAAGTATGTACAACCTAATGATATATACCAATTTAATAACACCGACGGAATACACAATTCCATCGGTATATGTAAACATTCACCGACGGAAAGGAACATTCGGTCGGCACAAAACCTAAACTAAATTTGGCGACGTACAAATTACCTTCGGTAATGGATGAAACTTTTCAACGAATTATATTTCTGTCGTTAACGTTATTACTTACTTCCGAAACGTAGCGACAGTAGTTCCATCCCTAAAATATACCGATGGACATATTTTGTCGGTGATATATGAATTTCACCGACTTAATTTTTAATCAATGTCCGTCGCAACATAACAACAACGAATAATATTCTATCGGTTTTTCGTTGACAATACAACGACGATCAGTTTTCGTCGGTAAGTAATAACGACAGCCATATTTACGACGGTTTCTTCTTTTGTCGCGTTCTGTCGGCAAAACTAATTTCTGACGGAAATGTCCATTTCTCCGACGGAATATTCCGTCGGAGAACGTGAGTTTTCTTGTAGTGCAACCACTTTGTCCTTACATATAAGCCTTATAACCTTAAAAGCTTAAGTGGCTTTCCAATTTTGCCCCTTATGCATTCTTAACACTTTAATTCAATTTAATCCATGTCATATGATCTTACTTACATTAACATACTAATTACTCACATTAACATGCTAATTAATTCTCCAAAATCATATAATATAACAAAACCTCAAAATCATGCTTAACTTAAGAAATTTTTCTAATCATCAAATTGAAGGAATTTACTCACACTTCCTTCTAGAGAATTGTTTCTCATTGTCTCAATTTTCAAATGACACCAACATCATTCAATTTGATTCAACAGTCCAAAAGTTATACACAAACATTTTCAGACTGTTCTTATACTAAAATATTTTTCTGTGCTTGATTTCCATCCAAAAATTGATACTCTTAGAGACTGAATTGAAACTCAATTTTATCAGAAAATTTGTAGTCATATATCTCTAGTTTAATCCAAATAAAGAATCATCTCATTTAGATGACTAGAGCAAAAGTTATGGCCAAAACAATTTCAGCTCTTACTAATCCAAGACTGAACACTAAACCCAACTTTAATTCAGAAATTGAAAGTCTTAGGGACTGAAATGAAATTCAGTTACTTTAGATAACTTGTAGATACATGTCTCTAGTTTAATTAGAAATAAAAATAAACTCAATTTGATCTCTACATATCAAGATATCACCAAAATACCTAAGCATGTTCAGAAAAATGTCCAACTCAAACTCTTTAATCAATCCTCTCACTTTGATTCAATCAATATTTTTCAAATTAATCTAAAAAATCCACAATTTTTATGAAGAGGTATAGGAATGTCTTATGAATCTAACGTTTCAAAAATCAGATCAATCGGATGTCAGAAGGAAAAATTAGAAGTAAAAGAATAGAAAGGGTCTGGTCACCCACGCAAGGCGACCAGGTCGCCCTCGCGAGCTGGTCGCAGGGCGACGCCCATAGCCTGACGTCGCGAGGGTGACGCCCACAGCCTAAAGTTGCGAGGGCGACGATCTTCAACCTGCTGCGTCGCGAGTGCGACGCGTTGCCCTTGCAACGCACGCCAAAACCTACAAATCTTTTTTCTTTTTTTTCCTTCTTTTCTTCATCTGAAATTCTAAAATGCATAACGTTTCACTCAGAACTCTAAATTTTTCAAATTTGGTATCCATGAAAAGAGAAAAGAAAGATCTACAATTTTTATGAAAACTCAAAAACAAAATTTGCCTCTATAGGGGTCAAAATTCACTTCAAAGTATATGTCCCATAAATGTCATCATAAACAGTAACACAACTTCTAAAAATCATAACTTCCTATTCCATTGTCCAAAAATTTCATGCTTTATGTTAATGGAAAGATAAAAAAACATTCTACAACTTTCATGAAAATTTAAAAGCAATTTCAACTTCTAAATAGGTCAAAATTTTAATCAAAGTTTTTGCTCCATAAATTCACCCTAAACCACATCCAAACTTCAACAATTCATATCTTTCAATTCCCACATCCAAAAATAGCATATTATACATCATTAAAAAGCTATGAAATTCCTCTATAACTTTCATTAAGGATACTTGATCTAATTAAAACCATATCATTCCAGAATTTGCCTCAAAACAAAACATCCACAAAACCTACCCTTATGGACATTTTCAAAAACAAGCAAAATAATCTTTGGAACAACATCCAAACATTCAAAAGATCATAACTTTCAACCCTGATATCGAAAAATATCATACTTTATAGTGATAGAAAGCTATCAAGGAAAATGACAACTTTCATGACGAACTAAAAAGCAAAATCTACCTCTAACTAGGTCAAATCTCCACATATTTGTGGCTGCCCTGTTGAAAAAATCACATAAGCAAATCCAAATTTCAATTAATCATAACTTTCAACTCCAATGTCAAAAAATGTCATACTTTATAGCGATAGAAAGCTATCAAGAAAATTTACAACTTTTATGAAGATTATTTTATCAAAATCTGCCTAAATCAACCTAGAAAAATTCACAAAAGTTTCTGATCAAACACCCAACACTGTTACTATTTATCCTAAAAATTTTCAAACTTTTTGATTCTCTAAAAACTAATACTTTCACTATTCATTTCTTGCTTTTCAATTCCATTCAAATCAAATCATTCACTATACATGTTCATAGTACCCTTATACATACAAATTTACCCAAAAATCTCAACATCATCAAAAACTAAAATCAATTCTTTTCACATCAATTTCATTAAAACACCCACAACACATACATATACAAAACATCCATTTCATGCATTAACCTCAAAATATCATTGTAATTGCTCCAATTAACCTTAGCCAAATAAAACATTAAACACAACTTACTACATTAACCTACTAAATCTTGCATATCATTCAAATTCAAAAAAAAAATTCTTTTTCTTTGCACACGAATAAATCACCAAAAATTCCTCATTTAATTTCATTTAAGACTTCTAATTTCTAAGAAAAATTCGAGGTCCAACAAAAGTAGTTGATCTAAGTTTAAGCAAATAGTTTGTATATGTATTGGATCAAAGGAGACTTATGTTTAACATAAATGACAAGAATAAAAAAAATAGATAATCGAGACAATCCTTTTATTCCATGTTGGTTAAATCAATAAAACGAGAGTCATAAAATTACACACCAGGATATGGGTATCCTTTTGATTATGAATCATATAGAACTTGTGTAACTTGTAAAGTTGAAGAAAAACCAAATCAACCTTTGGTGAAAGGATGATGATGGTAATGAATTGTTAAATTTTATACATGCCATGTATTGGATGGAATAACAATTCATAAAAGGATAATATTTTATTTTATTTTATTACTAATGACTTTATGTGATATATGTATTAAATAAAATGATGATTTAAAATTTTGAAAAGTTCAAACTGTTTAAATATAAGTAGAAATAAAGCATTAAGAATGCTAAAGCACTTCAATGAGATTATTATGGTAGGTTTGAAATTATCAGTTATCTATAGAGAATAAGATTCTCTGGTGAGTACCTTCACTACAAAATTCTATAAGGGTATGGATTTATGTAAGGAGTAACATACAATATGAGATGTTGTAGGATGCAATGTTGTTTCTTCTATAATGATGCCTAGTATAATAACTTACCTTTTATAGTTCTAATTGAATAAATTAGCTAGATTTCATATTAGATATGAAATTCTAGGTCTTTGAAAGAGTCAAACTTAATGATTTAAGAAAGTGATGCTTGGTTGAAGCATACATTATCCATTAAGTTTTGAAGTAATTGGATAATAAAAGGTTATGAAATATCCAAAAGATTGGATATAATCTTACAGAACTATTGAACAAATTGTTTGATTCAATGTATACTTATAGGAGAATAGTTCTCAAGATAAGTAGTAGGAGTAAGAAGGAATTTAATAGGTTCAAATCTCATGACTATAAATATAATTGGAACTAATGCCTTTAATGATACATTTGATGTATAGTTGAAAGACTACGAGATATTAAAAGATTCACTTTCATGATGAATTCAAAAGTTTATTTTGGAAATGATTATGAATTTATCAAGAAGTTTAGTGTGAGTATAATTTTCCTCTTTAGTGGGAGTATGTGGAGATATATTGTTCACAGAGAACAATAGTTCTAACTTTCAATTGTTGAATATATAATTGTCTAAGAACAATTCTTGTTGGATATGAAAAGGTTTCAACTTAATTATGGGAATTATATCTATAGAGATAGATTGGATGTTGTTAGCTTATTTTAAGTCCAAGTGCATAGATAATGTACTAAAGATGTTTAGAATTTGAGACATCAGATACTTATGAAGTATCAAAGATATCCCTTACTCTATGTATGAGTTGATATTTGAGTTCAAGATGATAAGGATATAACCTTATAAGAAATCTTAATTAAGGTTTATTTACTTAGAACAATATCATTTAGGGTTGGAAAGGTTGGAGCAATGGTTGCTAATTAAGCTATAATACATTTTTCATTTAGTAGAAATGATTAATTATATCAACAAGTTCTTTAGTGAATTTGATATAGTTTCTTTGCATTGTTCAAGATAGTAATGTACTGCAGAACATTAGAGCCATTAGGTAGCATAAGGAGCTAATATCTCATCAAAGATCTAAGAATGCATTTAGGCAAATTTTCTTAATTATGATGATAATTAAGATGGGAGTTGTAAGATTTAATCAAGTGCTCACTATAGAGAATCATGTAGAATTTTCTCATTAAGCAAGTAGTAAAACAATCATCATATGTTGATATGGTATAAGGTACCTAAACGATTGGCTTAGTGTAAGTGGGAGATTGTTGGTTTATGCCCTACAGGCAATCATTTTGGTTGTAGTTTAGTGACAAATTATTTAAAAGGCTTATTTATCTTGTACATGTTTAAATGTATATGATAAAGTCCATGAAATAATTATACATTGCAAATAAAATTATAATGAGATTATAATTATGAAATTCATATTGCATTTATATAATATTCCTAAATGTTCCTAGTCATTGTTATATTAAGATTGGACATTAATAGAACGAAAAAAGACTAGCACACGTTTTTTTCCTTATGAAGAAAGTAGTCGATCTCATAGGATAAATTATAGAGATACTTAAACAAATATGTAGGTGCTTGCTAGAGAAAAAGATCACTAAACAGACCCGATATGAGAATCCATTTGGAACATTACTTGTATGTCTAAGGAATTCTAATTGTGATGATTGTATAAGTGATCCTTTGAGTTGAGATCATCAAAGTTATCTTGTATGGGGATTGTTATGTTTCGATACTACTCGTGATCTATTTTATCAAAGGTCGTTTAAATGGTAGTTATTGGATGTAGTATGAACTATATGGAGATATTTGAAAGATCAAGATAGGATTCATTACCTTAAAGTAATTAGGGAGAATGCTTTGTTGTTCTCAATTAATATTGATTCAGGAAATCCTTGGCCAAGGTGGAATGATATTTTGTAAACAGTTTACAAATATCATTAATTAAATCAATAGCTAATGGCGGAGACCTAATATAATTGGACTTAAAATAAAGTAGATATTAATTTCATGCTCTGTGTCTAATTGGAACATTGGTTGATAAAAGGATTGAATTATAGGAAAAAAATCATACACGAAAAGGTTAGTCAAAACCATTTTGACATTCATATATATTTGGGTAGTCATGATGCGTTGCTAGATGTTAATCTTGATCTATGATTATAAATTGTTTAATTGGATAATTAAAGATAATTTAAATGGAGTTTTAATTGATCTAATTCTAATTATGAATTAGAATTATAATTTATAATCATTGCCAACATATCTGGGAACCTAATAGGTCTCACTTATAAAATGAATTGGAGAGAGTAAAATTGATTTAATCAAGTTGGACTTGATTATAAAGTTTGAGAAACTTTATGATTAAATATGAGATATTTAATAAATAAGGATCAATATAAGATATTGAATCTTATTTGGGCATAATTATTATTTAATTAGAATTATTAGTAATTCTAATTAAAGTTTAATTGAAATTAAAATTTAATTTCAATTAAATTATTAAAATGTCCAAAGCTTATTATAAATAGGCTTGAGCTTTATGGAGCTAGCTCTTTATGCTTAATCATCTCTATAAAAGTTATAGAGTTCTCTTAACATGTTCTGTGGATACCATTAGAGATGTGTGGCTACGGTGGTTGAGATGGATCGGTTTTGGAAATGATTCAAGGGATGCAATAAGATAAAGATCAAGCTTCGGAATAAGGTATAAATTAAAATTTTGCTTTATTTTGATTCATGTTAATCATTTTTAAGAATTAAATAGATCTTGATTTTTGAGAAATCAAAATTCATGAAAAATTTTCGTGATTGTTCCACTGCGGTTCAGATCAGATCCCGACCCAATTCCCAACACTTTCCACACGCCATATGGGCCTTACAGTATATGTGGCTCTAATTGGAAGACAAGCTACACCTACACACACACACGCCCCTTTCTTTTCCATTTCGTTTCTTGTTCCTTTTGTTTTGCTCCAACATATAACAGGAAGCATTACTTGTCCAGACAACTAATCACATGCTTTTTAGACACTAAACTTGTACCATAAGTTGCACTTATTTCTTTACACAAAAATCTTACATAGATTTGTTTAAGTAAGTTTCAACCTTTTCACGTGATCGTGAACTTGTTTTTGAACATTTCACAACTATCGTAGTGTTTAAATCTTATACTCTTACAAGAAAATTACAAAAATATTAGAATATTAATGACAATAATAAAAGAAAAAAAAAAGATACAACAAATACTAACCTTTATTACTTCTCTCAAAGTATAAAAATGATTGCTTTTTTAATCTTTATGTGAGGAGCAAACTCAAATGAGCTATTCATAAACATCTTTGGCTTGATAGCCAATTTTGAATCCTGCCTAGATCACATCTTATCATTATCAAATATCATCACATTATATAATTAGATGTCATCCCCTAATAGGAATTAGGTACATCACAACTAATAAGATAAAAGATAACATCTATTTAGGAGTGATCCATCCATATCCATGAAGATCTCTATAGATAATCCTCCCACATAGTCTTTATCTTTAAAGCTAATGTATCTTCTTTGTGATCCTATCAATTACATCATCCAAGATCTTCTTATGATCTCTATATGTTGTTGATGAGTCATCTAAACCCAAAGCTTGTCATAGCATTGGTCTGATCCAATGCTTACCTATGTCAGGTCCATTAGCCATAGTTCGTTTATTTAAGCATACACTAAGTCTTTAGTCTATCAAGAATCCAACCTTAGCCAAGTTAACTCGTACAAGGTCTAAAACTCAAATAAAACTTGCACTAGGTTTGATCTAACTTGTTAAGTTACTATAGAACTCTTGCATGCCACCGTTATGCATGTGATCCAACTAACCTTCCACCCAAGGCCCATTTGCAGCTAGTTGTGAAGTGTTTACATGTGTTAAAGGGCTAACAAACCACCCCCACCATATGAATCCAACACCCTCATCCAACTAATTTGAAGGTAGGCATTCATTTGATCCTCGAACTGCCATAAGGTCGTGCCTGTCTCCACCGTAACTTTTGTGATTGACTTTCCCTTCCATTGGATTAAAAACCCGCTCCTCCAATTCTTCTTATGTTGCCCTATTGTTTGATGATTTAATATCTTCTTTACTTAATCCTCAAATATTTTTCTCACAACTAGTAAAGCTCTCTTTATCTAACTCCTATTCAAATTTTATGCATCTTTATAGTAAAGTTTGAGAAAACTGACATGAAAAATAAGGTGCACCTTTAATCTCTCAAGCAACTTCATTATGTATGTCATTTTCCTCATTTAACTTCACAGTTTAAATGGTCTATCGTACTTCAACATTAATCCTCAATGTACTTGATTATTTGAGATCTTCCTCTAAATTTGTAGGGTAAGTTTCAACAGTTCCTTATCTCCCACATCGACCTCTAATGACCTCCTTCGTAAGTTTGCTTCCTTTTTCATCAGTCGAGAAGCTTTTTGAAGACTATCCCTCGCCTCATCCAACAACTCTTGCTTCTCCATTGCGCAATTATACATTTCCAGACACTTATCACCCATCCTTTATTGTACAATCTTAAGTGGAGTGAGAGGTTGATGGCACAAGACTATCTTAAAGAGACTCTTCTTCATAACAAAAGATCTATACAAGTTATAGTAAAACTATACGATATCAAATAAACTTAACTAGTTACGTTGACTTGTACTTATATAATGCCTTAAGTACTCCTCCATTTTACCATTGATCATCTCTATTTGGCCATCTGTCTGTGGCTGATTTATTGTTGAAAACTTCAAGTCGCAACCCATTATGTTAAAAAGAGACGTCTAGAATCAGCCCTTATGTAACACCCCACTCCCGCATGACCCGAACCCAACATCGATGGTGATATCCGAGTCCGTGCTCTGCGAGGGTGGCGTGCTACATTACTCAGTCAAAAAACTCAGTATTTTTTTTTTGAAAACATAAGCATACACTAGCAGAAAATCATTAACATACATAATCACCGGTAAATATAGTGACCACGAGGGCCCTTTTTATCAATACAAATTAATTCAGTCTGTTGACTTTACAACATGACCTAATCATTTGTACAAACATTTAGAAAATACAATTTTTTTTATCAGACACTAATGCAGACGCGAACTGATCCCGACCTCTTCTCTCACTCACAAGTAGATGCTATACGCCCGTTGCCTAACGGGGTATTCTTTTGGATCCTGAAAAATAATTACAAATTTTGGGTGAATTTTGCTAACTTAATGAGTGACCATCATCAATGGTTCACCCAGTCACATAACACAATTTGCGTATATCGAACTTTATTTCATAAAGCACATTCACAATATTTCACATTCACACAACTATAGAATTTCACATTCATATTTTTCATATTTGATACATTCATATGAGATGCACTTTTCATTTATTATTTTGTTGTGATCGAGTGCCTAAACTTTCCCTTGTAGGGCTCATTAATAACTGTCCCTTATCCGTTGGTGGATACAGGGCTCATTAAACGTTGAGCCTGAGGCTTTGAATCACTTATGAGCTCAAAGCTCATTTTCACTTGTTGAGCTTAAAGCTCTGATCTGTGGCGACTCTGGTCACAACAGCCATTATGTTTCATGCAACACTAAAACATATCACAGTTATTTCATAATTTCACATTCAGAAGTACCACATGATTGTTATCACATAAGTATAAGGCATTTTGCCTTTCACTCAATCAAGGAGATCAAATCAAATGCATATGAAATGCGTATGTGACACTTTTCTAATTTATTACGGTGTTGTGACCGAGCGCCTAAAACTGTCCCAATATGGGTGCATTAATCGTTGAGCCTGAGGCTCTGAATCACTGTAGGTTTGAGGCCCAAATAAATTGAGCTTTTAGCTCTCGGTGGCTGCTCCGGTCACAACTGTCATTAACTGATCATGCATTCATGCATGGAATGCATATGTCGCAATAAAGCAATATCCACATCACAATCATTTCCAAATGATCAAATTCGAACAAATAGTTCACAATTAATCACATTAAAATCACAATCACATTAAATCACACAAATAGCACTTCTATGTCATAATCTCCCAATACATCGGACCTTCTGTCCGAAATCCACAATCATAACACAATCCCACCATTATTCACCATAGAATTATAAACAAATAGTAATTGAGGAACCGTCTAGGTCACTCACCATTTGCTTTCAAAGATAATGCCTGGAAGTCTTGGCAAAGTCGGTGGGTTGAAGTTCCAAATGAGCCTTTATAATAGTCAAAAATATACAAACATTACCAAATGCACAATAAGAAATATTTAATAATGCACATGTAGCAATTAAAATGTGTACAATGCATTTTTGTGACATTCTCAGTACTATTCCAAAAATTCCCATCACAATATTTTCCTCTAAATTTTAGAAACTCGTTGACACCGAAATCACTCAATTTGGTTTAGAAATCCGAAAGTTATGGCCCAAACATTGTCAGACTATTGCTAAGCCAAGACTGTATACTATACCCAATTTCACTCCAAAAATTGAACATCTTAGGGACTGAATAGAAATTTGATTCCTTCAGATAACTTGTAGCCCCATGTCTCTAGTTTAATTAGGAACAAGAATCACCTCAATTGGATCTCTATAGATCGAGATATCATTAAAATACTGAAGTATGTTCATACTTTCCCAACCAATCCTCTCACTTTGATCTAATCAATCTTTTTCAATTTAATCTCAAAATCCATAAATTTTCATGGAGAGGTATAGAATTGTCTTAGAAATCCAACGCTTCAAAAATCAGATCAATCAGAGGTTGGATGGAAAAGTTATAAATAAAAGAGTGGAGAGAGGTCAGGTTAGAAAAACATGACAATAGTCAACTAGTCGACTATTGTAGTGAAAATATAATCAATAGTCGACTGGTCAAAGATTATTAGTCGACTAGGTCGTCTACAGTGGTTGACCTAGAAAACTCTGGTCCTTTTTCTTCCAACAACCCAACTTCCCCAATTCATAACTTCTTACTCAAAACTCCAAATTGAACGAACTTGGTATCAATGGAAAGCTAAAAGAAAACTCTACAAATTAAGAACAAGATATGCCTTTAAAGGAGTCAAAAAACCCCCCTCAAAGTATCTGTCAGATAAACATCATCCTACACAATGATAGAAACTCTAAACATCATAATTCTCTACTCCATTGTCCAAAAATCACAAATGAGGACTCATTGAAAAGAGAACAGAAAATCCTACAAGTTTCATGAAGAGTATGAAAATCAATTTCACCTCTAAGGGTACCAAAAAAGCACTTAAATTTACTATCTTCACAATACCATTCAAAACAGTACAACAACATTTTCCAAAATCATATCTTTCCATTCCCTTTGCCAAAAATTCCAAGTTTTATACCAAAAGAAAGATCAAAACATATTCTACAACTTTCATGAACAATTGGAAAGCAATTTCAACCTTTAAACAAATCAAATTCACAATCAAAGTTTCTGCCTATATAAGTCATTCTTAACAGTAACACAATCTTCCAATCTCATTATCGAAAACTTCCATGCTTGATATCACTGAAAAGAGCAGAACACATGCTACAATTCTCATGAAGGACTTAGAAGCAAATTCACCTCTAACTAAGTCAATTTCTTCCATTATTGTGGCTGCCCTGTTAAAGTTAGTTAAATCAGCATAGAACCTAAACCATATTCAAACTTTACAAATTCATAACTTATAATCCCTACATCCAAAATTCGCATATTATACCTCATTACAAAGCTAAGACATTCATCTACAATTTTCCATAAGATCACTTGAGCTAATTTCAATCATAACTGTCCAAAATCATCAAAATCCATACTTAGAGACATTACACACCAAAACACATTAATCTTTGAAAAACCATCTGAAAGTTAACAAGCCGTAACTTTCAACCTAGAAATCGAAAAATGTCATACTTAGTGGTGATAGAAAGCTTTTACAAGAAAATCTTCAACTTTCATGAAGACCAATATTACAAAATCTGTCTACGTTATCCTAGAAAATTTTCCCAAGTTTCTGGTCACAAAAATCGTCAATGTTAGCCTTAACACTATTCACCCTACACATATGTCTCACTTTCCAAGCAAAATTCAAAACCCTTAAAGCCACAATTGGACAGAACTTCCTTTATAAGAATTCTAGCCAAACTTCTCAAGTTTAATTTAAGCCAAAGCTCATCTCGATAACATAACCATAGCAAAAGTTATTGTCAAACACCTAAAACATACACAAGTTCAATTTTTCAGATTTATAACCTAACTCACATCCTACATCTTCCATACCATGTCTAACCCAAATAACATTCAATTTACTCCATATATGCACCATAAATAAGTCACAACCTATCCTTGAACACAAGTCCACAAATTTGCAGCAACTACTCTCAACCCTCTCCCATTAAAAAACACTCATTTAACAACCTTTCTAACCACCCAAAACAACTTAATACTACATCATATCTCATCCATTAACTTCTAATTCATCATTCACCAATCATTAATCAATCAAAGAAGCAACATACCCATATAGTCAAAGCACAACTTCATGCAATTAATGTAAAAGATGACATAATTATGCATTTAACTAACATAAAACATACTCTTATCTATTTAAACTTCAACCTTCTTCAATTCTTCAACTAACACCAAGCCCTCTACTTCACTCCACATACACGACCATCACTCACCCACACAATAATCATCATCATCCTAAGGCTTAAGTGTGGATTTATGTGTGAAGAGAAGAAGAGCAAGCAAATAAACAAGAAAATTCTTTGTAGGGTGGAAGAAGAACCAACGAAGGAGGAGAAAACCAAAGAAGAAGAAGATAAAATGGAAGCTACGGGTGAGAGGAGAAATTTGTCTTAAAAAGTGATTTTTAACTCCTCCTAATGGAAGCATCGAGAAAGAGGTCCAAAAGGCTAGGTTAAAATAATACTCCCTCCGATTTATAATAAGTTTCATTTTAGATACATTTTAATTATTCAAAATAAGTGTCATTCTTGACTTTGTATGCATGTTTATAATTTTTCTTCCAAAATTAACCTTTCATTTCTCTCTCATCTTAATTATACAGAACACAATTTTAAGGCAATTTAATATGCAATTTCTCTCACATGCTAATTATTGCAAGGGTATATATATAATTTCATTAGCTTTCTTAATAAACGTGTATTTTTATAAAATGACTCTTATTATGAATCGGAGGGAGTAAAACCATTAAGTTAAAGACATAGTTAGGCAAGTGACATGTGTCACTTGCCACATGTCTTGTTTTTATGTACTCTTAGGGTTCTTTTCAAATAAAATTTAATTTCTACTTCAAATTTCCAATGGCTCATATAAAAAATTCCTAAAATCATGTATCTAATTTTTCTAGTGCCACTGGACAGTCATTTTTAGTACTAAAAATTAAATCAGTCCGCCACTTGGCAATTTTTTCGGTCCAGACATTGTCTCCCAAAAATTTCAGAAAAATTCCTAAAAGTCCCTAAAAATGGAAAACAGACGTAAATCACTTCAATTCAATTTTTCAAACACAAATAACATATTTTTCACAATAAACACATTTATAGACACATATGCTGAGAAATGTCATGCATGCATGTACAATCATGTGCATGTGCAAAAATTGCTATTCATATATATATATATAGAGAGGCTATATTATGCATGATCATGCCGAGATAAGTTTAAACATTCCTAACCTGTTTCAAATTACCATTTTACCATTCCCATCGGTGATGGGATGTTACACCTTAAATTTGGCAGCTTAGTCACTCACAATGTCCTTACGGACTTCGAAGTATTTCACCATGTTCTTAGAGAACAAGTCCATCATAATATCCAGGGGACTCGAAAGATTGCATACATGGAGAAACAATCTATAATCACTATGATTGTTACCATGTTGTCCACCTTTGAAAATCTTCTAATGAAATCCGTCGAAATTGAAATCCATGATCTTTTGGGAATGGATAAGGGTTGTAGCAAATCGACTTCTTTCCTCCTCTCCAACTTATCCAACTGACACACAAGACATGTTTTCACATACAACTCGATGTCATTCTCCATCTTTGGCCAATAATAGGAATGAGTTAAGAGCACCATCATCCTTTATCTTCGGCGTGACCAACTCATTGTGAGTTATGTGTCTCCTTCAATAGTTGTTTCCACAAGCCACCAAAACTCGACACATACACTTGACTACTCTTAGTCATCAACAATCCATCACCATTGATCTAAATCCTACGAACAACACCTTCCTTAACTTGTGAGATTAACTTATAATATATGTTGTCTAATGGAGGTGTAGTTTTGATATGCTCTAACGGTTAGACCCCATCCTTGTAATGACATATAAGGCCATGAACACCCCCTTTTGACTCAAGGCATCTACCACGTTGTTGTACCTCCCAGGTTTATTCTCCCATTTGAAGTCATATTCAGTAAGAAACTTTTATCATTGGGCTTACTTTGCGGACAACTTCTTTTAGGTCCTAAAAGAGGCATTGGCAACATTATCTATATGTACAATAAACCTAGTCCTCAACAAATATACTCGCCAAGTCTCAAGGCAATGCATTACTGCAAGCATTTCCTTTTCATGCATTGAGTATTGTTGCTTTGTATTATTCAGCTTTCAGCTCTCAAATGTCACCAAATGACCCTCCTATACGAGGAATTCACTGATGGTTTTATTCAGTGCATCTGTATGTACTTTAAGATCAAACATAGGCAGATTCAATATTGGTTTGGTTGATATAGTGGCTTTCAATACCTCGAATGCCTCCTGACATACATCTGACTAACACCATTCTTGCTTTTTCTTCAACAAATCCGTCAATGACATTAATTTCTTCGATTATCCCACTATCAAAAGTGTATAGTAGTTAGTCAGTCTGAGAAAACTTTGTAACTCTCGTACTATTGTAGGAATCTATCACTTAACTATTCCTTCATTTTCTTTGAATCCATCTTAACCTAAACCTTATTCACCAAGTGAGCCAAAAATATGATTTTTGACTGTGCAAACTCACACTTTTCCATCTTCACGTAGAACCTGTGTTGCTTCAACCACTTGAACACTTTCCTCAAGTATTTCACATGTTTTGTCATAGTCGTGCGAAACAGCACGATGTCATCAAGGTACACCACAACGAACTCATTAAGGAAATCATGCAACACGTCATTCATCAGGTTGCAAAATGTTATAGGGGCACTAGTTATTTTGAATGATATGACTAAGAATTTATATGATCCATACTGATTCACATAGGTTGTCTTTTGCTTATTGTGCTCAGATATCTGCATTTGCCAATATCCACTTTGAAGATCAACCTTCGTGAAAACTACTACCCTCAACAATTTGTCTACCAAATCTTGAACTAAGGGATCATGATACTTCTTTTTCCTTCTTAACTTGTTCAAGGCTAGATAGTCCAATCACATTTGGAGTGTTCTATCTTGCTTCTTTTGGAACAACACTAGGGCACCCTATAGGGCTTTGGAGGGTTAGACAAATCCTGCCTCCAACAATTCTCAAAGTTGTTTTAAAGCTCCCTCAAATCCCAAAGGACATCTTATACATGACGTTTGTAGGTGGGATGGCTCTAAAAACTCATGTGATCCATCTCTCGATGAGGGGGAAGAGTGTTAGGCAACTCTTTCAACATTACATACCAAAACTCCTCAATAAACTTACAATTGCATCTAAGATTTCCACCATTAGGTCCTCATCAATCTCTCACATGGTAGCGAGATAGGTTTCCATGCCTTCTTTAACCCTTTCTTAATGCTCATAGCTGACATATGTGCTACCATGGTTGTAACATCTGTTGTTCCACCACTAGATCTACAATAATTAACAAGGAAGGAATTTTGTTCACACATGATCATCATACCTTCCAAACTTAGATACAACACTGCCTTTGCTACCTTTAAGAAATCGATCCCTAATATCAGCTTGAAATCTTCAAGTAGTATAATCATGCATTTGAACTTGGCTTGCCAACTCCCTATGCTAACTGGGATGCTGTAAGTAGCTCTTGTCATTGCTTGTTCCTTACTTGTAAGGGTCTTTATCTTCGTTGGGGTCTTTGACACCTTAAGCCACAACTTGCGCACCATTTTTTCTGCCATGAAAGAATGTGTGGCACTAGTATCTAGCATTGTGGTTACCTCCTTCCCATTGACTTATACATAGATTAGCTTGTCAAAAGGATTGGATTCACGTTTACTCGCATTCAAAAAGGTGATCGAATTCATTGTCACTTCCGAATCTTCTTCTTCTTCTTCGACAACTAGGGCGTTTAGCTTCTCCTTCCTCAAATACTCACAAAATGTGGACTATTGAATAGGTAATAAGCAAGTTTGCCCTTCTTGGAGAATGTCTCCTTACACTTGAAATACCTCTTTACTAAGAAAGATAAAAAGCCAAGACTTATTTGATGGGTGTTGTTTTTACAAGAATTTGACACAAAGATTAGAGACAATAAGGGAGCAAAAAATTTTGTTGTTGATCATCTACCACTCCTAAAAAGAGGGGAGGCATAATAAGGTGAAGAAAATTAAATACCAATTTCTTGATGAATCTTTGATAATGATAAATCGCCTATTTGTTCCTTCTCTGATACCATCACCACCACAATTCTTATAAGCTTTCTTGCCCTTTTTTATTTCTTTTTATTTATGTTTGTTCCATTACTTATTTATGTTTATTTTTAGTTTTTTGTCATTTTCCATATTGAGGATAATATGTTGTGAAAGTGTGGGGATGTATATGTATTTGCACTATCATTTGTGAGTGACTTTGAATTTGCATTTTGGTTTTTGATTGTGTAAAAAAAAATTTGTACGATGTTGCTTTGTGTGTATTTTGTCAATGTGTTAATGGCCTGGAATTGAAAGGAATTAAATTAACTACGAACATGATCATTTAATATGTGAAGAAGCATTAGTTTGTGGAGTTTTAATTTTGAGTGTTTTTTAGGTGAATATGCATGTTGATCAGGACATTGTACCTATTCTTTCATTTTATGAAACTTGTTTGGATGCACTTATGATTGAATGAATTTAATTTAGTAGGCGTCATTAGTAGCTTTTTCATGGGAATGGATTGATTAGGAAGAAATTATGTAGGTTAGAATTTTAGAAAAAAGTTGAATTAATATGTTAAAAAAATCAATTCTTATTTTGTTGGACTTTTTTGGAAATTTGGGTTAAGAATAGAGCTAATAGTCAGTTGTGAATTATGATATAGCTATGAGGGAAATTTATGAAAAAATGTTTGCCTTCATATTAAAAGGCTAGAATGATACTCCAACCAAGCTTGAAACTTATCCTAGTTGAGTAACTTAGGAACATTCGCAACAAAATGATTGTCTTCACATCAAAAGACTATATGATCATTAAATACAAATATAAAAATGTGGTGTTTTAAATAAAGGCGAAGTTTATTGATCTTCTTGTGAAGTGATAAGAAATTTTCATGAGGGGGTACTTAGTAATGACGTAACTTTCAATTAGTAAATAACAATTAGTACAACCTTGCAAGTGCTATAGATGTATAAAGAGGGTGTCAATTTTTTTACTGATATGTATATTTGGATCAAAACAATTGAATATGAATGGAAAAATTTAGTGTTTTGGATCTTTTTAGGTGATTGATGTTCATATGTAAGTTAATTTCATGAGATTTCATGTCATTATTGCATTGTTGCATGATTGCGTGATTTGTGATTTGTGTTTTGTGTTTTGTTTAATTTGTGGTTTTAGTTTTTTTTAGGGACATGCAAAGTTTTAAGTGTGGAGAAGTTGATAGGTGTGATTTATAGTGTGTTTTCTAAGTTTTAGAATATGTTATTAGGTGTTTTCTTAGGTGATAATCACGTGTTTCCAATTTGTATTTATATTTTTTTAAGTTTTTATTTGTTTTTTGTTTGATTATTGTTGATTAGGACAATAATATGATATTAATACATGCTTTAGGTGATCTTTTAATGTGTTTAGATGATGAGTTAAGATAGGGAACTTGAATAAAAGTTAAAGAAGAAGCTAGAGAAAGAGGTCTATCATAATCCTGCGCCTGTAAGGTCATGCAAGATTAAAGTTAGAGCAGCCATAAAGCTTTTATCACGAGCATGTAGATAGTAAAAGTGCACGATTGTGCAAATGCCCAATTTTCCTAATTGCAAGATTTTTGTATTTATGATAATTTGGGGCTATTTTTGGAATATAAACACGCGAGGAAACCTTAGAAAATGAAATTATTGAATGGGCATATACAGAAAAATGGGAAGTAAGGTTAACTATAAGCTACTGAAAATGTGTCTTACATTAATAGTTTATAATATATGGAAGGAGGAATATGAGATTGTTTGGAGCTAAAGCAAAATCTTAGGAGGAAATTTTCGTGAGAATTTTAATATAATGTAGACTATATTGCTAGGGGACTACAACACCAACTCACTCAAGGAATGGAGAAAAGATGGATGTTGGAGTATATGCCAACATAGGATTGTACTAACTACCTCACCTATATTTCCAGTGCAGAAAGTCCTTTGGCTTCGAATCCAAAATACTATACAAATATATTGCCTATAAAAAGAATGGATGAATATAATCTAATGGACCATAGGAATGATTAGCACAATGAAGAATGATGAGATTACCCTTAAAATTGTTGCTCTTTATTATATCATATACACAATATAGAGGGAAAGAAACAATCTATATAGAAGAATGGAGATGGAAAGATCAAATCATAGGAGATTTAATTGTTAATTGGAGCACAGAACTACAAGTGGTGCATGATACTCAATCCAAAATCAGCAAAGAATGAAGATACTTTAGAATGTATAAAGTTAGTTTCCTTTATTTAGATTGGAACCAATGTCCTACTTAAGTCTGTATATTACTTGAAAGTTAAGGATGAACTCCTTATCATTGTAATTTTGTTAAGCTTAGCTTGAATTAATAAAAATTTTATTCATCTTTCAAAAGTATTAAAAAAAGATATGCAAAAGCATAATTAGGGAAGAAAATAAACAAAGCAAAAAGGAAGAAAATTGGACAACATGGAAATTAGAAGGGCACTTGTCCTTACAGGAGTATTAATCAAATGTGATAGTTTTAAAGGCATAAAGAAACATGCACTTTAATCCTACTTAATATAAATTAGACCTTGGTATTAAAACTTTAGTAAGACAGTGTTATTTAGAAATACAATTCATTTAATTTCCAAAAAAAAAGAGTATATTTAATATAAATCACTGGTGTAGATCAATGCCAAATTTTATATATATATGGAAATATGAAATTCAGACTCATGTGATAAGCTAAGGCTCTGAAAAGATCACTCAGAAATCTCACATCTAGAAGCCCATTTACTTCGAAATTTAGACAAAAAAGGAATTGTGATCAAAGTTATGAATATCGTACTAGGTTCGGTACCGGATTGAGTTTTAGAACGGAACTGTACCGGATACTGTTTTTGGTAATTTTATAAATTTATGAAATAGTCCCTAAATTTTTTTAAAATTGCAAAATAATCCATATTGGTATATTGTACAGTTGTACTGTATACTTTACTAAATTACTGTTTACATCGACCATGCTTTCAAAATCTTAATAATAAATAATAATGATAATTAATATGAAATAACAATAAATTTTAGATATTTTACATATAAATAATAACCATAATTAATATAAACAAAGACAATCATCATCATACAATTATAAAATTAAGAATAATACAAAGTATTTAAAATATTACAATAATACAATTTCATCATTTTAATAAATAATATTACATCAAAAGATTCAAAACATCCAATAAAAAACAATAAATATTACAAAAGAGTTGATGACGAAGAAATAATCAAGTAGAAGTTAAACTTGAAACAAAAATATTATAGTTACATTACATATATACAATTTAACATAAACATCAAATACAAGTAAAATTAAATGGAGAGGACAAATAAAAACATGAAATTCAATCGTCAATATGAGGATACCCGCTAGAACTACACTGAACCCAGTAATCATTTGGTACAAAATCCTCATCATTGAGAGGAACTTCATCATCATTATCATTCAAATTTAATGCACCAAATGATATGTCAATGTTTTCCCATCCAAGATTATCTTCTAATTCCAAATCATTCACATCAACCAAATTGGGTTCTTCAGAAACCCAATCCGTCAAAACATCAATATTATCAATGACAATTGGATCATTTGAACTACTTGTGCTTTAATTATTAACTTTAATTATTAGAAAATTATAAGAAATTATATCGAAATTAATAATGATAATAACCCCGAAGCTTTAAATTGTAACAAACATAAACTAAGTCATTCAACCTTTTATGCTCCAATCTATTCTTTTTCTTTGAATGGATAAATTCAAATGTGCTCTAGTTTCAATCACACCCAGTTGTACTCACACATTGACTTAAAATCTGAATCGCAAACCTTTTCAATTCTGGAACACAATTTTCGAATTGATCCCACCAAGAAACTGCAAATTATAAGATAACAAAAGTAGTGTTATAAATAAAATAAAGTGATAATTAATTTTCAACAAATAAAAAATAGGAAATAAGTAATACCAGGAGAAAGTTTTCCTCTTTGTCGAATAGCAATTGGCATTCTAAAATTCCCATAAGACAATTTATAAAGCTCTATTTATGAGCTTAAAAGATCTTGCATTATGTCATGAGGAACAACTGTTGTAATTGTGAAAAGCATTCTTCTACTAACTTCAGCTTGCTTTGCAAGATTCAGTCTAAAATACACACTATGATTCAAAAATGCCCCAGTTGTAAACAATGGAGAAGAAAGTTATCTTTCCCTTCTCTCATTAATGATTGAGAGAAATGATGTGTATAAAGAAGTCTTATTTTTTAGATTAGCCTTGATTGCTTCCGTCGCCCTCTCTATAACATAAAAAATGTAACCCATTGTTGGATTTTCTTCATTATCAGCCAATCGAAGCACCCTCACCAAAGGCTCACAAACTCGGATAACAAATTGACATTGCGACCAAAATTCTCTATCTTCCAGTATAATACCACAAACCTCCATTCTAGCATTAAACCTAGCATGTTGAGATACAACCCACTTATCACTTGTAAACATTTGCCTTAACTCCTTCTTCATTAAAACAAAAGACTGAAGTGATAAGAAATTTATTGTAAATCTTGTTACAGCAGGGTGACACAAATTTCTACTATTGGTAAATTCCTTTCTCATCAAATTCAAAACCCATGCACGATTATAAATGAATTTTGTCACCTTTTTAGCCTTCTACATATTCTCATCAATAACAGGAAAAATATCTAGGATCCCCTATATTCTCCAGCATTAAGTCAATGCAATGTGCAATACAAGGAGTCTAAAAAAATGAATTATAGGTATTCTGCAATCTTTTCCCTGCTGTTTTATAAACGGAATCATTGTCAGTAATAAACTGAACAATGTTTTCCGGCCCTACTTCATTCACAACTTCATCAAATATCCCAAACAAAGTCTCAACATTTCGAATAAGGCCATATGCATCAATAGATTTAAAAAACATACAACCATTTGAAAAATAAATTAAAAAATTTATAATAGACTCTTGTCTCCTATTTTTCTAACCATCATACATAATTGAACAACCATAAGTAACCCAACTCACTCTTCTTTCAGCCAAATAATTTCTAATTTTAGAAATAGTACAACTCAAAAGTTTACCTCTTAAGTCATCAATCGATGACCCTTTGTATCCTAGACCATAAAAGGCTATTGTATCCATCATAGGTTGATAATAATAAGATTGAGAAGCATTAAATGACGAACCTGTATCATACCACCATCTAGCTACTGCCATATCAACATTGTGAGTAGCATCTCTTGATTGCATTGCACTATGAATTGAAGGTTGGGCTTCAGGAGTTGTTTGTGATGCAAAGAAACTAGTCACCTGCCTTCTTCTCTTTCTCACATCAGATTCTTCAGGATCCTGAGGTTGAGATGGAATACTACCAGTACCACTATCACTACCACTTCCACCTTCAACATTTCCATAATCACCATGGAAACCAGAAAATGAACTTCCATTACCAATTTCAAAATCCAATCTTCCCTTTCAATCTTTCTCAAATTGGTGTTCATCAAGCAATGTTTTCATCTGCCACTTCACATCATGACTTATTTTTTTACACGCTTTCACATCTCTTTTAATCCTAGTTAAATGCCTTTTCAATCGGGTAATTCCTCTACCTTTCAAATGCTTGTTACAAAACAAGCAAATGATATGATTCTTTTGACCGAGAACCGAACCAGCATGAACCCAAATTGGATTATTGTATCTTCCTGAACTAGGTTGATCGGGAGTATTTGAACTTCCTTCTATTTATCTGTACACAAAAATAAATAACACATAATTTCAGTACACAATGACAATATGCATATCCATTTTATATGTTATAACTCATTTTGTATAAGTCAAAAGCTAACAATTCAAAACATTCAACATAGATAATAAGTAACACAAAACATACTACAACAATTTGCAATTTCAACAATTACCAAACAATTTTCAACAATTTCCACTTCCTTCTATTTTCAACAATTTCCAATTCTAACAATCACAAAACATTCATTATTTTTTTTCCATTCCTAACAATTTTCAATTCCAACAATCACAAAGCATTTAATATTGTTTTTCCATTCCCAACAATTTCCAATTCCAACAATCACAAAACAATCATAATTTTATTTCCATTTCCTTCCATTTACAACAATTCTCAATTCCAACAATCACAAAACATTTATAATTCCATTTCCATTCCAACAATAACTAACAATTTTCAATCATAACAATCACAAAATAATCATAATTCCATTTCTATTTACAACAATTTCTAATTTTAAGTTTCTAACAATTACAAAACTTTCATAATTTTATTTCCATTTCATTCCATTTACAACAATTTCCAATTCCAACAATCACAAAATATTTATAATTCCATTTCCATTCCAACAATAACCGACAATTTCCAATCCCAACAATCACAAAACAATCATAATTCTATTTCCATTTACAATAATTTCCAATTCTAAGTTTCTAACAATCACAAAACTTTCATAATTTTATTTTCATTTCCTTCCATTTACAATAATTTCCAATTCTAACAATCACAAAACAATCATAATTTCATTTACATTTCATTCTATTTTCAACAATTTCTAATTCCAACAATCACAATCATAATTTCATTTCCATTGACAATATAACAATTCTAAATTACAACAATCATAAAATAATCATAATTCTATTTCCATTTCCTTCTATTTACAACAATTCCTAATTCCAACAATCGCAAAACAATCATAATTCTATTTCCATTTCCATTCATAATTCCTATTGAATTTTCAACAATAACCAACAATTTCCAATCCCAACAATTACAAAACAATCATAATTCCATTTTCATTGACAACAATTTCCAATTCTAAGTTTCTAAGAATCACAAAACTTTCATAATTTTATTTTCATTTCCTTCCATTTACAAATTACAACAATTCTCAATTCTAACAATCACATAAAATCATAATTTCATTTACATTTCATTCTATTTTCAACAATTTCTAATTCCAACAATCACAATCATAATTTCATTTCCATTGATAATACAACAATTCTAAATTACAACAATCATAAAGTAATCATAATTCTATTTCCATTTTCTTCCATTTACAACAATTTCTAATTCCAACAATCACAAAATAATCATAATTCAATTTCCATTTCTATTCATAATTCCAATTGAATTTCCAATAATAACCAACAATTTTCAATCCCAATAATCACAAAACAATCATAATTCTATTTCCATTTACAACAATTTCCAATTCTAAGTTTCTAAGAATCACAAAACTTTCATAATTTTATTTTCATTTCCTTCCATTTACAAATTACAACAATTCTCAATTCTAACAATCACACAAGAATCACAATTTCATTTATATTTCCTTCCATTTTCAACAATCACAAAACATAATACCACAATTTCCATTTTTATTAATTTCAAGCAAATTCCAATTACAACTATCACAAAATATACATCAATAATTTCCATTTTTATTAATTTCCAACAAATTTCAATTACAACTATCACAAAACTTACGTCAACAACTTCCATTTCCATCAAGTTCCAATTTCCAACAATCACAAAACATACATCAATAATTTCTATTTTTATCAATTTCCAACAATTTCCAATTTCTAACATTCATAAAACATACATTTACAATTTCTATTTCCAAATTCCAACAAATTCCAATTACAAAAATATTTTACTTTAATATGTTCATATTTCAATAATTTAGTTTATGAATTTGTAATGTACACTCGTAATTGTTATACAAAATTGTAATTCATAACCTAAATAATTTTGGGATTAGGAAACAATCAAACAACACATCTTAAAGATAAGGTAAATAACAAATTTGGCTCAATGTTTATGATTTAAAAAGCAACTGTAAAAGCATCAAAATTCAAAATGGGTGAATTTGGATGGTTCATCAGTCATGGTTGTATTATTTTAATTTTAATTCAAACTTAAAAATTTTACATATCTAAAAATAATAATTAGAAAATTGAGTAGTTGTCTGTTTTATAATCATACAAAGACTTTCATTTCCTCTTTCTTGTGTTTTGTGTGGACTGTGGACTCACAATTTCTTATTCTTACACCTTAGCTTAGATGTCCTTAATTATCATGATTCGAGAGTTATGACTCATTCCCAACCAAATACCAAACCGAACAACATGAATGAATCAAACCCTTAACCAACACAAAAATGACATTTATTTCAAAATTTAGATACACAAAAACAACTAATTCAATTCAATATTTAGAATTTCATTTTATACACAAACACAACCCAATTCATTTCATACACAACATTTTCCAACAACATCAGATCATCTGTGCATCATGCCATCATCGAATCATCAGACACTCCAATTCATTTCATACACAAGTCACAATCCAATTCATTTCATACACAACCCAATTCATCATCGGATCATCCTCTAACAACAACACAAAAAACCGTCAACACTCCATCCAACTCCAATACCATTTATCATCGGATCGTCCAACCAAAACCATCAAACATCATACAATAAAAATTTGAATTAAGTAAGAAAATTTCGAAATCAGAAAAACTCAAAAAACCAACTCGGGTCTTCGGCGGGTCGTTGGGCTTTGTCACGGATCAGTGTGTTGATGCGTCTTCGGTGGCTTCAGATGCGTCTCCAGTGGCTTCAGTGTGGTGTAGTGGTCACTACAAGAAAATATGACAATTAGCGACGTTTTAAAAACGTCACAAAATCTCAAAAAACGTTGCAGAATACATTCCGCGACGTTTTAAAAAACGTCACAAAAAACGTCGTGAAATGTGGTGTAGACAAAAGGTTTCTGCGACGTTTTTGGTAAAACGTCACAAAAAATATTGACATTTCGCGACGTTTTGAAAAACGTCACAAAAAGATTGGTCTTTCTGTGCGTTTTTAGAAAACGTCACGGAAAGTTACATTTTGACTTTCCGCGACGTTTCCTAAAAAACGTCGGGGAAAGTCTTCCGCGACGTTTTTAAAAACGTCGCGAAAAGTGTTCCATGACGTTTTTTAATTATTATTATTTTTTATTTTTTGAAAATAATTTAAATTTAATAAATTTTCAATTTTAATAATTTTTTAATTACAAATTTTTATTTATGAATTTTATTTAGTTAATAATTCTTCAATTTTAAATATATTATTAATTTTAAACATTCCATTATTTTTCCACTTTTTGAAAATTATTTTAATTTAATAATTATTTTTAAAATACATATTTTTATATTTTAATGCTATTGTTATTTTTCTTTGAATAGAACAAAGGAAAAGGGCATAAATAAATAAATAAATTTAAAAACAAGAAGTAGAATATTTACTTTTTAAAAAAAATATGAGAATATTTAATTAAAAGACTTGACGGCATACAAATCCAATTCTATATAATTGTATTGCCAAAGTTGTTTTCAACCTAAGAATAGACCCTTCTCCCTCCGTTGGCCAACTCGACTGATCCAAAACTCAATACAAACAGTAATGCTATCAAGACGCTTTGCTTCCAGAAGGTGCGACCGATCAAAAACATAAAGAGTGTTATGATGAGCATTAATGTGATCACTGCCAGGCCTAAATGCAGAAAGGGGGGAAAATAGAAAATGGTTACTTTTAATTCTTTATTGTCGAAGTATTAAGGCTGAGAGAGAGAGGAATAAGAATATGGAAATACCATATGCATTGCTGATCATATCAATGCCATTAAATTCAAGAAGATTACAGATTTTGGGCCTCATGCGAATGATCTGGGCCTTTGTAAACTTTAAGGTGATTGAACAATGCCCTACTGAGTTGCAAGAAACAAATATCAAGCACATATAAGCTAAGCGTTCAAAATTTTACAGATAGAAGCATCTATGCAGCTTGGCAACTTGTAGAATCATTTTGCAGGATCTCCAAGAACACAGATAACTGGAGAATTTTCGTAACATATTATTAAATCTCATACTCATTTACGTTAGGACACAAGATATATGAAACTCAAACAAATTGAAACAACAAAAGTAAATGGGTGCCTTTGGCTCTGCATTGCCATGAAACTAAAAGTAGCTAATAAAAGTCCACTAATTCAAGCACCTGATTTTCTACCGCATCAACAACAAAAGGTTGACATAAAACTTTATGGGATGGGGCATAATAAACAATATGTTTGAGTCCAGCTGTGGAAATTAAGAAACTAGAGGCAAATGCTTAAGTACCTAACCAAATAACCAAAGAAGAAACCATTAGATGATCACTCCCGCCTCAATCTTTCCTAATTCTCTTTATCATTTCTATACTTGTTGAAAAATAAATTTTATCAGGTACAGAGCAAAAGGAGAGGATGTTCATGATGCAATTGAAGACCATACTTGGCTTGATCATCAATAATCATTCATTTGACATTAGCAAGAGGAATACTTAATTATCAGGAATAATTAGTCATTGAGAAACACTTCCAAGTTGAAAAATTTTGTGATAACTCAAATTTTCATAGTACACACTCAACGTCCCCTGGTACACACTCAACAATTGAGGGACTTCATTTGAAAAGCGTGACACATACCTCTACAGAAACTACTTCTCACCAAGGAATAACAATGAACCAAGACTCCAATCAGCTGCTTGTTTTTTCATGTAAAATCAATAGATCAATTATGCAATTATTCACCCACATGTAAAAAAATTCAGCAGTAAGCAACCAATCAATCTACTATGAATCTCATCCATGTTTATCTCCAATTAATCATATCTTCTTTAGGATTCCATCTCATTGTTTATCTTCAACAAAACATGTTTACTCCAATAAATCCTATCTTCTTTAGTATTCTATCTCCAATATACCAACTTCTTATCATAAAAGATATACCAAATATCTCAAACTATAATAATGTCTAAAATAATAAATAAAGTAGCTTAACAAAATATATGATGTATTAACTCTCCTTATTGCTCACGATGGATAGAAAGACAAATTTATACCAAATTTCTTTGAAGCACAGCTCTTAACGTAAACTCCAATACCGGTGACTCCTACAAATGAGAACAACTCTTAACATGGATTTGAAACTTGGGTTCTCGAACTCGGCCATGTCTTCCTTCTCAATTGGACCTGTACCGATACTCACCAGAAGATAATAATGCCACTTCTTAAACCGATAGTATATCCAGCGAAGAGGCATAAAAATGAAATAGATTAAACAATATCCGTCGAACCCGAGGATGCCCAGAAGATGAGTCACCTAAAGCGACATAGAAACAAAGGAAAACGAAAACCATGCTGATAAGATCAAACACACTAGCGTACAAGATTTCCTAAGGGCATATGCATAGCATCAAAGAATACTAATTCAATCAAAAGACAAAACAAAACCGAACATGCCCAGTCACAAAACAAAAAAACAAAAACAACAACCCATAAAAAAGAAATTACAGAGATGAATTGTAACATCCCGTCACCGATGAGATGGGTACAGTTCATCTCATACGTATTCTGCATATACATTCGTAGCCTCTACATTAGTGATAAATGTTCATGATTTGCACAAGCATATGTATGTACATGCATGTATGACAGATTTCGGACTTGATTGTGAAATTGGAGATTTTGTGATTAAGGTTAACTGTGCTTTGCTTAGTGAATTGGAGTGTCAAATTGAATTTAGAAATTGAGAATTGAAATTTGGAGTTCGTGATTAGATGTTTTCTAATTTTGAGGATTTATAGGAATTTTTCAAAATTTTTAGAGTAACGGGTCCGGACCGGGAAAAATGACTTAGTGACTGATTAATTGTGATTCTGGTTTCGAATGTGATTGATAATAGATATGAGGTAAATTAAATTATGATTTGAGGAATTAGGGTCTGAACCATAGGAATTCGGGAGAAATTAAAATTTGAAATTGGATTGAGGTTATTCGATTTGGACTTGTGGCAATTGAAATTGCCAAACAAGCCTTAAATCCTTTAGGTTTATAAACTTATGCCTTTGAAATTTTACAAAAGACGATGCTTGTTTCCAGTGAAAGAAACTTGAAGATTTCTCCTTCCTCCATCGTGATTTCCTCTCTTGAATGTTCTTAGTTTCTTCTTGCTATCGTCTTCCTCTTCCATCCTTGAATCTATCAATTAGTTTGGTGTTGAAGAAGATGAAGATGAGTTTTGGCTTTAGAGTTGTCGTGGGTGTCGTTGTAGCTTGAGACTTGGATTTTCTTGGTGATTTGGAAGAATTTAAAGCTTAATCAAGTAAGTTCCTACTTGTTCCTGTTTTCAATAGTTTGATTTGAGCATTGAATTAAGGTATTAATTGTTTAAGAAGTTAGAAATTTTCGGATGATATAGGTTTTAGGGCAAAAGTGGATTTTGATTTGGGTATTTAATGTATAATGGTTGTTTGGTGGATTTAAGATTTGGAATGAGTAGTGTTAAGTGTAGAATATTGTTTTGGAGTGTTTAAAAAGGGATTTGGATGGATTTGTATTAGAAGATCTGAGAAATTTCTGAGTTTCGGAAGTTTTTCTGGGTTCGCACGTCGCGACGTGTGATGAACACGCCGTGGCAAGCCCCCTCTTCCTGCACGTCGCGACGAATAAATAAATATTAGTCGCGACGAGCTGATTTGTGGCGCACGCCGCGACGAGTGGATGGGTGTACCGCGGCGAATTTTTTCGCTTCGCTGCGTCATGACGAAAGCGCATGCGTCGTCGTGATGACGAAGATTTCATCTTTGCGGCGAGGACCGACGTCGCAATGAGGGAGTTAAATTTCTGAATATTGATTTTTGTTCCTTTTGAGGTTTTGAATTAGGGAATTTGGAAGGTATGGATTCAATTAGATATGGATTGAGTTCTATTTAGAGATTATGAATTCGGGATTACGAATTTCAATTTAGGAGAATGAAATTTCAAAAATTTAATTCGGTGGTTCTCGAAATCGGATGGCATTTAGATAGTGAATTTGATTCTGATTTAAGGATAATTCCTATGTAGTAAAATATGACTTTGGAGGATATAGAACTTAGCCAATTGACTTATGGTATTAGAATTGCTATGGATTAGTGTGAAAATGCGGATATTGTGATAATTCGAGATTGAGGTCGGAAATGTCATAACATGCATCGTACGTAAATCATTCGATATATTTGCATCCTTGACTATTGAAATTGGTAAAATTAGTGATATTCGGATATTCTGATTTTTATAGAGGCTCAAGTGGAGCGTCGATCCTCTAACACAGCAGAGACTTCCTGGAAGTAGCTCGGAAATTAGAGGTGAGTAACCTAGTTGGTTTCTCAATCTCTAATGTGTTAAATGCTTTGTGTGAATTATTTGTGATTATGAGTAAGTGATTCGCATGAGATATGTTACTGTGAATTGTGAACGCATGCTAGGCATAAATAGAATTCAGTAATTGACAGTTGTGACTGGAGCACATTCTGATCTGATCAAAGCTATAAGCTCGTCTATTGTGATAAGTGATAAGGGAATAGTGCATACCCAGAGGGCTCTCCTATCCCTAGTGCACGTGGGCAGTAGTGCATACCCAGAGGGCTCTCCTACTCCCGAAAATGCGATTTCTGTGTGATGTGCCCAGAAATGGGAAAATTCTGACGTCCAGTCACAACAGTAAAATGAACTGGAAATCATTATGCATTCAGTCTGTGATTGTGTTGTGAATTTAATATAGGATTAAATGCAAATGTGTGATCATGGTTTAATGAAATTATGATTTGTGATTTAGAATGTGATATTGTGTTGTTTGTACGCAATTTTGCGTAATGCATGAATTGGGTGAACCATCGATGATGGTTACTCATTGAGTTCGCAAACTCACCCAAAATTGCATCTATTTTTCAGGACAACGATAGTGTGACTCCTAGCTCCAGCCAGTGAGACTTTTCCTGCTGTGTGTGTGTGCCGGCGAGAGGAGCATGGCCCACAGGTCGGTCAGCTGGGGATCCTTTGGGATATTTTGGGGATGACCTAGTTAGGAGTTGTTACTATTTATTTTGGATCTGTACAGTTGTTATCGGATAGAAGTGTGAACTTATGATTTAAGAAATGAACGAGAGTCTCTTGGTTTTAAAATTTAGTGAATGTGATCTTATAGAACTGCTTTATGATTGTGATGTCATGAGAGTTATAAAATTGATCTTATCGTAGTGTACCCTCATCGTAGGACATGTATCGGTATGACCTACGGGCGTCCCGGTGTATATTCTACGATAAGGGGGCGCTACATGAATACCGGTCACGCAAATGTCAGCAACGAGAAGACAAAATAACGGTAGAAAGTGGTTCGAGAGAGAGGGAAAAGGCGACGTCGATTGGGGGGAAGGAGATAGTCAGAGGTTTTAACAAAAGCAAGTTGGGGAAAGGAGATAGCTGGAGGTTTTAACAAAAGCAAGGGGGAAAGGGGATAGTCGGCTAGGTTTTAACGAAATCAAAAGATGTTTTAAAATAACAACAGATGTTTTGCTCATGACGTACTAACTTAACAATTGCTAGACCTTTTGCGACGTTTTCTCTCGAAAATCGTCGAAGTTTTCATTTTGTGACGTTTTGTCTCTAAAACATCCCAAAAGGTCTGACATATCTACGACGTTTTACAAAAACGTCGCAAAAAATGAGATCTTTTTGTGACGTTTTTAAAACGTCACAAAACTCTACATAATTCGTGACGTTTTTTTTAAAAAAACGTCGTGAATTATATTAAATTGTTGTAGTGGGTGTTGCGGTGCGATGGCTTCAAGTGGAGAACGTGGTGGCCGGTGGCATCTTCGGGTCCCTGTGGAGGAGGAAGTGTCTTCGATGCCAAGGGAGGATGAGGTGATGAGCGAAGGAGGATGAGCGCCAGAGCAGACACGACAAGGTGACGGTGAGAATAGGAGAAGAGGCGGCGCGACGGTGAGAAGATGAGAGAAAAAGAAGCTGAAGAATAATCCAGATCTAGAAGCTCGGGGTTGGGAAATTTAGGGTTGATTTTTAAAAAATTACAATCCAGTCCCTCCTCTTTCGAGACTTTACGGTGCCGGCCAGTATCAAACGAAAATCACCGGTATTGGTCAATATTTTAGGCCGATACTGTGGTGGCTCGTACCATTCCAATTTTTGGCTGGTAAGGTACGGTACATTACTCATTAGGCTAGTTGTGATGTCGGGATCTTGGGTAGAGACATGTAATATTTTAGTTAGTAAATTAACGCCTCAAATTGTCGTATGCGTCAAAGGATAGATTATTATCAGTATTAATATAATGTAGTTTTTAATATATTAAAAAAGTTTGCTAAATTGTTGGTACAAATTTAATAAGATTATTTGGTAAGTGCAAGTAAAGATTCCTCGAATTGATGGGCCCACTTACCACTTTAAGCACTTATTGAAAGTATAGATTCCTCAAATTGATGGGTCCACTTACCACTGTAAGCACTTATTGAAAGGAGGATTCCTCAAATTGATGGCCCACTTACCACTTTAGGCACTTTTTGAAAGGCTTGGATTTGTCTTTGTTTCATTTTTCCTCTCAATACCATAAATTTTGTCATTCCGTCGACGAACGGAGCAGTTGTCAAGTGGCTGCTGGTTTAAGTTAGACATCGCACGAACTCACGCAGCATGTGCTGTTAGTACTTGGACCAAATAATAATGCGGTAGAGATCCCGTAAACATCAATGTGTTGGTGAAGTGTAAATGGTGTGTGCAAAAAACTGGATATTGAACGGGCACAAGCAGGCACGACGGCGACACTCATGGAGGTTGTTGTTGAACATTCCTCTTTCAGTGCAAATCCTCGACTCTTCCAGTCTCATAACTCTGCTCCTTCACGTACTCACGACAAGGTTTTGATTCTCGACCTCACTACAAAAGAAATATGCATTCCTTGGCTGTGTTATCCTAGTTCGTCTTTTTAGGGATTGCAATAAAATGAAAAGACTCTATATTGGGTTTGATTTCGGGTTTTTTCTTGGTGGGTTATTGAAGATTTTCTTTTGTTTGAGTGCGTGTATTTCTTTCTTTTGAATTTGTGTGAATCAGGAGGGTGGAAGATGGAAGGCCGTGTTACTAGCATACAAGACACTAGGAGTTGTATTTGGAGGACTGGTAACATCACCACTTTATGTCTATCCATCGATGCCACTCAAGTCTCCAACAGAAGAGGACTACCTGGGTATCTATAGCATCATGTTTTGGACTCTTTCTCTCATTGGGGTTGTCAAGTATGCCTCCATAGCCGTCAACGCTGACGATCAAGGCGAAGGTAAGCGCTTACTAGACTTGTTCACTTTCTTCACTATCTCTTTTGCTGTTTTGCCCTTAGCTATATTCCTGGCTCGCTTTGTTTCCACATATTTGGCTAGCAGAGGATTGAATGTTGCGAGAATCGATTCATATTTTGTTTACATTTGTGCATCCGATGCGTTTCGAACCCATATTGCCTTAGTCATTTTATTAACATTTCTTTTCTTATTTACTTTTTCTGGTCTAATGTTTGTTGTTTTCTGCTATAAATAGCTCCCGACTTCTTCAGTTGCAGTCCAAAGTCAAAGTAAAAATTTGACGGTTTGCTTGACTTAATTATGAGTTTCTAGCATTGGATGACTCTTATGTAATTAACATGTTGGGAAGTTATCTTAGTGTAACTTGGTGTTGTTGATTCATACGAATAATAGAAATGGAACGATGGATGAAGTGCATATTTCATGTTGACAAGGGGACCTGTATTACTGGTTTACAAATGCTCAGGGAGTTGCCGACAGAACCCAGTTTTTGAATACCAAGAGTATGCCTTCAGGCATCAAGCCGTTTGGTTAATCAAAGTGAATATGAAAAAAGTTTTCTTTTGTAGTGGTTTCTTTTGCTATTTAAAACCAAACTTTATGTGTTGATATTCCTTAAACAAGACAGTGATAACAGATGTAAGTCTGAAAGAAGCTCTCTTTAGCTGTCAAAAACAAGCTAGATGATTCACTTTTAAAACTATTCAACGTCTCTCTCTCTCCTTCTACTCGAAGAGAGTAATTTTTCTATGTTATAAAAGTATTGCATTAAAGTCTACAATTTTGCTTGGTACCAAGGTAGAGCTTCTAGTGCTTCGAATAAGATCACTGAAAAGTTTATAACGTTTGCCCTTTCTGCTAAGTAAACACCATAAAGCACAGTTATGTCCTATTTTGCCTCCTTGACAACAGCCAATATTTGAATGAGCTTTTACATCTCTGTGTGAAAGATGTATTTGGAATTAAGTCTACCAATGTTCTTCTTGACACATCTTATCATTTTTTTATTTCTTTTAAATCTTTACGATGATATTTGATATTGTTGTCACTAGAGATATTTGGTCTCATTTACCAAACTAGAGAAGGATGTAACGGGATCTACTGGCTTGCACTTCAAGAAAAACAGTTTTATTGATATTTTTTGGTAACTTTCTAGATTTATTTGTGTCTTCATGAAAATAATATGACACTGTGATCCTGAGAATGATAGAGGTTCAGGTATTGCACGAATAAGCTGTTTCTAAGCTCTAACACCTTAAAAAGCGGTCGTCTGTTACCTGATTGTCTGTGGCTGTGCTACTTTTGCAAAGATTGTGTAAGATGAGTGATGTTATTGGTGGAGTTGTAGACCACAAGATTGTGAAGAGATACATGTTAATGTGTTTAGTGGCAAAGATGGTTATTCATGTAGTGAATTTGATAACTTTATGTTAACATCAGATGGAAATTTGTATATGCCCTTTCAAGGATCCCAGAGATAAAATTTGATGCTGTAAAGCAAGGTTATGGTTTAGCTTTTCTCTTTTTGCTGGACCTGCCAAACTTCGGCAATATTACTATCTCTTCTCATATCAGCATTGCATTAAGAGAGGACTTTGACTCTCATTACTGATACTGCATAATGCAAAAAAAATCATCTGGTCTCCAGAACAATTTCCAATGGGGTGCATTCTTGTTATCCCTAGTGTATTTTATTATACTTCGTGGCATGATTGTTATCATGTGAATCTATTTTTTTTTGTTGTTGCATTTTTTAGTAGCCACACTGTATGATTTTCTTACTGTTAGTAATTTTTGTATTTGAGACATGTATGCAAGAGGATGATTCTTTTCCCTTTTGAGTCACCCCAATATTAGCACTGCTGGCGTTGCAATAAACATCAAAGTCTGCTAGAAGTCAGCCCCATGAAACGTTAGTTTTAACTGGTCATTGACTGATTTGTGGCAGGTGGAACGTTTGCGCTGTATTCATTACTCTGCAGGAAGATGAATATTGGAATACTTTCTTCTAGAGCAGAAGAATCTAATTCTAGTTTGTCAAATTCTTTCTTGCATGAAGAGATTCAAAATAAAACTAGGCTGGGAAAATTCTTTGAGAGAAGTATAGTTGCCAGAAGGGTTCTACTTTTCATTGCTATGCTAGGAATGTGTATGCTAATAGGGGACGGTGTGCTCACACCAGCTATTTCAGGTTTCTAATAACTAATTTTACTTATCTATCTTATAGATTGGGATCTTGTTGATTTGACTTCACTATAATTGTTTCATGACAGTGTTGTCAGCAATGGATGGCTTAAGAGCACCTTTTCCTTCTGTCAGCAGATGTGAGTTGATAAAGTCTTGTAGCATCAAAGAATGTATAAACCTTATTAAAATGCAGTGCTGGGTCATAACATGCATAATACAAATGCATAGCAGGGGAGAAAAGTGGATAATGAGTATTCAAACATGTAGTATTTGGAAACATAATTTGACAGTACTATGAAAGTTGATAAAATATCCTTTTGATGTAACTTAGTAGTTCCCTTGTTAACAATTCTCTTTCGGTTTAAGGATACCCTTGTTCTGAGGAGCTTTATAAAATTACAATAACTTTGAACTGGCAGGCAGATATGTATCTTCGAACATCTCTCTAATCAAGTAGCAATGGGTTAGTAAACAGACATTAGGTCCAAGAGACAATACTGTGGTTTGACTTAGAGAATTAGTATAATGCCAACAGTGAGGTGCTAAAATTTCTATTTTTCCTAGAATCATCTCAGTTTATCTCGGTCTTATTTTACTTATTGTGGCATTACAGCTTTGGTTGAAGCTCTGTCTGCAATTGTTCTAGTTTTCCTTTTTCTGCTTCAAAAGTTTGGCACCTCCAAAGTGAGTTTTCTCTTTTCACCCATTATGGCTACATGGACTTTATCTACTCCACTTGTAGGGATTTATAGCATTATACGAAACTACCCTGGCATATTCAAGGCCTTATCACCCCACTATATTTTAACATTCTTTTGGAGAAATGGCAAGGAAGGTTGGCTGCTGCTAGGGGGAACTATCCTCTGCATTACAGGTTAGCTGTTTGCTTTGTACTATTTAATGTCGTTTCTTACTTCCCATTTCTTTTAGTTTTGAAGTACTGTTCTGGATATCAGCATTCATAATTGCTGGTTAAAGTTTTATTCAAGCTGTATGTTGTATATTCTAAAGGGTCTGAATGTTGGTCATGTAGCTTTATGACCTTTAAATGATGCAACTCTTCATAATGTAGGCATATTTGATATTTCTTTATGAAATCCGTCTACTTCAGAGTAATATGTTGATTTAGGTGGACTTCGGTCTCAGTAAGGCCCAAAATGACGATCAGAATGAAGAATTCAGATGCATGTTGTATGCCTGCCAAGATTCCTATTTATGCAAAAACCATTTTTTTCACTAACATAAGTGAGTGATTGTTCCATAAATTAGGTTCTGAAGCAATGTTTGCAGACCTTGGTCATTTTAACAAAAGCTCTATTCAGGTATTGCCTAATTCCTTTTGCAGATCTTTGGCTTCCAGCTTCATGTATGGAAGGCCTATCTCATGTAATAATTTTGTTGCAGATCGCTTTTCTGTTCACTATATATCCATCACTGGTTCTGACTTATGCTGGGCAAACAGCATACCTCATCAGGAATCCTGGTGATCATGATGATGGATTTTACAAGTTTTTACCTAGACCAATATATTGGCCTATCTTTGTCATAGCCACGCTGGCTGCTATTGTTGCAAGCCAGTCACTGGTATCAGCCACATTCTCTGTCATCAAGCAATCTGTAGTACTGGATTATTTCCCTCGTGTTAAGGTGGTACATACATCCTCCAGCAAAGAAGGGGAAGTCTACTCCCCTGAGGTTAATTACATCCTGATGATTGTCTGTGTTGGAGTGATAGTTATCTTTGGGGATGGAAAGGATATTGGAAATGCATTTGGTACAAACACTGAACCTCTCATTTTACTTTGATTGCTTTGAGTTTCCAATTAATTTCTTTTCTTTGGATTGGGCCACAAAATCCTTCAATCCATTGCTAGTGTAGTCAATAGTTTTTCCAGCACAATTCCCACCAAACAAATGTTTGCCAGCAGACTAGAGGCCCATATTTAGATGAATGTAATGGTTATCTCTTAAACTTTCAGAAAAACTTTTTAAAACTTATTTAAGTACATAACATGGGACTGTTTCAATATTCTTGCCTCTGACATTTTTATATCTACACAACCGTACCTTACAAATTTATGAAAATCTTACTTTCAGGTGTTGTTGTTAGTCTAGTAATGCTTATCACAACAATACTCCTGACGTTGGTGATGATAATGATATGGAGAACTTCAACATTCCTGGTTGTACTTTACTTCATCGTATTTTTTACAATGGAAGGAGTTTATGTCAGTGCAGTTCTAACCAAGTTACAGGAGGGTGGATGGATTCCATTTGCAATTTCGTTCATTCTTGCTTTCATTATGTTTGGCTGGTTTTACGGAAGGCAGAGAAAGATAGAGTATGAGCTGGCTCACAAGATAGACTTGGGAAGGCTTAAAGTGCTATTATCTGAACCAGGGGTTCAAAGAGTTCCCGGGCTATGTTTCTTTTACACTCATATTCAAGATGGCTTGACTCCTATCCTTGGACATTACATTAAAAACATGAAATCGCTACACAAAGTTACCATTTTTACCACACTTAGGTACTTGTTAGTTCCAAAGGTTGCTCCACATGAGAGGATTTTGATCAAGAAGCTGGGCATCAAAGGAGTGTATGGGTGTGTGATTCAGTATGGCTATGCAGATTCTCTAAATCTTGAAGGAGCTGACTTTGTAAATCAAGTTACAAATAGCTTGAGGTTGCACATTCAGAACTCCTCAGTGAATAATTCTGAAGAGATTGAGGAGGAAATTTTTGCCTTTGAAGAGGCAAAACTGGCTGGTGTGATCCACATTAGAGGGAAAACGAGGTTTTACATAGGCCGCAATTGTAGCTGGTTTGACAGAAAGATGCTTGCTTTTTATGAAGCCATACATAGCAATTGTAGGTCAGGAATTCCAGCTTTGGGACTCGGGGTGCCACCTCCACAACGGATTGAGGTGGGCATGCTTTATGAGGCTTGATTTTAGCATGTCTATAATCTTTTGTTTTTGTTCTGATGCAGAATTTGATCATTAATCACAGTACTAAATTTTTTTTTTTATTTTCCAAAATTTAATTTAGATTAAAAAATAATATTATAAAATCTTTATTTAAAATTTTAAAATTATCTTACGAGAGTGGCTTACGATCAACGTCCTTTTTGTCTAATAGTTTAAGGGGGCGCTTAGTTCATCGAAAATAATGGTAATGAAAATAAGAATAAATATAGTAAGAAATGAAAATGTACATAATCATTATAAATATGATAGTTGATTAAGATGAATGAATGATTATTATTATTATTGATGGTGCTTGGTTTGTTAAAATTATTGAGACATAAAAATTTGTTAAAATTTTGTTTTATATCAAATTTTAAATATAGTTTAATTGATTATTTTAATTTATGCACCATGTTTATAATAACAGAATGTTTACAATTAAGTATATTGTGATTTTTCTTTCTAATAGCTTTTGAAGAAAAATATTTTAGTATTTTTGCATCAACATATCATTAGTTATATAATATCCTCAAAATATAATTTAATCATATAAAATATTATGCAATTCATCAACATAACCATAATATCCACTATTTCATCGTTGTAGTAAAATTAAATAATATAGTTTAATACAATTTATATTCCTTTGATAATGCAAATGATGTTATATTTTAAGTAATTAATTAATAATATCTTCATTAATTACAATATAATTACATCTTAATTATATTTTAATTAATTAATTAATTTTATCTTGATTAATTATTTTAATTAATTAATTATATTTATCGTAATTAATTTAATTATATTTTATATTTAATTAAATATATTCTAATTAATTACCTTTTAATTATATTTAATTAAAAAATTAAAAATATTAGTATTGATAGGAATCAAAACCATTCCTCCCAGACTATTGCCTAAAACTTGAGTATGAAAAAACTATTCAATTAATCATAATAAATAACCAATCATTATTATTCATTCATTTCCCACTGATTTTATTATCATATCCCTTAACTAAGCACCCCCTAAATTTTGTTTGTTCGTTTTGCTAGATGGTATCAAGAATCTTCTTTGTGAAATTGGACAAATTTTGTTTCCTTTTGCCACCTAATGCATTTGAAGAATGTTAAACCCAATCGTAAATCTACAAAGTAAGAATGTTAAACCCAATCGTAAATCTACAAAGTTCAATTTTTTTAAGGCAAAATTAAATAATTTTCCATTAAATTGATAACTAAAAGAATTTACACCAAGGTACGTCACATTACAAAATTCACCATCAATTAATATATTACATTATATTATAACAATGAAGAAGAGAGCCCCGATAACATTTGGTAGCCATAAGTGTGAAGAATAAAACCAAAGCTACATGCATTATATGTAATAGCCAATGCAGCTCGAGATTCGATCTCAATCGCTGAGAACTAATTACGAAACTTTTTCATATTTTGATTTTCCAAAAATTAAGATCTCTTTAATTCTATAAAATGATTAATAATTAAATCATAATAAAACATGAATCCTAATTCATATCCTATTCCAAAGCTTGATCATATTTTTGTCGTATCCCTCGAACTGTTTTCGAAATTTTAATTCATCTCAAGATATCCACATAATAGGTTGAGAGAATTCTGTAATTCTTACAAAGAGATTTAAGTAAAAAAGTGCTGGCTCCATTAGAACTTAAGCATTTGGACATTCCAATTATCTAATTAAAATTAAAATCTAATTTCAATTAAACTTTAATTAGAATTACAAATAATTCTAATTAAATATCAATTATGCCTAAATAAGATATGATATCTCATATTGATTTTTATTTATTAAGTATCTTATATTTAATCATAAAGTTTTTCAAATTTTATAATCAAGTCTAACTTAATTAAAATATCTTTACTCTCTTCAATCATTCTTTATGTGAGGCTTATTAGGTTCCTAAATATGATGCTCCTTGCACACCCTAACGAGATGTAGAGCGTTCGTTTTCCTTCCCCGCCTTTGCTCCTCTGGCTGAAGCTCTCTCTCTCTCTCTCTTCTTCATTTCCACCCTTGTCCATCTATAAATATGCCTTTCTCTGCCCTTCATCCTCCTTCCTGCACCTCCTTCAATCCAGGGGTACTGCTATCTTTCCTTCACAAACCTTTTTCCCGCTCTCTTCACATTACTGTTTTTAGACCAACACTTTTCTACTCTAACCCCTGCATTATAACCACCTTACCTAAATTAGGCTTCTTCGTCACAATGTCATACCATACACCTCCCAACCTTGCTGATTTTCTACCTTTACCCTCATGCATTTCACCATCCTCCTTTGTTGAATCACCCCCATATTTGCCACAAGATAACTTAAACCCAAACACCCATTCCCCTTAATCCTCATCCTCTAATAAGGCCTTTGCTATCTAGAACCCTTTGTTCCTTACTCCTAATATTTGGAGGCAAGCACCCACCTCAATTACAAACCCAAACCAGTCATAATAGCTTACCAGAACAATAGGGAAACCAGGAGAACTTGGAAATAGCTTATAGGGGAAAGCTCTGAATCCTCTCTTTTCTACAGTCCCTTGGTGGAAGTTGATGGTGGCCCTAAGTTTTGACATCTTACAGGAGCATGCAAAAACTTAGGAAGCGGCAATCATTGGCTTCTTCATAGATAAACACCCACCTTTTCTTATAACACAAGCTTAGGTTCAAAGAAACTGGAAAGGAAGAGGCATGCAAAAGGTAATGTTAACAAAAAATGACAAGATCATTATTACATTTAGCACAAAATTAAGGCTCCAAAAGTGATAGAAGAAGGGCCAAGACATATCACACATCTTCCATTATTTCTCCAGAATTGGCATCCTGGTATGAAACTAGAAAAAATTATAGTTAAGATCATACCTATTTGGGTGAACATCCACAATATTCCACTAGAATATTGGACCACTAAGGGCCTAAGCTTGTTAGCTAGCTACTTGTAAAAACCAATATGCACAAATGAGAATACAACATTGAGGAAAAGGGTTGGCTATGCTAGATTATGTGTAAGCATGGATATGTCAATGGAGATGAAAGAATATATTCTCATTCTAAGGTTGGCAGATGGAAACTTAATAAAGGAGGATAAAGTCATGGTTACTTATCATTGGACACTTTCCCTACAAGTTCAAGGCAAAACATGGAAACCTACAGGGAAAGTTTTTATTAGGGGAGATTATGGTGAATTGATGGGGCTAGAAGATAATAATACTGAGGGGAAAGTAGAAACTGATGAACTTGAAGTGCAGAAAAGGATAACGGTGGATCAAGAATTGGATGTTCAAATAGATAGTAATCAACCCTATGACTAAAGGGGATCAAATTAAACATAATGTAAAGGATCAACAACATATACGATTTGTTGGACAACCCACCCTTGTGAGTTATGAGTCTGACGTCCTACGTGACATCTGGACACGTATCCCACAAGGGTGACGTGCCCCTATCAGGACAACTTACTTTTACTATATCCGAACAGAAGTCGATCTTAAACATTTTACACCAGTTTTGGGACAATTGGCAAAACTGTCATTAGGGGTATCGGGTTAAGGTTCTCTTAGGACGATTTCAAAGACGACTTAGAGACTTACAACTTTGAGGAAGGCCTTGAGTTCAGATTCTATCTTCTAAAGGGGGTCGGAAATGGAACAGAAGATAGGGGAAGGTAAATGACAGAAGAAGCGAAAAGGCAGAAGAAACAAAACACAGAAGATACAAAATACAAAAGAAGATGACTTCATCATAAAAAAAACACAGAAGGAGATGACTTCATCATAGAAGAAGCAAAAAGGCAGAAGAAGTAAAACATAGACGATACAAAACACAGAAGAAGATGACGTCATCATAAGGAAAACACAGAAGAAGATGACGTCATCACAGAAGAAGCAAAAAGGTAGAGGTAGCAAAACACAGAAGAAGCAAAACACAGAAGAAGCGAAAAGGCAGAAGAAGCGAAAAGGCAGAAGAAGCAAAAGACAGAAGAAACAAAACATAGACGATACAAAACATAAAAGAAGATGACGTCATCACAAGGAAAACACAGAAGGAGATGACGTCATCAAAGAAGAAGCAAAAAGGCAAAATAAGCAAAACACAAACAATACAAAACACAGAAGAAGATGATGTCATCACAAAAAATACACAGAAAGAGATGATGTCATCACAGAAGAAGCAAAAAAACAGAAGAAGCAAAACACAGACGATACAAAACATAAAAGAAGATGACATCATCACAAGAAAAACACAGAAGGAGATGACGTCATCATAGAAGAAGCAAAAAGACAGAGGAAGCAAAACACAGAAGATACAAAACACAGAAAAAGATGATGTCATTATAAAGAAAACATAGAAGGAGATGACGTCATCACAGAAGAAGCAAAAAGGCAGAGGAAACAAAACACAGACGATACAAAACACACAAGAAGATGATGTCATCACAAGGAAAACACAGAAGGAGATGACGTCATCACAGAAGAAGCAAAAAGGCAGAAGATACAACTCCTCTCTTGCACCTCTTCCCTTATAAGGACCCTGACTTTCAGCTTAGAAGTCCAAAATATTCATGCTAACTATCGTTGGAAAGATGACAAAAGACTTACAACTTACTATAAGACACATTTGCCTAAATCAGTTTAGGTTAACCCAGATTTTTCCCTGAAGTCAGAAAGCGAAGTTTCCTTTATGAAACTTGAAAATTTTCATTGTATAAACTTGAGAGAGAGTCATGAGTAAATATGCAAACATATTCCATTTGCATCAAAAGGTAAAAGTTTTACAAAGCTTTAGTGGACATTTCAAGCCGCAAATACATTAATACATTCAAATCCCAAAATACAAAAGATATAGGATTTGCTCAAAATGCAACTAAAGCCTTGCTTCAAATACAAAATAATCAAAACTAGGAGTGTTGCCTTGCCCTTTTGACCTACTCGATATCCTGTTCATCACCTGAATGTGTGGGAGGAGATTGAGGAGTGAGCTTAAAGCCCTTGGATAATAATCTTATAATCGGTAACAAGCAAAAATTATTGAAATAATCATCTTCATTGCAAAAACTCACATTAATGGATAACATGGATACTTCACTACTGCCAACATATCATGAACACACAAGGCACATCAAATTGGTTCGGGTGGATCCAAAATAGAACGTACTACGCATTTTTACATAACGGTCTTACATAGCCGTGAACTAATGGGAGTTCATGAAGGAGTTTCATGCCACTGGCGGGCAGGCGAGAGAAGCCTTTAGATAAATGCACTTGACATACTTAGGGGATCATCACGAGCCCACATAACATGTAATTTCATGATTTGTAAACTTGTTGCCCAAAATGGCACTATATCAGAAACTTCATTTTTCATGACATGAAATCTTTTCAAAATCATTTAATTTTTCATTCACGAAATTTATGAACAGAAATTGCAGCACTTTCCCAAAGCATTTAAAGAACAATTAAATGCACTTTTGGAAGTAGTTGAAAACATTCATTTCACTTCTCTTTAAAGGAAACATTTATGGCTTATTAGTCAATTATAAAAATGTAACCCACCTTGAATTTCTGGTTGGTAAGTTGCTCAAATATGCCTCTCATCTTGCTCCTCTTGTCCTTCTTGATTTCTTTTTTAACATAAATAAAATCTCCAAATCAATAGAAATTTTCAAATGAGAACCCAAAGAAACTAATGTATAAATTGATCCTAGAACTCTTAAACCCATGCATTTTCTAAGCTTTTGAAACCAAAACCCCTTCCAAAAATCTGAAGCCTTAAAATGCTCTTACCTTAAATCTTCTCCAAATGAAGAAATGCTTGGTTCAAAAGAAGGTTCTTATCTTCCTCTATATTTTTCCTTTCTTGATCACTCTCAAAATCCCTTTTGAAGGTTGAAAAAAATCAAAACCTAGCTCAAACCTCTCTTCTCTCTCTAAACCCATGACACTCTCTTTACCTTCTTTCTTATTTTTGTGCTTTCTCTCTTCTTTTCTTCCTCACCAACGTTTTTGGCTTCTAAAAAGGCAAGCCAATAAATTTTCTCTTCCTGTTTTGCCCCTCCTTCAAAGCCTTAAAGCCTTTCCACTTAAGTGATCTCCCCAAAATATCCCTTATGCCACTTATCACTTTAACTTTAATCCAATTCACTTATGTAACATAATCTCATTAACATTAACATGCTAATTAATTCCAACGTTTACTAATATAGCAAGATCCCAAAATTAATCTAATCATGCTCATTTATAATAATAAAAAACTTTGGGGGCCAACAATTCTTCCCCTATTAAAAGAATTTCGTCCCCAAAATTCATACCTGAGTCACTGAAGAGTTGTGGATACTTCTCCTTCATGGTTTCCAAAGGCTCCGACGTGGCCTTTTCCACAGAATGGTTTCTCCATAAAACTTTGACCACTTGAACTGTCTTGTTCCTGAGGACCTTCTCCTCGGTGTCCAAAATCTCCACTAGAATCTCCTCATAACTCAGTTCATCTTTCAACTGAACCTCAGTAGTCTGAATGATGTGGGAGGGATCTGGCCTATACCTCCTCAGCGTGGATACATGAAAGATATCGTGTATCTGTGACAATTCTAGTGGCAGCGCCAACCTGTATGCAAGCGGTCCAACCCTCTTAAGAATTTCATAAAGACCCACATATCTCGGACTTAACTTGCCCTTCTTGTCAAACCTCATGATTCCTTCCCAAGGAGACGTTTTAAGAAATACTTTCTTACCAACTTCATACTCCATCTCCTTCCGATGTGCATCAGTATAACTTCTCATTCTATCCTGAGCCGCTTTAAGCCTTTGCTTAACTAACTTGACTTTGTCTACTGTCATCTGAAGTAAATCCGACCCTATTAGTTTCCTCTCTCCTTCTTCATCCCAACATATCGGAGTCCTACATTTCCTTCCATATAGTGCTTCATATGAAGCTATCTGAAAGCTTGAATGGTATGAATTATTATAAGCAATTCGATTAATGGCAAATGTTTGTCCCAAGCTCCTTTGAAATCCATCACACATGCCCTAAACATTCGCTCAAGGGTCCGAATGGTCCTCTCAGATTGAACATCCGTCTGGGGATGAAAAGCCATGTTAAAATTCAACTAAGTTCCCAAAGCCTCTTGTAAACTTAAGTTCGAAGTAAATCAAAGATCCCTGTCAGAAACTATAGAATTTGGAACCCCATGCAATCTCACTTTCTCACCAATATACTTCTTTGCTAGAATATGCAGAGAATCCGTCTGTTTAATTGCCAAAAAATTGGTTGACTTCATCAACCAATCAACAATAACCTAGATGGCATCATGTTCCCTACTGGTCTTGGGCAAACCGATCAAAAATCCATGGTTATCCTTTGCCACTTTCATTTAGGAATGGACAATGGCCTTAACTTTTCTGAAGGTGCCTGGTGTTCAGTCTTGACTTGCTGACACACGAGACACTTACTTATATATTCTGCTACATCTTTCTTCATGCCTTTGCACCAAAAATGGTCTTTCAGATCTTTGTACATCCTGGTGCTATCTGGGTGCATGACATAAGGTGCATTGTGTGCCTCATCTAGTATTTCATCCTTCACCTCCTTGATATTCAGGATACAAAGTCTATTTCCTACAACCATAAGTCCATCATCCCTCAAAACCACTTCATATTTCTTGCCATTCTGAATTTTTTCTCGAAGCTTACTCAATTCTACATCCTGTGCTTGTAACTCCTTAACTTTCTCCCTGATTATTGTTCTCACGCTAAAGTAGCAACAATACATTCAGGTTCCTCCAGTTTCAAACTTATCCTAAGCTTAGTCATCTCCTTCAATAGCGGTAGGTAAACTGTTTGAACATAAGCTATAGAGGATTTCCTGCTCAAGGCCTCCGCTACCACATTCATCTTTCCTGGATGGTACTCAATCAACAGGTCATAATCCTTGAACAACTCTAGCCACCTTCTTTGCCTCAAATTCTATTGGGGCTCGTTTCCAGAACCTAACCTCTTGCGAATATCATAAGACTTGAGCGTATCTTTACTACGTCATTCTCTTTAATACATTACATACGAATAATCTTCATCATTCACATTTCAATATTCTAAAAAACAAAAGGATTTTACAAAGCTATAATGGCCTTTCAAGCCACATTACAACATAATCACAAATCTCAAAATACTAAAATTACAAGAACTACAAATTCTTGAAAAGTGACAAAATCCTTGTGTTTTCCAAAACTAACTCAAAATGCGACATAAGCAAATTTGAAGTGATACCTTGACTCTCTTTCACTCCATCTCTTTCTCATCACCTGGAGGTGGGGACAGGAAGGGGTGAGCTTAAAAGCTCATGGGTAATAGTTTATAATAAAAAGATAAACAAAAACTTTTGAAACCATTATACTTGCCATAAAAAACATTCATTAATTCTATAAAACACATGTTTATCAAAATCTTTGTCTTGTCGTGTAATCAAAACCACAAACAACACAATGTATGTATTTTTTAACTTATTCGCAAATCATAAACACATAAGCACATCAGAATGGTTTGGATGGATCCAAAACAGAACATATTACACATTTTCCATAAGGGTCCTGTGTAGCCGAGAACAGAACGTACTAACATAATCCCACGTAATGGTCTTGCATAGCCGTGAACTTATGGGAGTCCGCGAGGGAGCTCCATGTCACTAGCTGACAGGTGGGAGAAGCCCTTAGACAAGTACACTTGATATACTTAGGGGACCACCACAAACCCACATAACATATATATTTCAAAATCTTGTAAGCTTGTTGCCTAAAACGACACTTCTTGTAAACTTGTTTTTCATATACTTGAAAACCATTCTAGAAAACATGATTTCATGTACATTTGATCTTTTCAAAAGAAAATCACTTTTATAAATCATCACACAACTCATGTAGCAAACACATAGCAAATTTCATAAATCATTCATGGACAACGAATGCATAACTGATGATGCAATTGGAAACATTAAATTTTCTTTTATTTAAAGAAAATAGTAGTGGCTTATTTACTCTATTATAAACATGTAGCTACCTAATTTCCTTGCTTATAGGCTTGCTTAGAATGTCTCTTCTCTTTGCAAACAACTTGAGGTCTCTAAGGCTCTTTCCTGTTGTATCTTTAATGTGAGCTTCGTGAGCTGATCTAACTGAAATAGGTCTCTTCGATCCCTTAGGTTCTTCAACAAATGAAGAGATCCTTAGCTTAAATGGAAGATCTTCTCTTCCTCTACCATTTTCTCTTCTTGAACAACCTCAAAATCTCTCTTTAAGGCTAAGGAAATTAAAATCCTAACATGTTTTCTCTTCTTTCTCTCATTCTCTTCTTCTCTTTGTATTTCTCTCTCTTTTTCATGACATTCTCTCTTTCTCTTTCTTTCTCCTTTCATTATTCTCTTCTGATTATGCCTCCATTCACGTTTTCCTTCTTCATTTATAAGCAAGACAACACTTCTTCCAATTATGCCCTAATGATTGAGAAATGTCCTATTTGTCCTTCCATTTAAGCCTTATGTCTTTTATACTTAAGTGACTTGCCAAAGACGCCCTTAAACATTCTGACATAACACTTTATTCTAGAAGAATCTTCTCTATTGTCTTACGTTCCTAAGGATACAAAAATCATTCAATTCGGCTCAGTGATTCGAAAGATACACTTTAAACATTTTTGGACTGCTCTTGTCCAAAATCAGTATACTATACATAATTTCTATATGATGTTTAAACATCTTAGAAACTGAATTAGACTTTAACTTCTTCGTATCATTTGTAGCACCATGTCTCTAGTTTATCTTGAAACTAGAATTACCTCATTCGGAGCTCTACAGATCCAGAAATCATCAAAACACTGAAGCATGTTCAATAAAATATCTAATTCCTTCTCTTCCAATCACCCTTACTTGATTCAATCCATCTTTTTCACATCAATACCAAAAGCTCTCAAAATCTATAGGGGGATAGAAAATTGGGTTAAGAAAACTAGTGATTAAAGAATCACTTCATTTGGAGGTCAGATAATAAAATTATGTTCGAAAAAATCAAACAAGATTTTGGTCCTTAATCATATTGAACTTGTCTCGGGACAAGGGCAAAACTTTCAATAGAGATATTGGATTAGGATCATATTAGGACAATTTCAAAGAGAATTTGAGATCTACAACTTTGAGGAAGACCTTAAGGTCAGATTTTATCATTTGAATGGTCAAAATGGACCAGATAATAGGATTAGACAAAATCAACTGAAAAAGCAAAAGAATGGAAAAAGACAGAAGAAGTGGGAAAATTGCTATAATTTTCCCTATTGATATCAAAGTTAGGTTTTCTTTATATGGTTTGAAACAGAACTCCAAGATCTACAACTTTCTTAAAGACCTTGATGACATATTCTATCATTTGAAGGATCGAAAATGGAAAAGAAGATAGGCCATGCGAAAAAACAGAAGAAATAAAACATAAAAGATAGAAAAAGACAGAAGAAGTTCATAAACAGTAACCCAGAAGAAGTTTATGAACAATAACCCAAAAGGAGAAAAAGACAGAAGAAGCAAGTCAGCAAAACACAAAAGAAGACGCATCAGCAAAATACAGAAGAAAACGTGTCAGCAAAACACAAAAGAAGACGCGTCAGCAAAACACAAAAGAAGACGCGCTAGCAAAACATAGAAGAAGACGTGTCAGCAAAACAAAGATGATAGAAAAACAAAAACGATACAAAACACAGACGATAGCAAAACATAGACCATAGAAAAACACAGACGATACAAAACATAGACGATAGCAAAAGACAAACGATACAAAACATAGAAGGAGATGATGTAATCACAAAGAAAACCTAGAAGGAGATGACATCATCACAGAAGAAGCTACGCCTCTCTTGCACATCTTCCCTTATAAGGACCATGACTTTCGGTCTAGAAGTACAAAAATTTCATACTATATAACGTTGAAAAACTAAAGGAAAGATCTTCAACTCTCAAGAAGGGAACTTTGACAAAATCTATCTAGATCAATCCCAATTTTCCCCTAAAGTCCGAAGATGAATTTTACATTCATCAACCAATGTGCTACACTCAGTTCTCACTTCATGACAAATTTTGAGACTTTTAGAGATAGAATTTAAATCGATGTCTTCATAAGAAATGTAACCATATGTTTCTAGTTTAATCCAAATTAAGAATCATCTTATTTGGAAAACTAGAGAAAAAGATATGGCTAACAGACTGAAGCACACTCAATAAACATTTTCCAGATCAACCACCCATTTTGGTTCACCTTCTTTCCTTAACAAAAATCATACTAAGATGACCCTTTCTACTTCATTTGCTCCTCACTCTCATCTCCATCTTAAATCAATATCATCCATAAAGAAAATATAGTCCATGATTAATCGTGAACACCAATAACAAAACATACACATATGTACATATTCTTCATCCACTTACTACAAAAATGCAACTTCATTTTTAGCTTTCATTTTACTTCTAACTTTCACTTTAATTCTTCTCTCTTCAAAATCTTTTATCCACCAGAAACACCAAAGCAAAACTTGGATATATCCACATTTCTCATTTGCTACTTTACCCTTGCCTATCATTTCTTGGTTTACGAATTTTCATTCATTTGCTCTTTACTCATGACTACTTGCCAAAATTTTTCCTTCAAATAGTTATAACTTCTATGAAACATTTGGGGTCCAATAAATTCAGTTTCTTTTGGCTTAACAAATACTTAAGACTTTTATGATTGGTGAAAATCCTCGTTTGAACCCCATGTAAATAATGTCTCCAAATCTTCAGGGTAAAAACTATTGTTGCTAATTCCAGATCATGGGTCAGGTAGTTCAGTTCATAAGGTTTTAGTTGTCATGAGGCATAAGCTATTACCTTATCTTCTTGCATCAACACACAACCCAAACCTTTTCTCGAAGCATCACTGTATACTGTATAACCCTTATCTCCTACAAGCAAAATCAAAACTGGAGCACTAATCTGCACTTGAGCTCCTTAAAACTTTTATGGCATTTCTCACTCCAGATAAACTTCTAATTCTTCCTCAATAACTTCGTCATCGGAGAAACTATCATAGAGAACTCCTCAATGAATCTCCTATAATATCCTGCCAGACAGAGAAAACTCCTTACTTCTGTCACTGTCTTGGGTACATGCCAATTTACCACTGCTTCAACCTTCCTTGGATCAACCTGTATCCCATCTTTCGAAATCATTTACCCAAGGAATATCATTTCATGAAGCCAAAACTCACATTTACTGAGTTTGGCATAAAACTCCCTCTCCCTTAATGCCTGCAACACAATCCTATGATGCTCCTCATGTTCCCCTTCATTCTTGGAATACACCAGAATATCATCGATAAGCACTATGACAAACTGATCCAGATACTCCCTGAAGACCCTATTCATAAGATCTATAAAAGAAGCTGGGGCATTGGTCAGTCCGAATGGCATGACTAGGAACTCGTAATGCCCCTATTGGGTCTTAAAGGCTGTCTTGCTTACATCAGACTCCTTGATTCTGAGTTGATGGTAGCCTGACCTGAGATCAATCTTAGAAAATACCCTTGCTCCCTGCAGCTGGTCAAACAGATCATTAATTTGGGGCAGAGGGTACTTGTTTTTTATGGTCACCTTGTTGAGTCGGTCATATATACCCCTTCCCTAATAGTTTCGCTAACTATTCCTTAAGTTCCTTAAGCTCAACTGGAGCCATTCTATAAGGTGGTATAGATATGGGTGTAGTTTCGGGAATCAAGTCGATGGCAAACTCGATTTCCCTCACCGATGGCAAATTAGGTAAATCTTCTGAAAACACGTCTAAAAATTTCATCACAATTGGAAGGTCCTCTAACGTCCCTTCATTCGCTTCAGTGTCCACAATATATGCTTGATTGGACCAAATTTATACTATAAATTGGCCCTGTTTTCTTAAGTAATTATGCACTTGTTGGCTCCTAATTCATGATTTTTGTGCTTAAATTGGTTCCTCATATCGATCTTTTATAATTTGCATATTGTCGAGAGTTTGTTGTGATTTGATATTAATTTCGCATAACTTTTATTGGGACAATTATACCGCAAATGTGTTGTATTTTCAGAGGAACAATTGGAGTCAACAAGAGAAAGTCAACACGTCGTGAGAAGCCATCCATTCGTCGGGACGAACCAACACTCCCATTCGTCGCGACAAATTAATTTGGTATAAATTAATTAGTCGCGACGAGTGATCATTTTGTATTCGTCATGACGAACATCTTTCATTCGTCATGACGAATATCGGATACCCTACCCTTAAATGGCAAATTTTCGCCCGTTCAAGGCCGCCCGCTTTCGACTCCTATAAAACCTTCCGCTTTAGGTTAAATTGAAAGGCCGCAATCCCGAGGTAACACTCTTCTTCGCCTTCTCCGCAGATTTAATAGGTTTTGTTTTCTTTATTTTGCAGATTCGGCTACCACCGCATTTACGCCCGACTTTAGTCTCTTTGTCCCATCTTCCACCGCCGTCACCACATTCATCTGCTCGTCGGAGTCATGAACCGAGTAGATTTTCCAGCCGTAATGGGGTCTGCCCGTGTCATGCGTGGCTAAGGCGTCGGATCTCCTGAAGATGTAGCAACGGTCTGAGTTTCATGAGCTTCAAGGGGTAATCGATCTTAGTTTTAGATTTCTGTCGTATTTTTGTAACAACTCCGAGTTGGAGATTGCATTGTATGACCGAATGAATCTTGATATAGTTTAGTAAGATGTTAAACTTTGATTTATGTTATGGATTGGTTTGTGTTGAATATTGTGCCTGAATACATGAAGTCTCATGATATCGATCGATTTTGCATTAATTAACCTAATCGCCTAGTTGTGTTTGGTTAAGTTGGTTATGTTATTATCGATTGATTTATTGCATGAATCATTTCATACCATACACTAAGGTTTTTAACAAGATTTAATTAATCGAGTTGATTAATTAAATTTTGGACTTAACGAGTTGTTAAGGTTGAGCTTTCGAAATTTAGTGGATTTCAAACCCCGACATTATTTTGAACGATGATGACCTGAGCCACATTTTTAGGAGAGTTTTAGTAAATTGTTTTCAATCTTAATTATTTCAATTTGTCTTGTCTTTCAAAAACAAAAACGTTTATTTCATACTTAGCTTTCTTTAATTTTAAAGATCAAATCAAAACCCCCTTTTTATTGCTTTAATTGCATGCATCATTCAAATATTAGGCTAGTCTAGGATCAGTTAGTACACTGGTTCCTTGAGAGTCGACCCGAGGTTGCATCCTGTATTGCAATCCTTGGTATAAATTTTATTTGACCGGTTTCGAGGATCAATTTTAATATTGAACGATAAGTTTATTTATCAAATTTGGCGCCATTGCCGGGAATCAAATTAATTGGTTCTTTAGGTTAGCCGTTGTTTGTTTTGATTTTAATTTTGTTGTTTGCATTTTATTTGCATTGCATAATTTCATTCTTAATTTCGCTCGCTTAAGTGTTTTAGTGTTAATTTGCTTTGTGATTTCATTCGCTTTGTTCTAAGTGTTTAGTCGATTGTTTTTGTTTATTGTGCTTAATTTTTAGTTAATTTCGTTTGCTTTGCTTTGGTGCAGGCTTCTTGGTCGTGACGAGTTCATTGTTCGTCACAATGAGTTCATCGATCATTGCAATGAGTTCATATATTCGCCGCAATAAAGTTACAATTTTACTTAGTTAGCATGAAGAAGTTCTTACACGTCGCAATAACCCGAGTGAATTGAAGCCTTGCTATCCGCTGTCGTTTTAGTGAGCTATCTTAGGTGAACTTCTTTTGTGCATGTCCCGTAGACTTAGGTTAGTTCATTTTCAACCTGAAATCGAGCGATACTTAAGGAAACGAGAAGGATGTAAGAGAGCAAGCAACCCTTAGCACATTAGAACATCAAGTAGGAGAAATGGTCGAGCATCAAGAATTTCCGGTCACCAACCTAGGAACGGAGATCATGGATTAAATGGTGATCAGGAAAGAGTCGATGAGAACATAGGGAACAACAGGCGTAGAACGATCAGAGAAGCTACGACCTCGGACGTCAATTATGACCCCTTCATCGCAGCCTGCCTGAACTTTGACGTGAATTTCGGTTAAGGGTTATTGATCAATTCTCTCCCAAATTTCACGGTTTGGCGAGAAGATCCTACATGCATTTACAAGTTACGACAATGATTTGTCAAAGCATGAAACCCGTAGGAGCTCCCCTAGATCATGTGCTGTGGAAGGTGTTTCACTTATCCCTAGAAGGAAAGGCCCGGGAGTGGTACATGAGCCTCCCAAGGCATGTTGCAAATGCCTATCATAGTTGGGCCAATTTGAGAAAAGCTTTTCTGGAAAAATATTTTCCAACCTCGAGGACGTCGTCAATGAGGAAAGAAATCTATTACGCCAAGCAAGACTATGACGAGTCCTTGTATGACTATTGGAGCAATTTCGGATCTGTTGTCTAGGTGCCCCATCATCAAATCCGGATGAACAGCTTGTTCAATACTTCTATGATGGGGTGAAGAATCAAGAAAAGGGATGTTGGATCTTTGCCGGGAGGATCGTTGATCGACCTCACCGCCTGAAGCGTGGGCCTTGATTAAGAGGATGGCCCTAAATCATCAATGATATAGTTTCGTAGATTCCGAAGTGTCCAGAAGTGGGAGCCATGTCGGCTCGCATAAAAGGATGGAAAGCACGGAATCAAAGGTGGATTCCTAGAGCATAAGATAACTTCACAGCTGTCCTCTATTACGGCTCAGCTGAAGAATTTGACTGTGCATCGCCCTTCGTCTTCTACTGAACTGGCCGCACCTAGTTGCGAATCTTGCAGATCGGTGATGCACATAACCAGTGTCTGTCCCGGGAGGTATGAAGAAGTCTCTGCAGTGTACCCGGGGAGACAAAATCCTAAGTGGGATCCGTACTCCAACACGTATAATGAAGGATGGAGATCTCATCCTAACTTTAGTTGGAGGAGTAATGAGGGAAGAGCACCCAACCGCTTTCAACAAGGGAGTGGAGCTGGAACATCTACAAACCAGTTCCCAGATCAGTAAGCATTGACGGTGCAACCACAACCACCGAAGGAGGACACCAACCAGTTGCTGCACAGCATGATGACTCTCATGAAGGAAGAGAGGAATTCGACTGCGAATCAATTCAACGCCATAGCTAATCTGATTCGGCAGGACTCCTCGAAGAATGCCGCTCGCTTCAGTGCCTTGGAAAAATGGATGGAACAATGGGAGACCAAGGCTGAGAACCTGAACTCATATGTCACTCAGTTGTCTAACAATTTGAGTGAGAGCCAAGCGAGGAATAGCGGATCAATTCCTTCCAACACGGTCATAAATCCAAAGAGTCTGAATGCTATTGAGCTACGGAGCGGAAAGAAAGTGCATTTCGACATTCCTGAAGAAGAAGAATGCACCGAAGAAATTGAGGTTGAAGAAGCACCTCAAGTGAGAGAGAAGCAAGTCAGGCGATCGAGAGTGGTCGCAAGAGGAATTGTTGAGGAACAAGAAGCAATCAACAATTGAGGATAAAGAGCAATCATCGAGCATATTAGGAAGAAGAACCGATAAGGATAAATCGAGCAGAAATGAACCAGCCAGTAAGGAAGTCGACTTAAAGGACCTCCCTTTTTCGAACTCATATTTGATGAGCAAGACGGTCAATGAGCTAAAACATGAAAAGGAAATTATTGACCTGTTTGGGAAGGTTGAAGTCAATGTGCCCCTGCTGGATTTGATTAAGAAAGTGCCGGCCTACGCCAAGTACCTGAAGGACTTGTGCACGAACAAGCGAAAATTTAGGCCTAATGAACGTGTCCAGGTGAGTTCGAATGTGTCGGCTTTATTCAAGCCCCAAATTCCGGTCAAGTGCCAGGATCCAGGCTCATTTACCATTCCTTGTGTTATAGGAAAGGTAACAATTGGGAGAGCATTATTGGATTTGGGGGCGGCAATTAACGTCATGCCGAAATCTGTTTATGAAGCCCTAGGCGTTAAAAGCATAAAACCTACTACGGTAGTTTTACAGTTAGCTGATAGATCCTTCCGCCATCCAGTGGGAATTATTGAGGACATCTTAGTTCAGGTTTAAGGGTTTAGTGTTTCCTGCAGATTTCTATGTTCTAGATATGTTAATGAAGTGGTGCAGACACTTCTCTAATCCTTGGGCGACCCTTCCTTCCGGACGGCAAGTACAATGATCAGTATGAAGGAAGGGAAGATCACCATGGAGGTTGGTGATCAACACGTTAGCTTCAACATGTATGAAGCTATGAAGCACCCTAACGAGGATTACTCCTTGCTTGGGGTGAATATGCTTGATGTTGTGATTGATGATGCTTGTTCTGAATTTGCAGAAACTCTAACCCCGACCACTAATGATCTATTTGGAGGCAGTTTCTATTTTAATGATAGTGCAGATGCTTATTCGGATACGGGAATGGACATGGAGCTGCCCAGGACCCAAGCTGTTGACATGGAGCTTGGATATCAACCGCACGTCCATCCCGAACTACAAGATCCACCGTGAGCACCAGGTGTTTCTTTTCCTGCATTTTCAATATATTTGTGCACATTATTTAATTTGACTTGAAATGTTGTGTTGCATGAATGTGTTGATTAAGTGTGGGGGGAGCAATCCATCCAGTAGGAATAGCTGTAGTTAAGTAGGATTTTCATTTATGTTTCAATAAATTGATTCCCTCTTGTTAGCTCCGCATGTTTCATGCTTCTATTGTGTGCCTTGCTACTTCTGCCATTGTGGACAATGCCATGTTTAAGTGTGGGGGAGCCGTTCCCTTTTATATTTTGCATTGTACACCTATTAAAACTTGTGCATAATTTTATGGGCCCGTTGCTTTTACTGATAAATTTGGACTCAATCAAAACATTTTCTGCACTTGTTCTTTTGTGCCCTTGCATGCAAAACCCTTATAAGTTTCAAACTGATACTTGAGTTTTTGAAAATGCTCTCCATTCTTCGAACGATAATTGGTTTTGGCAAAAATTTTAACTTTGAAGTTTTCAAAACAAAGTAAATGGGAGCATGCTAACAAGGTAGCATTTAAGTTTTAAGACTTGAGATTGATCATTGAGACAAAAACCTTGTTGGAAGGATATTCGAGCCAAATTTTCTTCTATATTTTGTGTGTGCATCTGCTTAGTCCATTCTTCTCTAGAACTTGTGTCAATTTTTACTCAAAGCTTGATGAACTAGATTTTGTGGATATGATAGGCGTTCTTTCTTTCAAATCTTTCCCCAAACACCAACCCTTAAACACTTTTTCCTCTTGCTAGCCCCTTGAGCCTTTTGCTATGAGCATTTGCATACATTCTTAGATGATCGGTAGTCTGTGTTTAGTTATTAGCTGTTGAAAAAAAAATGTTGAAAAATGAAAAGTGTTAGTCTTGTGTATCCCGAAAAGGGATCATAATGTGTTGCATCCCAAAAGGGATTAGCATCTCAAAATGAAAAAAAAGTGTGTATTCAATTTATTTTAGTGTAGTGTTTTAGTTTTGTGTTGACATCGATTCCTCACTTTATGCATGCTCATATTTTTCTTTCTTTCACATCATCCATTCATTTAGCCTTCCGCTCATTACAACCCTTAAAGACCTCTTGATCTTCAAATTGATAGTCCTTGTAGTGGAGAAATAAAATTGATACAAGCCTATGGTAGGAGATGTATTAAGTAGATTGAGAGAAAATATCCCTACTATACAAGTGAGTTGGCGTAAACACCATATCCCGAGTGATTCTCTGTTGTTCAATCTCTTGTGCTTAAATTCTTTCAATGTTTGTTTTATTAGCACTCTTTCAATTTCTTTGCGTTAGAATTCTGATAAAGTGGATTGAGTCAATTTTGGTTGTTGTTTGAGCATGGGCAGAATTTTCTTTTACTCTTGTACCTTTTTGACTCTTATAAGCTTTGTTCAGGAGTACAAAGGTTTAAGTGTGGGGGAATTTGATTGGACCAAATTTATACTATAAATTGGCCCTGTTTTCTTAAGTAATTATGCACTTGTTGGCTCCTAATTCATGATTTTTGTGCTTAAATTGGTTCCTCATATCGATCTTTTATAATTTGCATATTGTCAGTAGTTTGTTGTGATTTGATATTAATTTCTGCATAACTTTTATTGGGACAATTATACTGCAAATGTGTTGTATTTTCGTAGGAACAATTGGAGTCAACAAGAGAAAGTCAACACGTCGTGAGAAGCCATCCATTCGTCGGGACGAACCAACACTCCCATTCGTCGCGACAAATTAATTTGGTATAAATTAATTAGTCGCGACGAGTGACCATTTTGTATTCGTCGCGACGAACATCTTTCATTCGTCGCGACGAATATCGGATACCCGGCCCTTAAATGACAAATTTTCGCCTTTATTCAGGCCGGTCCGCTTTCAGCTCCTATAAAACCTTCCGTTTTAGGTTAAATTGAAAGGCCGCAATCCCGAGGTAACACTCTTCTTCGTCTTCTCCGCAGATTTAATAGGTTTTGTTTTCTTTATTTTGCAGATTCGCGCTACCACCAGACGACGTCCAGCTTTAGTCTCTTTGTCCCATCTTCCACTGCTCGTCACCACATTCATCTGTTCGTCGTTGGAGTCATGAACCGAGTAGATTTTCCAGCCGTAATGGAGTCTGCCGGTGTCATGCGTGGCTAAGGCGTCGGATCTCCTGAAGATGTAGCAACGGTCTGAGTTTCATGAGCTTCAAGGGGTAATCGATCTTAGTTTTAGATTTCTGTCGTATTTTTGTAACAACTCCGAGTTGGAGATTGCATTGTATGACCGAATGAATCTTGCTATAGTTTAGTAAGATGTTAAACTTTGATTTATGTTATGGATTGGTTTGTGTTGAATATTGTGCCTGAATACATGAAGTCTCATGTATATCAGTCAGATTTTGCATTAATTAACCTAATCTGCCTAGTTGTGTTTGGTTAAGTTGGTTATGTTATTATCTGATTGATTTATTGCATGAATCATTTCATACCATACACTAAGGTTTTTAACAAGATTTAATTAATCGAGTTGATTAATTAAATTTTGGACTTAACGAGTTGTTAAGGTTGAGCTTTCGAAATTTAGTGGATTTCAAACCCCGACATTATTTTGAACGATGATGACCTGAGCCACATTTTTAGGAGAGTTTTAGTAAATTGTTTTCAATCTTAATTATTTCAATTTGTCTTGCCTTTCAAAAATCCCAAAAACGTTTATTTCATACTTAGCTTTCTTTAATTTTAAAGATCAAATCAAAACCCCCTTTTTATTGCTTTAATTGCATGCATCATTCAAATATTAGGCTAGTCTAGGATCGCTTAGTACACTTTGGTTCCTTGAGAGTCGACCCGAGGTTGCATCCTGTATTGCAATCCTTGGTATAAATTTTATTTGACCGGTTTCCGAGGATCAATTTTAATATTGAACGATAAGCCGACGATCAATGCTAAAAAGGCTTCAAACCCCTTTCCTATCATTCTGTCAGCCAACAAGGCCGAAATAATCCTTGGTGATGGTATTTTTCTGTCCTCTCTGAAAATTACCTTCTTATCGTTGCCCAGGTTAAATTCCACCTCCTTAAGGCTACAATCTAACTTTGCATGATACTTTTCCATGGCATCCATTCCCATTATGACATCTAGCCCCTTTAGATTTTGAGGTAGTAAGTCCACTACCAGCTGAGCACCCTCGATGAAAAGCCCACAACCCCTATAAACTTGAGTTATAATCACATTCTTCCCTAGAGGAGTACTAACAATTATAGGACTATCCAAAGGCCTCAGATCAACATCATGCAATGTCATGCTTGCAGAAACAAATGAATGCGTGGAGCCAGAATCAATCAAAACATATGCTTCAGAATTAAATAACCGAGCCATACCAGTGACAACTTCAGGTGCAGCTGCAGCTTGCTCTCTGGTTATAGCAAATACTCTAGCCTGTGTCTGACCCCTTGGCCTACCTGGAAGAATAGTCTTCTTTGTAGCTCCAGAATGGCCCACCTCTGTGACTAGTCTGGTTCCCACTATTTTTGCTCTCCTCGGGGCTTGTAACTGGGACCCCTCTTGCCTTGTTAATTAGGGACAGTCTCTGATCAAATGTCCCTTCTCTCCGTATAGAAAACATGCTGTAAGTAACTTGAAACACTCTCCCCTGTGGAGCTTGCCACAATGCTCACACTGGGAGTTCATGTTCCTGCTTTTCTCCACCCGGCTATTGCCTCCCGCAGTAGAGGCTTACATTGAAGCTGCCCTTGGTTACTTGTTTCTAGTAGGGGCACTACTCCCCACCTCACTCTATGTGTGGAAACTTTTCCTACCCCTCTCAGGCATTTGAGTACTCGCCCCTTTCTTGGAAGATTGTTCCTTATTCTTCCTCTTCCTACTTACTTCACTTATGATATTCTCTAGCTTCTCAGCCTGGAGTACGACATCTACCAGTTGTTGGTAGTCAAAGAAGTTGTGGATCAGAATTTTCTCCTTGATCCCCAGATGAAGACCTCCCTCAAACTTACGGCACTTATCCTCCTTATTAGCAATAATGTTGGTTGCATACCGGGACAACTGAGTAAACTTCAGCTCATATTCACTCACACTCATATCCCTCTATGTGAGATTCAGAAACTCTCTGGCCTTCTCCTGGATATAGACTCTCGAGAAGTATGTCCTCCTGAAGGCCTCCAAAAAGTCTCTCCATGACAACACAGGAGGCATATCCTGACTGTGGGGCACTGATTCCCACCAATGAAGTGGATCGCCCTATAGCAAACTCACTGTATAATCTAACTTCTCCTCATCCGAGCACTTCATCTGAATCAGAACTCTCTTAGTCCTCTTTAACCAGGCTTCAGCCTCCTTGGGATTTATAGTCCTATTGGAATCTATAGCTTTATACTTGTGGACCTTATCATACTGGCCACTCCTCTCCACTGGAGCCTGCATCGGGACTTGTGACCCTTGGCCCATGGCATATGTGAAAGCCTGGGCAAAGGTCTAAAAGAAAAGCGGGTCCATAGATGGCATAGGGGGAGGAGGCGGTGACACTTCATGCTGCACATTAGGTGCCTCAGAAACAGGAGTAAGGTGTGTCCCAGCATCTTGCGGGATATGGGATTCATCCGTACTCCCTTGGCGAGAGCTAGATCGAGTCAGAGCTCCTCGAATTCTCCTTTGAGGTGGCATTTATCACTCCTCGAATATAAGATCAGTGAAAACCTTTAGTTTATGTAAAACAATTTCAAATAATGTAAAACAATTTTAAAAAAACATGCACTTTGCTTACCTAAAAATAATATATGTTCATTTCATGCCTTAGACTACCCACCAAAAGCCTAGGATACTCTTAAACCTAGTCTCTCTGATACCATAAGTATTTGACACCCCACCCTTGTGAGTCACGAGCCCGATGTCCTACGTGACATCTGGACATGTATCCCGCAAGGGTGATGTGCCCCCACTAGGACAACCTACTTTTACTATATTCGAACATAAGTCGACTTTAAACATTTTGCACCAGCCTTGGGACAATTGGCAAAACTATCATTAGGGATATTGGGTTAAGGTTCTCTTAGGAAGATTTCAAAGAAGGTTTAGAGACCTACAACTTTGAGAAAGACCTTAAGGTCTGATTCTATCTTCTGAAGGGGGTCTGAAATGGAATAAAAGATAGGGGAAGGCAAATGACAGAAGAAGCGAAAAGGCAGAAGAACCAAAACACAGAAGAACCAAAACACATAAGAAGATGATGTCATCATAAGGAAAAAACAGAAGGAGATGACATCATCATAGAAGAAGCAAAAAGCCAAAAGAAACAAAATATAGACGATACAAAACACAGAAGAAGATGACATCATCACAAGAAAAATATAGAAGGAGATGACGTCATCACAGAAGAAGCAAAAAGGCAGAGAAAGCAAAACACAGAAAATACAAAACACAGAAGAAGATGACATCATCACAAGGAAAACACAAAAGGAGATGACGTCATCACAAAAGAAGTAAAAAGGCAGAGGAAGCAAAACACAGACGATACAAAATGCAGAAGAAGATGACGTCATCATAAGGAAAACACAGAAGAAGATGACGTCATCACAGAAGAAGTAAAAAGGCAGAAGATACAACTCCTCTCTTGCACCTCTTCTCTTATAACGACCTTGACTTTCAGTTTAGAAGTCCAAAATTTTCATGCTAACTACCGTTGAAAAGATGACAGAAAGGCTTACAACTTACTATAAGACACATTTGCCTAAATTAACTTAGGTTAACCAAGATTTTTCCTTGAAGTCAGAAAACGAAGTTTCCTTTATAAAACTTGAAAAATTTCATTGTATAAACTTGAGAGAGAGTCATGAGTAAATATGCAAACATATTCCATTTGCATCAAAAGGTAAAAGTTTTACAAAACTTTAGTGGGCATTTCAAGTCGCAAATACATTAATACATTCAAATCCCAAAATACAAAAGATACAGGATTTGCTTAAAATGCAACTAAAGCCTTGCTTCAAATAAAAAATAATTAAAACTAAGAGTGATGCCTTGCCCTTTTGACTTACTCGATATCCTGCTCGTCAGCTGAATGTGTGGGAAGAGATTGTTGGTGAGTTTAAAGCCCGTGGGTAATAATCTTATAATCGGTAAAAAACAAAAATTATTGAAATAATCATCTTCATTGCAAAAACTCACATTAATGCATAACATGGATACTTCACTACTGCCAACATATCATGAACACATAAGGCACATCAAATTGGCTCGGGTGGATCCAAAACAGAACGTACTACGCATTTTCATATAACGGTCTTGCGTAGTGGTAAACTTATGGGATTCCATGAAGGAGCTCCATGGCACTGGCGGGCTGGCGAGACAAGTGCACTTGACATACTTAGGGGATCACCACGAACTCACATAACATGTAATTTCATGACTTATAAACTTGTTGCCCAAAATGGCACTAGATCAAAAACTTTATTTTTCATGACAGGAAATCTTTTCAAAATCATTTCATTTTTCATTCAAGAAATTTATGCATAGAAAATGCAACACTTTCCCAAAGCATTTAAATAACAATTAAATGCACTTTTGGAAGTAGTTGAAAACATTCATTTCACTTCTCTTGAAATAAAACATTTATGGTTTATTAGTCAATTAAAAAAATGTAACCCACCTTGAATTTCTGGTTGGTAAGTTGCTCAAATATGCCTCTCTTCTTGCTTCTCTTATCCTTCTTGATTTCCTTTTTAACATAAATAAAATCCCGAAATCAATAGAAATTTCTAGATGAGAACCCAAAGAAACTAATGTATAAATTGATTCTAAAACTCTTAAACCCATGTATTTTCTAAGCTCTTGAAACCAAAACTCCTTCCAAAAATCCAAAGCCTTAGAATGCTTTTACCTTAAATATTCTCCAAATGAAGAAATGCTTAGTTCAAAAGAAGGCTCTTATCTTCCTCTATATTTTTCCCTTCTTGATCACTCTTAAAACCCCTTTTGAAAGTTGAGAAAAATCAAAACCTAGCTCAAACCTCTCTTCTGTCTCTAAATCCACGACACTCTCTCTACCTTCTTTCTTATTTTTGTGTTTTCTCTCTTCTGTTTTTCCTCACCAACGTTTTTGGCTTCTAGAAAGGCAAACCAATAAATTTCCTTTTCCCATTTTGCCCCTCCTTCAAAACCTTAAAGCCTTTCCACTTAAGTGATCTCCCCAAAATAACCCTTATGCCACTTATCACTTTAACTTTAATCCAATTCACCTATGTAACATAATCTCATTAACATTAACATGCTAATTAATTCCAACATTCACTAATCTAGCAAGATCCCAAAATTAATCTAATCATGCTATTTTATCAAGGAAAAAAAGTTTGGTGGCCAACACAATTGGTAATAGGGAATATGACAGCATAACACATGATAGAGGGGGGTAGAAATTGATAATTATACTACAAATAAAGGAGAATTGCACAATGGAAATCCCCTAGGAGTTTAGTAACAAGCAGCCACCCAAGTGCCACAATAATAAGATCTTAAGCATCCGGTAGAAAATCAGGACGAAAAACTGGAACTAACAAAAAGTAGAAAAAGCAATCGAAGCAATAAGAATGTATTAAAAGGTAAAATTATTACAGAATGACGTTTCTAGTTTGAAATGTTAGAGGAATAAACAACCCTTCGAAGCTCAATGTCTTGAAGGAGTTTGTCTAGCATGAGAAATGTAACATCCCGTTACCCATGTTAAGGCAAAAACAATAAATGAGAAAATTTGATGAGAAACTAGGAAACACATTTCATGTTCATGCATAATATGGCATACACATACATATGAATAATGAATTTTTCTGCATATAAAAATAATTTTACATGCATTCATTGACAACTTTTGGGTATAATTGATTTTAAATGTGATTTTATTGAAAATGAGAAGTAGAGGGAGTGGAAAGAGCGATCTTGGTATAAGTAGTGATAAGCAAAGATTTGAAAACAAAATTGGTAGTTGATCTGAAAAATATTCACTGAGTACACTTTAGTCTTTTAGCCACAAATTTTTCTCTAGTTATCCAAACGAGATGATTCTTAATTTGGATTAAACTAGAAACATATGGATACATTTCTTATGAAGCCATCGAATTGAATTTCTATCTTTAAGAATCTCAAAATTTGTCATGAGGTTGAGAATTGGGTGTAGTACATTAGGAGATGAATGTAAAGTTTGTGTTTTGACTTCAGGGGGATTTTGGATCTATTTAGACAGATTTAGACAAATTTGTCTCCAGAAAGTTCTAGATATTTCTTTTATGTTTACAACAGTATAAAGTATGTAAATTTTAGACATTTGGGTTGAAAGTTATGGTCCTTATAAGGAAAGATGTTTAAGAGTAAAGTCATATCGTCTATGATGACGTCATATCGTCTATGATGATGTCATATCGTTTGTAAAAATATATCATCAGTGATGACATCATATCGTCTATGATGACATCATATCATCTATAAAAATGTATCATTTGTGATGATGTCATATCGTCTGTAAAAATGTATCGTTTGTGATGACGTCATATCATCTGTAAAAATGTATCGTCTGTGATGATGTCATATCATCTATAATGATGTCATATCATCTGTAAAAATATATCATTTGTGATGAAATCATATCGTCTATAAAAATGTATCGTCTGTGATGACGTCATATTGTTTGTGATGACATCATATTGTTTTATAGTTGACTTTGTACTTCTTCTGTTGATGACCGAAACTTCTTCTTCTGTGTACCATCCGTCTGGTCCAATTTTGTCTTTCTAGACGATAGAATCTGTCTTCAAGATTTGCATGAAAGTTGTAGATATTGAAGTCCTCTTTCAAACCATATAATGAACACCCTAATCCGATATCTGTAGGGAAAGTTATGACAATTTTTCCAACTTGTTTGCCTTTTCAATTCATCTATTTTTTCATTTAGTTTCGCCTGATCCTATTGTCTAATCCATTTTTGCCCTTCAAATGAAAATTTTTTCTTCAAGTTCTTCATAAAATTTGTAGATCTTGGATTCCTTTTTCAAACTGTCTAAGAACAAACTTAATCCGATATTTATGGGGAAAGTTATGGATGTTGTCCCGAGATGGGTTCAATATAATTTGAGGACAAAACCTTATCTGATTCTTGTGGCCATAACTTTGTTATCCGACCTCCAAATGAAGTTATTCTTGAACCATTGGATTTATAAGACTTGTTTCTACCTCTACACAAAGATTGGCAGCATTTGGAATTTATTTGAAAAAGATTGATTGAATGAAAGAGAGGGGATCTGTTGGAAAATTATTAACTGGTGTGATTTCACTGAACATGTTTGGCTATTTCAGTTATAGCTGGATCTATAGGATTCTAAATAAGATGATTTTTTATTTAAAATAAACTAAAGATATAGTCTTACAAATTATTTGAAGAAGTCAAAGTGTGATTCAATCCTTAAGATGTTTAATTTTGGGAAGGAAGTTGTGTATAATATACTATTTTGGATAAGAGCAGTCCGAAAATGTTTGAGACATATCATCTAAATTACTGAACCAAATTGAATGATTTTGGATTCAATGGAGGAACATGTTCCTAGAAGAAAGTATTGTAAAATAACTTTAGTATCTGGTTCAGAAAGAACATGCAAAGTTGACATGAAATGATGTTCTATGGAAAAATCTGGAAGTGATTTAATGGGTTATAACTGGTGTTTCAATAGTTTTATTAAGTCATAAAATTAAGTACAAATCATACTTCAGTGAGTTTTACTAAGGGGAAGTGGATAAGTGGCTAAAAAATGGACAAGTGTCCTTGTTAAGTCAAAATGACTTTACATAAATAATTTTGATGAAGTACAAATAATGCTGAAAAATAGACGGAAGCTGAAAAACAGACGGAAGAGTGAAAAGCAAACGATAGTTGAAAAGCAGACGAAAGATTGAAAAACAGACAGAAGATGAAAAACAGACGGAAGATGAAAAATAGAAGGAAGATTGAAAAACAGACGAAGATTGAAAAAAACAGACGATAGAAGAAAAACAGACGAAAGAATGAAAAACAGACGGAAGATGAAAAACAGACGGAAGATTGAAAAACAGATGAAGAATGAAAAAACAGACGATAGATGAAAAACAAACAGAAGATTGAAAAGCAGACGATAGAAGAAAAGTAGACGGAGATTGAAAAGCAGACGGAAGCAAAAGCAGACCAAAGCCAAAAGAATATGGAAACAAAAGCAGGCAGAAGCCAAAAGGAAACGAAAACAAAAGCAAACGAAAGAATGAAAAACAGATGGAAGACAAAACAAACGGAGAATGAAAAAATAGACGATAGATGAAAAACATACGAAAGATTGAAAAGCAAACGATAAAAGAAAAGCAGACGGAGATTGAAAAGCAGACTTAAGTAAAAACAGACGAAAGCCAAAAGCAGACGGAAGCCAAAAACAGACAAAAACAAAAGCAGACGATGAAAAGCAGACGGAAGCAAATCACATATGAATCAAGAATCAGTTCGAGTTCGTTACAGAACTCAACTGAATAACCGTTTTTTCAAGATTCAAGAAGCAGTTGAAGACGAAAGCTATAAATATGAGTCGAAGTTGAAGAGTGCAAAGTTACACACAGAGACATATACATTACATGAACATACGCACACGCAACAATTGTTTCAAAGCTTACTTGAGAATTTATTGTGCAAATAGCTAGAGCTATCTTACTGTAAAGCTCAAACATCTTTCTGTAAGAAAGTAGTACAAATAGCCTGCAGAGGCTAAGAGTAAAAGAATACATACTGTAAAGAGACCTGAAGAGGCTCAGAGAAAAAGAATACTTGTAAAGTTGTTGAGAGATAGTGAAATCTCAGAAAGACATCTGAGGACTGGACGTAACCCACGGTTTTGGGTGAACCAGTATAAAAATTACTGTTTCATCTTCTCTCTACCTTTATCTCTCTTATTGTTCAAAGTTTCGATTTTACTTAGTTTTCAAACAAGTTTTCGAAGAATACGATTAACTTTGGTTTGCAGTAGTTCTTGTGAAAAAACAAGTTTTTCTTTTGACAAAACGATTTTGAAGACTTTTCAAAAAGGGGGAATACACAATTCAACCCCCCCTTCTTGTGCATTTGTACATCTTATAATAAGCATTGTAATAACGTGTGATTCACTTCAATCGGTATCAGAGCTTGGTGTCCAAGGATCACTGTAATAAAGTGTGGATCAAAGATTATGGTAGAATCACATATGTATATTGCAGAAGGTGCCTCAGTCACTAGACCTCCAACATTCAACGGAGAAGACTATCATTACTGGAAAGATAGGATGCGGCTGCTTATAGAATCTACTCACGTTGACCTTTGGGATGTGATAGAGAATGGACCATGCGCACCAGTAGATGAAGAAGGAAATCTTATTCCACGGATCAGATGGACAGCTGATCAAAAGGCGAGATTCTAACTGAAATCTAAAGCGAAGTTTTTCTTTAGTTATGCCTTAAGCAAAAGTGAGTATGACAAAGTCCACGGATGCGATATTGCGAAGGAGATGTGTGACACATTGTCCATCGCACATGAAGGTACAAACCAAGTCAAAGAATCTAAGATAAGCATTCTTGTGCACCAGTACGAGCTTTTCAAGATGAAAGATGAAGAATCTATTGATCAAATGTTTGGAAGAATTCAAAAAATTATCAATGGATTGAAAGCCCTCGAAAGAACTTACGAAAACCAAGATCACGTGCGTAAGATCCTAAGGAGTCTACCAAAGAGGTGGAGACCAAAAGTTACTGTTGTGTAGGAAGCTAAGGATTTAAGCGTACTACAGCTTGACGAGTTGCTTGGATGACTGAAGATTCATGAAGTTGAGCTTGATGCTGAAGACAAGCCCAAACGGGACAAATCAATAGCAATGAAGGCCGGATAAAAGAATCAAAAGACTCAAAGGAGGAAAAAGTCATCAAAAGCATTAAAGATTGAAGAATCAAAGAATGAAGACTCCAGCGAATCAGAACAAGAGTCCAGTGATGAAGATGACGAGCTATCTTTCATTTTCAGGAAGATCAGACGGATGTGGAAGAAGAAGTCTAAAGGAAGTCAATTCTTCAAGAAGAACGAAAAAGATGATGGAAAAGTAGAAAAGACATCCATCATATGCTACGAGTGTAATCAACCCGAACATTACAAGTCTGAGTGTCCTACTCTAAAGAAGAAACCAAAGAAGAGTAGAGAAGGCAAGAAAATCATGATGGCAACTTGGGAGGATCTAGATTCATCTGAATCAGATACAAGCTCTGAAACATCAGAACACGCGAATATTTGCCTAGTAGCCGAAGAGGAAAGTGATGAGGAGGTAACTTCTAAATACGATGACTTGCATAATGCATATTCGGAACTACTAGAGGACTCTCATGCTATTCTGAAATAGTACAAAATGTTAAAGAAAAAAGTATGTAGCAAACCTCAAACATACACAAGATTTAGAGAGAGAAAATACATGCTTGAAAAAACAAGTTGAGGAGAATAAGAAAAAGAAAGTTGTCGATAGATCTGAAGAGATCAATTAGCTGAAGCTTAGGGTTAAGAGTCTTTCAGCTGATTTAGCTACCTTCACTGAGAGTACAAGAAAAATGAATGAGATGTTAGGAAAATGTAAACATCCGAGTGATAAAACCGGATTAGGGTTTACAAGAAATAAATCTCATCAGGAAAGAAAGTTTTTCTTCCAAAAAAAGAAGTATCACCAAACACGCGTTCATCAACAAACTTATCAAATGAATCATTCTGTTCATTTTACTAACCCAAGAGGATCCAAGAAAATATGAGTACCAAAAAATAAAATAGTTTCTCCTGCAGATATCCTTCCTTGGAAGATGGACAAGCATCATTAGTATTTGGACAGTGGATGCTTGCGACATATGACGGGAAGAAGGTCTATGCTCATAGATCTTTAGTATAAGAAAGGAGGATCAATAACTTTCAGAGACAACTAGCAGGGCAAGATAATTGAAATCGGTAAAATAGGACCCTCTCTAGAAAGTTACAAAATGAAAAAAGAATGTCTATAGCAAGTATCAGGAGTGATCATGGTGGAGAATTTGAGAATGAGAAGTTTAGAATATTTTGTGAGGAGAATGAAATTTTCCACAATTTCTCTTCTCCTAGGACTCCACAGCAGAATGGAGTTATTGAAAGGAAGAACAGGACGATTCAAGAGATGACAAGGACTATGTTGTGTGAGATGAATCTTCCTAAGTACTTCTAGGCAGAAGTTGTGAATACAGGGTGCTACATTCAAAATAGAATATTGCTGCGACCATTGTTGAAGAAAACTCCTTATGAGTTATGGAGTGGAAGGAGACTGAATATATCTTACTTTCATCCATTTGGTTGCAAGTGCTCTATTCTGAATACAAAGGAATTGTTGGATAAGTTCGATTCAAAGACCTAATTAGGAATCTTTCTAGGCTAATCTTTATCATCCAAGGCTTTTCGGGTTTATAATCTTACCTCGAAGACGGTTGAGGAGACCATTCATGTCAAGTTTGATGATAGTTCCCAACCCAGTAAGGAAGATGACATAGAGAGTGAAGTCCCTTCAAAGCCCTTAGGTGATACAATAGAAGCTTCATCATCAGGAACTCAGTTAGATAAGGTTGAGGATAATCTAGAGACTCTTGGATTAAAAAGAGATTGGAGATATAAGAGTTCTCATCCAGAAGAGTTAATTATTGGAGAGACCTCTGAAGGAGTCAGAACAAGGTCCAAATTCAGAAGAGAAGCTAATTTAGCTTTTGTCTATGAAATAGAGCGTAAAAATTTTGAGGAAGCTCTTCAGGATGAAGCTTGGATTTTAGCCATGCAAGAGGAGCCGAATCAATTTACCAGGAATAAAGTTTGGTCCTTGGTTCCTAAACCCTCGAAAAAATCCATTATAGGAACTAGATGGGTTTTTAAGAATAAGTTAGATGAATTAGATTAATATCACAAGGCTATAATCAGCAAGAAGGAATATACTACAATGAGACATATGCTCCAGTAGTGAGACTAGAAGTGATTAGGATATTGCTGGCATATGCGATTTGTCTTGATATAAAGTTTTTTCAGATGATTGTGAAAAGCTCGTTTTTGAATGGTTTTATAGACGAAGAGGTGTATGTTAAGCAACCTCCTGGTTTCGAGGATGTTAGGTATCCAGATCATGTCTATAGACTTCATAAAGCTTTATACAACTTGAAGCAAGCTCCTAGAGCTTGGTATGATCGTCTAAGTACATTTCTTTTAGAGAGTGGTTTTAGTAGAGGTCAGGTAGATAAGACGCTCTTTAGAAAGAATTATGAGAATGAGTTTATTTTAGTGCAAATTTATGTTGATGATATCATTTTTGGTGCTACGTCAAAGAATTTATGTATGAGTTTTGAGAGTCTGATGAAAAATGAGTTTGAGATAAGTATGATAGGTGAGTTGAAGTTCTTTCTTAGGTTGTAAGTTAAGCAAACTGAAGAGAAGATCTTTATCCATCAACAAAATTATGTGAAAGAACTGTTGTCTAAATTTGATATAAATAATGTGAAGCTTATGACAACTCCGATGGATCCTTCAAACCTTTTGTTGAAAGACGAAGTTGGTAAGAAGGTGGATCAAACCCTGTATAGAGGGATGATCAGTTCTTTGCTTTATCTTATAGCAAGCAGACCTGACATACTGTTCAGTGTATGTTTATGTGCAAGGTTTCAGGCCGATCCAAGAGAGTCTCATTACATAGCTGCTAAAAGAATTATGAGATATCTCGCAGGTACTACTGATCTTTGTTTAATATTTGAGAAAGACAAAGATTTCAGGTTGATTGGATATTGTAATGCGGACTATGCCGGAGATAGAGTTGAAAGGAAGAGTACGAGTGGAGGCTGCCACTTTCTTGGCTCAAACCTAGCTTCCTAGTCAAGCAAGAGACAAAGCTCAATCACTCTATTAACTACCGAAGCCGAGTACATGTCTGCCGCAAGCTGTTGTTCACAAACACTGTGGATTAAATACCAACTAGAAGATTATTCAGTTCAAGAAGAGGAGATCCCGATTTTTTGTGACAACACCAGTGTCATCAACTTATCGAAGAACCCTATACAACATTCAAGAGTGAAGCATATCGAAGTCAGACATCCTTTTTTGAGAGACTACGTTTAGAGAAAGGTTGTGAGTCTATAGTTTATTGAGACAGAGTTTCAATGGGCGGACATCTTCACTAAACCATTGAGTGAAGAACTGTTCAAGGAAATCAGACGGAACCTCAACATGGTGATATTAAATGACCAACCGTCTGACATTTCACAGTCAAGTTAAAAGGTCGTCAAAGTTAACGGCGTCAGAAACAGTGAGTTACAGTTGGTAACTTTTCTCACAAGGAAATTTTGTAGGAAAAGTCTCATAGCCTTGAGAACCTCACCAATTCTAGAACACGCCTAATAAGACCTTTCAAGTAGTCTGAAATCAGAAACCTTTCGAATACTCTCAACCCACAAACTTCTTAGCCCTCTTAAACCTCTGAAATCAACCTTACCTTTGAAGAACAGATTACCGAATTTAGTTTCTAATCAGAATCAATGGAGCAAGCAATGGTCTACGGAAGGCATGTGGATTTTGAATCTCTGAGGAAAGATGATATAGATATCGAACCAGAGGTTGTAGAATCCGGTTCGAGGAAGTTCTTCCAGGTGCAGAAGTATGTATATCAAAATGAAGTATACGAGTCTTGGAAGAATGTGCAGATGGTAGACAAAGCTATTGTTTCTACAGTTGACGGACTATCTATTATTGTAACAACGGAGTTGATTGAGAAGGTGACTGGATGTCCATCGGTTGGAGAGAAGCTAATGAGCAAAGCCATATGGATGACAAAGATCAGTTTAAAGGAAGACAAAGTCAGTAGATAGTTGTATGGAGAAAATGACCCAACGGAGAGGAAGACCTCGAGTCTGGTGCCAAAGGTTAGGGTCTTACATGCGATTCTGTTCAACTGTGTCTTACCGAGAGCAGGTTCAAGGCATTTGGTGATTACTCTGGATGAACAATACCTATTTTACCTGCTGAATCATCAACCCATAGACTTACCATTTCTAATTTTTCAGTATATGGTTAAGGGGATGAAGGATTCTAACAACTACCCGTACGGAATGTTGTTAACAAGGATTTTCAGGGAGTCTGGAGTCTGTCTTGATAGAGGAATCAGACGAATAATGTCTGTTAAGAGTGTTATCGACTCGGGTACTATAGGAAAAATGGGCTTGAAGAATCTAGATAGAGCAGAAGCAGATTCTGAGAATAAAGCTAGAACTGAGGGGGAACGAATACAGAAGAGGTCTACCACAAAGAGTTCTAAATCTCAAGTTAGTACAAGAATGCCCATGATTGAAAGAAGAAAATCATCTGAAGAAATTTTGAAGGAAAAGATGATTTCTCAAAAAGAAAGTAGCCAAGGTCGAAGTACAGACGAAAGTGTCTTGAAGAGAAAAGGGGAGAAGCTTCTGAGTGATATTCCAAAGAAGGCGAAGAGATCACCCAAGATTCGAACCTTGAGACAGCAAGAAGAAAAGAGGTCCAGAGAATGAAGTCAGGTAAAAGTTTCTGAGACTCGCGCACCGAAGGCTACGAGATATCTAGTCTTGATCTTAAGTGAAGAATCAACTAATCAGGCCAAGGAGACTGAAAGGAAAAGAACATTGGAGTCTGAGAAGAAGAAACCCCAACTTCAGAAAACTCCAAGATTGACTGAGGTAGTGAAAAAGACTAAGGAAGTTAGTCAGAAGAAGAGTGTTCCTACTGCTAAAGAAGTTAGTCAGAAGAAGAATACTCCTATTGTTGTTCCACAAGAGACAACAACAGAACTAAGTCTGGTAAATGTTATTCCTACTAAGGTTCATCATCAGTAAGCAACAGAACTTAGTTTGGTACAGGTTCAACAAGAAGAATCGAAAGAACTCAGTCTGGTTCCATATGACTATTCTGAATTTATGAGGAAAGACAAATTGGAAATCAGATTGATTGAAGAAGTTCAAGCTATGACTAAAAGGATTACTTCAATAATCATCAGGGATACACCGAAAAGGTTAGTGAAGGCATATTTACAACCTATTCCGATAAATAGTGAGACATGGCATCTGTTGAATGAAGATGAGAGGACTTTTTATGAAGTCTTTAGGTATGCTGCCACAAAACCATACCCTAAAAAGATGACCAATCAACCGTATACTATTTACCTAATTACATAGAAAATGGTGATAAGGGTTGTACCAGACCTTCATCCAAGATATCCCATGGATGTTAATAAGGGGAAGCAGAAGTTATACCCAGAAGGGGTGATAGATGATCTGTTAGCTGATCAAATTGTAGATGAAGTACGGAGAATAGAGGAAACATGTTCTGCAAAGAAGACGATTACAGGAGATAGTTATAGTTCAACAACAAAAGATGAACACTATCCAGTGGGGGGAAAGCTTACTAAAGGGATATTTACTGAATCCCTTGTGTAGACAGTAGTGCATATTAGGCCATTATCTAATACACTGTCAATTAAAGAAGAAGCCCTACCCTTGCGTGGAAGACAAGTGCTAAGGCTACCAGCTCCTTGTGATTTAGACATTCTTGAACCCAACCTATCGGTTCAACCACCTACTTTTGAGCTTTTTGAAGAATATGTTCTATCTTCAGACGCATACACTACTACAATTGCCTTTGAAGAAGAACACCCAAAGAATGATGAACGACCAACCTCTTCTTTTGACTTGCAAGCAGAAGTAATGCACCTACAGAGAGAAGTCAAGGAGTTGAAGGAGATGATGAAAGAATTGTTGAAGCATCATCGGTCATAATCATTTTTTATTAATAACAAATAGGGGGAGAAAAGAATGGAAAGCATAAATCAAAGGGGGTGAACGAAGGAGATGAATTTTTGAAGAAAAAAGAAAAAGATAGGGGGAGGAAGAGTAAGCAGAAAATGGAGATGTCAGACAAAGATAGTATGAAGAATGAAGACAGTATGAAGATATGTTTTCTTATTTTTCAACTGTACATTTTCTCTTTTTACAATTTTTCACCTTAATTGTATGATTATTTTTTATCTTCAAAAAGGGGGGATTGTTAAGTCAAAATGACTTTACGTAAATAATTTTGATGAATTACAAATAATGTTAAAAAACAAACGGAAGCTGAAAAACAGACGAAAGAGTGAAAAGCAGACGAAAGAATGAAAAACAGACGGAAGATGAAAAATAGACGGAAGATGAAAAACAGACAGAAGATTGAAAAAAAGACAGAGAATGAAAAAAACAGACGATAGAAGAAAAACAGACAAAAAAATGAAAAACAGACGGAAGATGAAAAACAGACGGAAGATTGAAAAACAAACGGAGAATGAAAAAACAAACGATAGATGAAAAACAGACAGAAGATTGAAAAGCAGATGATAGAAAAAACAGCCGGAGATTGAAAAACAGACAGAAACAAAAGTAGAAGAAAGCCAAAAGCAGACGGAAGCAAAAGTAGATGGAAGCCAAAAGCAGACGAAAGCAAAAGAAGAAAAAAGAATGAAAAATAGACGAAAGATGAAAAACAGACGGAAGATTGAAAAATAGATAGAGAATGAAAAAATAGATGATAGATGAAAAATGATTTAAAGATTGAAAAGCGATTTATAGAAGAAAAACAGACGGAGATTGAAAAGCAGACGGAAGTAAAAGCAGACGAAAGCCAAAAGCAGATGGAAGCAAAAGCAAACGAAAGTAAAAGCAGAAGGAAGCCAAAAACAGATGAAAGCAAAAACAGAAGATGAAAAGTAGACGAAAACAAATCACATTTAAATCAAGAATCAGTTTGAGTTAGTTACGAAACTCAACTGAATAACCGTTTCTTTCAAGATTCAAGAAGCAATATTCAAAAAGCAGTTGAAGACGAAGGCTATAAATATGAGTCAAAGTCGAAGAGTGCAAAGTTACACACAGAGAAATATACATTACATGAACATACGCACATGCAACAATTGTTTCAAAGCTTACTTGAGAGTTTATTGTGCAAATAGCTAGAGCTATCTTACTGTAAAACTCAAACATCTTTCTATAAGAAAGTAGTATGATAACTGCGCAGAGGCTAAGAGTAAAAGAATCTCGATCAGAAGATACCAAGAGGCTCAGAGAAAAAGAATACATGTAAAGTTGTTGAGAGATAGTGAAATCTCAAAAAGACATATGAGGACTGGACGTAGCCCACAGTTTGAGGTGAACCAGTATAAAAATTACTGTGTCAATTTCTCTTTACCTTTATCTCTCTTATCATTCAAAGTTTCGATTTTACTTAGTTTTCAAACAAGTTTTCGAAGAATACGATTAACTTTGATTTGCAGTAGTTCTTATGAAAAGAACAAGTTTATCTTTTGACAAAACGATTTTGAAGGTTTTTCAAAAAGGAGAAATACACAATTCAACCCCCCTTCTTGTGCATTTATACATCGTATAATAAGCATTGTAATAACGTGTGATTCACTTCAGTCCTAGCTTTAAAGTTGAGTTTTAATAACCTTGAAAGATAAGTTACTGTACTTGCCTTCATTTCTTTCTCTCGAATTTTCTCTCACTAGTGTATCTTCATCACAGAGTTTTTCATCAAAAACTCCACAAAAGCTAAACTATGCTTACCCTTATCTTCTATTGTTACCACTTTGTCATATGTTTTTTTTGCTTCAAGAAAACCTGACCCAAACCCTCTGTAAGATGAAGTACGTGAGTTGCATGAAAGTTAGGGCTTTGTGATGGTTGAAGATTTTGGAGTTTTAACAAGTTAAATGCTTGCATACAGGTGTATCCAGAATTTGGAAGCAAATGCTATTTTGGAGCGTACTGTGAGTAGACTTAGATGGAATCATTTCATTGTTTGTTCATTTGAATTTTTGTATTGATTAACTACTGAATGCTCATATGATTGTGATTTGATTGTTGAATTCTGAACAATGAAGGTCTGATGATCATGTTATATGCATGAGCTATTAAAGGGCAAATTGTATGTGAATGTGAGTGAATGGGATTATGCAAATGTGAATGATGCATTCCATTTCATGAATACATGAAATATAATGACAGCTGTGACTTGAGTAGTCACTGATCAGAGCTTAAAGTTCAACAAGTGAAAATGAGCTTCGAGCTCAAAAGTGAATCAGAGCCTCAGGCTCAATGTTTATTGAGCCCTGTATCTCCCAAGCGGATAAGTTACAGTTATCAATGAGCCCTATATGAGACAGTTTAAGCACTCGGTCACAACAAAGTAACAAATAGAAAGTGGGTCTCATGTGCATTGCATATGCATTATATGAGTGATTAAATTGTATTGAATATGAAATTATGAAATGATGTGAATTATGTGTTATCTGACTGGGTGAGCCATCGATGATGGTCACTCATTGAGTTCGTAAAATTCACCCAAAATTTGCAAATATTTTTTAGAATCAGAAGAATATCCCATTAGGCAAATGGGAGTATCCCTACAGCATTCAAGTAAGGGATAGAGGTCAGGATCAGTTCACCTCAGCATTTGTGTTTTCCTATTTTTGTATAAAATTGTATATTCTGAAACTATTGTACAAATGATTTATGTTGTAATGTAAAGACATTATGACTCAGATGTTTTGTATTTGTAATGGGCCCCAAATGGCTATTGAAATTCCAATGATTGTATTGCATTAAATTGAAAATGTTTATGTGGGACCGATTTGAATTATGGACTTCCGTAAAAATGTGTGTATGTTTGTATTTCAAAAAACTTTTATATCGATTATTGAATGACTGAGTGCTCTAGCATGCCACCCTCGCGGGGCACGGACTCAGTATCTCCCAAGATGTCAGGTTCGGGTTCTACGGGAGTAGGGTGCTACATTTATGTGGTATCAGAGCCTAGAAGTACTATCTTATATGGGCTTTTTCTAAAATATGTGTCAAGTTACATACATTTAAGTCATGTCATAGCAGATAGTAGCAACTGATCCCTAGTTTGAGTTGCATGAGTATGAGTCACACACATGAGCATGTGTTAAGTGTTTAAGCTGATAGAAATAATGAAAAAAGTGATGATATATCAAAATGTGAGAAAATAAAGGTTGTGGATATTTAGAAATGAGAAATAGTATATAGGTAAAGGTGACAGATAATGAATCAATGTATCTGTATTGGTGGATGTATTATTGAATTCGACATCAAAATTGTACTGTGGTGAGATGTTTTTAGATGTGATACAAATGTGAATACACTGTCATAGATTGGTTGAGGAGAATAAGGATATAAACAGAAATGATGAGATTAAAGCGTACAAGTAGAATGTAATGAAAACGAAAAATTTTATAACCTTGAGGAGATGAAATTGGAATCGAAGTGGTTGTTTGATTCATGTGACAAGGGTTATAATCACCCATAAGAATATATTAGTGGAATTGAGATTAGTACTGCATGATGATTTTATACATTTATAATCCTGAGTTGATTGAGGAAGTACATGTGGAGGATGAAATAGATGACAATAGGAAGATACGATAGAAATGAGGAAAGAACAAAAGGGGAATGAAAAAATACATAATTGACTTTACAAGCGACGAATGATGTGTAGTAAGGAGAAAGTTAGAAATGCAAATAAGAGAGGATTTTATGTATGAAAGGAGATAAAGAAAAAGATGTTGAATGAAATAAGAAGAATTAATGCACTCAATATGGTGGTTGACTCATTACATGATGAGGTAGCCTCAGAAGAGGTAAATTTTGGAAAATTAGAGTAAAAGTGATGTTAGTATGTTTGATAATGAGAGTAGGAAAGGGCACGATAGTGGCCTGACAAAAATAGGTTTCTGTAACAATCGTGTGGGGATACCCCAATCATGGGTAGGAACAAGGATAGAACTGTTTTCTAGAATCAATTGGAATTCAATTATCATTAGCAAATGTTATTAATTGGAGAACTGACATAAATACATCTCTAGATAAAATGTAATGATTTTGGATGGTATATACCAAGGTATTAGAGTAAATGAATTTACTTAGTGCCTTACTGAGCCTTATTATAAAGGATGTTCTAATCACATAAGTAATGGCATAAATTGATCATACTGAGATATTATAAAAGGTTGAAATTGATCTTCTTGAGGTACTATGAATGATTGATAAGTAATCATGGAAAATAGTTGATTGATAAGGATTTCATGAGCAGTATCGATGATAGTATCAAGAAATCTTCTTCCAAAGAAGAATTTCATTGAGATGGGTTCAGTAAACTAGATGATTCAATTTAAGAATGATTAATGAGGGAAAAAATGGAAAATGAGTAGTTAATGAGTCAAAATTGAATATTAGAGTCATTTCCTTAACGAAGACTCGAGCATAAGAGTTAGAAAATGCTACTGAGAGTGTATGCATTTAGTTGATGTAAAGTATCCAAATAATTGATGGATTCTTGAATTTGAGGTAACAGTAAGTATAAAAGATATAAATTAGATTTGGTAAACGGGGTTACCAACATAAGAAATTGAGATATCGAATAAATTGAAACTTGTGGAGAAGCTAGTATGAATAAGCGGACGTTAGAGTAATTTATTGTGAAATCACAGGAAATCAAATGAACTGATAAAATCATTCGAGAAAGGGAGTTAATTGGGCAATTGAGAATAATATGCGATAATACTACTTCACTGAGGAATTAGTTACTGAAAGAATTACGAAAACAAATCATGGGCATAAATAGTCTTAAGTTATATCTGTTGGAGTTAACAATGCCCCTGACATGATATTAAAGGTTAAAGTGATCCAAGTAAAATTACATCAGTTAGTGACTATGATCATAGATGGTATTTTGAGTATGTTCGAAAAGTAAAGTGAATATATTGAATGCTAGAGGAAAAATATGTAAACCGTATGAGTGATGATTGTATAAAGAGTTTTTGAGAAACTATAACCCCAATGTTAATTATGCCATTTGGATTTGGAGATTTTGAAGTATATACAATGAAGTTTCCCATTAGAGATTAATATGGAATCTGTTGCAACATTATAAAGTGACTCTGCGTACATAGGGACAATTGAAGCCTTATGAGATGAATTTTGTTATATAGATTGGAACTTGCTGCAATAGTGATTGTTTTGAAAGTTTGGAGATATTAATTTAGAGGAACATTTTGGATATATATATGAATATACAGATCAGTAAAGATTGAGATAATTATTGAGTTGGAAAAGATTGAAAGGATTGTGCAAATGAGTATTTCCTAATAAAGCTAGTGTTGCAATCAAGTGCATTGAATAGAAAATTCAATAGCAGAGTATCACAATTTTGGATTTTGAGGTTATCAAATCTAGTGCGATAAAAAGTGTAGAGTTTTGAGTTGATAAGGGGCAAAGGAAGTATTGTTAGTTATTGGATTTTGAAATTAGTTTTGTATAAAAGGATTAGTAAAACTTAAATCGAGGATTTAGAAATCATGAATCTTATCAAGGAAATTGAAAATGAATATGAAGTTTTGAGTTTGAATCGGAAGAATGATATTTTGTGATTGAAATAAGAAGTGTACCCAATAAAGATAACTGAGTAAATAGATTGTTAAAGAAGCACAATAACAACTATGATATACATCCTTAGGAATACATCGAACGGGCCTTTGATGGCTAAGAATGTGGAACCAAGTGATTACATATATAAGTTGGTAACAGTCTTAACTATTGGAGATATGCTTAAAGCTTATATTTTGGAGTTTATAGGAACATGAGATCAATGTATAGTTCTAAGTGATATCATTAGAATACTCTACGAGGTGCAATGCGAAAAAAAGGAATCGTTCGCCCCTACATTGAAATAAATAGGGCCTAAAAAGGTTGAAGGCCAAAATTGATTCGAGATACTATTGATGAGCAAAATGAATCTGTAATAGAAGTTAAGTGATCCAAGACAATGACGAATGAGTTAAGTGGTTCAACATCGAGGTTATGGAATATCGTGAGATAAATATAAGAGTTAAGTGTATTAACACTAAAGAGATGTAAAATAGCAAGCGAAAGATGAAATACTTGTAAGAGTATCACCTTGTCAAGGTGCACTTAGATGTAGATAAAGGTGTAAATAGGAGAAACTAAGTTTGACATAAATTGGTCTATATAAAACTATGCTGAGAATAAGACTATAGATTTATGAGTTAGTATTAACCATAAAAGATGTTTCGGATTCACACAGTGCTATATGGATATGGTCAGGAAGTATTGTTATGATATGATATATGTGTTATTGAAACTGGAAGTGAAAATTTGAGTATTCTGAAACTCATCAAGGAAATAATTAAGAAAGTATGATATCTAAACAAGGGATTGAGAGACCTATTGAATCTATCAACGGTGGTCTTTTGGAAGAAAGTATTCGAGTGGTGAAGTTATATAGGGAATGGAGGAATATATGGGATAATATTACCCCTTCCTTATTGATTAATTAGATATTAATTTCGAGGACGAATTTTTTAAGGAGGGAAGAATTGTAGCATCCCGTTACCATATTAAGGAAAAAATAATAAATGAGAAAAATTGTTGAGAAAGTAGGAAACACATTTCATGCTCATGTATAATATGACATACATATACATATGAATAGTAAATTTTTCTACACATAAAAATAATTGTACAAGCATTCATTGACAACTTCCAGGTATAATTGATTTTAAATGTGATTTTATTGAAAATGAGAAGTAGAGGGAGTAGAAAGAGTGATCTTGGTATGAGTAGTGATAAGCAAAGATTTGGAACAAATTTGGTAGTTGCTCTGGAAAATATTCACTAAGTACGCTTCAGTCTTTTAGTCACAATTTGTTCTCTAGTTATCCAAATGAGATGATTCTTAATTCAAATTAAACTAAAAACATATGGCTACATTTCTTATGAGAAATTGAATTGAAATTCTATTTTTAAGAATCTCAAAATTTGTTATGAAATTGAGAACTGGGTGCAGCATATTAGGAGATGAATGTAAAGTTTGTGTTCTGACTTCAGGGTAAATTTTGGATCGATTTAGATAGATTTAGACAAAGTTTTCTTCTAGAAAGTTGTAGATATTTCTTTTATCTTTCCAACGGTATAAAGTATGTAATTTTTGGACATCTAAGTTGAAAGTTATGGTCCTTATAAGGGAAGATGTTTAAGAGTAAAATCATATCATCTATGATGACATCATATCGTCTATAATGATGTCATATCGTTTGTAAAAATATATCATCTATGATGATATTATATTGTCTATAATGATGTCATAGTTTGTAAAAATGTATTGTCTATGATGACGTTATATCATCTATGATGACGTCATATCGTCTGTAAAAATGTATCGTCTGTGATGATATCACATTGTCTATGATGACAGCACATTGTCTGTAAAAATGTATCATCTGTGATGATGTCATATCGTTTGTAAAAATGTATCATCTGTGATGACATCATATCATCTATTATGACTTCATATTGTCTATAAAAATGTATCATCTATGATGACATCATATTATCTATAATGACGTCATATCGTCTGTAAAAATGTATCGTTTGTGATGATGTTATATCGTCTATGATGACATCATATTATCCGTAAAAATGTATCGTCTATGATGATGTCATATCGTTTGTAGAAATGTATCGATTGTGATGACGTCATATCATCTATGATGAAGTCATATCTTTTATAGTTGACTTTTTGCTTCTTCTGTTGTTGAATGAAACTTGTTCTTCTGTGTACCATTTGTCTGGTCCAGTTTTTTCATTCTAGACGACATAATCTTTCTTCAAGGTCTATATAAAAGTTTTAGATCTTGAAGTTATCTTTCAAACCATTTAAAGAACACCTTAATCTAATATTTGTAGGGAAAATTATGGCAATTTTCCCAATTCATCTACTTTTTCAATTCGTCTACTTTTTCGTTTGGTTTCGCCTGATCCTATTGTCTGCTCCATTTTTGACCCTTTAGACAATAGAATTTATCTTCAAGTATTCATCAAAGTTGTATATTTTGGATTCCTTTTCAAACCGTCTAAGAACGACCTTAATCCAATATCTATGGGGAAAGTTATGGCTGTTGTCTCGAGATGGGTTTAATATGATTTGAGGACAAAACGTTATCTTATTCTTGCTGCCATAACTTTGTTATCCAGCCTCCAAATGAAGTTATTCTTGAACCATTGGATTCATAAGACATTTTTCTACCTCTACACAAATATTGGTAGCATTCTGAATTGATTTTAAAAAGATTGATTGAATGAAAGCGAGGGGATCTGTTGGAAAATTATGAACTAGTGTGATTTCCTTGAACATGTTCAACTATTTCGGTTATACATGGATCTATAGGATTCTAAATAAGATGATTTTTAATTTGGATTAAACTAACGATATAGGAAATTATCTGAAGAAGTCGAAGTGTGATTCAATCTCTGAGATGTTTAATTTCTGGAAGGAAGTTGTGTATAGTATACTATTTTGGATAAGAGCAGTCCGAAAATATTTTAGGCATATCTTCCAAATTACTGAATCAAATTGAATGATTTTTGAGTCAATGTAGGAACATGTTCCTAGAAGAAAGTATTGCAAAATAACTTTAGTATTGGGGTCAGAAAGAATATGCAAAGTTGACCCGAAATGATGTTCTATGGAAAAATCTGGAAGTGATTCAATGGGTTATAACTGGTGTTTCAATAGTTTTACTAAGTCATAAAATTAAGTACAAATCATACTTAAGTGATTTTTACTAAGGGAAAGTGGATAAGTGGCTAAAAAATAGACAGGTGTCCTAGCTTTAAAGTTGAGTTTTAATAAGCTTGAAAGATGAGTTACTGTACTTGCTTTCATTTCTTTCTCTCGAATTTTTTTTCTCTAGCGTATCTTCATCACAGAGTTTTTCATCAAAAACTCCACAAAAGCAAAACTACGCTTACCCTTATCTTCTATTGTTACCACTTTGTCATATGTTTCTTTTGCCTCAAGAAAACCTGACCCAAACCCTTTGTAAGATGAAGTACGTGAGTTGCATGAAATTTAGGGCTTTGTGTGGTTAAAGATTTTGGAGTTTTAACAAGTTAAATGTCCACATACAGGCACATCCAAAATTTGGAAGCAAATGTTGTTTTGGAGCGTACTGTGAGTAGAATTAGATGGTCTCATTTTATTGTTTGTTTGTTTGAATTTTTGTATTGATTGACTACTGAATGCTCATATGAATGTGATTTGATTGTTGAATTTAGAACTATGAAGGTCCGATGATCGTGTTATATGCATGAGATATTGAAGTGCAAATTGCATGGGAATTTGAGTGAATGGGATTATGCAAATATGAATGATGCATTCCATTTCATGAATGCATCAAATATAACGGCAGTTGTAACCTGAGTAGCCACTGATCAGAGCTTAAAGCTCAACGAGTGAAAATGAGCTTCGAGCTCAAAAGTGAATCAGAGCCTCAGGCTCAACGTTTATTGAGCCCTGTATCTCCCAAACGGATAAGTTACAGTTATCAATGAGTCCTATATGAGACAGTTTAAGCACTCGGTCACAACAAAGTAACAAATAGAAAGTGGGTCTCATGTGCATTGCATATGCATTATATGAGTGATTAAATTGTATTGAATATGAAATTATGAAATGATGTGAATTATGTGTTATCTGACTGGGTGAGCCATCGATGATGGTCACTCATCGAGTTCTTAAAATTCACCCAAAATTTGCAAATATTTTTTAGAATCAGAAGAATACCTCATTAGGTAAACGGGAGTATTCCTACAGTATTCAAGTAAGGGATAGAGGTCGGAATCAGTTTGCATCTGCATTTATGTTTTCCTATTTTTGTATAAAGTTGTATATTATGAAACTATTGTACAAATGATTTATGTTGTAATGTAAAGCATTATGAATAAAATGTTTTGTATTTGTAATGGGCCCCAAATGACTATTCAAATTCTGATGATTGTATTGCATTAAATTGAAAATGTTTATGTGGGCCCGATTTGAATTATGGATTTCTGCAAAAATACATGTATGTTTGTATTTCAACATTTTTTATACCGATTATTGAATGACTGAGTGCTTTAGCATGTCACCGTTGCAGGGTACGGACTCGGATATCACCCGAGATGTTGGGTTCAGGTCCTACAGGAGTGGGGGTGCTATAAGAAACCTAAATTATTTTGTCTTTTAGAAATGAAAATCAGACTTGTAAACCTAAATAAATTAGATTGTTTTAGGAGTCAATAGTAGATAAAATCCAATCATTAGTACCATTGGTATGGAAGAATCATCATAGTCTATGATGAGGATTTTATAAAGGTGAAGGTTTTGGAAACAAGTGAGCAATTTATGCATACAAAAATGACTTTCAAAATGGAGCATACTTTAGTGTTGGCTTCCTTCGTCTATGTTCATAATAATACGTTTTAAAGAATGGACCTATGGAATTCTATAAGAAGACTAAAAAGAACAGTTAGTGGTCCATAGATCATAAGTGGCAATTTCAACTCTATTATTTATCAATCTGAAGCTGAAGGGCATTGTAATTTGCTTAACTATAATACTGACTTGCTTGATTGCACTAAAGATGTGAAAATTTCCAACTTAAAATATGAGGTCATATATTTATTTGGAGTAACAAACAAAGTTCTAATTGGTTCATCAGAAAGAAATTAGATAGAGCTTTGGTGAATGTGGAGTGGCTAATAACCTTTCCAAATAGTAAAGCCATGTTTTTAAACCTAGGGTTCTCGGACCATACCCCAATCAAGGTGGACAAGTTCTTTAAAAAGGTTTATTTGAAACACTTTTTTTAGGTTTAACAATTTCTTGATCAATGTGCAAGGTTTCCAAAAAGCTATCAACAATCTATTTGCAAAAAATAAAGGCTATAAAGTGGGAAATGAAGAAAGTAAATGGAAGTAAGGTTTATAAAGCAGTCCAAGTGTTAGAATTTGCTAGGCATCGACTCTTAATAATATAAAAATCTCTAGTTGATAATCCTACAGATGAGATTATTACGAAGGAGGAGAAGGAAGCCATAAAGTTTTATATACAAGCAGTTGATAACCACTACTTATTATTAAGATAGAGGTCTAAAGTCAATTGGATTAGGAAAGGAGACATATGCACTAGGTTTTTCTTCAATACCATTAAGGCTAGGATAAATGTCAATAGAATTGCTTCAATAAAAATGGATTTAGGGCAAATGTTGTCTAAGTAAGCTGAAATTGCTCAAGATGCCTTGAAACACTTCCAAAAGATCCTAGGATCTAAGGTTGCTAGCACTTGCAGTGCATACCTCTGGATGCTTATTTCTGCTAAAATTCCTAAAGATGAAGCGGATCTTTTAATCAAGTAGGTCACAAATCAAGAGATAGAGCATTGGTACTTAAAATGAATGGCTCGAAGGCTCCTGAACTAGAAGATTTGCATGATTTATTTTATTAAAATACTTGGGATACAATAAGGAAAATAATGAAAGAAGCAGTGCATGAATTCTTCAGAAATGGAGTAATCCTCAAAGAGATCAATAAGTCGTCCTTGTGTTTGATCCCAAAAACTCATAACACTACTACATGGAGCGATTTCAGACTTATCTTATGCACTAACTTCAGTTACAAGATTATTGGTAAAATATTGACCAACAGACTGAAATCTGTACTACACTACATAATCAGTGAGAACCAAAGAGCATCTTAAGCAAGTGAAATATTGGGGACAACATCCTAATTTTGTAGGAACTTCTGAAAGGGTACACAGGAGAAAAATCCTCTCAGAATCACTTTAAAAGTTGATCTCCATAAAGCTTTTGATAGTGTCAGTTAGGGCTTTTTACTGTAGACTATAAAAGTTATGATTTTCCTTTATTCTTTTGGGATTACGGTCAATGGGAGTCCCGCTGAGTTATTTAAAGGTAAAAGGGGACTTAGATGAGGGGATCCTCTTTCCCTTTACCTATTTCTAATTTGCATGGAGGTTTTTATCCTTATGCTAAAATATAAGATCTCTTTGACTCTAGGCTTCAAAATACTTTACAAAGATTTAAGGAGATGTTGGGATTGAGCGTCAACTTTCAAAAAAGCTTCTTCATCTTATCAAAGAGTGTTGCATACCTAACTAATGCTATAACTCTTATCACTGGAATGGGTAATCAAAAGCCTTCTATCACATTTTTTGGGAATTTTGACCTCTTCGAGAAGAATTCAATTTAGAGAATGCCTACCTTTTATTGAAAGGATACAAAAGAAATTAGATTCACAGACAAACAAAACGTTATCCTATAGTGGCAAACTTCAGCTCCTGAAATCTATTATTATGTTTATAAATACATATTGGTGTTGTCACATTTTCCTTTTTAAGGGGCTGATCAAAACTGTGGAAAAAATGATGAAACAATTCCTATAGAGTAAGGGGAAAGGAGAAAGAGGGATTGCTAAGGTCAGCCATACTCAAATATGTCAGACTAAAGCAACTGGAGGACTGGGACTAGAGTCAATTGGTAGAAGCAACAAATGCTTATTGTTGAAAAGGTTGTGGAGAATTTTAAGTGAAAAGAATCCTTATAAGTTAAATGGTGCATATCTATATGTTAAGGGGTGGAAGTCTACGAGCAATCAGGCCTAAAGACAATTTTTCATAGTTCTTTAACCAAATTCTTAGACTGGGGGAGGGGGTAACTTGCAGGATAGGGATAAGGGATAAAATTTCTTTATGTTATGACAATTGGACAAGTTAGGGTGCTCTAATTCACCATCCAGCTGCTAAGGATACTCTAGATAGATTTTCAAAAAAAAAGCTAAAGTCTAAGAGTTAATTGCAAATGGCAACTGGGATCTTACCTAAGAGGAGATGATATCTCTTTCAATACCATAGTATCAATATAATGGAAGAGAGGATATATATCTATGGAATGGATTATTAGTAATGGACATAACAAAGAGTCAAGTAAAAAAACTAAAGTATGGGATAAACCCAACAGTTGGATGGGGTAAATTGATATGGAGGAACATTATCAAGCCTAATGCCAGCTTCTTGAGCCGGTTAGCCATAAAGGATAGACTAAGCACTATGACTAGATTAAAAATTTCTCCTCCTCTAAAAATTGTATCCTTTGCAACCTAGATGAAGAGGACAAAGACCATTTATTTTTCAGATGTGAGTTTTTTAATAGAGTATGGTGACGGATCTCCTCTTTATATACACTTAATTTCTATTAAAGCAATCTGAATGGCATTATTCAAGAGAAACTACTAAACTGTACACCCAAACATGACAAGGTTGTTTATATGGTAGCTATTACAACATATATTCAGGAGATTTGGAGGGAGAGGAATAATAGAAGATTCACAGAAAGGGAAAAAGGCATACTTGCTAGAAATCATCTCTAATAGTATTAAAAAACAACTAGTCATAAAGTAGATGGAGAAAAAATGAAGCGTGAGACCAGTTATTTCTTTGAGACTTTAACGAGAACCCACTAATACCCAGTACTTAGAGCAGTGAATCTATACAACATGATCTAGCTAGATACCACACTCATAACATTTCTGTAGGAATCAAAAGTTGGATTCTTACCTTATGGGGTCCCTCCTCCATGAGCTCTTTATTCTTTATTCTTCGCGGGTGTTGAAGACATGCAATCGGGAGAAGCGAAACAATTGCCAGAGCTTAAATACACAGGATGACCCCTTGAGTATCCCTAATTAGGAAAATTGAGTGAAGAAGAAAAGAGAAGATGAAGTAACTAAACTCAAACTAGAAATCTCTTACCTCCCTAATCGTTTGGAGAAACTGAAGACGAAGACCTTTGAGCCCTAATTTGGAAACTTCTATAGAGACTTTACATGGGGTGTTTTTGGTTAACTCATTTTAGGAAGATCTGAGTCTTTATTTGAAGTTGCTTGCCATATGGGGATGTTCTTTAGCTTACATTGTCATTTTTTATCTTTGTTTTGTTATGCTGTTAGTAAAATAATGTTGTACTAAACTTTATTTCTTTTTAATTCATTTTAATTTTTTGAAAAACCTAAATCATATTTATGATTAGATAAATTAAACTATTTTATTTTATCTTTAATTCTTCAATTAAAAAATTTATATCCATAGATCAAGATTGGCATATAGCAATATATCATGATGACCCAAATATTTAAAAATGTCAAAATAGTTTTGAATAATTTTTTATGCATGATTTTTTGGTATCATTTAATCCTTTCATCATACAATGTTCTAGTTAGACATAAAATATAGAATTAGTGTCTACTCTATTTTGAGTTCAATCATATTAGTTCTCCTCCATTAGCTATAAATTCAATTAATGATATTTGTAAACTATTTATAAAACATCATTTTCTTTAACCAAGGATTTTTCGAGTCAATACTAATCAATAATAACATAATGTTCTCTTTCATTACTTTAGGGTAATTTATCCTATCTTGATCACGTAATTGCCTCCATATAATTCATTCTACATCTAATTACTACTGACAGGACTATCCTTGGTTAAAGTAAGTCATAAATAGTATCAAATTATAACAATCCTTATACAAGCTAACTTTTGAGACTTGAAGTCAAATGATCACTTATATAGTCATCATAATGAGAATTTCCACAAACACACAAGTAATGTTCTAAATGGATTTCTCATATGGGATTGATTCAGTGAACTTATTCTCTAACAAGTACCCATATGTTTGTTTAAGTATCTTCATACTTTAGTTATGAGATTGACTACTTACTTTATAAAAAAAACGTGTACTAGTCTTTTTATGTTCTATTAATGCCCAATATTAATAAAACAATGATTATGAACGATTTAGGGATAATATATAGATGCAGAATGAATCTCACAATTATAATGTAACATCCCATCATCGATGAGAAGGATAAAATGGTAATTTAGAATGCGATATGAGTGCGAAAACGTATCTCGGCTTGGTCATGCCTAATATGGCCTTCATATATGCATAAATTGTAATTTTTGTATATGCACATGTTTGTACATGCATTCCTGATATTTCCCGACATATATGTTATTGTGAGAATCATATGAATTAGTGATTGAAAATCAAATTGGAGTGGATTTTTGTGTGTTTTGCATTTTTTAGGAATTTTAGAAAAAATTTTGAAAATTTTTCGGGATACCTTTCCGGACCGAAAAATTTACAAGTGACAGACTGATTTGGTTTCCGGTACCGAAAATGACTGTCCAATGACACTAAAAAATTAGATACATGATTTTAGGAATTTTTACTTTGAGCCATTGGAATTTGGAGAGAAATTGTAGTAGAAATGAATTGTTTTGGGAAATGAATTAATGAGGGCTTATAAATAAGACAAGTGGCAAGTAACACATGTCACTTGCCTACTTAGTCTTATTATTAAAGGTTATCAATTAACCAATTTGTGTAGGCTTCTCGAGACTTCCATTTTGGAAAGAGAAAAAGGACTTTTAAAGAGATTGTTTTTCTCTCCTTTCTCATCCGATGGTGCTCCCTCTTCTCCTTCATCGAATTTTTCTCCCCCTTTTTAGCTTAATTGCTACTCACCTCCATCAACACAAGAACCCCTCCTATGATATGTGCTTATTCTTCCTTTGTTCACAAAAAAAAAATCCTAAGCTAAGCTTTGAGTGTTGATGGTCGTATATGATAAGGAAAGTTGGAGAGGTTGGGGGAAATTAGGAAGATTGGAAGATTGAAGTTTTAAAAGGTAAGCTTTGTGTTTTATGGTAGCTAGAAGCTTTCCTTATGATGAATTGTACTTTAATTACTTGAACTTGTGGTTAGTGCCAATGGGTAAATTATTTGCTTGGTGAATTTATAGTTGATTGAGGATGATGTTTAACATGTGTAATGTGTGAATTGTGTGTTTTGAAATGGTTTTTAATGATGTTAGATGATTGATTCTTAAAAGGCAATGATGGAGCATGTGTTGGATCCCAGACCCTCCACAATTGGTATTGTACTCTTTGGTCTTCCACAGGAATCGATCCTGACCTCGAGGTTTCACTTTGCAGTGCGTGAAACCTTAAGGTCGAGGATCGATTCGTGGAAGACCAAAGAGGACAATACCAATTTTGGAGGGTCTGAGACCCAACATAAAAGGCGCCTTTTTAATGTTGGGTCCACGGGTTCGGATTACGGGTAAGCCCCACCCATGCGACCCAGGCACCTAGGCATTGGCCTAGCGTACCCCATTATCCAGTATTGTCCTCTTTGGTCAAGGGTGAGCCACGACTCGAACCCAAGACCTCAAGGTTTTGCTGCACCCTGTACACGCCTCCACTACCATTGAGCTAAACAATGTTGGACCCCGTCTCCGAGGCCCAACATTCGGACCCATACAAGCATACTTAAGCCTGGAAGACCCAAAACCGAACAGAAACCGACCACAATTAAAGAAACTTTTAATAGAAAATTTGGGATTAGCTTTTTAAGAAAATATGTTCCTTACGCTCTCACAGTTCCAACGCCACTGAAAACGCTCAGTTTGGATTAGAAATGAAGAAGTTATGGCAAAAATGTTATTTCAAAGAAAACAGCCAAAATTGTGCACTACCGCCTTCAGGTCAGCATTTGAAAATCTTAAAGGCTTAATTGCCAATTGGTTCCTTCACAAAACTTGTAAGTTTATGTCTTTAGTTTAATTTAAAACAAGAATCGCCTCGATCGGAGCTCTGTAGCTCAAAATATTTTAAGATTAGTAAAGTATATTCGAACTAGATCAGTCGACCTTCACACTCTGTTTCAAACCACCCTTTTTAATTTAAAAGAAATACTACAAAATCAGGTGTAGAAAGATAGAAAAATTTCTTAGAAATCCATCTCTTCAAAAATCAGCTCAATCGGAGGTTTACACAAAAAGTTATGGCCAAAAGAAGAGAGAGGGGTCGGTCGGCAAAAACCGACCCCCCGAACACTGGCCTTCGGCGTCTTGAAGCGACACCTTCGCCCAATGATCCGACCTATCGACTTCTAACCTTAATAACTTTTGACTCGAGCTCCAAATCGACATGGTCAGAGCGTTGGAAAGCTAGAAGAAAATCTATATTTTCAAGGACTCACAAGCTAGCTCGGACTCTACGGAAATCAAAAGTTCCCACTAAGACAGATCGACTAGCTCTCCACAAACAGCACCAGAACTTGCGACCTCCATAACTTTTGACCCAGAACTCCAAATTTAGCAAACTTAGTGTCTATGGAAAGGTAAAAGAATTATCTACAACTCGCATGAAGATCACCGACCTATATTCCAACTCTATCAGGGTCAAAAGTGGACTCAAAGCTCTGCCTGACAATCTGCCATATATACAGCACCTACAATTAATTCTAACAACTCACGCCCACCAATTTAACACATCGTAAATAGCTCTTAAAAGCTCCTGGGAGAGCTCTACAGCTCACCTAACACCATCAAGGAGTCAAAAGATCCTATACGACCTATAGCAACCTAGAAATTCCAGAACTTCTACAGCTCACTTCAACAACACAAATCATAGCAAATTTTTCCAGCGAGCTCTCCCAAAATCAAAAACCCAGCAGCAACTCAAAAATGAAAAATACTCATACACATGCTATTTTAAGGCCTTACACAGATCGGAAATCAGCAATTTCACAAGATGGAGAGTACTAGAGCTCTCATTCACATTCCAAATCATAACAAAGATTCATGCATAGCTTTGGTTACATATTGACATATTCACCAAGATCAAGTACAAAACATAAAAGATGAGATGCTCAATGATCAATATGCTTACAAAGCTATTCCAAAAGCTAGTTACTAACTTAATACAAAAGTAGCTAAATTTCTTGGAGTGATGTCCGAAGCTTTTTGCAAGGTTCAGCTCTCAACTTGAATTTTTTGCACCTGAGGAGGGAGAATGGGGTGAGCTAACACGGCTCAGTGGCTAACATGTTATAGCCATCGGGTAATGAGCCACACAACACGTCATTAACAATCCGAAACAGCAGTAATTTATCATATAAAGCTCAAATAACCCAAAATCATCACGTAAGCATAACATGAGAGTTCATATAAACCAAACACATATTATGCACCATAAACACATATAAATGATGGAATGCACACATTTGGCTTGAGGGTTCCATAAACACAACGAATAAACCGAAGTTTATCCTAAACACAACGAGTCCATTTTCGGATCTCGTAGGCCACAAGCGGGCAGCCGGGAGAAGGCTAGGAGGGGTCCACGTGCACGTGTCTATCGATATAGGTTCTCTCTTGCCCAATCACAACCAATTTATGCTCACATATTCAAACACAAAAATAGCATTTTATGCTTCTTTCATTGTATCAAATCATCATAGTTTCGTGCTTTTCTTTCAAATCAATAGAAATACACTTTCAAATATACACACAATATAAGAAAGATAGCATACATAGGGCATTTGCCCATTACACAACAACTATAAAAATGTTACCCACCTATCGTCGGTATCCGAATTCAAGATTTCCCTTCCTCCTTGTCTTGAGTGGGATTTTCTTGAGTTCCTTCAATTAAAGCATACTTCAATCAATAAATACATTTTAAAGGAAAGCATAACATTCATAAAAATCAAGCAAAATAAAAGTCTACTTTAAACCTAACCTACCCATAAGCCATTTAGGCCAGAATACCCAAGACCTTAGCTTAGAAATCCCAGAAATCCATAGATCTCACATTCTCTTCTTCTTTTTTTTTTTTCTACAAACCCTACACAAATCCTAACTTCCATTTCCTCCCATTTTCGAACCTAACCTAAGCATGGGTGGAACTTACCTCTCACAAGTAGTTTTCTCCTCTTTTTCCTCTTCTTTCTTCTTTCCTCCAAGCCTCCTACGACTATCCCTATTCTTCTTGGCCGAAAGCTCCTTCTTTTCCTTGCTCACGATTTTCTTCTCTTCTTTTCCTTTGGTTTTCACGACACTTGCTTCCTCTCTAACCACTTAACTCTTTTATTCTCACTTAAAGCCTTCCTCCACAAAACTACATAGTTTTGGAGCTCTCCTCTAACTTTCAAAGCTTTTGGGCTCTCCTCCTCCTCACAAGCCCACTCTACCCTAATCCACTTATCCTTATTCCATTTATTCCTAAAGCCCATACTTTTCAACATTAAGTCCAAGCCTTCATTTTAATTCCCAATCACACATGCTAATTCCAAGACTCAATAAAAAAATATATCTATATAAACACATAATTAAATCAATTAAGGCAAAATAAAAATAATTAAAGTAAGCGAATAATTAAACAAATCCATAAATAAAAAAATAAAAAAATTTCAGGTCCAACAATTCTCCCCTCCTAAAAGAATTTCGTCCTCGAAATCCTTACCTGAATCCATGAAGAGGTAGGAATACTTCTCCCTCATGGCTTCCAAAGGCTCCCAAGTAGCCTCCTCGGTCAAATGGTTCCTCCACAAGACCTTAACCAGTTTCACAATCTTGTTCCTTAACACTTTTTTCTTTGAATCCAAGATCCCCACTGGTTGCTCCTCATAAGTCAAATCCTCTCTCAACTGAACCTCTGAAGGTCGAACTATATGTGAAGGATCCGATCTGAACTTCCTCAGCATCGACACATGGAACACATTGTGAATCTTAGACAATTCCAATGGCAAATCTAACTTATAAGCCAAAGGCCCGATCCTCTCAATGATCTCATATGGGCCTATGTACCTCGGGCTAAGCTTGCCTTTCTTGCCAAACCTCAAAACATCTTTCCATGGAGAAGCTCTAAGAAACACCTTCTCACCCACTTCAAACTCCATCTATTTCCTATGGACATCTGTGTAGCTCTTCATCCTATCTTGAGCTGCTTTAAGCCTCTGCTTCACTAATTTCACTTTATCCACAGTAACTTGCACTAACTCAGGTCCTACAAGCTTCCTTTCACCTTCCTCATCCCAACAAATAGGAGTCTTGCATCTCCTTCGAAATCCAATGCACAAGCTCTCAACATTACCTTCAAAGTCCGTATCGTCCTCTCCGATTGTCCATCAGTCTGCGGATGGAAAACTGTACTAAAATGCAATCTAGTCCCCAGAGCCTCTTGCAAACTTTCCCAAAATCTGGAGGTAAACCTAGGATCCCTATCAGAAACTATCGAGCTTGGAATCCCATGAAGTCTGATTACCTCATCCACATACTTCTTAGCCAAAACGTTCAAAGAATCTGTCTGTCTAATTGGCAAGAAGTGCGCTGACTTGGTCAGCCTATCAACAATTACCCATATAGCATCATGTTTCCTGCTAGTCCTCGGTAATCCCATCAGAAAATCCATAGTAATCTTCTCCCATTTCCATTCCGGAATCGGCAAAGGATTAAGCTTGCCTGAAGGTGCTTGGTGTTTAGCTTTCACTTGCTGACACATTAAACATCTTTTAGCATACTCTGCCACATCTTTCCTCATTCCCTTCCACCAAAAATGCTCTTTCAAATCCCGATACATCTTAGAACTCCCTGGGTGCATTGCATAAGGAGCGTTATGCGCTTCATCAAGGGTCTCATCCTTCATCTCATCCTTCATCTCTAACACATCTAGAACACACAATCTGTCACCCATAACCGTCAATCCATCTTCCTTTACCTCTACATCAGAGGGCTTGCCATCTTTTATCTCTGCTCTAAGCTTACTCAAGTACTCATCCCGTTCCTGAAATTCTTTGATCTTCCCCCTCAACACTGGTCTCACTCTGAAATTTGCCAAAATACAGTCATGTTCAACTTGTCTCAACATCACATCAAGTCTGGCTAAATCCTTCAGCAAAGGAAGGTACACTGTTTCTACATGTGCCATAGTGGACTTCCTACTCAATGCATCAGCTACAACATTAGCTTTCCCCGAATGGTAGTCTATCACCAAATCATAATCTTTTAATAACTCTAACCATCGCCTCTGCCTCAAATTCAGCTCTTTCTGAGTCAACAAGTATTTAAGGCTCCTATGGTCCTTAAATACTCTAGTAGTAACTCCATACAAGTAGTGTCTCCAAATCTTCAATGCGAAAATAATAGCAGCCAACTCCAAATCATGAATAGGGTAGTTCATCTCGTAAGGCCTCAATTTCCTATAAGCATAGGCAATCACTTTCTCTCCTTGCATCAATACACATCCTAAACCCTTCCTGGAAGCGTCACTGTACACAATGTATCCATCATCACCATAGGGTAATGTCAAAATCGGTGCAGTAGTAAGCCTATTCTTCAATTCCTCAAAACTACTCTGGCACTCCTCAGTCCACTCAAACTTCTGATTCTTTCTCGTTAATTTGGAAAGTGGAGCAGCTATCAAAGAAAAGCCCTCCACGAACCTCCTGTAATATCCAGCTAGTCCCAAGAAACTTCTCACTTCAACCACATTCTTAGGTGCTTCCCATTTAACCACAGCCTCTATCTTTTGTGGGTCCACATGCACTCCACGCTCTGAAATCACATGTTCGAGAAATACTACTTCCCTTAACCAAAATTCGCACGTATCGAATTTGGAATACAGCTCATTCTTTCTCAAAGTCTCCAAAGAAACCCTCAAATGATCCTCGTGCTCCTCATCACTCTTAGAATAGACCAACATATCATCAATAAAGACAATGATAAATTGATCTAGGAAAGACTTGAAGACTCTATTCGTCAAATCCATAAAGACTGCAGGAGCATTTGTTAACCCGAAAGGCATAACCAAAAACTCAAAGTGGCCAAACCGCGTCCTAAAAGCAGTCTTGGACACATCGGTCTCCTTAATCCTCAATTGATGGTAACCTTATCTCAAATCTATCTTGGAAAAGACTCTCTCCCCTTGCAATTGATCAAACAAATCATCTATGCGTGGGAGCGGATATCGGTTCTTAATGGTGGCATGATTCAACTTCCTATAATCCACACACATCCGCAACGACCCATCTTTCTTCTTCACAAAGAGAACTGGAGCTCCCCAAGGTGAAGAGCTCGGCCTAATATAACCATTCTCTAATAGATCCTCCAATTGCTCCTTACGCTCCTCCAATTCTGCCGAAGCCATTCGGTAAGGCAGAATTGAAATCGGCGTAGTACCTGGAAGAAGCTTAACGGAAAACTCAATTTCCCCAGGCGGAGGTAGTCCTGGCAATTCCTCGGGAAAGATGTCCGGGAATTCCCTGAGTACAGGAATGTTTTCCAACCTCCCTCTATGTGCCTTCGTGTCTAACACATAGGCCAAATACGTCTCACACCCCTTACTCATCAATCTCTCTGCTGACATAGCTGAAACAATCCGAGGTGGACTGACGTTTCTATCTCCCAGGAATACCACTTTTTTGCCATTCTCTGACTCGAATTCCACTATCTTCTGCTTGCAGTCTAAGTTGGCATGATACTTCTCTAAGGTATCCATACCTAGGATCACATCCAATCCTCCCATCTTCAAAGGCATCAAATCCACCACAAACTTCCCTCCATTAATCTCTATCTCACAGTCTCTATACACTTGACTGATAATAATATGCTGGCCAATTGGAGTACTCACCATCAAAGGAGTATCCAATGGGCTCAGACTCCTCCTATGCACAGTCCTACCCGAAGACATAAAGGAATGGGTAGAACCCGGATCAATCAGAGCAAGCACACAATCATCAAACAATTTTATCATACCTGTTACCACTTCTAGAGCTATCTCTGCCTTCTCTCAAGTCATTGCGAAAACTCTAGTTGGAGCTTGCCCCCTGGATCCGTCTGGAGGATAAGCTCTCTTAGGTACACCAGAGCTACCTACTTCAGTCACAGCCTTCTGTCCCACTGGCTCTGTCCTCCTAGAAGCTTGTATCCGAGATCCCACTCTTCTGTCTGGCTTAGGACACTCTTTGGCAAAATGTCCCTTCTGCCCACAATTGAAGCATGCTCCTATCAACCTACGACATTCTCCTCTATGGAAATACCCACAGTGCTCACACTTAAGAAAAGGTGCCCTCTGCCCATCTCCTCTCCTACTTTCGCCCACCGTTGAAGCTTGGTGAGAAACGGTAGGAGTCCTCATCGGTCTAGGCCGGCTCCCACCGGTGCTCCTCTCCTCAGGCTGCACAGGGAAGGTTCTGGCACTTCTCTTGGGAATAAAGTACCACCTCCCTCTTGAACCGCTCTTCCTTTCTCTCTTCATCAAACTGTCTCCCCTTATTAGTCTTGCCGAACAGAAACTCGTGACATTTGACCCATAGCTTTGAACAAATGCTTGGGTAAATGCAGAATAGTCTCGGATCTAAAACAGCACTTGCTCAGATCAAGCTAAGCGATCACGAGTCCGAGGTCGGAGGGTTCCTACTTTTCCCTAAAGGAACATCAGCCATTCTCGGGGCCACGGACTCATCCGTGCTCTCCTCTCTCAGTAGAGAGTCAGGTGCAATAGAACCTTGCATAACTCCTCGTGTCCTACGAGGTGACATCTTACTCCTTCAATGAAAACATTTACTGATTAGTTATATTTCTTTTTAATCTTAGTTCCTATATGTATGCATAAGATGCATGCCACTTAATACAAATCATCAATTCATAATGCAAACATTTAATCACATAAAAAAACAATTTCCCTACTATGCATTCTAAGACTAGGAGTGAAACCTAAGCTTTGATACCAAACAAAGTTGGACCCCGTCTCCGAGGCCCAACATTCGGACCCATGCAAGCATACAAAAGCCTGGAAGACCCAAAACCGAACACAAACCGACCACAATTAGAGAAACTTTTAATAGAAAATTTTGGGATTAGCTTTTTAAGAAAATATGTTCCTTACGCTCTCACGGTTCCAACGCCACTGAAAACGCTCAATTTGGATTAGAAATGAAGAAGTTATGGAAAAAATGTTATTTCAAAGAAAACAGCCAAAATTGTGCACTACCGCCTTCAGGTCAGCATTTGAAAATCTTAAAGGCTTAATTGCCAATTGGTTCCTTCACAAAACTTGTAGGTTTATGTCTCTAGTCTAATTTAAAACAAGAATCGCCTCGATCGGAGCTCTGTAGTGAAAAATATTTTAAGATTAGTAAAATATATTCGGACTAGATCAGCCGACCTCCACACTTTGTTTCAAACCACCCTTTTTAATTTAAAAGCAATACTAGAAAATCAGGTGTAGAAAGATAGAAAAATTTCTCAGAAATCCATCTCTTCAAAAATCAGCTCAATCGGAGGTCTATACAAAAAGTTATGGCCAAAAGAAGAGAGAGGGGTCGGTCGGCCAAAACCGACCCCAAACACTAACTTCGCCACTTTGGGCGGCGTTAGAACGCTTCAACAGCGTGCGGCGCTTGGTCGCGTCTTAGCGACCCGCCAAATGATCCGACCTATCAGACTTCTAACCTTAATAACTTTTGACTCCGAGCTCCAAATCAGACACGGTAGGAAGCGTTGGAAAGCTAGAAGAAAAATCTATATTTTTCAAGGACTCACAAGCTAGCTCGGACTCTACGGAAATCAAAAGTTTCCACTAAAACAGATCGACTAGCTCTCCACAAACAGCACCAGAACTTGCGACCTCCATAACTTTTGACCCAGAACTCCAAATTTAGCAAACTTAGTGTCTATGGAAAGGTAAAAGAATTATCTACAACTCTCATGAAGATCACCGACCTATATTCCAACTCTATCAGGGTCAAAAGTGGACTCAAAGCTCTGCCTGACAATCTGCCATATATACAGCACCTACAATTAATTCTAACAACTCATGCCTACCAATTTAACACATCGTAAATAGCTCTTAAAACCTCCTAGGAGAGCTCTACAGCTCACCTAACACCATCAAGGAGTCAAAAGATCCCATACGACCTATAGCAACCCAGAAATTCCAGAACTTCTACAGCTCACTTCAACAACACAAATCATAGCAAATTTTTCCAGCGAGCTCTCCCAAAATCAAAAACCCAGCAGCAACTCAAAAATGAAAAATACTCATAGACATGCTATTTTAAGGCCTTACATAGATCGGAAATCAGCAATTTCACAAGATGGAGAGTACTAGAGCTCTCATTCACATTCCAAATCATAACAAAGATTCATGCATAGCTTTGATTACATATTGGCATATTCACCAAGATCAAGTACAAAACACAAAAGATGAGATGCTCAATGATCAATATGCTTACAAAGCTATTCCAAAAGCTAGTTACTAACTTAATACAAAAGTAGCTAAATTTCTTGGAGTGATGCCCGAAGCTTTTTGCAAGGTTCAACTCTCAACTTGAATTTTTTGTACCTGAGGAGGGAGAACATGTTTATAGCCATCGGGTAATGAGCCACACAACACGTCATTAACAATCCAAAACAACAGCAATTTATCATATAAAGCTCAAATAACCCAAAATCATCACGTAAGCATAACATGAGAGTTCATATAAACCAAACACATATTATGCACCATAAACACATATAAATGATGGAATGCACACATTTGGCTTGAGGGTTCCATAAACACAACGAATAAACCGAAGTTTATCCTAAACACAACGAGTCCATTTTCGGATCTCGTAGGCCACAAGCGGGCAGCCGGGAGAAGGCTAGGGGGTCCACGTGCACGTGTCTATAGATATAGGTTCTCTCTTGCCCAATCACAACCAATTTATGCTCACATATTCAAACACAAAAATAGCATTTTATGCTTCTTTCATTGTATCAAATCATCATAGTTTTGTGCTTTTCTTTCAAATCAATAGAAATACACTTTCAAATATACACACAATATAACAAAGATAGCATACATAGGGCATTTGCCCATTACACAACAACTATAAAAATGTTACCCACCTATCGTCGGTATCCGAATTCAAGATTTCCCTTCCTCCTTGTCTTGAGTGGGATTTTCTTGAGTTCCTTCAATTAAAGCATACTTCATTCAATAAATACATTTTAAAGGAAAGCATAACACTCATAAAAATCAAGCAAAATAAAAGTCTACTTTAAACCTAACCTACCCATAAGCCATTTAGGCTAGAATACCCAAGACCTTAGCTTAGAAATCCCATAAATCCATAGATCTCACCTTCTCTTCTTTTTTTTCTACAAACCCTACACAAACCCTAACTTCCATTTCCTCCCATTTTCGAACCTAACCTAAGCAAGGGTGGAACTTACCTCTCACAAGTAGTTTTCTCCTCTTTTTCCTTTTCTTTCTTCTTTCCTCCAAGCCTCCTACGACTATCCCTCTTCTTCTTGGCCGAAAGCTCCTTCTTTTCCTTGCTCACGATTTTCTTCTCTTCTTTTCCTTTGGTTTTCACGACACTTGCTTCCTCTCTAACCACTTAACTCTTTTATTCTCACTTAAAGCCTTCCTCCCCAAAACTACATAGTTTTGGAGCTCTCCTCTAACTTTCAAAGCTTTTGGGCTCTCCTCCTCCTCACAAGCCCACTCTACCCTAATCCACTTATCCTTATTCCATTTATTCCTAAAGCCCATACTTTCCAACATTAAGTCCAAGCCTTCATTTTAATTCCCAATCACACATGCTAATTCCAAGACTCAATAAAAAAATATATCTATATAAACACATAATTAAATCAATTAAGGCAAAATAAAAATAATTAAAGTAAGCGAATAATTAAACAAATCCATAAATAAATAAATAAATAATTTCGGGCCCAACAGCATGTGTGCTAAAATTTTGTGGATTTATGTTCAAGTGAAGATCTAGATGAAATTGTGGCTGAATTAGTGACTAAATTGGATGTTTATTGATGTAAGAATGGTGTTGGAATGAAGAGAGTAGAGTTAGACATGAAATATGGAAAATTTTACCTTGTGTAGGTTTCAGATTTTTGGTCATAACTTTTGATATGGTTGTGATATTGAGTTGAGGTTTGGCTTAAATTAAACCTAAGAAATATGGATAGAATTCATATGAAGGAAGTTTTCTCCAATTATGGCTTTAAGGGTTTTAAATTTTGCTTGGAAACTGAGATAGGTGTGCTGGCTAAATAACTGTGATTCTAGCATTAAATGAATTGTTACCCGAAACTTTTGAGAATTTTCTGGGCTAAAGTAGACAGATTTTATAAAATTGGTCTTCATGAAAGTTGAAGATTTTCTTGTTAGTTTTCTATCGCCACTAAGTATAAAATTCTTCGATTTGTAGGTTGAAAGTTATGGCTTGAATAATGTCAGATGGTGATTGATGTGTTAATGTGTTTAGTGTGTGTATTGCCTCTAAGTATGGAGTTTGATAGTTTCTGTGTTGTGATGCCAATTGTGGTCTGTTAGAGTTAAAATTAGCTCAAGTGATCTTATGGAAAGTTGTAGAGGATTTTCTTAACTTTGTAATGAGGTACAATATGAGAATATTGGATGTATTTATTGTAAGTTATGAATTTTTCAATTTCGGATATGGTTTAGGTTATGTGTTGATTTTAACAAGCTTAACAGGGCAGCCACATTAATGGGTGAATTTGAACTGGTTAGTGTTGGAATTTGGTTCTAAGTCCTTCATAACAATTGTAGCTTGTGTTCTGCTCTTTTCATTGATACCAAGCTTGAAATTTTTCAAAACTGGGATAGGAAGTTATGAATTTTGGAAGATTGTGTTACTGTTGAGACTCATTTAGGTAGGCAGAAACTTTACTTGAGAAATTTATTGGTTTAGAGATGGAATTGGCTCCCATGTTGTTCATGAAAGTTGTAGCTTTTGTTTTTATCTTTTGATTGATATAAAATTTAGAATTTTTGGCAAAGGGGATGAAAAGATATGATTTTTGTAAAAGTGATGTATTATTATGGTAAATGTATGATTAGGCAGTCACTTCGATTGCATTTTTGACACCCTTAGAGGTGAAATTGGTTTATGAGCTCTTCTTGAAACTTGTAGAATATTTCAAGATCTTTCCAACAAGACTGAATTTGTGATGTTTGGATGTGTATGGTAAAAGTTATGTAGTGGGGAAGAAAGGAGAGTTGGATTTGTGAAAAATAGAAAATTGTTTTGAAAAAAAAGAAGAAAAAATTTTCAGATCCTCGCATCTCGCGAGGGCGATACGTCGCCCTCGCGAGATTGACTTTTTATTTAAATTAATTAATATTTTTTTATTTTTATTATTTATTATTTCTATTTTTTGTCTTAATTTAATTCTTTTGTCAATTACTTTTTCACCCGACATCCGATTGACCTGATTCTCGAGGCATCAGATTCGTGTAATATTTAATTTCAGTTATTTGTGAAATTGGAAATTTTTAGAGATGAAATTGATAGAAATTAATTAGGTCAAAGTGAATGCACCGGGTAATTATTTTTCTGGTCTGTCTTTTATTAATAATTGGACCAATAGAGGTCCGAATTGAGTGATTTTTTTGTCTATGGGTTTCTAATTTTTAGAAGAACACTTTGTGACGGAAAATTATGATATAGTGCCAAGAATATCACAAGCATGCATTGTACACATTTTAATTGCTATATGTGCATTATTAAATAGTCTTGATTGTGCATTTAGTAATAGTTGTATATTTTGAATGTGATAGGGCACATTTGGAACGTCAACACACTGACGTTGCCGAGACTTCCAGATATTAGCTCGGAAGCTATAGGTGAGTGACCTAGATGGTTTCTTACTTATCATTAGCTTATGATTATTTGATTTTGACTCTGTGGAGGATAATGGTGGGATATTGTTTGATTGTGAATTCCGAAAAGAAGGTCTGAAGTACTTGGAAAGATATGGCATAGAAGTGTCATGGGTATGTGAAATTGTCATTGTGTTTTAATGTGAAATATTGTGAATAAATTTTCCGATTGTGATAATTTGGAAATGATTGTGATATAGGAATACGTGAATAAAGTGATTGAACTGTAGCATAAATGAATACGTGTATGATTGCAAAATCAGTTAATGATAGTTGTGACCGGAGCAGCCACAGTTTCAGAGCTACAAGCTCAACGATTAATGAGCCCTTAATGGGACAGTTTCAGAGCTACAAGCTCAACGATTAATGAGCCCTTAATGAGACAGTTTCAGAGCTACAAGCTCAACGAATAATGATCCCTTAATGGGACAGTTTCAGAGCCTATGGCTCAATGATTGATGTGTCCTTATGGGGACAGTTCAGGCGCTCAGTCACAACACTGAAATAAATTAAAAAAAAATGTTACATGCTACTTTTGATTTGATTTATTTGGTTGAATGAAAGGCCAAATGCTATATACTGATATGATAATAGTCATGGTGTACTTCTGGTTGTGAATTATGAAATAACTATATTATGCTTGAGTGTTTGGTGAATTCAATTGGTTATGGATGTCTAATCGTATGAAATGTATTTAATTGTCTATGCTCAAGTAAAATTGTGAAATATGGTCAAATATGCAAGAATGTGAATATACGTTATGTGAATTGATGTGTTGAATAAATTGAGTGAACCATCGATGATGGTTACCTCACTGAGTTCACAAAACTCACCCAAAATTTGCAATTATTTTTCAGGACTCAGAAGAATACCCCGTTAGGCAACGGGCGTATAATGCTAGAAGAAGTCGGGATCAGTTCGTGTCTGCATTAGTGTCTGATAGAAATGTATTTTTTTGAATTTTTGTATTAGTCAATTAGGTCAAGTTGTATAGTTAACAAACTGAATGAAATTGTATTTACAAAAAGGCCCCCCCGTGGTCATTGAACTCATCGATGATTATTTATGTAAATTGTTTTCCGCATAATATGTAAAGTATGTGTATGTTTCAAAAAAAATTATACTAAGTTTTGACTGAGTGATGTAGCACACCACCCTCATAGGGCACGGTCTCTGATATCACCATCAATGTCGCGTTCTGGTCATGCGGGAGTGGGGTGTTACATTTAGGTGGTATCAAAGCCCAGAAGTACGAACTTCTATGGGCATTTACTAAAACATGGGTAAAGTCACCTACATTAAAGTCATATCATAGCAGACCGTAGCAACTGATCCCGAGTCTGAGTCATATGGGTATGGGTTCTACGCATGAACATGTGTTAAGTGATGAAGTTTGAGAAAAGTGGTGATGTGTCAGAATAGGAGCTAATGAAGGTTTATGGGCAACTGGAAATGGGAAAGGAATAATGAAAAATGACATTCATATTGTATTGTGGTTATAAACCCTCGAATGTGATACGAATGTGAACACATTGACATGGGCTGATTTAGGAAAGGAGTAATATCAAAATGAATGATGGAGGCTTAATGTGTATAAATCGAGCTAAACGAAAAACGAAACTTGCAATAGTCTGGAGAGGTCAAATATGGATATAAAAAAAACATTGGTTAAAAGTGATGGGAGTTATGATTTAGCTTAAGAATATGTGAATATGTCTATGAGAGATCAAAAGCTCAGGATGACTAGGTCGTTATGATTTGGACTTGCATGCTCGACAAAATGGGGATAATTGAAAATGAGAAAAAGTACTTGGTTCGATACGATAGATAAAGATTTACTACATTGTGGTGATTTGTGTATTATGGAATATAGTGTATCGTAAGTGAAGATATTGTTTTAAAAAAAAAAGCATAAATGATGAGATTAAAGTGTGCAAGCCCGGTCAAAAGAAATAACTTTCTATGATCGTGAAAGGATAGATTTGGATTTGAAGTGTGATAAAAGTTATGATTTGGCGTAATAATATGTATGAGATACTAAGATGACACTTTTTGATGCTTCTACATCTATAATTTGAAATAGATTGAGAATAGACATATGGACGATGAAATAATAGAAACATTGCCTTATTAGTGCTTAAAATGTGCCTGAGTTTGGGTTGCATGCGTGTATGCAATTATGGAAAATATGATAAAGCAAAGGAGTAGAGTGAATGCACTCAAAATGTAAATTCTGTAATTATGCTAAGATGTTGCATAGAAGAAGAGGTAAATACTGGAAAACTGGCGCAGAATCGCTGTCAATATGTGGGATAATGTGAGGTAAAAGTGTAGGCCACGATATGGGCCTACAAAAATAGGTTTTTGCTATGATCAAATAGTAGCCTCCAGTTATGGATAGGAACACAGATAGAGATGTTATCTAGAGTTAATCGGAATGTAAGTAGCAGTAGAGAATTTGAGTACATGGCTATATGATCTAAAGACATCTTTCAATAAGAAGTTAGAATTTTGAATGGTATCAGCCAGGGTGTAAATGTAAATGAAATTGTTCAATGCCTCATTGAGCCTTAGTATTGAGGATACATCGACCATAGAAGTCATGAGACAAATTGATCTTTTAAAGATCTTATGAAATGTTGTAATTGATTTTCCTTGAGCCATTAGAAATGACATGGATAATAAGTGAGTGACAATATTGAGGTTTGTACCAAGAATCACTGATACAGGGTCAGAAAGCCGGGAAATTAAACTTATGACCAATGAAGACAGGCTTTCCATGACCAGTAGCTGGGATCATAAGTTCTTCTCTCGATTCAACTTTATAGTGGGCCAAGGCCTCTCGCTTGAGTCAATCGGGTTTGCTTTAGAAAGGAATTGACAGACCCAAGGGAGGGAATTTTGAAATAAGATGATAGGTCTCTCGAAAAAGTTGTGATGTGCTGTCTCCTTTATAAAAAATGATAAATAACTAGTGAGGTAAAACAGAATATTGGAGTTATATAAAAAATGATAAATAACTAGTGAGGTAAAACAGAATATTGGAGTTATATCCATAGCAAAGACTCAAGTATAAAAGTTAGAAAAGGGTATTGGGAGTGTATATATTATTGTGTTGATGTAAAGTCTCCAATTGTATAAGAGGATTTCAATAATTCGAGGAGACATTCTTGTTCATGTGAGGTGAAATTTGGTTCACACCATAGGCTGTGTTTTTAAATCTATTTGGGAACCATAAATTATTTTTAATGAATGGGTTTTCAACACGGGAAATTATGGTTGTAGATAGATTGAATTGTGTGGAGCAATAGGTATAAATGAACAGACATTAGTATAAGTCAATGTGAGATCGTTGGGAAAGTGATAGAACTGCTGAAATATGTCGAGAAAAAGAAGTTCAATGAAAAATAGAAGATAACATGTGATAATACTACTGCATTGAGGAATTAGTTACTTAAGGAATTACGAGAACTGAACATAAGCACACTGAGTTTGAGGTTATATCTATTGAAGTTAGCAATACCCCGATAGGACTATGATATTGAAGGTTAATGTGATCTAAGCAACATGACATCAGTTGATGACTATGGTCATAGAGGTACAGAACATATATTCGATACTTGAGAGAAAAGTATGTAAGTGACGTTAATGATGACTGAAACACAACAAAACAATTATGGGTTAAGTATGCCATTCAGATTTGGAGAGTTTACAGTATGTACAATAGAGGTTCCCAATCGAGATCAAGAGGAAATTGGTTGTACTGCATAAGGTGAGTTTGTGTACCTAGAGATAAATATAGTTGCATGAACTAAATTTGGGTACATGACTTGAAAAACCTCTAAAATAATAGTTGGTTTGAAAGCGTAGAATTATGATGTGAACAGAAACATATGAGATATACATATGACTAGACAGATTAGTAGAGATTAAGGTAAGACTGGAATTGAAAAGATTGAAAGGATTGTGCTGAGGGACCGATCCTAATAAAGCAAATGTTTCAATCAACAGCATCAAATAGACCATTTCATAGTAGAGTACCACATATACTCAATCTACTGAAATAAAGAGGGTATAGTGATGAGTTAAATTGGAACAAAAAGGAAATCTTATTAGTTATGGGGAAAAGAAACATCAGTTTTGCAAACAGGAAGTAGGAAAGCCCAAATTGAGGATTTGAGGAATAAAGTATGTGTCCTAGTAATGTGTACCTTAAAAGAGCACTTGTCAGCTAAGAATATCGAATTGAATGAATAAATGTGAAATTTTCTTGCAGTCTTAACTATTAGAGACAGATATAAAGCTTATATGTTTGGAATGTTTCAACATATAAGATGAATGTATAGTGCAAAGTGACTACAGGCAACATTATCATTATTTTGGTTAGACGACAAAAAGAGTTGATCACCCTAAATAAAAGTCAGAACAAATTTGGGATACTATTAGTGAGTGAATGAAATGAATTAAAAATCTAAAAATAGTGGTTTTGAAAGATGAATGAATTTTGGTGGATCACATTGCAGTTCTAGAATATATTGAGAAATATTTGCAAGTTAAGTGTTTTAACACCAATGTGAAATGAAACAAATTACTTGTCTTTGAAAGTATCACCTTTACCAAGATGTAATCAGATGAAAATACAAGAGTAAATTGGGAAAACTAAGTTTGGCATAACCATATAAAACTATGGCAATAATAGGAATATAGATTTGTGAATAAGTATTACTCCTAAAAGCAGGGTTAGACTCATACAGTGCTATATGGATATGTTTAGGAAGTATTGTTACGATTCGATATATGTGTTGTCGAGAGACTGGAAGTGAAACTGGAAGTGAAAATATGAGTAACCTGAAACTCATTAAGTGCATAAACAAGGGATTGAGAGACCTATGGAATTGATCAAATGTGGTCTTATGGAAGAAAACATTGAGTGATAAAGCGAGATAGGAAAAGGAGGAGCATATGCGATAATAGTACCCCTACATCCTTCAGGATCAAAAATGAATTTCGAGGAAGAAATTTTTATTAGGAGGGGAGAATTGTAACATCCTATCATCGATGGGAAGGACAAAATGGTAATTTGGAATGGGATATGAGTGTGAAAACGTATCTCGGCTTGGTCATGCCTAATATGGCCTCCATATATGCATAAATTGTAATTTTTGTATATGCACATGTTTGTACATACATTCCTGACATTTCCCGGCATATGTGTTATTGTGAGAAACATATGAATTAGTGCTTGAAAATCAAATTAGAGTAGATTTTTGTGTGTTTTACATTTTTGTGAAATTTTAGAAATTTTTCTGAAAATTTTTCGGGATACGTTTTCGGACCGAAAAATCTACAAGTGACATGCTGATTTGGTTTCCGGTACCAAAAATGACTGTCCAATGGCACTGAAAAATTAGATACATGATTTTAGGAATTTTTACTTTGAGCCATTAAAATTTGGAAAGAAATTGTAGGAGAAATGAATTGTTTTGGGAAATGAATTAATGAGGGCTTATAAATAAGACAAGTGGCAAGTGACACATGTCACTTGCCTGCTTAGTCTTATTATTAAAGGTTATCAATTAACCCATTTGTGTAGGCTTCTCGAGACTTCCATTTTGGAAAGGAAAAAAGGATTTTTAAAGAGATTGTTTTTCTCTCCTCTCTCATCCGATGGTGCTCCCTCTTCTCCTTCATCGAATTTTTCTCTCTCTTTTTAGCTTAATTGCTACTCACCTCCATTAACACAAGAACCCCTCCTATGGTATGTGCTTCCTCTTCCTTTGTTCACAAAGAAAAATCCTAAGCTAAGCTTTGAGTGTTGATGGTCGTATATGATGGGGAAAGTTGGAGAGGTTGGGGGAAATTAGGAAGATTGGAAGATTGAAGTTTTAATAGGTAAGCTTTGTGTTTTATGGTAGCTAGAAGCTTTCCTTATGATGAATTGTACTTTAATTACTTGAACTTGTGGTTAGTGTAAATGGGTAGATTATTTGCTTGGTGAATTTATAGTTGATTGAGGATGATGTTTAACATGTGTAATGTGTGAATTGTGTGTTTTGATATGGTTTTTAATGATGTTAGATGATTGATTCTTAAAAGGCAATGATGGAGCATGTGTGTTGGAATTTTGTGGGTTTATGTTCAAGTGAAGATCTGGATGAAATTGTGGCTGAATTAGTGACTAAATTGGATGTTTATTGATGTAAGAATGGTGTTGGAATGAAGAGAGTAGAGTTAGACATGAAATCTGGAAAAATTTTACCTTGTCTAGGTTTCAGATTTTTAGTCATAACTTTTGATATGGTTGTGATATTGAGTTTAGGTTTGGCTTAAATTAAAATTAAGAAGTATGGATAGAATTAATATGAAGGAATTTTTGTCCAATTATGGCTTTAAGGATTTTAAATTTTGCTTGGAAAGTGAGATAGGTGTGCTGGCTGAATAACTGTGATTCTAGCATTGAATGAATTGTTATCCGAAACTTTGGAGAATTTTCTGGGTTAAAGTAGATAGATTTTATAAAATTGGTCTTCATGAAAGTTGAATATTTTCTTGTTAGCTTTCTATCACCACTAAGTATGAAATTTTTCGATTTGTAGGTTGAAAGTTATGGCTTGAATAATGTCAGATGGTGATTGATGTGTTAATGTGTTTAGTGTGTGTACTGCCTCTAAGTATGGAGTTTGATAGTTTCTGTGTTCTGACGCCAATTGTGGTTTGTTAGAGTTAAAATTAGCTCAAGTGATCTTATGGAAAGTTGTAGAGGATTGTCTTATATTTGTAATGAGGTAAAATATGAGAATATTGGATGTATGTATTGTAAGTTATGAATTTTTCAATTTCGGATATGGTTTAGGTTATGTGTTGATTTTAACAAGCTTAACAGGGCAGCCACATTAATGGGTGAATTTGAACTGGTTAGTATTGGAATTTGGTTCTAAGTCCTTCATGAGAATTGTAGCTTGTGTTCTGCTCTTTTCAGTGATACCAAGCTTGAAATTTTTCGAAAATGGGATAGGAAGTTATGAATTTTGGAAGATTGTGTTACTGTTGAGACTCATTTAGGTAGGCAGAAACTTTACTTGAGAAATTGATTGGTTTAGAGATGGAATTGGCTTCCATGTTGTTCATGAAAGTTGTAGTTTTTGTTTTTGTTTTTTTTTTGATTGATTGATATAAAATTTGAAATTTTTGGCAAAGGGGATGAAAAAATATGATTTTTGTAAAAGTTTTGTATTGTTATGGTAAATGTATGATTAGGCAGTCACTTTGATTGCATTTTTGACATCCTTAGAGGTGAAATTGGTTTATGAGCTCTTCTTGAAACTTGTAGAATATTTCAAGATCTTTCCAACGAGATCAAATTTGTGATTTTTAGATGTGTATGGTAAAAGTTGTGCAGTGGGGAAGAAAGGAGAGTTGGATTTGTGAAAAATAGAAAATTGTTTTGAAAAAAAAGAAGAAGAAAATTTCAGATCCTCGCATCTCGCGAGGGCGATACGTCGCCCTCGCGAGATTGATTTTTTATTTAAATTAATTAATTTTTTTATTTTTATTTTTATTATTTTTATTTTTTGTCTTAATTTAATTCTTTTGTCAATTACTTTTTCACCCGACATCCGATTGACCTGATTCTCGAGGCATCGGATTCGTGTAATATTTAATTTCAGTTATTTATGAAATTAGAAATTTTTAGAGATGAAATTGATGGAAATTAATTAGATCGAAGTGAGTGGACTGAGTAAATATTTTTCTGATCCGTCTTTTATTAATAATTGGACCTATAGAGGTCCGAATTGAGTGATTTTAGTGTCTATGGAATTCTAATTTTTAGAAGAACACTTTGTGATGGGAAATTATGATATAGTGTCGGAAATGTCACAAACATGCATTGTAAACATTTTAATTGCTACATGTGCATTATTAAATAGTCCTGAATGTGCATTTGGTAATAGTTGTATATTTTGAATGTGATAAAGGCACATTTGGAACGTCAACACACGGACGTTGCTGAGACTTCCAGGCATTAGCTCGGAAGCTATAGGTGAGTGACCTAGATGGTTTCTTACTTATCATTGGCTTATGATTATTTGAATTTGACTCTGTGGAGGATAATAGTGGGATATTGTTGATTGTGAATTCCGGACAGAAGGTCCGGAGTACTTGGAAAGATATGGTATAGAAGTGTCATGGGTATGTGAAATTGTCATTGTGTTTTAATTTGAAATATTGTGAATAAATTGTCCGATTGTGATAATTTGGAAATGATTGTGATATAGGAATACGTGAATAAAGTGATTGAACTGTAGCATAAATGAATACGTGTATGATTGCAAAATCAGTTAATGATAGTTGTGACCGGAGCAGACACAGTTTCAGAGCTACAAGCTCAACGATTAATGAGCCCTTAATGGGACAGTTTCAGAGCTATAAGCTCAACGATTAATGAGACCTTAATGGGACAGTTTCAGAGATACAAGCTCAACGATTAATGAGCCCTTAATGGAACAGTTTCAGAGCTACAAGCTCAACGAATAATGAGCCTTTAATGGGACAGTTCCAGAGCCTATGGCTCAACGATTGATGTGCCCTTATGGAGACAGTTCAGGCGCTCGGTCACAACACTGAAATAAATTAAAAAAAAATGTTACATGCTGCTTTTGATTTGATCTATTTGGTTGAATGAAAGGCCAAATGCTATATACTGATATGATAATAGTCATGGGGTACTTCTGATTGTGAATTATGAAACAACTATATTATGCTTGAGTGTTTGGTGAATTCAATTGGTTATGAATCTCTAATCGTATGAAATGTATTTAATTGTCTATGCTTAAGTAAAATTGTGAAATGTGGTCAAATATGCAAGAATGTGAATATACGTTATGTGAATTGATGTGTTGAATAAAATGAGTGAACCATCGATGATGGTTACCTCACTGAGTTCGCAAAATTCACCCAAAATTTGCAATTATTTTTCAGGACTCAAAAGAATATCCCGTTAGGCAAAGGAAATATAATGCTAGAAGAAGTCGGGATCAGTTCGTGTCTGCATTAGTGTCTGATAGAAATGTATTTTTTTGAATTTTTGTATTAGTCAACTAGGTCAAGTTGTATAGTTAACAAACTGAATGAAATTGTATTTACAAAAAGGGGCCCCCGTGGTCATTGAACTCACCGACGATTATTTATGTAAATTGTTTTCCGCATAATATGTAAAGTATGTGTATGTTTCAAAGAAAAAATTTTATACTAAGTTTTGACTGAGTGATGTAGCACGCCACCTTCACAGGGCACGGTCTCGGATATCACCATGGATGTCGGGTTCTGGTCATGCGGGAGTGGGGTGTTACATATAATCTTTTCAAAATTTCATTTGTAATGTATAATTAATCCATAGATTTTATTATATACATCTAAATATGTGTATGATAAAAATACCTTTAAATTATTTCATTTCTAAATTACAACCAAACTTATTGACTGTAGGGCATAAACTAACACTTCCCACTAGATTAGATAAGTTATGTTTGTTTTCCTCTACCTAATAGCTTCTCGTCATTTAGACAAAGCATGAGCTCCTTGCTAGATTGTTATAATAACTAGGCTACATACGACCAATTTATCTTAATATAGAGCTATGATATCTTCAAATTTAGGCTACAAGAATCAGTAAGTAACTACTTTGTTTTCTCCTTTAATATGAAACAAGTACGCAAAGTAGATGAGGCATGGTTTCTAAAATGTGAACACTTCTTTTTGCTTTAGGCTACCATACGTTACTTTCACCAAGATCAGTAGATCTATGCAAAGAAATGGCAAGATCCAAATTGCATGTAGCTAATTGCACATAATTAGCATAGCTTCCTTTTTATGGTTTAATGTTCCTTGTAAGTCCCTACTCCAAAAGCTGCTTACTATAGGAGCATTTATGTAACTAAATTGAGCTATATTTTTTAGTTGTAGGATGTTTTTGTGACTTTATAAAGCTATGCAATACTTAATTCAAGCCTCTGGTATTGTATGTGAACGTGATAACCCTTTATTATATTCTCCATGCATGTAATATATGCTCACCTAGCTCCATAGAATCTTTACAAAAAATCAATTGCCCTTTTATACAAGTAAGAGTATGACTCAATGCTATTTCTATCTATCTCTCTTTTTGTTTAAATCTCCTAATATTCCTTTCTTTCAATATAGTTTGTAAGAAATTACAAAAGGAAATTAGATAGGTAGTACTATCACCTCTAGAGATCTTGTTGTAGTTTTCCAACATTCATTATATAATACCCAAGTAGCTTTTTATAGTACAACTTCAATTCATTAGTTCCTTTACTTCCATATGGCATTAAAGTAGCTACAAAAAAAAAAAGTGACAAAATTTCAACTTATAATACATATAAAATGCAAATGTCTAACATTTGGAGAAAATCATGTCTCTCCATTGTGCTAATTCTATTTTTATCTACGAACAACATAAGGAATGAATCTCTAGGTATGAGATTAGTATCCCAAACAAGTTTATGTTAATCCATAGTCTAACCTCTAGTTCTAATCCACTCACTACAAGTTTTGTTATTGAATTTTCCATTTAGGAGAGATAATAATCACTTAGCTCAATATTAGGGGAGCAATTAGGTAACAAGTGCCTTAATTCCTTTAGGTAATTATTCCATTTCCATTCAACAATTGACCTGCTAACCTTAACTTAAGATTGAAATTGATTTATGAAATAGACCAAGATTGTAACAAAGAAGAAGAAGATGAAGAGGGAGTGAGACATGATCTTTAGTGCTTGGAAAATAAAGAAGCTATGAGTTTGTCAGCTTGCTTCACCATCTCTCTGTCTCTCTCTAATGCATAGTTAAAAATTAATAAATTATATATATATATATATTAAAAAATAGGCTCTATATTGCCAGGTGGCATGGTAGGGTTCACAAAATTAATAAACAAATATTAATAACTGCCAGGTCATCGCTAACCTAGTAGAAAACTAATGACATTGTATAACCTTCAATTTTTCCATTATTATAGGGTTATATTTAAATGTTTTCTAAATGTTAGAGTCTTATTTGTACTCTCTGAAACCTTAGAGTTAAATTTGTCAATTGATGTAAAACTTAGGGTCAAAATTAACCTTTTTATTAAACAATTTTATGATTTCTCATCCTCAATCAAGATTTACTTTAATTAATCAAAAATTTTAATTTTAAAAATATTAAAATTAATTAAGTCTTTTAAATATTCCTTTTAAATTTGTCTTAAAAATAATAGCGAAATACGTGTAATATAAACATAAAATGTGAAGCAATCAAATAATATTGACATGCTAATTACAATTTTTAAATTCAATACAAACTAATTAAATATAATCTAAATTTATAATTTATTATAGTTAAGAATGAAAATTTTACTTTAGGTTTTAATTCAACTCAAAATATGATCAAATAAAAAAAAATTTAAACTCAAATTGGATCAAATTAAAATTTAGGTAGTTCAAATCTTGAATCTTTAATCAATTTTGGGTGAGTTTTGCGAACTTAGTGAGTGACCATTCTCTAAGGCTCACTCAATCACATAACGTATACAGTTTACATATTCACATCATTTCATTAATAATCATATTGAGACATATATAATTCACATTCTCTTGAAACATATCTCACTTTTAAAAAATCAGTCAAACTATTCAAAACATACACATCAAATGCATATGTAATGCTTATGAGACTCACTTTCAATTTATTATTGTTGTGACTGAGTGCCTACAACTGTCCCGTATCTATTGTAGATACCGAACTCGTTAATAACTGTGTTGTATTCGTTGGGGATGCCGACCTTATTTTACATAGTGAGCCTTTGACTCTTATACACTTTCTAAGCTTTAAGCTCTTTTTCATAATCTGAGCTTTAAGCTCTTTTTTGGTGGCTACTCTGGTTACATCAACTTTTATCTTTCATGCATTCATGAAGTGAAATGCATCACATTTACATCTTTTCAATCAGTTACTTTATTTCAGTTTACATAGATCATCATACTTTAGTCCGACATTCAACATTACATTGAGAATCACTTTTTCATCTATAAGCATATTCACATTTCTCTTTGAAACTCGGTTTGACATTTAACAATCAAGTTAAGGAATCACATATTTCTTCCAATTCACATTCAAGTATCACTTCAATATCAGATTCAATCATAAAAAATCTTGAACCTTTAATGTCTAGAAATCAGTACAATCATAATCACATTCATTAGTAATTCAATACCAAATTTAAACATAACAAATAGTTAGTAAGATCATCTAGGTCAACTCACAGTACACTCCAGATTAACAATTGCTTCCAAGATTTGGAAATGTCTAAATGTGAATGCTTATCCTACATATCAAAATTATGCAATACATATATTGCACACGCAATATTAATTGCAAAATTATAAGTATTTCTTTATGCACAATTGTGTATATGAAGTATGTACAATGCATACTTGATGACAATCCCTAGTATCTCTCCATTATTATCATCAAAAAAATCAATCCAATATCAAAACTCACTTAAGAATCATTTGTACGTAGGGTTTATACCTCAAATAAACACTTTGAATCTAATTTCATAACCCAATTAATCATTTCAGATTTTTCCAAAAACTGACTTTTGGGTCTATTGCTTTTGATCGTTTAGACAATGCAAATGAAGTAATTTGAGAACAATTTCTTATAAAAAAATTGTTCTCCTATCTCTTAAGTTTCCAATGACACCAAGATCATTTAATTTGGTTGAACATTTTGAAAGTTATACTCCAAATAACATGGATTGTTCTTAAACTATAACAACACCTTATATTCAACTTCAAGTAAACATCTTGAGTTTTCATAGGCATAACTGAAATTCGATTTTTTTAATAAAATTTGTAGCCTCATGTCTCTAGCTTACTCTAAATTAATAATAATCTCGTTTGGATAACTAAATAACAAGTTATGCCTAAAATACTGAAACATGTTTAGTGAAAATACTCCAATTATCATTTTCCAGAACTCCTCATCAATTATGTCCCAAATTCATCAATCAATCTCTCCAGAATGATTTTAGATGGTTATAATTTCTAGTGGAGATGAAGATAAATGTGTTATCAGTCCAATGGTTCAAGTCTCATGTCATTTGGAGGTCGGGAGAAGAAGTTATGGCTAAACAATCAAAGGATGTTTACGTCCGTCAACTTTCACTGCACCTTCACTCTTCTGAAAACAGACCTTTAGGTTAATGTTGCATGGAAATTTTGACAAGGAAAATGAAGGATTTAAGCAAAACACTCTTGTAAATAGTTGTTCCTTTATGGCTTAAGTTTCAAATGAGACTAATTTCATGCAATTTGGTTCGATATTCTGAAAGTTATGATAAAAACACTACAAACTATTCCAAACCACGATAAAATCCACAAACTCAACTTCGAGCTAAAGTTTGAAACTCTTAGAGACAGAATTCAATTTGGATTTCTGCATGAATATATCCATTTGTCTCTAGTTTAATTTGGGCTTAAAATCATCTCATTTAGATATCTACAAATCAAGATATGGCTAAAATACAGATGCATGTTTAGTGGAAACACTGCATTTGTACATGTCCAGCACAATTCAACAATATTTATCTCTAACTCTAAATTATCTCTACATCAATTTATGAATCATTCATCATCATACACATAAAAGCAAGACATCAGTGTATTCATTTCTTTACCCACATTCCAGCATACAAAAATCACCAATTTATGTCTATTTAATCTCTAACTATCATCATATATGCTTCCTCCAACAAATCAAGAAAAGTTCATGCATATACTTACTTGTTTAGCTTTATTTTCTTCAAATCACCAAGAAACCCTAGCTCCTCCACATACATGATCATCATTGTTAAAGGAGGAATAGATTGGGTCTTTAATCGACAAGAGGAGGATAGCAAGGTATTGAAGTGGCTAGTATAAGATTACGGTCAAAAATCAATTGGTGGAGGGTGGTAGGAGTTTTGTATAAGGAGAGAAGAGTAAGGAAGATGAAAAGGTGTTTAGTGAAAAGAGTAAGGAAGATGAAAATGTGTTTAGTGAAAATGAAAGAAAACGAAGTTGTCTTTCAAATGGGCGATTAGGTGGGTTTTAAAAACTTGGTGGGTGTCATGACACCTCCACTCAAATGATTTATGTTAATTAACACTTAGTTGCTTGTTCCATTTGTCTCCAATTCTAATCTAATTTTCTCCTAATTTTCAATGACACTTGACATTAAACCTTAATTCCATTTATAAAAATGTTCATTTTTATTTGACATTTATTTCCATCATTATATATCAATTTACTTGCCACTTGGCATTTTTCCTAGTTCAGGAGTACCTAACATTTTTAAAAAATGTATCCTAAAATTCACCAAACTTCTAAATCAACAGTTTATATACTCCAATTCGGTTTTCAATACAAATAAACCACAATTCTCAATAATATCACATTTATAATTCAATTATACCCGAAAAAAATCAAATGAGTGTATGTCCAATCATTTTATTGTGAAAAAATTTAAATTCACATGTGTGTATACTAACATTATGCATGAGCATGAAATGCATTTTTCTTAATTTCTCATTGCTATTTTCTCAATCACAGAAATCTAGGGTTTTAATCCTTAGTGTAGGAATGGGATGTTACATTGATTCTATAAAATGAGAGTTTCTATTTGAAGTTTCTTAAAGCTTTAGGATTTTTAAATGAGTTTACAACCTAGATTCACCAATGTGTATCCACTACCTCCTTCAAAATTCTCATCAATGGTGAACCAATTAAAGCATTATAAGGTGCAAAGGGTTAAAGATAAGGAGATCCCTTATATTCTTACCTACTCAGCATTTGCATTAAACCTTAATTAAGATTAGCCAAGAAAAAGCATCAACTTTGCTAATAAATTCTATTATCACTCCAAATATAAAGATATTCAATTCTTTAATCTGATTTTTATTGATGATATCCTTATATTTTAAGAGCAAGGCTAGACTCGAAAAGGTCTTACTTGAGTCTTTAAACACCTTACAATCTTGATTTAGGATTAGCACCAATAAAAGGAAAATCATAATCTTATTTTTAATAAGAACAAAATGTTTTATATTTGATGTCTTTAGAATTTTAGGGTTCCAACTATCAAAACCTCCCTTTAGTTACTTGGGAGTCCCTATAGTTGCCTATAGACTCACTTACCATAATTTTTAATCAATTTTAAACGCCATTCACAAGGGAATTAGAAGTCAAGTTGGAGTAACAAGTTTTTACCTTTCATAAGTAGACTACAATTAATCAAGTTTTTTCCTTTCTAGAATGCTAGTCAATTGGTGTACTTATATGTTCCTCCCTATTAAGTTCACTAAAGGCATTGACAGAATTCTAAAGAATTACCTATGGAGTGGAAGTTTGACTAACAATAACAAAGCCAAAGTTAAATGGATGGACCCATGCAAGTTTAAAAACCATAGTGGTTTAGTTATTAACCAAAAACTCACACTTCTAGGACTATGTTTCACTTACTCACATTAAGAGAAATTTTAGCTCTTAATAAAAAAAATGGGAAATGATGAAAAAATGTGGTTTTTACATGATTTATTAAACCTTTTACACCTTCTGTATAAAATTCCAAATGTTTCCAACTTTATGCATTGCATCCCTACTTCTTCTAACATGAAGATGTTCATTTAACAACATCAGTTAAGTTTTGCCTCATCACTATCTAAGTAGTTACTTCATCATTTTCAACATTATGCCCCTTATCATCCCAATTCATCAAAAGTTGGTAAGAACGTTTGGTTGAACTATAAATTAGGCACAGTCTCTAAGTAGTCATATATGAACTTTTTGAATAGTCATATCACTACAAGAAAATTTAGTTTCAGCAACCAAATTCTCAGCAACCATAGTAAAATGGTTGCTAATTATATACATTTTGCAACCAAAAATTACTTGGTTGCAATATATAAGTTACGTATATTTTTTACCGACCAATCAATACTTGGTGACTATAGATGGTCACTAAAACTTACAATTCATGGATAATAATATAACGACCAAATTTAACAATTTTAGCGACAACTTTAATGGTCGTTATAGAAAATTATTATTAACAACCAACTATTGAGTGGTCACTACAAGTATTTCAAATTTTCCATCAGCAACCAATAAATCTGGTTACTAAATTTATATGACCAAATTCTCAGTAACCATAATAAAATGGTTGCTAATTATATACATTTTGCAACCAAAAATTACTTGGTTGCAATATATAAGTTACGTATATTTTTTACCGACCAATCAATACTTATTTGCTATAGATGGTCACTAAAACTTACAATTCATGGATAATTATATAACGATCAAAGTTAACAATTTTAGCGACAACTTTAATGGTCGCTATAGAAAATTATTATTAACAACCAACTATTGAGTGGTCACTCCAAGTATTTCAAATTTTTCATTAGTAGCTAATAAATTTGGTTGCTAAATTTACATGAATTCTTTACAGCAACCACATTATATGATTGTTAAAGAAGTTTTTATAGGAAAAAAATAATGATCGCTAAGTATTTTAGAAAAGATGAAAAGAGTTCTTTAGATTCGGTCCATATAGTTTAAATTAGTTTAAAGGTTCATTCTTATAATAATTAATCATTATAATTTAATTTATATTAATTTTATAATTGAAAATATATTTTCATTTGAGGAAAGAAGTTATCTAATAAAAATTTATTGATTGGTAATGTTTGGTAATTTAATATTTCATTTACCTTTAGTTAATTAAATTAGTGAATTTTATTTAGTATGTAAATATAGACATATTACTTTCAATATCTTTTCATTTAAAAATCAAAAGTTAAACATAAATTTTAGTTTACAATCTAACTTGAAATGTTAAATCTAGCAAGAGATGCTAAAAGCTCAAAAATCGAAAATGAAAGCCAATATATTGTGACTTTTGTGGGAATAACATTAAAAGCATGGGATTATAAAGAACATCAATTTTGGGTCAATGTCATTAGCGTCAATACCTCTCTCCAAGGAACAGAGGGAAAAAAATGAATTATATTAGTATATGCATAATGGGAAACATATATAGACCCAAACATATGTTCTTTTCAAAATTTCCAATGTGATATAGATGAATTATAAATATGAAACACGAATTTTAAAAAAAAGTTTCAATCAATGTCTAAACGAGATTAAGTGTAAACGTAAAAGAGAATCCTGAAAGATAACAATAGAAAATAACATATTACTGTCATATGAGTCCTAACATATTTAAATCTTCTCTCAACATGAATTTCTTTCAATCTACTTTCCTTTCATTGATCCAATAAACAAACCAAAATAATAATAATAAATAAATAAGTAGTCCATTAAATGACTCCCAAGTCCCAACTTCACATTACATCTGCAATAAAAAAAGCATAAATAACCAAAATAATTAACTTATATAATCAACTAACTTCCATCTTAGTAAAAGATGGAAGAAAAAGTTAACATAATAAAAGAAAAATAATTAATAAATATACCAAACTTCTATTAAACACGTTTGGATATGAAAAAACACTTACCAATCAGATTGATTAATAATTTCAGAAAAACTTCTGCCTGTCATCTTTTCAATGCATTTCACCACGGCTTCAACAGTTGTTTTTTGTAGAGCTAACTCAGCCTTTGTACTCTCCAATTCCTCTTGTGTAGATGCCAACTCCTCTTCTAATCGTACTCGATTTGATGATGTCTCAAAAGTAGAATAATTATTAGATTTTTTTTGAGATAGGACTTTTGATTTGGCATACATAGAATTTTCTCCTAGCACTTGGATGCAGATTTGTTCTGCACTCATACGAGGAACATCCTCCGGTAAATTTTTTTGTTCTTCTCGCAATTTTTTCATTTCAAGCTATTATACAAAAATCAGAAAATTTGTTCATTTTAAATATAACGATGATACATAATCTAAATGAGGTTGCAGCAAAGAATCTATATCCAATTTTTTGCAAAAGAAATATTAGAATTTGTCTCATTCGGCTTTACCAATGGAGTTACACCGGTTGTTCAACGAGATACTTACAGTTATTCCAAAGAAAATAAACATAAAATACAACTTACACAGTTCGCCTCGATCTCTTCATCAGCCCATCCCACTTTAGGATTGTAAAATTGTGCCTCGTACATATCAATATCGTCCAAATTCTGTAACATAGAAATTGTAAATAAAAAATTATTTATATAATTTTTTCAAAAAAGAAAAAATGAATGAAGTAAGTAATTACATGCTCGAATTGATGTGTTGCACGAGATTTCATCCCCAATTTGTGATTGTGTTTCATTTTTTCCTATTGTTAGATTGAGTCATTGAGATTTTCTACAACACATCAAATAGTTTAGAATTATTATACAAAATTTATTAAATAATCTATAAATAAAATTCAAGTGCATTTATTATAAATACTAAATTTAAATAAAATGATAATATATACCTTAAATTTTTCTGTCTCCCAAAAGTCACACAACCAAAGCCAATCATTAAGACGAGTAGAAAGTTTTTCATAAACACTTTGTTTCGCCAACGCCAGACCACCTTCAGCTTTAATTTTTTGAAAATATCTACGAGCATTAGACCGAAAAGTGGAATATTACCTAGCAAATGATTTCCATATGCACTGAACAACATGGGGCTCATCCACTTCATAACTTAGCTTATTCTACATTGAGAAAAATAGAGATATGTTACATTATATTATATCAAAAATAATTAGAACAAAATATTATTAAAGTGAATAGAAAAAAGAAAAAAACTTACAACCAACTTTCTGAAAAGATCTTCTTTTTTCTCATTTGGAATGTTTGCCCAGCCCTCAACTTGCATTGGCGCTTCCAGTCTAATCAAAACCCCAATCTGAGTTGCATGTTTAGAACTATGCTCCCCGACGGGCTTGTTAATTCCTTAGGAATAATAATTTTAGGTTTTCCCCACATTTACGTGTATACTTTTGGGTGTTTAACCTCTAGTAAGACCACGACCTCGTTTTCCACTTACCTCATCTTAGTTAAGAAAAAATTGAAATTAATCATTAATTGCTAATAATAACATACTAATAAAAATGTAATAAACTTTATTAAATTTAATATTACCATTATTAGCATCAAATATTTTGTCAACAGTCTCGTTGAGGATCTATTTAAAAAATCATTATGAAATGCATAATAATAAGTGCAATATAAAAGAAATTTTATTAAATATTACCTCTAACATCGATCCGATACTCTCATTTGGTGGATTAGGGTAGATTGCCCTTGAACTCTTCCATTGACAATCGTAATGGTAAAAATATCAATAGAGTTTTACTTGTTAAAAATATTTAACTTTAAAATATTTAAAATGGAAGATAAATTACCTTGATCTCTATTATTATTATGTATCATTGTCTGTCTAGTTCCCGAACTTGAAATGTTTATATTGCTAAAGGTTTTTTTCGAAGGAAAAGGCACCCTCTTATATTTATTTGACACTACAACATTGAAAATCCAATATTAACATAAACAAGCATACAAAACAATTACAACTAAAATCAAATTCAAATTAAATTATTACCGCCTAATTTTCGAGGTAAAGAATACTCAATTGGGCCATCATTTGAGTCATTCACTGCTGCCAAAGCATTAGACAACAACAATTTACGTTTCGGGTCGATTGTACTATTAGCTGTTGCCGTCGCACTTAATAGCTCTTTTTTACGCTTTAGTATTGTACTCATTTTCGATCTTGTAAAAAAATACAAATAGTATTAGCTATCTATTAAATAAGTAGGAATGAATTTTACTAAGTGATTTGAAAAAAAAAACCAATTTGGTTCAACATAAACACGAAAGCCTAGCACAATTATAACCTGGACTACCAACGGAAGACTTGTAATGGCAAAGGTTAGTGTAACTAACGGTAAAATAAAAGAAAAGACTGATGCACAGTCTCCAGTCATAAAAAACACGCTGGAAGAAAATATTCTAAAGCAATGCGATTTCATTGGTTTTGAGTCACTGGCCCCTTATATTGACATGTAGAGAGGCCAAGTTCACATAAATAACGGTCTGAGCTACTACATTCGGTTCTTCATGACGATCTGGTTAGGTAAGCTTCAGTTGTTTGCTACATTTTTTACATTGTATCGCAAGTCACTTGCAACTTTACTATTTTGGCCAGTCCTTACTAAAAGCAATAGATAATTTTTAACTTGCCATACTTGTACTGTTGTGTATATTTACTGAGGAAAAGAACTTATGAATTCACTATATTATGTCATAATTGGGACTTTCTATTGATCTTTGATAATTCTAATTTTTGGGAATACGGGTGTTAACGTTTATAGATAGAAGAGACACTCACATCAACAGTCAAAGAACAATTTAACCATAGCCTATATAGAGGGGCATTTTCATCTCTGTGCAAATTTTCCCATCATAATTTGACACCATAGCAAAATTATGTCATTTTTGTGTACATAATCTGTTAGAGTCCACCTGCTCTAACAGATTTTCAACCCAAACAATACTATCTTGCACAATAAATCAACACGCAACAGCCAAAGAACAACACACACAGCAGCAATTAAATAGGAACAGAAATGGAACAAAGATGAATATCGAAAATGGGATGCAGTCTATTATTATATTCTCTCATCCTAACTAACTCTCACATAATTCATCTCTCCCTCTCATTCTCCATAATTCTAGGTTGTGATCTTTCAAGCAGAGAGGTAGATATACATACCAAAACAGACCCTCCTCCGAATACACTGACCCTTTTCTCTACATACCACCACTTCAAACAAGAGGAAAAGTTCACAATTTTCATAATTATCAATACATCCAAATAACAGGGTAATCTAAGAATTATCAAAACAATTTTTTTTATGTGTGCATAGATATGCAAGAGGAAGATATACATACCAAAACAGGAAAACCAAGAGTGTGGGAGAGAAACAGAGATAACAGAGGAAGGAACTGAGAGCTGGTGAAGAAAGATCGGGTTGAAACAGGGGAACGTGCATGTGGTTAGGATATAAAAGAATTGGGGTATGAGGTAGAGATAAGTAGGGGCACAAAATTCACAAAAAGCGCCAAAATAACAAAATCTAGCGCCAAAATAAATAAAAAGAAAATAGCGTTAAGTTCTGTAAACTCTTCACGTTGCCAACAAACACAGAGCGAGTATCAACTACCTCCCTATTTACTTCATTAGCAGATGCATTGGCTGGGTCTATACATAAACAAGAGATCAACAAAAAACAAACAATATTTAGAATCAAACAAAATTTTCAAACAAGCCTACCAACTTTACCATTGGAAAAAATTTTAAACACGAGGACAATCAAAAGGTATTTCAAGCTGAAATTAGAGCTGGAACATAAGCTATATAGAGGATCATTCCAAAACGTAAACAATTGATGTGTAACAAAAGGAAAACCAAATTCATGAAACCTTGAACAGAACCCATTTCCTTCTCGACCTTAGCTTGCATTTCGCGAAGAGTAGCAGCTTCTTCCTCCATCTCCTTCAATCTCTTCTTCATCTCATCCAACTCCTGCACCATAAAGAAGCGGGCCAATTAACACGAAAAACTTATAATCGATTACAATCATTAGGGTTGAGGGGAGGGGAGGGGAGGGACCTTAACAGCGTCATCATCGACGGCGGCATGTCGAAATCAGCGTTGTTAGGGTCCATATTACTGTCGACGTCGGGGATCTCTCTGCCGTAGACCTCATGCTCCTCCTCCACCATCTCTTTTCGTCGTTACTTCAAGCCCTAAACGGTGTGTGGTTTATAATTGGGAGAAGAAACTAGAAGTGTGAAGAATCACAAGAAATTCTTCATTAAACCACACTGAATCGAAGCAGATCAAGGATATAGATGAGGAGTCGAAGAAGAAATTAAGAAAAGGAGTGAGTGAAGCCTACGAGAGAGAGTCGAGAATGTTCTAATGAGTTGATCAAGAGTTGTCAAGACATTTGCATCTCGAAACACGTGAATTAAGTTTAAACGCAGACGTATTGATGAACACATCAAAAGCCGATGAAACGCATAAAGATGGAGAATTAAATAAGTCAAAATGCAGACTTGAATTAAAGGCTTTTCAAGTAACTCACATGCATGTATACTTGATGCATACTATACATATACTAGTATGTGTATATACTAATATACTATGGTAATGTACACACATTGCTATACCATACACTACTATATGTATTAGTATATGTATAGTGATATTACCAATTATTACACTATGATATTACCAATTATGCATGTGGTATGTACCCATTACTATACTATTATGCATGCACATGGTATGTATTAGTGTATGTATACATTTAGGTATACCTTGGTATTAACTACCATGTACACATGCATTGTACATGTGAATATTCTAGTGAATATAGCCATGTTAGACTTGTGTACATGTGTTTTACATAGCTATTACACTAGTATAGTTACATTTATTACATCAATACACTTATAAGTCTATAGAGTTTACATTTTTGTTTTCAAGTGAGAAAATAAGGAGAGTGCTAGAGTACATTACAGTGGGTACTAGAGAGTTTGATAGAACTCTTGTAGGTGTTCTGTAAACACTCAATCTCTTGTATTTTTTTCTCCTTTCTTGATCCTAATAATATCTGGTGTGTATGTGTGATTGGTCCTTGGACATAGATAGCTTTGTGCTATCGAACCAAGTAATTATTTTAATATTATTATTTAAATTATTATTATTTTTATTTAGGCATATTTTACTATAGATTAGTTTTATTAACAAATGTAATATATTTTATTAAAATGTTTATTTTATTCACAAGATTATGAAATTCCATATTATTATAAAGTGTATTTATTTGCTATTATTATTATTATTCAGTAAATTGACTAATTAATTTTATTTTCATTATTATAATTACTGTCAAATATTATTATTAAATTTATTAGAGTATTTATGAAATTTATTATTATTATTATTATTAAATTTATTATTATTATTATTATTATTATTATTATTATTAGTAGTAGTAGTAGTATTATAACTATTATTATTATTATTATTCATAAATTTACTAATTAATTTTTTCTATTATTATAATTATTGCTAAATATTATTATTAAATTTATTGTGCAGTATTTATAAAATTTATTATTATTATTAAATTCCTTATTAATAATAATAATATTATTATTTTATTTTATTTTATTTTATTTTATTTTTTAATGAGGCAAATTTATTAATAAGAAATCAAAGTGCACAGAGGCAGGGCGTTAATACCATACCTCCCCGAGTGATAGCTTAAAGGTGGCTAATACCAAACCTTCCTAAAAATAAGGTAAAGGTTACATTTGACACCTAACACGCAAATATGGAAAACCTATTTTGTCCAGAGAGACCATACCCCTGAGAGGAGAAGGAAGAGAGCAATGTAAATAAGACACAGAAGATTGCGTGAAAGTTGCGTGCTTAGCTAGCCAGTCTGTTGCCGAGTTAACTTCGCAAAAAATATGAGTTAATTTCCAATGGGTGCGAAGTAAAGTTCGAATGCGGTCCAAATCCTGACAATAACGCCACGGCCATGCTGTCTTGCCCAAAATCATATCAACTAAGACACGTGAATCACATTGTATGGTTAAGTTCCGAAAACCGCTTTCAACACAGAATTGTAGTCCCAAGAGCATACACTGAACCTCAGCAAAAAAACTGGTTCCCGTCCCAAAGAATTCGGATCGGGCATGCAAAACTTGGCCTGTAGAGTCACGAACAAGAAATCCACCCCCAGCTAATTGTGAGCGCTGAAGAGAAGACCCGTCAACATTCAAAACTAATTCATCTGAAGCAGGTAACTTCTAGATGACGCGTTGTACCCGTCGCCGTTTGACAGCTGTAGGTAAAAATGCACAATTGAGTGATATATGAGCATTCGGAGAAGCTGAGAGCTGCAACGGACGTTTCACAAAGAGAGAATGCAGTAGGAAAACCACATGTCCTATAAGCTGAGAATAGGATGGCTGAGCGTTGTTGAATATAATCGCATTCTGTAGGCGCCATAACGTCCAAGCTATTAACCATGGAATCAAACACTGAATGTATTGGATTGCTGGATCAGCACACTGTGTTGAAAAAGCAGAATGGAATAATTCATACATACCACATGTGAGATTAAAATGCAGTCCCAACTGAAGTTCAAAATATTGCCATAATTGTCGAACCACCCTGCATTGAACAAAGAAATGATCCAAGGAGTCAACAGATGCAGAACAGCTTGGGCATATCGAAGGTAATTGGAAACCGAGACTCATAAGAACCTCAGGGAAAGGGAGAAAGCCATGTAACAACTTCCATCCAAAGAGATTGATTTTTAAAGGCATTCGCTTATCCCATAAGTGGTTTAAATCCGGCTGGGGATCTTGGCATCGCCAAACCAGCTCAAAAGCTGAGCTTAAAGAAAACTTTCCATCCGTCGTAGGGGTCCAAATTAAGGTGTCTTGACTATCAGTTAAAGAAGGTGGATTTGCATCCACGAACTCTATTCCCGCTGCTGGTAGCATCTCCACCAAAGCTGAGATATCCCAGCTAGATTGGACATAAACATCCCGCAACCTAATCTTACGTAGTGAATCGTGATATTCCAAATCAAACAAGTGTTGGAGAGTACCATCACCTGACCAGTTCTCATATAGGAAGGAGCAATCACCAGAACTTACAGCAATTCTTAAATTTGCTCGCATAATAGCATCAATCTTAAGAAGGCGCGAGTAGGACGCAATCTTGTGTAGAGCTATCGAATTCACATACTTTGCCCACAAGCCATTACCAGTCCTCCATTTCCACCACAGCTTGCAACTGTAAGCTTTGACCAAATCGGTCAAGCCTTGGACCCCAAGTCCATTCTCTAATTTTGGAAAACACAATTTGTCCCAACTGTGCCAAACACGACGTGATTCACTACCATCCATACCCCAAAAAAACCGAGAAAAAAGCTGTTCCAGTTGACGAAGCGTAGCCTTAGGAGGGTCTATAGCTACGAACACATGCAGTGGAATGGTACTTAGTACATGTTTGATTAAAATTAAACGCCCCCCAGCCAACAATAGGCGACTTTTCCAACCTGAAATTCTAGGTGCAACAGAGTCGATCAAGTGCTGAAAATACCAGGTTCGCCATACTTCAGAGAGTACATTGCCCGGTATTTCATTGGCAACCGCCTTGAGGAATTCCTGTGAGTTGGGTGATTGCATGGCAGTGACTAGGTGTACAGCGCTTGGAAACCAAGAAAGAACTTTTGGATTTACTCACCTTCTGCCCAGTAGAGAATTCATAAGCATCCAAAAATTTAAACAATTCATTCAATGACTTCTTGGAAGCCCTTGTAAAGATGATTAAATCATCCGCAAAGCAAAGATGACTAACCAAAGATGGAACCCTCGGGCAAAGATAAGAGGCTACCCGCCATCTTGTACCAAGTCGAGAGACCACTACCAAAACTTCAACAAGTAAGATAAATAAATAAGGGATAATGGATCACCTTGTTTAAGTCCACGGGAGGATTTAAAGAAACCTGTTGATGAACCATTGAAAAGGACAGAGAAATAGCTTCCCCCAAGGTTATTCATCACCAAGTCAACAAAGCGTGGTTGAAAACCAAACTTTAATAACAACAGGCGAAGAAATGGCCAACTTACTCGATCAAATGCTTTCATTAAATCCAATTTAAAGATGAGATTATGACCTCTTATCTTTCTATCAAGGTGCTGCAACAATTCATTAGTGAGAAGCACATTGTCGGTAATGTCACGTCCAGGAAGAAATGCAGACTGCTGTTCGGAGATTAATCGAGGAAGGAGGAGTTGCATGCCATCACAGATAATCCTTGTGAAGACCTTATTAATAAAGTTGCAGAGACTAATTGGGTGGAAATCTCCGAAAACGGTGGGACTCTCCTTCTTTGGTAGTAGAACAATTAGTGTGCTGCCTATGCTTTTTGGAATGGGGACCCCTGCAAAAAATTCCCTCACTACATTAAGGAGGTCGTCCTTAATGATAGGCCAGCATTGCTGATAAAATTGCCCATTAAACCCATCTGGACCCGCCGCACTACTTAGACTCATATGGAATACTGCTCGATGGACCTCCTCCATAGAAACCAAGGCAAGGAGAGTTGTATTGTCCAAGTCACCAACTGTGGGAGTGATGATCTGTAACAAGTCAGACGCACGCTCCACATCAAATGTAATCATTTCATCTATTAATTGGGATTGGAAAAAAGATGTTGCATGCTGCTTGAGCGTATGAGAGTCTTCCATCCAGTCACCTTGGTCGTTCTTTAATTTAGATATGTGCAATCTGGATCTCTTTGCAAGAACTGAAGAGTGGAAAAATTGTGTGTTCCTATCCCCTTCTTGGAGCCACTTTGCACGTGCCTTTTAACGCCAGAAATCCTCTTCTGCAGCTAAGGCCTGGAATAAATTCGCTTGAGAAGATTTTAAATTTACTAGATCCACATCAGCCTGAGTCGAATCAAAAATCTGCTCCAAAGATTTAACAGTAGCCTCAGCTTGTCGGACTCTATCAAACACATTCCCAAAGACATCCTTATTCCAAAGCTTAAGGACCTCCTTTAATCGTCGCAATTTGCGTGAGAACCTATACATTCCATAACCTTCCTGCGGCATTTCCCAGGAAGCCGCAATTGATGAAAATGTGGGGTGACGAATCCACATATTTTGAAATTTAAAGGAGGAAGGGACTGAAGTAGAAGTAGCACAGTTATACAACATGGGACTATGATCAGAAGTAGCACGGTTTAGTAACTCCACTGTCGAGGATGGAAACTGCTGAAGCCAAGATGAATTAAACAGAATACGATCCAATTTCTTCCACATACGACCCCGACTGTGTACACCAACCCATGTAAACCAGCCGCCAGCTGTGGGAAGTTCTTGCAACACAGACTGGGACAGGAATTCCACAAAATCCGCCATTGACCCCAAATCCGGATGAGCTGCCCCAACACACTCGGTCAAACGGGCTATAACATTGAAATCACCACCAACCATCCAGGAAGCATTACCTATTTGTTGCTGAAGACACAACAAATCCATCCATAAAACACGACGTGCAGCTCGTGTACTTTTAGCATAAACCCCAGTAACATAAACAGGTGAGGATGAGAAGCCTTCTACTTTCAAATGCAAAAGCTGGGAAGATTGGAAGACCACACTGCAAGTTATACCATTACGACAAAGGAACCATATTTTATTACTGTCAGAAGCAAAGGAATATTGGAAGCCAAGTTTAGATTGAATCTCAAGGATACGAAAGCAATCAATAAAAGGCTCCAAAGAAAATTATACAGGAAATTGCATGTATACGACACAACTTCTTCAGTCTTCGTAGCGAAGCTAGGTTGCCAATTCCACGAACATTCCACACTAAGGCACTAAGCATTAGAGACGGAAGAGGGGAGGGAGTGTGAAGACCTTGTTTTAACTGTTTTCGCAGTAGCAAAATAATTGCGTTTAGAGCCAGGGGGTCTTCCCCGCCGTCTGGGGGCCATATTGGAAGGAGGTTCCACATGATGCAGCTGATTATAGAAGTCACGCAATTGCTGGAAAACTTCAGTTCTGGTCAAAATAGGGATAGGTTCGTCTTGACTACTCAAGGGGTCTGCCGTGTAAAATTTAGAACGACGGAGGATGACGGAGTCATCACATAACCGGGATAGTCGAGTAGCGGGGTCTGATACCGCAACTGCATCATCGGTGCTTGGATCGTGGTCACAGACTATCACCGGCTGTCGCGGGACTGGCTTAAGTGGATTGTCAATTTCTTGGCTTGGATAGTGTTGAGGCGTACGGTCGGAGGGCTTGGTTTCACCTGTGGGTTCAGGTGTGGATTCGACCTGGGTTTCTGGAGCGGGTGCATTTATAGGCATTGAGGCTTTGGCCGCGGAGGTAGGAGGGGCAACAAGGGGAAAATGGTCCTGTCGTGATAAATCACTAAGGCCCTTTTCACTGGATGACGTCTTCTGCGTTGCAGGAGGAGCAAGTCGTTCTGGGGCATGCTCTGTTCCAATTACAGAAACTCCTGAAGCCTTTGCGTTTTGAGCAGGACCCTGAATAGGATTTGGATGGTGGTTTTGTGCTTGCTTTTCTTGCAGGACATGTTGAGCGGCTACATCGTCCGGATCATGCCGATGCTGTAAGAGGATTTTCAAATCTGGATTATTGACATGGCACAAGTCCTCGGAATGCCCAACATGCCAACAAAGGTTGTGATGAGGAAGGACCTTTCATAGACCAATTTCTACCAGAAACCATTAGAGCCTTCAACATCAATCCAAGCTTTATCTGGTCGGTCCTTGAGAAGATCAATTTCTACCTATACCCTAACCAAACTTGGTCTTTTCAATGAAGCCGTTGCGGAATCAATACGCAGTAGGCATCCCACCACCGAGCAAATAGCAAAAAGAGCAGATTTGTCGAAAAAATGAATTGGTAATCTGGGAAGAGATATCCAAACCGCATACGAGAAGACTCTCGATCCACATGGAAATGTTCATCCCACTTCAACACACGCATTGCATGTCCCCTAATGTACCAAACTGGACGGGAGAACATGCGCAGAAAATCCTCCATCAATTTGAAATGGATCAAGAGATGTCGATTATTCAACAAGCCGACTTTGAGATCTCCGCGGAAATCAAAGGCTTCTAGATACTTCTGAAGTTCCTTACCGGAAGGCCTGCCCAATTTCGGATTCTGCTTGTTATACCCATACGAAAATTTGCCAACCAAAGTCCATTGAAAAGGTTGCGCCAAACGTTGAACATGCTGTTTCTTGAATGAAATAGCTGGGGCTCCCTTGTGACGCCCAACAAGAGCTTGCTGATCCGGGTCGGTCGGGGTAGAGTCGAAGAGAAGATTCGGCGTGGCAAAGGAGGCATGGGAACCCAAAACGTCCTTGAAACTACGCGATGAAGACGGGGGTTGAGAATGATGAACATGACACTACCTGTCGGCTATTTTTGTACAGTACACAAGTGGCTCTCTCTAGTTTTCAAAATACAACTCTTACAAACTTATCTATTCTTACCATTAACTCTGGCTTCATCTCAAGCAACCAAGCTGTCTCTTGTCTTGTTTGGATATCTCAGATTTGGTCTTCATGAGGTGAGAACTCACCCTCACGAGATTGGGAGAAAGGCTTTCTAAATGGCCAAATTTTTTGGCCAAAATCTCAATATGCCAAAAATATTTGATCCAATTTTAATCTAAATTAAGCTTGGATCCTAAATTAAACATGATTAATTAAGAATCTTAAACTAAATTTAATGAGAAAATAACATAAGTAAAAATCATAATAAATCTCTAGGTTAATGTTAGTTTTGACACCATAATTTTTCATAATTCAATTTTAAAATCATACCGATCGATTTTTAAAAGTTGGTACCATAACCGATAATATCAAATATATTTAATTTTGATTATTGAAATTAATATTAAGTGTAACATAAATTTATTATTACTATTTTTACCTATTAATGTCATTACTAATATTTAGAATATAATACCACACAATAGATGGTTTTAGATTTTCTTTTAAATCATATTTCAAATTATTTAATGTTGTTCGATCTTTATTATATACATGTTTTATAATAATCCAATATTAGTTAAATCTTTAAACCTGAAACTTTTTATCTTATTGATTTAATTTTTAGTTCAATTTTTTTAAATTTTATAAAAACCATTTCTTTCCGTATTAAAAAGTGATTTCATCCTCCTTATCTAATTTTGCTCTCGACAGCTTGTTCTTGGAGGGTTGTTGCGTTGCTTGATAGGATTGAATGTTCTTATTGTTTTTTATGTATCCACATGTGATTTCAATCATATTTTATGATAAAATGCGCACTTTGTGTTTAATTTGTGTTGACTACTAAGTTGGATTTATTGATATATTTTTCAGATAAAAAAGACAAAATGTTCTAAAGCAAATTGAAGCACATTTGCTTATTTTAATTAAAGGCACAATTGCTTATTTATTCTTAATTTGGATTTGAGTATATATACTTATTATTATAAATCTAATTAATTTTTTAATTATATTTATTAATAATAATTATATTTTATTTTTAAACTCCTTATTATGATTAAATGTATGTATCTTTATTTCTATTATTATTATAAAATTGCTTATTATTATTAATTTTCTTATTATTATTAAATTTATTATTATAATTGATTTAGGCAATTTTATCTGTATATTAGTTTTATTAATAAATGTATTAATATTATTAAAAAAATTTGTTATTATTCATAACATTCTTTCTGACGGACCTAAACGCCAATTCCAACCCACCATCTGTAAAATTTTAATTTATGTTACTCGCATGATTCGATCACGGTTAAATTCCAACACCCCGAATATTTGTTGGATTTATTTCAGTCTTCCATAAGTGTATTTCATACCTCACAACTTGAGCGTGGATTAAGAGTATGGGAAACCAAACTCATACGACTGCTACTAGTTCTTGAGTCAGAAAAGTCTACTTTCGAAATTAATTGTGTTATCCTAAGTGGAAACTTTATATGCCTTCTTTATATTGTTTTCTCTCATCCCCTTATTATATTCTCATATTTATCATTAAGTGTGAGAAAGGAGCTAAATCTAGTATACTAGGCATAGTTGGTGGCTAGTACTACTTTCACTTGTTTACAAACTCGGCTCCAAGATTAAATAAAATAATCTGAAATTTATTTAAATCAAAATATTTGTAAACTTAATTTTAATAACTTTGGTAATGATTCCTAAAAAATAAGATCGAGCTATTTGTTTTCTAAAAAATTCATTAAGATGTTAGTGTTTTATTTTCACAAACACTTATTTTAGATGATAAATGGTGTACTTAAGGGTATTTAATTGAGAACATTACACTAAGGAGAACTATCTTTGAAGAAATCTTAGTAAGGTCCTTAAGGAATTCCTTCAAAATGCTTTATAATTATTTGTATTTTCTAGTTTGGACTCTTAATTGAAGTCAAAGATAACATGGTAATAGTATTATGAAAATTCATATTACATAATTAAATTGATAATATCAAAATCACATCACAATAATTAGATTCATATTTTATACAAACATAAATATAATTATTCATATAGATAGTTAAATTACATATCAAATATGTAATACTTGGAATATTAAACTAGATAATCTTAAAAGTCATATAAAAATCATTATGTTGAGTACATAATAATCATTTCTACATTTAGAGCTTTAAGAACAATAATGTTGGATTTTAGATGCCTTCCTTCTTGAGGAATCATATGCCTTATTTGGAAAGGTTATAAGCTTATGATCTATTATTACTATGCAATATACTAGGTAGTAGATGTCATTTTAAAATATTCTTTCGACTACAATTTTAATTATATTATCGATAAATTACGTAAATGAGACTAAAATCAACAAGACAAGTGTTATTTAATGAGATTGAAGAATAAGATAATTTTTAATTATATACAATTGAATTATTTTAACATGAAATTATTATTTCAAAAATTTTGATCCGATTTAAATCTAAATTAAGCTTGGATTAGACCCTTAGAATGTCTTTGTTACATCACTTTTAAGATTGCACTGAGTAAATTTCACATAATTATAAGGTATAAGATGAATTATGAAAACAATATCTAAAAGGACCAAAATCCAAGAGTATATTAATTTTACCATGGTTCAATTTTAAAATCACGCCGATCGATTTTTTAAATTTGGTACCATAACTTATAATTTATATCAATTTAGGTAAATTTGATTTATATATCGTACATGACTAACGAAAGATCTTACATGTCTCATTATTATAAAATAGATATTTTATTAAATTATTTTAACAAAAGATACTATTAAAATTATAAAGAAATAATTATACAACATTATTATTTTAACAAAAGATGCTATTAAAATTAAAAGAAATCATTATACATCATTATTATTTTAACAAAAGATACTATTATTTTTAAAATGTTTATTATTATTCATAACATTATTTCGATTTCATCCCAAACGCCAATTCCAACCCACCACTGAATACGCCTATTTAGTCCAATTTATATAAATTTTAGGTTATGTTTGCATTTATTTTGTATATTCATTCATTTATTTTAGTGGCAAATGGCAAAATATGACCATCCCTTTTTGCGGCAATTTAAGGACCATTGCTATATTTAAAAAGTGATGAATCAATTTGTTATTAATTTTCTAATTTTTATTTTAAATTGTATTAGATGAATTCTAATTTTTTGATAATATGAAAAATGAGATTACAAAATAAAGTTATATAATTTAATAATAAATTATATTTGTTAAAATACAAATTTTAACACGCGTGTGCAGCGTTAGAGCGCTCTTTATCCAAACGCACAAATTAATGCACAACTTGTGCGTTTTATAACGCACAGAAAAACGCATGCGCTAACGCTGTGCAGCGTTTAAAACAAACGCAGCGTATGCTATGTTGTAGCATTAGAGCCGTGCATTTTGAAGGAAGACTAGCAGCAACGAATTGAAGGACGCACGCAGCAGCCAGGACTTGAGCGCACGCGAGGATCTCACGCTGGGAGACTGGACGCGCAAAGAGGCTTGACACACGAGGGAAGGGATCAGTTAATTTGTACGAAGAGACCTGAACGCACAAAAAGGTGGGTGTTTTCTCTTTTAGACCACTGTTACAGAGGAGTTCACGACTACCCATTGTTCTTTGATAAGTTTCTGTTTGCGCTTGGACTTTGGGTTAGTTGTTGTTCCTTTTTTAGGTAGCTGGAGTATCGAGTTAATTTTGATTCACCGAGCGATTGGTTTCGCATCTGCTTCTCCTTACGACTTCTCTTCCTTGTTTTCGTTTTCATAGAATCTTTCGCTCAATCGTGTTTCGCGTCCTTATCAACTTGAATTCCTTTTCTTCTTGTAATTAGGGAATCGGTGGGTGGATAAGGCCAGAATCACATCCAAAGAAAGGAAAAGCCCGAGAGCCTTCCACAAGTTTCAATTGCTGTCGGATTAAACCATGTATGATATTCGGACATAGTTTATATGTTTATTTCTCAAGGATTTGATTCTATTTAGGTAAAGCAGATGCAGTTTAAGATTTTAGTCATGTTAAACATTTACGGATTCTTCATGTTCACAATGAATAAAGAAAATAGGACTTTTTATCATGAATTACCCTTTCAACAGTACCCACCGTCTGGAAACAACTAGTGTGAATGTTGTCATGTGCAATGTTTTAGGTTGTTTAATTACTTGAGATTTAACCTAAGGACCTAATATCATTAATTTTATCTTGTGAATTGCTGATGTGATGTGTGTAATTTTATGGTACGAGCTTTGTGTTCTTTAGCACTTATTGTTTATCAATGTCCAGTATTAGTGAAGATAGTTGTTTTCATTTGCTTTTCTTATGTGGGATGATAATGAAATTCTTTCTATTTTTTTAAATATGATAGTCTTATAATTGTTTATTTTGTAGTTCTCGCTTTTATAAATGGATAGGGATGGATAAAACTCAATGACTACACTTCACAAGATTATGTTAATGGAGTCAAAAATTTCATGAGATTTGCTTTAGATAATCTTGGACAGAGAAAGGATATGCCTTGTCCATGTGGAGAGTGCTTGAATTTAAAATTACAACCACCTCATTTAGTAAAATTTCTTTTACTCAATAATGGAATAGACATAGATTATACCGAATGGATACACCATGGCGAAAACCCAAATCCATATAGTGATGATGATAACATTCATGGTTATATGGATGAAACATTTGAGGAGGAGGAGTTGCTGCAAGATTTGGTATTTGGTGCTAATAATGAAAATGCACGGGATTATTCTGATAATGTAGATATTAATCAGCCAGATGTGCTAATAGACGATGAAGTGGAAAATTTTCAAAGATTGTTGGGTGATACGCAATGCAAGTTATATCCCAGTTGCTCCAAATCATTGCTATCTTTTCTTGTTAAGTTGTTTCACATTAAAGTTTTGAACAAAATGACCAACAAATGTTATGATATGATTGTTAATTTGTTTAAGGAATATTTACCAGATGGTGATATTATTCCTCATTCATTTTATGAAGCAAGGAAATTATTAAAAGACATCGGTTTAGGTTATGAGATTATTCATGCATGTAAAAATGATTGCATTCTCTTTTGGAAAGAGAATGAGCGTTCAAATAGTTGTCCAGTGTGCAAAGAGTGTAGATGGAAGGTCAATGATGGCAAAGGGAAGTTGATTCCTCACAAAGTATTGCGCTATTTTCCACTAAAGCCAAGGTTACAAAGATCGTATATGTCAAGAAAGACGGCTTCTGATATGAGGTGGCATAACGATGGAAAAGTTGAAGAGGTTGGCACAATGATCCATCCGACAGACTCTGAAGTTTGGAAAGATCTTAACAAACAATATCCTTGGTTTGATGAGGATCCTCGCAACGTACGACTAGGATTGGCTACTGATGGATTTAAGCCTTTTGGCAATATGAATAATTCATATAGCATATGGCCAGTGATTTTAATGGCATACAACTTACCACCTTGGCAGTGCATGAAAGAACCATATTTGATGATGTCACTTCTAATTCCAGGTCCTCGATCACCTGGAAAAGATATTGATATATACCTAAGACCTTTGATAGATGAGCTTAAAGATTTATGGGAATTTGGAGTGAGGACACGTGATGCTAAAACGGAAGAGTGTTTTCGTTTACATGCAGCAATCTTATGGACAATAAATGATCTCCCTGCGTTAGGTGATGTATCCGGACATCGACAAAGGGTATTGTGCTTGTCCAAGATGTAGTTTAAATACTCCTTCACGAAGATTGAGAAGCAAGATTTGTTATATGGATCATAGAAGGTACTTGCCACGTTATCATCCGCATCAAAAAGTCTAAAATTCAATGGGAAGATCGAATTTAGGTCAAAGCCATGAGTCGTCCAATGACCGTGTTTTGATCCAATTAAAAGAAGTAGAAAATGTCGTACTTGGTAAGCATTCTAAAGATAAAAGAGAAAACATTTCTCTCGAAACCATGTTGGAACAAAAGAGCATATTTTTGAGTTACCATATTGGTCGAAGCTCAAGTCATGGCATAATCTGGATGTAATGCATATTGAGAAGAATATATGTGATAATCTGTTGGGGACAATACTAGACATTAATGGTAAATCAAGGACACCGAAAAGCTCGTTTAGATTTGGAAGATATGGGTATAAGAAGTGAGTTGCACTTGAAACCAAAGACAAAATGCCAAAGCAAACAAAGAAGGAAAAGTCAAATACTTGAAGCCACATGCACTTTATACTTTATCCCATAAGCAGAAGAAAGGGTTTCAAGAATTCTTGAAGACAGTAAAATTTCCAGATGGGTATGCTGCAAATATCTCTAGATGTGTGAATATCAAGGACGGCAAGATCACAGGATTGAAAAGTCATGACTGCCATGTTTTGTTACAACGTTTGCTTCCCGTAGGAATGCGTGGATATTTACATAAAGAAGTTCTTGATGCCATTACTGAGTTGGCAAGTTTTTTCAGACAATTGTGTTCTAGAAAACTTAAATTGGATGTCCTTGACAATTTGGAAAAAAAGATTCCCGTCATATTATGCAAGTTAGAGATGATCTTTCCACCTGCTTTTTTTGACGTTATGGTTCACCTAGCAGTTCATTTGGCACAAGAAGCGAAGCTTGGAGGTCCTGTTCATTATATGTGGATGTATCTTATTGAAAGGTAAAAATATATATATTATTTTTTATTAAACATGTATTTTTTATAGAATCTTTTTATCTTTGCAATAATTTTTATTTTGTCTGTATTGATTCTGCTTGAAATATAGGTTTCTTAGTAGTCTAAAAGGGATGGTCCGAAATAGAGCTCGTCCTGAAGGTTCAATTGCGGAGGCTTATATTGTGAAGGAGTGCTTAAGTTTTTGCTCATTATATCTTCATGGAATTGGGACGAAATACAACAGGGAAGAAAGAAATTACGATGGTGAGGAACATCCAAATGCAACATTATCTGTATTTAAAAGTAAAATTCGAACTTTTGGAGAAACAGATTTTGTTCAAATGACCTCTCAACAATATAGTGAATTACACTGGTTTGTATTGAATAATTGTGTGGAGATAGAGCCATATTTGAGGTAACAATGGTTATTTTTTATTTATTATAATATCATTATTAATGTAATACTAATTTATAATTTTTTGTTGTTCAGAGAGCACGAAGAAATACTTCAACGTGAAAACCCTATTGGTTGGATGGCGATTCACAAGAAAGAATTCGCATCATGGTTCGAGAGTCGAGTAAGATTTTCAATCTTTTTTGAAATGTTGTTTTATTGGAAATTATTTTCTTAATTATAATATTTTATAATGTGTATTGTTGTATTAAAATTAGATTCAAGAGCATCGACGTATAAAGTCTTTTGAAGCTACGGATGAGCTTCTTGCGCTTGCATCAGGACCTGACTATCGTATTAGTAAATGTAGTGGGTGCATAGTAGAAGGAGTTAATTACCTAACAAAAAAAAGAGATTGTCGACGTGTAACACAAAATAGTGGGGTGTGTACAGAAGCTATACATAAGGGAAAAATGGTTAAGTTTTACGGAGTGCTAGAAGACGTAATTGAGTTGAGTTATATTAGTGGCTTTCGCTGTGTGTTATTCAATTGTAAATGGTTTGACTTAGATCGGAATAAACCAAAAAAGATAGACAGTGAGTTTACAAGCATAAACGTGAGTAGATTATGGTATGAGAATGAACCTTATGTGTTAGCTAATCAAGTGACTCAAGTATTCTATGTAAATGATACAAAACTAGGGAGAAATTGGAAAGTAGTTCAAAGTGCTCAACACCGACATCTGATTGACCCATCCCTTCTCCAATTTACTGATGGAAATGAACCTAATGTCAGTGATGCATATCAACAAGAAAATTGTATTGATATAGAAGTTCTAGATAGTGCTCAAGAGGTTGGGTTAGTATCCAGAAATGATGAAGCTCCATTAGAGATTGAAATTGCTGAAAAAATATTACACTCACGTGTTGATGATAATGATGATGTTGAAGAAGATCATGATGAAGAAGATGACACTTTTGATGAGTATTGGAGTAGCGAAGATGAAGCTGCATCTCAAGCTTATGATGATAGTGACTTGGATTGATGTGTAATAGGTAAGATTGCAGGAACTCAAGCATGTCTTTATTCTGTATTTATTTCCCCAACTTGAACTTTGGCTTGTTGACTTCATTTAGATTGTCAAGATATGTCCATGCTTTTTTGTTGTATATTTTATGAGCCAGAAAAATTAAAGTCAATGGTAAAATTGGTTCCAAACCAACTCTTTTTCTTTGCAATTATTGGTTATGTTTATAGCATTAGCTTTAGTTGATAACCCTTTTTTGTGCACTATGTCCGCATGCCATAGTCATGACAGAAGTATTTCTTTTGAGTAATCCCTGTAGTGTGATCGGTGTATATTATTAACGCAGCCACATCTCTTGCTGGAATGCGTTACATCGTTATAGTTTCGAACACCAATTCCACATCTTTGCATATAGATTTAGTGCAGCGTTAGCATCAGATAAGTTATGCAAAGGGCACAGTTTACTACCCTGCATCTAAGCAGAAGGGTTGGTCTATTTTTGCTGCAGGTTTTACTATCCCGTTTGACCTTCTTCGGAAAGAAAGACACTTCGAATTCTTCTCCGACAGCCACTAAAAGCAAAACAGACAGTAAGATGATCCTTTCATGATACTTGACTTAGGTGGAAATGTATGATGCTCTAGTGCATAGCTTTTCCAATAACATTTCTGCCTCTATTAGTGCAAGTTAAGGGCAACCAAATGGTCTGTGAGGTTATATGACACATCAATCAGCTGAATCGGTTATTAATCATCACAAATTTCGAAAATGGATGTTGATTGAATCGCTTTGACAAAAATAATCAATAGAATCTTCCAATAAGAGTATGCTAGCAATTTTGTATTACTGATTCAAACTATTTGGCACAGGTGGTCTTATATGGGTCACCGGTGGAACTCTCTGCAAAGATCCTCGTTGTTTCGCATTTTGAGCTTAGCTTTACGGTGACTATATGCTTACATTAAGGATCGCAAAGATCTCCTGCAATGGAGTTTCGTATGGTCCATCGGATCTTAGGAAATTTGTTAAATCTCAGGTACTAAGGTCTAAGGTCCTACCCATAGATCCCATCCAAGTCTACGAATCTTGCAATATACTAAGAACAAATGACAATTCCTTTTAAACTATTTATATTTTTCCAGTTGATTATGTCTTGGGAGACAATCCTATGAAGATGAGTTTCCTTGTTGGCTATGGTGAGAAGTACCCCAATATGTGCACCACGAGGAGCTTCAATCCCAAATTGACGAAGCACCTTCCCAAAAGACGGATGGAAATGGCTTGAATCGATCAACCCAATCCTAATGTAGCCATTGGAGCACTTGTCGGTGGGCCGTTCCTAAACGAAACATTTGTTGATTCCGGAACAACTCAATGCAAATGTAACCAAGCACATACAATGGTGTTGTCATTCTTGGCTTCTTGTCCCGGTCTGGTCACCAATTCCACATCTTTGCATATAGATTTAGTGCAGCGTTAGCATCGGATAAGTTATGCAAAGGGCACGATTTACTACCCCGCATCTAAATGAAGGGTTGGTCTATTTTTGCTGCAGGTTTTACTATCCCGTTTGACCTTCTTCTAAACAAAGACACTTCAATTCGGCCTTTTAAGATACAGAAAACAGTTGAGGTCATTATGTGTGGCCTCGTGCTGCATTCTTTGACACCACTAAAAGCGTAATGCATAAAGAAGATGATCCTTTCATGATACTTGACTTAGGTGGAAATGTATGATATTCTAGTGCATAGCTTTGCCAACAACATTTTTGCCTCTATTAGTGCAAGTTAAGGGCAACCAAATGTTCTGTGAGGTTATATGACACATCAATCAGCTAAATCGGTTATTAATCATTACAAATTTCGGAAATGGATGGATGTTGAATCGTCTTGTAGTTTACTTCCCTCAGGGCCATAGTGAGCAAGTATGTTGCCTTCATTTAATCCTTTGCAGTCACTTTTATCATTTTATTTGTTACTGATCTCTGGCTCTATTATTTTTCAGGTTGCAGCGTCAATGCAAAAGGAGACTGACTTTAAACCAAGTTATCCCAACCTTCCTTCCAAGTTGAATTGCTTTCTTCACAATGTGACATTGCATGTATGAAATCTTCATTGTCCCAAACTGATGTCTTAGTTTACGGAAGTTAAAATTTCTCATGGCATATGCTCTTTCCCAAATTGGTTCGAATTTGTGCTTGGCCTCAATTTTCCTTTTTGATAGAACCACTTTCCATAAACTTTTCCAAATTGTTCGAATGGCTTATGATTATTCCATATTTTGCTTGCTAGTCATAGGCCTTCCGTGTTCGGAACATGCATGCTAATTGTTGAAAACGAATAAGATGAATGAAGAAGTGAAGAAGTTATTATGATCTACTCGAAGCGATGTCACTCATATATGTTTACATTTGATAACAGTGATGCGTAAACCGATGAGGTGTATGCACAGATGACCCTTCAAATTTGTAAGCAAAGTAAGTCACCATTTTGTATTACTTTTTGTTACATGCAAACTTACCCTAAAGTTTCATGTTTTAACAGTAAGTTTACTCAAATTTTTTCCAATACAGTATGACAAAGAAGCTATATTGGCATCGGATATCGGCCTCAAACAAAATAGGCAACCTACTGAGTTCTTCTGCAAAGCTCTTACTACTAGTGACACAAGCGCTCATGGTGGATTCTCTGTACCTCGTAGAGCGGCTGAAAAGATTTTCCCACCCCTTGTATGTACAATGTTTTGCAATTTTTATTGTATAACTTTTAAGTTCTGACCCAGAGGTGATTATTTTGGTCAATACAAAATTGATATCAATTTGTTGGGTTGTTAAGGTGTCGTGCTGGAATATTTGGAGTTTAGTTGGAATGAGTATTGTGGCCTAATGGAAATAATTCTCTCCAACCAGTATTTATTTGGTTTCTATTGCATAAATTTTAGCGACCAATTTGAATTATTTTTGCAATCAATTTTGGTTACTGGCAGGTATAGATTAGAAACCATCCAAATTATTTTTGCGACCAAGTTTTGGTGGTTAACACATACACTCAAGTGACCAATAATTAATTTTTTGTTGCTAAATTATAGTAAATATAATACAATTTGTGACGATATTAAAACTATAGCAACAAATTATTTGGTTGCTAAAAGTAAATTTTTAGCAACAGCATCATGTCGTCAAAACATAGTTACTAAAAGAAAATTGATACACTATTTGTTGCAACCAGATAAAAATAACTGCAACCAATGACTTGGTTGCTATAAGATTATTTTTTACCAACAAAAATAATTTGGTCGCAATATGAATAGTTATAGTAACCATTGACTTGGTTGCTATAAGATTACTTTTTACCAACAAAAATAATTTGATCGCAGTATGAATAGCTATAGCAACCATGTTATAAGATTATTTTTTAGCAACAAAAACAATTTGGTCGCAGTATGCATAACTATAGCGACCATTCAAATATTACAGCGACCATGAAATTTTAACGACCAACGTAATAACTCGTCACTGAGCACTTTTAGTAACAACCCTGTTGTAATCACCTGTGACCAACCCGATTTTGGTCGCTATAACTTTTAACGACCATTTTCTTATTTTTAGCAACCATTAATAATGATTACTGAAACTAATTTTTCTTGTAGTGTATCCTAAAGCGCCTTGGCATAATCTAATATAAAACCCTGTAAACAAGCCTAAAGCTTCCATTATTCTCTATCTTGTAATTAAGGATAGACTAAGCACTAATGCTAGGTTCTATTTTGGCTCTTTCAACAAACTTGCACTGTCTAGACTAGCATGCAGCTTGAAGACACAGATCACTTGTTCTTAAACTATTGCTTTGTCAAATGTACACTTGGAACTTGATCCTATAATTTTGTAATTAAGTTTTAGTGCGTAGCCTCTAGTTGGGAACAAACCATAGCTTAGAAAATCTCAACCAAGCTTACTTATGTTAAAGAGTTATTCGAAACAACACTTAATGGCCTTGTCTATGCAATCTGGAAGGAGAGAAAGAACAAACTCTTCTTAGATACAAATAAAGATTCTAACTTCTTTTGTAAGGGGGGTCTTATCTTGGATAAGGGAGTACCTTTTACCCAAAATTAATACTGCAAAAATCAAGTATGAACTTGTAGAAAATTGGAATATTTAGTCCTCAAAATTTAGGTATTCTTTACGAAAGACAAAAGCAGTCTCTTCTAGTTAGATTCTTGTTCTCTTTTAGATACCTATTGTGATTTGAAACTTTAGAGCTTTTAGTGGTAGTTAATGCTCTATTGCACATACTGAGAGTACCTCCATACTTAATCACGTGGAGAATAAAGGGAAATAAAATATCGCTAATTGTTGCATAGTATCCATATCAATAAGACTCGTACCTCAACTTTAGATATTCATAATTTTCATGGATACTTGAGGACTGTTCAAGCTTGCATTACATCATCTCCTTCGTCCTCACGATCCAACTTTAACTTTTAAGGATCCCAAACTTCATAGACTAGTGTATCAGGCATTTTATTTCTTTCATTGGGTCTTTGTTTTCAACCTTTATATAAGATATGCTTTGTTAGCTTAGAACCAAATATATGTAGTTACATGTAGCTTCATTCATTAGTCTACTTTATTTTTGCAAGAAGAAAAGTTAAATTCCTGTTTAATCTTGTTCTAGCATTTTCTTTTAGTGAGATTATCTTGGCAATAAGACGATTCTTTCTTTAACTTGCTCGAGATCTTGTACTTCATCTTTTCGACTTTCTAATTTTATTTATTTTCAGTTTTCAAGAAAAAAGAAATAACTAAGGGTCAAGTTGCAATTAAGGAGGGACTGAAATGGAGAAAACAAGAAGTAAGGGGCTGCTATGATAAAGCAGAAAGCCAACGGGCTGGTTCAAGGATGATGAGACGATGGAGAGACTAGGGAATCAGATGGGTCAAAGTGTAACAAAGCAGCAAACATTATAATCGATTTAATCAAGAATTAAATAAAATGTGTCGTTTTGTAAACTATTAAACGTCCACCATTCAAAGAGACAACTTACTTCTTAAGGTATCCAGAGATTTACTTTCCTTCTCCTTTATTTCTGATGGGAATGGGTACAGTATCTTGTATGCAAAGCGGACAATAGCTCAATGGTAAGAAGTGTGCGTCTCAACGCAATAAAGCCGTGAGGTCAGGGAATCGAACCCCGTCAAAACGAACAATACTAATTTACGTGGTTGCAATTCAGCGTATAAAATACTGTACCCATTCACATCAATTTCTTTTATTTTCTACTTGATATGTTGCATAAGTATTAAAAATATTAATTTCATCAATAGTAATAAAGGTAAAAGGAAGTAAGCCACAAACTTAATAAGCAAATCATCTATTCTTATTATTTTATTCTATAAAAATCTATTTACTTAATAAATAGCAATCACAAAAATTGGTTTGTTAATATTATACCGAAAGAGAGACACACTAACTTTAAGAACAGACAATGTTATATTTGAGATCAGATCTTTTATTTTGATTAATATATTTCTATTATATTTTATTAAATCCTATTCATATATTTATAAAAAACTTATATAAATTTATAGAAGAGACTTAAGCCGATCAACTTTCTTCTTCATCTCAGAAAACCATGCACTCAAGCGTTGGACGGAGTGAGCTGAACCTGACGGTGCATGTATATCAAATACACTTTTTATTTTCTTAACCGTTAAGTTTAACGGCCACGTTAAGCAAAGATTCCATTGCCGTCACATTAAATGCCATCTGCTTGTTCAATTCTTCTTTTCGTGTGGAATAACGGAACCGAGTTACCTTATCTGCTAAAGATTCGTACTTTGGAAGGTATCATGGGTTCGGTGGAAGAACATAACTCGCTTTTGGAAGATGGTCTGATCGAACAGGTTCCTCCATAATCTCTTTTTTTCTCTACATAATCTTTATTCCCTTTCCTTGTATCGTATTTGATTTAATCTGGATGCCATGATTTTCTGATTTTTTTTTTAATTCCTGTGGATGGGGTGGTGATGTTGACTATACTAATTTCCACCAATAACGGTTGGTTAGCTAAAAGTGTATTACTTGTTGGTTGGGTCTTTATTAAGTTTGAAGCTTTTGTCATCTGGGATCGATTGAACAACGGTCGTTTCATGCTGGGCAATTAGCTTTTGAAATATTTCTTTTCAATCATGCCGACTCCTTTTCAGCAGATTTCAATTTTGGATCTGGCTCTTCTAGACTATTTACGTTGGTTTTTATATTTTTTAGGGTGTCTTGTGTTTCCTTCCTTGGGTGATCGAGTGTCGTTCTGTCCTTGTTTGCTAATCATTGAGTTTGAATTCATACACAGTAAACTTTTCTAGGACCATAGCTTGGACTGCTGTTGTGATGCCATGGCATTATGCGGTCAATATTAGATTATTTATATGTAAGTTAAGGTATTGTTGGGTCTGATTCAAACTTTGCAATAATCCACCTTTATTTCTTCGTTGACACTGACTTGTGTGAGGAAATGAATAGGAGAGTGTTTTTTGCTCATTTTTTACGGGCCCTCGCTCGTTTTAATGGTTTGGACAGTCTAGTGTTGCCAACATTTTGTTTCTTTATTTCATGGGAATATGTGATGCAATATTTTGATTTCTTCCCAAAACACAGTGTAGATAGGGATTGAACGCTTTTTACGCATTTGGGGATTTATCAATTCAGCCACTTGAATAGTTTTTTACTTATTTTTAAGTGGTTATAATGTTATCTGTTAACCTTAAACAAGAGAGCAACAGCCTTCCGGTACAATGTGTAGACTGTATGCATATGCTTCAAGTAATTGCTTCTTACAACTTTTTGATCTTCTGTAAGCCATAGACTGTACTTGCAAGTCGTCTAGTGATATCTTAATGTTGTCTCATACAGGGTGGATTATGTGATCTTTTAATACGTGTGCAGCCATGCATGAAATGATACCTCCTTTAAGGTTCTTTTCAGAATCAGCAATAACACTTGGAACTTTTTTTTTCTTTTCGTTACTGAGAACATCACTGTATCATCTGATTGTCCTGGGTTGATGCATCCTGAACTCATCTTTACTTTTGTTTCTTTAAACATCTTTTTCTGTAATTTGGATTGTACTCTAATTGCTCATGTTTGATGCTGTACTAAATTACTTAGGAGGAAAGAAATGGACTATACACAGGAGATGGCTCTGTTGACATTAGTGGGAAGCCTGTGCTTAAGCAGAGAACTGGGAATTGGAGAGCATGCCCTTTTATTCTGGGTGCGTTATTTTGTTTTCCTGACATTAATCTCATGTATTGATCATCCTTCACCTTTCTAACATTCATTACTTAACTTACACAGGTACTGAGTGTTGTGAGCGTTTGGCTTATTATGGGATTGCCACTAATCTTGTTACCTATCTTACTAACAAGCTGCATGAAGGAAATGTGTCTGCTGCTAGAAATGTGTCTACCTGGGCAGGAACTTGCTACCTTACACCCCTCATTGGAGCTGTCTTAGCAGATGCTTATTGGGGAAGATATTGGACGATAGCTGCTTTCTCTACAATTTACTTCATAGTAATTATTACTGAATCCTCTAACATACTTATTTGCAGTTCAGTTCAATCACTTGACAATAAGTTCTCTTGGACTTGCTAAACTAAATATTCTAGTTTATTTTTCTTTTAAAATTTCTCTTGGTTATTCTCATGCTGAATATGGCCTTGGTGCTCTTACTTTGATTTCTTATTGAGGTTGACTTGTACGTCATTTTTGTCACAATTCTGTGGCTGCTCTTTCATAAAAATGAGAAGAGTGGGTTTGACATATTGTTCGTACAGCTTTTATGAATACACTGATTTACGCCGAAGCATGCCTTCAGGTGATGTGGAATATTTAGGAGACCCTAGGTTACCTATGGTAGTTGTCGAGATACTGATTAGCTGTAAATAGATTAGATAGAATAAGTTTGAAATCCCTTAAATTAAGGGATTCCATTGGATAGCTTTAGATAACCTTTGAGATTTAATTTCCTATTTTCTCTCTTGTAATTTCCCATATAATGCTGTATACTTCCTATTCAATATATTAGAATATATGAAAATTCTTTCCTACAGTAGTCATATTGGAGTAGAATGAAAAGACATGAAAAGTTCATTTAACATTGCTTCTTTTGGGGTCGACTATATTATTGGTATAGTGGGATAAGAGCAAACTGTTTTAATAAGTGGTCAAACTAGAGCACAAAAAGGCTTTAAGGAGCCTTTAGGATATTAAATGGTCTCAAGGGACACTATTTTCTAATTCCATAAACTTTCTTTGAGTTCTATATTCTTTGAAAAAATTTTCTGTGGTTGTTAATTTGATCATGGGTAATTGCGACTGTAATTCCATCTAGAGTAGAAAAAAAAAACTGAATTCGTTATTGCTTTGTTTCAGCCATCTCTTTATAACTGCAAAGCAATACAATTTATGAGTAATATTCTAATATAACATATTCAAGTAGGATGCTAAAAGTAAAATTCTTATATTAGGATAGAAACATAAAAATTCCAACTGTCTAAAAGCCTAGTTTTTTGGAAAAATTTCAGAGTTCTGATTGACAAAGAAGTGCTTTTCTATTTCAGTTGATGGAAACATATAGTTGCTTTCATTGCATACAGTTATTGTATGTATATGTGTTTTATGTGTTTTTTTTTATTGATAGATATCTTAAACCTGTAATTTTTGTGAAGGGAATGTGTACATTGACCCTCTCAGCATCAGTTCCAGCACTTAGGCCAGCTGAATGTATTGGTTCACTGTGTCCTCCAGCAGCTGCAGCTCAATATTTGGTATTCTTCCTTGGGCTCTATCTAATTGCCCTAGGGACTGGTGGCATCAAACCATGTGTATCATCCTTTGGGGCTGATCAGTTTGATGATACTGATCCAAGGGAAAGGCGAAAGAAGGGATCATTCTTCAATTGGTTCTACTTTTCTATCAACATCGGTGCTCTTGTATCAAGTAGTTTGTTGGTGTATATTCAAGACAATGCTGGGTGGGGTTTAGGATTTGGAATTCCTGCATTGTTTATGGGCCTTGCCATTATGAGCTTCTTCTCAGGAACACCTCTTTATAGGTTTCAAAGACCAGGAGGCAGCCCTGTTACAAGGATGTGCCAGGTTTTGGTTGCTTCCTTTCATAAGAGAAATCTGGAGGTCCCTCAAGATTGTAGTCTCTTATATGAAACACAAGATAAAAACTCTGCAATTGAAGGAAGCAGGAAACTGGAGCACAGCGATGAACTGAAGTAAGATTCAAATATAATCTCATTATCCAAACATTCTGGCTTAACATATGCTATGTACATTTTGTAGCAAAAGAACTGTGTTGTCAAGTGCAATGCAGAGACATATGGGAGGTGTTCCCAATATCCAACAGTCCCATGCAAGGGTGTTTATCAGATTTAAAAGATGTTGAAAAGTGTCACATATGGCTTTTATGAAATATGCCTTTTGTTGCATTTTTCTCTATTATCAATGATGCTTTTCATTTTCTATGTTCTATCATCTCCTTATTATAGGGTGCCCTGTTAACTTGAAGAGGCAGAGGCCATTTTTACTTTTTGTAAATTGGAGACCATAAGATAATTGTGATCTTCTGTTGTGTCCGATATATTCCAGTCAAATAACTGAGAGAAGTATCTGGTTTTTGTCTCAAACTAAATTTTCCTCTCATGCAACCAAATAGTAGGAATTATGCAATGTGATGTAATTCAAATGTTTTGAACAAATGAAATTAAATCTTTTTCAGGTGCCTTGATAAAGCTGCTGTGCTTTCAGATTCTGAGATCAAAAATGGGGATTTGTCCAATTCATGGAGGCTTTGTACTGTGACACAGGTGGAAGAACTGAAGATTTTGATCCGTATGTTTCCAATCTGGGCTACAGGTATTGTGTTTTCTGCTGTGTACGCCCAAATGTCAACAATGTTTGTGGAACAAGGGATGATGATGGACACAACAATTGGTTCATTCACCATTCCTCCTGCCTCTCTTTCAATGTTCGATGTTATAGGTGTTATTTGCTGGGTGCCAATCTATGATAGGATAATTGTTCCACTTGCAAGAAAGATGACAGGAAAAGAAAGGGGATTTTCAGAGTTGCAGCGGATGGGAATTGGTCTATTTATATCAATTTTAGCCATGGCAGCAGCTGCCATAGTAGAGATTAAGCGGCTGCAGCTTGCAAAAGAGCTTGGCTTGACTGATAAAGATGTTGCTGTGCCTCTTAGTATCTTATTGCAAATCCCCCAGTACATGTTAGTAGGTGCTGCAGAAGTTTTCACATTCATTGGGCAGCTTGAATTTTTCTACGAGCAGTCTCCAGATGCTATGAGAAGTTTATGCAGTGCGCTGTCGCTATTAACGACTTCTTTGGGTAATTATCTGAGCTCTCTTATCCTGACTCTGGTAACTTATTTGTCGACTGCGGGCGGCAAGGAGGGATGGATACCAAATAACTTGAATGAGGGACATCTGGACTATTATTTCTGGCTTTTAGCTGGACTTAGTTTTGCAAACCTGATGATCTACACTTTCTGTGCCAAAAGATACAAACAAAAGAAGGCCACCTAAGATCTTTCCAAGTATGTGACTCGGAATGTTTGTACATATACAATGCTGCTTCAAGGTGTCACTGAACATTATTTGTTGTGTAATAATGCGAGTGCCTATGATAACTATTAATTTTCCGCCCTCGCTGATTGATTTGGTGAAAGTTCTGTCGTTCCAACAATCAAAATGATAAATTATGGTGATTTTCAAAGTCTGAGATGTTTCCTTGCTTGTAGGCATACTTTATTCTCGCAAAGGATAGAAGTAAATGTGTCGGTTTTTTCTCTTTAAACACCGTTAAGCAAACCAAGCCTAGTGGATCATCCAACTAATAGAGGATTTGCTATTAGACAACTAAGTTTTAATAGCAAAATTATGCAAGCATTGATGAGTCTTGGCAAATGTTTAATAGTCAGAATGATGAAACAAGACAAAGATTTGCAAGTAGGCAAAGAAAACGAATATTTTTGACAAGTTAGTATGCATTTGTGTATATTGGCGAAAATATTCAACGAGATATGAGATTCGAATGTGAAATTAAAAGATAGCTTGAGATGGACCTTGAGTTGAAGGTTAGTTGGATCACATGTATGATAGAGATGCGTGAGAGTTCTAAAAAATGTGTAATGAGGCGTGATAACGTGAAACCAAAAGATAGCTTAAAATAAACCTTGAGTTGAAGGTTAGTTACATCACATGCATAAGGGAGATGTGTGAGAGTTCTAAGAATATAGTGTGTCTATAAATAGACCATAACTAATGGACTTGACATGGGCAAGCATTGAACCAAACTAGTATGCTATGAAAGACTTTGAACTTGAATGACTCATGACTAATGGATAAAGATCAAGGAGAGATTATGGATGATGTGATAGATAAGATTACAGTAGATATATATTAACTCTAAAAGATAAAGATCATATGGGAGATTCATTTGAAAATAGTAGAGATCTTCATCGACATGGATATATCTTTCCTCATTAAATATAATCTTTTATCTTATTAGTTGTGATGTAGCTAAATCATATCAAATAGAGCCTCATTTGGATGAGGGTGTCATCTAATTAGTTAGTGTGACATAATCTAATAAGGATAAATATATAGTTAGTTCAGTTCAATTAAGATTCTAAATTGTAAAGTCAGAGATGCCTATAAATAAGCTTATTTAAGTCTTGCCCCAAAATAGAAATAGAGGGAAAGGGAACACATTGAGAAAGAGAATTCCTTTATATACTTTTAGATAAGTAAGAAAGGTAGGTTTTTACTACAGTTTTTGTGTATTTATTGTTTCCTATGATTATCTTTCATAGTATTCTTACTTATGGGTGAGAGTTAAATACTGCGAGAGTTATGAGGTATTCTAGAACAAGGTTTTGTTGGTCTGAGTTTGGCTTAAACGGACATAAGTGAGATTGTCGTGCATATGAGTAGGTGTGACTTTGATATAAGTTTGGTTTCTATAAAAACCTTCGTAACAACTAGTATCAGCCAAATATCAATATAGCAGGAGGCAACAATTTGAGAGAGCGTATCAACAGAGTTGAGGAACTCATAGGGTCAATTCCTTAAGCAGAGGAAGTGATCACTTCTTAATCATCTTGATTCGAGATTTTGGAGGTGCATATCCAACAGTTGCAACATCAAATAGCGAAAATGATGAAGGTGCAAGAGGATTCTAGGTTGGAGATCATAGTCCTAAGGTGTGTCGATCATGACTATGTATATGGTGGAGGATGTTGTGGTGGAGAATGAGCATCTTCAGTAATATCAGTACAATTAGACCTCTCAATAACTTAAGATAAGAAAGAAGGAGCTAATGAACCAATTCCTCCATAATAAAACTTTATGGCTTGCGAGGGAAGCTTTAAAAAGTTTAAAGCCAGATGGCTTAGTGTTGGATTATGTGAGAAAATTCACATATTTAATGTTTGACATGTAGAACATGTCTGAGGAAGGCAAGTTATTTAACTTCATAAGTGACTTGCAAGTTTGGACACAAATGGAGGTTCGGAGGGAGAATATGAAAGACCACCCAAGTGCGATAGTGATTATAGATGTCTTGATGGTTTAAATTAGCAATGAGGGCAAGAAGAATGGTGGGACATGAAATGACTAGAAAAAGAAAAGGAGAAGGTAAGTGAATATTCTCAATGTAAGTCCAAGAAATAAATAAAATGGGATATTGCTTGTTTTATTTATGTAGGGTCTCACTTGGCTTGTGAATGCCCAAAACAGAAGGTGGCTGAGAAGCAAATGAATGCCATAGTCACGAAGGATCAGGCCAAAGTAGGTGAAGACTCAATAGAAGAAATTTACCTTAATAATTATGCGAAGTTGGGTGTAATGGGCTTTATAAAGAAACATTCGAACAAAAGCAAAGACAAACCCGACGGAGAGGGAAAATGGTACGTTAGAGATGTACCAATGACTAAGGGGTCTTTGAGGTAACTACATTCAGAGGATTGCCTACCGATTATTTTGATGAGGACGTGAAGTTCTTTGTTGAGACCCGTTATAATCAGCAGTATAGTAGGAAGAGAAGGTTTGGGCAGATTAGTAATTAGGAGAGTGTAACCTAGCATATCAATACAACAAAGTTTTCCTCATCTTTTTCTTCTCTGTTTTTCTTTATTCCTTATTGTTCAATTCTTTTGTTTTGGTGTTAGTGTGCGGATCAGAGCTTGTTAGGATTTGTAGGTCCTAACAAATTGGTATCAGAGCAGTTAAGGTGTTGGGATGGTGGTAACCAGGATGGATTCTAGAGTTGACAATATTGAAAAGGAGATGCTGAAGTTTGCGGAGGATCTGGGAACGGTGGATGAAAAAATAAACACCGTAGAAAGGAAAGTTGACAAAATGGTTAGGGATATTGCGTCTCTGTTTGAGTGTATGAGGTAGATTCAAGAATCTTTGAGACATAGAAATCAGGAGGAGACACCACGAGAGGAGGCAGTGGAAGTAACACTAGGTATTCCTAATATTACCGTCCCTAAAAATGGCACCAAAACTTGAGTGGTCATTATACAAAAATATTAATTTATCCACAAGTGCATGACATAGTTGTAGCTATAGCACAGGCAACTACGGTTCGATCACATAAAGACAGTAAGTACTGGTAATTACCTTTCTCTTATTATCTAACCTATAAATTGCATGTTGTTTTAATTAAAATAAAATTAAACAAATAAGATAAAATAGGAAAAAATAATGAACAAAGAAGAAAGGAAATTACTTAGAAAATTCAATATCAAATATTAGTATTAGGAGATGAATCCCCTTAAAAATCATTAATTAATTAACCTTTTACCATACAATTATTTTATTAATTATTTGATCGTGGAAATTCCTATCTTATGTTAATAACTCTCTCGAGACTACTAACAACTATTCCATAGGTTGATTAACTGAATCTGATAAATCTGTTATGAAAAACTTATACTGTGGAGGTTGGCTAGCCCTCGAAACCTAGCATATCAATACAACAAAGTTTTCCTCATCTTTTTCTTCTCTGTTTTTCTTTATTCCTTATTGTTCAATTCTCTTGTTTTGGTGTTAGTGTGCGAATCAGAGCTTGTTAGGATTTTTAGGTCCTAACAAATTGGTATCAAAGCAGTTGAGGTGTTGGGATGGTGGTAACCAGGATGGATTCAAGAGTTGACAATATTGAAAACGAGATGCTGAAGTTTGCGGAGGATCTGGGAACAGTGGATGAAAAAATAAACACCGTAGAAAGGAAAGTTGACAAAATGGTTAGGGATATTGCGTCTCTGTTTGAGTGTATGAGGCAGATTCAAGAATCTTTGAGATATAGAAATCAGGATGAGACACCATGAGAGGAGACAGTGGAAGTAAAATTAGGTATTCCTAATATTACTGTCCCTAAAAATGGCACCAAAACTTGAGTGGTCATTATACAAAAATATTAATTTATCCACAAGTGCATGACATAGTTGTAGCTATAGCACAGGCAACTACGGTTCGATTGGTAATTTTTATTTTTAATTAAAAACAACATGCAATTTATAGGTTAGATAATAAGAGAAAGACAAGTGCATGACATAGTTGTAGCTATAGCACAGGCAACTACGGTTCGATCACATAAAGACAGTAAGTACTGGTAATTACCTTTCTCTTATTATCTAACCTATAAATTGCATGTTGTTTTTAATTAAAAATAAAAATTAAACAAATAAGATAAAATAGGAAACAATAATGAACAAAGAAGAAAGGAAATTACTTAGAAAATTCAATATCAAATATTAGTATTAGGTGATGAATCCCCTTAAAAATCATTAATTAATTAACCTTTTACCATACAATTATTTTATTAATTATTTGATCGTGGAAATTCCTATCTTATGTTAATAACTCTCTCGAGACTACTAACAACTATTCCATAGGTTGACTAACTGAATCTGATGAATCTGTTATGAAAAACTTATACTGTGGAGGTTGGCTAGCCCTCGAAACCTAGCATATCAATACAACAAAGTTTTCCTCGTCTTTTTCTTCTTTGTTTTTCTTTATTCCTTATTGTTCAATTCTCTTGTTTTGGTGTTAGTGTGCGGATCAGAGCTTGTTAGGATTTTTAGGTCCTAGCAAATTGGTATCAGAGCAGTTGAGGTGTTGGGATGGTGGTAACCAGGATGGATTCTAGAGTTGACAATATTGAAAAGGAGATGCTGAAGTTTGCGGAGGATCTGGGAACGGTGGATGAAAAAATAAACACCGTAGAAAGGAAAGTTGACAAAATGGTTAGGGATATTGCGTCTCTGTTTGAGTGTATGAGGCAGATTCAAGAATCTTTGAGACATAGAAATCAGGATGAGACACCACGAGAGGAGACAGTGGACGTAACACTAGGTATTCCTAATATTACTGTCCCTAAAAATGGCACCAAAACTTGAGTGTTCATTATACAAAAATATTAATTTATCCACAAGTGCATGACATAGTTGTAGCTATAGCACAGGCAACTACGGTTCGATCACATAAAAACAGTAAGTACTGGTAATTACCTTTCTCTTATTATCTAACCTATAAATTGCATGTTGTTTTTAATTAAAAATAAAAATTAAACAAATAAGATAAAATAGGAAACAATAATGAACAAAGAAGAAAGGAAATTACTTTGAAAATTCAATATCAAATATTAGTATTAGGTGATGAATCCCCTAAAAATCATTAATTAATTAACCTTTTACCATACAATTATTTTATTAATTATTTAATCGTGGAAATTCCTATCTTATGGTAATAACTCTCTAGAGGCCGATAACAACTATTCCATAGGTTGATTAATGAAATCTTTCTATTTAAAGTTCCTAGGATTGAATTATCGATTATAAATTACATTATTATGTTTAACCCTAATCGAAATGATTTTTGTTGACCTATCTATAGGTTTGCAATCAACTCCTTTCAATTATGGTAGACTTATTCATACAAAGGATTTTCAATCTAAATGATATGAAATCAAATCACGTACTAATATTTAGGATGTATTGAAACATGCATATAACTCACAATTGAATCATAATAAATCAATCAAAGTAATTACATTAAATAAAAGAATCAAGAAATATTATTATCCAAATTAGGGCTCATTATACCTAGACACTAAACATGTTTAATTACATGTAATAGAAAACAAAATCAAATATAAGCGGGAAAATAAGCGAATAAATAATAAAGGAATAATAACTATAAACCTCTCTTTTTCTTTTATTTAATGTTCTTGCAAGTTTGAGGTTTGATGTTGTAATTCTTGCAAGTTTAAGGTTTGATGTTGTAAACTATTGGATCTCTTGATGAATTGTTCAAATTCTCAACATTCCTTTATTAAAATTGTCCATTCTCTATGTTCTTCATATATGGAATTTACTATAAAAATCAATTCTCCTTATTTTCCTTCATTCACATCCTTTTATAATGAAAACTAGGGTTATTGGGACATACATCGTCACTTACATGGTCGTGTAAGTTCCTGAATAGCACCAAAAACCCCTAAAGCAATGACTTTACACATTCATAAAGACTTAATAGCCATATATATGGTTGTGTATGTCCAAGATGCTTTAAATCTTTATTTTATGCCACAATTTCATCTGAATTTATCTCCTTTTGGTCCATAAAGGCAATTATAACATATAAATGCACTTGGAGAGAATTAAGTACCAAAAATATAACAAAACTATAAAATATTAGGCAAAATAAATCAAATGAGGCTGTATAATTATAGTCAAATATGCACCTATCATTCAGTATAACTAATAACCAATAGCACAAATTGTTAATGAAGTTTTAATCTTATAAAACCCACAATGTTATGTAAGTGCACGGGTCATATGGCTAGTAGTTGAGGTGTCGATCCTAAGAGGAATTAGTGAACTACTCAAATCCTAACTTTATCTAAGGTTATAAAAACATGATTTAATTGAAAATAAGATAAATAGAAAATTAAACAATCAAGTAGGGGTTGAATGAAAATAAAATTATGAAATTAACAAACGTAAATCTAAATGGAGCACAACTACTTAACAATTGAGATATCGTAACAAGACAAGATCAAAGAATGATGAGAAGATGGGATTTATCTATCGTCACTTTGCTATCCCAATCACTTTCGAAGTAATTTGATATCAGTTCTAGAATTTTAAAGGGTTGATTACTCTCTCTCAAGATCTAATCAACTAACCCTAATTAATAATCCCTGATTGATTATGAAATTATGATTTTGCAATCTCTTAATTAACAAAAATAACCCACGTTCCAATTAATTCTTAAGTAAGATAAGGGTCCTCACACAAGATCTCTCTTCATATGATTATCGATTTGATAACTGCGTGACTTATTAGGTTGTTAACTCTCATTACCCAACCTAAGCGGATTACTATTGTCCCACTCTCTTGATTTATTGTTGACATATATGCAAACACAAATATCACAATACCTAAACAATTTCATTAACATCAAAAGCAAATAAGTCACAAAATGATTCAAGACTCAATCCTAAAATGAAATTTGAACATCATTAACAACATGTTCAACATTCTCAAACCTAAGTCATACATCAAGATGAAGTAAATAAACAAGAGAAATTAGAAAAGAACTTGAAATGGTTTGGTTGGAGTGGTTGGATAGCAACTGCAGACACTCCTCTTCCCTTCTCTCTTTCTTCTCTTTTCCTTGTGTTCTTTCTTAAAATGGCAAATAGAGGATCCCCTTTTAGGTCTTCTTTCTTTTCTTTATATATCTTTTCCATTAAGGACAGGGTTTACCCAGGCCCAAAAGTCCAAAATATCCCTCAAAAAGTCATGTTTTAAAAGTTGGTCCGCTTTTGCTATACCATAGGCCACAATTGTGGCACTTAATTTTGCTCTTTGTCACTATTGTGGCAGATGGGGCCACGATCATGGCCCTGGATCTTGCTCTAGATTTCCTCCGAATTCTCTATATTCTTTGATATTTGATATGAAAAACTAACAATTACATCAAGACACATCAAATACACAAAATTTAAGCTTAATTGCATGCTCTAACCCGTAAAACACTCAAAACACAAATATCTAACTAAATAATGTAATCTTAACCTAAACATGCACTAATCATTCATTTTAACAACTAAACATATACTAAACTACCCACTAAAATATTATTCAACCTACAACTATCACAAATCATATAAAGATTAACTAACTGAAGTAAGTAGTACCCAGGTAATGAATCCCCCTAACATTTCTCAAGTTATTATCCCTTTATAATAAAATTTAATTAAAGATCATTGGCTAGTGGAAATTCCTATCTTATATTATTATCTTTCTTAAGATTATCAACACTTAATCCAAGGTTGATTAACTAAAATCTCTTTTCTAGTTAAAGCTCCTAATATTGCTTTAATCAATTTGTGAATTTCACTATTATGTTTGACCTTAATATGAAAGATTATATTGTCTTATCTCTAGGATTACATGCAACTCCTTTTAGTTATACTAGATCTATTCATACAAAGGATTTCTTAATCTCAGTTACATGAAATCATATTTAAACCAGTTATCCCAGAAATATCAACTAAAGAAATAATCAAAACACATAATTGAATCCAATGAATTAGCAATCAAATCAAATTAAATATAGAGTCAAATAAGAAATCCATCCTAAGGTTCATCCCACCAGGTCCTAAATAAATTGATTTTGTAAAAACAAACAACATATCTAAGGATTTAAAAGAAGAATTAAAATCCACCAAAACTTTGATGGAACTATGCTCTCTATTCAAATCTCTAAATCATTTTCACTTCTTTGCCACTTTAAGGTTCAAATTTGTGTTTAAAACTCAAGCTCCTTTAATTGCCCTTCGTATCATCCTTTTATACTTCAAAAATAGGGTTTCCACATTGGACACAATTACACACACGATTGTGTATAATGATTGTATCGCTTAATCTCACTTTAAAACTAAATAGTTGTGAAAAAGCATAGCTTTAGAAACTTACGCGGTCTATAGACAAGGACATGTCTATTATCACACGGGCATGTTTAATGTTAGACCCCAAACTTTTCTTAGAAGATTAGAACTATTAAATGAGAGATGTCGATAGATTTATGAGTTGCTATGGTGTTTTGGTGGACAAAAGATTTTTGAAATAGAAGGAATTAAGGTGAAAGTTAGCAGTAAAAGGAAAGCAATATTTGTGTAGTAAAGTGATGGAGAATCGATATGTGTGTGTGTGTGTGTGTGTGTGTGTGTGTGTGTGTTCTGTCATTGGTGTTCATAATTAATTACAGATTATAAATTTTTCTTTATGGAGGACATCGATTTGAAATGAAGTTGAGAGGAAGAATAATGTTTGAGTATGAAAGTTGAAAACGGGAAAAAGTGACAAAACATGAATAGGTTGATTATGAATTTTGGGTTTTGATGATTCCTTGACTAAACTAGGATATTTTGAAGTAGTATGAATTTATGGTGAATGAGTTGATTGAAATGGAGTAGAAAAACTAGAAATAAATTTTTGAAATGTTAGTTTTTGAAAAAATTGAAGTCTGAAAATTTTGAGAATGAATAGTAGTGGAGAGTTGGATTTTTTATTAGAAAGTTCTATGAATTTTTTGCGTTGATCTAGAGAGATTTTGGTAAAATTGTCTTCATGAAAGTTGTAACTTATCTTTCTAGATTTCCATTGATATGAAGTATGGAATTTTTGGACAATGGAGTTGGAAGATATGATCATTAGAAGTTGTGATGCTATTTAGGATGGAACTTTTGGGACAGCCACATTGATTTGAAATTTTGACCCTTATAGAGGTAGAAATTGTTTTTAAGTTCTTATAAATATTGTAGATCTTTCTGTTAGCTTTCCAACGATATAAAGTTTGCAAATTTTGGATATCGGAGTTGAGAGATACGAGCATTACAAGTTGTAAGGTCAAATTCATCTTATGACATCAACATTGTCTTATTTTGGTTAGAACATTTTCTGGTCCAAATTTGATCATCTAGATGATAAATTTTGTCTTAAGATCTTCATGAGAGTGGTAGATCTTGAAGTCCTCTTTCTATTCATCTAAAGAATACTTTAATCCGAGTTCTGTACAGAAAGTTATGACCATTTTTTCAATTCGTCTTATGACATCAGCAATTCGTCTCATGACATTAGCAATTCATCTCATGGTGTCAGCATCGTCTTAGTTTGGCTAGAACATCTTCTGGTCTAAATTTGATCCTCTAGATGACAGAATTGGTCTTTAAGATCTTCATGACAGTTGTAGATCTTGAAGTTTTATTTCTATTAATCTAAAGAATACTTGAATTCGAGTTCTGTACAGAAAGTTATGACTATTTTTCCAATTCGTCTTAGGTTAACTTTCTGTTTCTTCTTAGTTTGACCAGAACATCTTCTGATCCAAATTTGACCCTTTATATGATAAAATTGTTCTCTAAGGTCTTCATGAGGGTGGTAGATCTTGAAGTTCTCTTTCTATTCATCTAAAGAAAACTTTAATTCAAGTTCTTTATAAAAAGTAATGACCATTTTTTCAATTCGTCTCATGACATCAGCAATTCGTTTCATGACGTCAACATCGTCTTAATTTGGACAAAATATATTTTGGTCCAAATTTGATCCACTAGATGATAGAATTGGTCCTTAAAGTCTTCATAAGAGTTGTAGATCTTGAAGTCCTCTTTCTATTCATCTAAAAATACTTGAATCCGAGTTCTCTATAGAAAGTTATGACCATTTTTCTAATTCATCTCATGACATCAGCAATTCGTCTCATGACATCAACAATTCGTCTCATGATGTCAGCATCATCTTAGTTTGGCCAGAACATCTTAAGTGAAGTAAGAAAGATTGAGTGGAAAACGTGAGACGGGTACAGTGAGTGTACTCTTAAATAGTATGAACTGGTGTTTTCTACTGAACATACTTCAGTATTTTGAATATATCTGGATCTATAGAATTCCAAATGAGATGATTTCTTAACCCAAACTAGAGACATGAAGCTACAGATTGCATGAAGAAATTGAAATCTAATTCAGTCTGTAAGATGTTCAAATTTCAGATAGAAGTTGTGCATAGTATATCATTATGGACAAGAGCAGTCTAAAAATGTTTGAAGTGTATCTTTTGAATCACTAAACCAAATTGAATGATTTTAGTATCCTTAGAAACGTAAGACAATGGAGAAGAGTCTTCTAGAATAAAGTTGCTGTGTCAGAATGTTTAAGGATATTTTTGAAAAGACACTTATATATAAAAGACATAAGGCATAAATGAAAGGGCAAATAGGACAATTCTCAATCATTAAGGGCATAACTGGAAGAAGAAATGTTGTCTTGCCTATAAATGAAGAATAAAAACGTGAATGGAAAGGGAAGGAGAGGAGAAGAACGAAAATTTAGGAAAAAAAGAGAGAGAAACACAAAGAGAAAAAGAGAAGAAGAGAAAGAGAGAAATAAGCTAGGGTTTCAATTTCCCTAGCCTATAAGAGAAATTTTGGAGTTGATCAAGAAAGGAAACAAGTAGAGGAAGAGAAGAGCTTTCCTTTGAGCTAAGGATTTCTTCATTTGGTGAAGAATAAAGGGATCAAGAGACGCAAGAGGAACAAGAGAAGAGACTTTCTGAGCAAGGCTACAAGCAAGGAAATCAAGGTGGGTTTCATGTTTATAATTGAGAAATGAGCCATAGATGCTTTCTTCCAAATCAAGAAAATAAAATGATCTATTAAGCATTTATCAGAGGGTTACAAACATATTCTATAGTTAAAACATTTTTTTCTCATGCATTTATATTTTATGAATTAGATTGACTTTTTAAATTTAGTTTAAGTTTAAAGAATTATGAAGTGAATTGAGTTGATTTATGAATTGTTCTAAGTAGTTTATTGCCTGACAGTTTGATAACCTTTGCAATTGAATAAGTAGCGGATAATCTTGATTAATATGCTTGATCTTTTTAATGATTTTCTATAATTACATCCTATTTAAGTTGTGATTAATGGAATTGATTTACTTAAGGACAAACAAATCCAAGTATGCAAATTTTTGGTAGGTGCTAAATATATAATGTTTTTACATTATTTTTAGAGAATTATTCCTATATTTTGATGTTTTTATACGATTCAATACTTAAAATGACTTATATCTTGTTTGAGATATTATTTAAGCCATTAAAGGAAAAGGAATGAAATTCAAAAGGATTTGAGTCAATTTGGAGTAATTTGGGTAAACTTTGAGAGGACTTAGAAGATGATACTAAGATAGTAACGTGATACTCCTTGTTTCCAAGACACCTATTCTATTTTTAAGGATTTTTCATCTGAACAACATGACACCAACATGAACCTATATTCATATTTTGTTTAAAATGATAAAATTTTATTTCTTTAAGTGTTTGTGACATCCTATAGTTTTTAGTCTATGTTAGCAAATATGGTAGTAATATGTACTTGTGTCCTTCTTTATATTGTCAATGATTTGTTATATAAAAGATCTAGTATAATAACAACAATAATCCAGTAAAAATCTCGCTAATTTTATGTTATGTTTCATTTATATCACATCAAAGAGCAATACCATAACATGTCAAAGGCATATATAAACATTAGGTAAAATGTTTTCTATGTTTGTTCTAAATGTGCAGTGATTACATTTTGCACATGTAATTAACTTTTTGGTTGCCAACAGAAAAATATGAGAAAAGTTTTATTAACATAATTCATCCTAAGAATCCTCTTTTATTATGATGTGATTGTAATTAAATCTTAAGGTTGAATTTCATTCATTTATTATAGGTTGCCATTGCTTTTCATTTGAATTGAAGTTTTGTTTTCTATGGTGATTTTAATTAATCTAAAGCTCTTTCTTATATGTATATTTTGGGTTGTCATATTATTCTTACTAAAGGAATTTTATCTATTCGTCACTAATTATTATATCTCAAAAATGATATATTCTTTAGTGCTCTTCACTCTCTTAAGATTTTACTTGGTCTTAGCTTAAGTTTTCAACTCACATCCTTGCAATTTAGAGGATTTTAAAAATAATTACAATGAATATTTTGTATTAGTAAAGAATGATTATTTGAATTATTGTTAATGTTAGGACTCTTAAAAGAGTTTCTATAAAAGTTATACCTTCTAAAATATTATTAACTATAATAACAAAATAAAATTAAAATATATAAAATTAAGAGAATATTTTATAATTCCAAAATTTATTCAAAATTGTATTTAGTATTGATCAAAATTATACTCACCAACTAGAATGAATTTTGGTATAACTATAATCTTTTTGTTTATTTAATAATAACAACAACAACAACAACAACAACAATAGCAACATCAACCACAACAACAATAATAATAATAATAATAACAACAATAACAACAACTACATCAACATCATCATCATCAACAACAATAACAACAACAATAATAATGTACAAGTTTTTTTGTTATATTTTCAACAGAAAATGCCTAATTTGCCTCATAATGCTTGACAAAAAGTCTAGGGTAGTCCCTAGTATAGCGCCTCTTTACCGTAGGGTACACACCGGGACCCCCGTGGGTCATCCCGATACATATCCCACAATAAGAGAGGGCTACGAGCAGTCAGTTCACTACAGTACTCTCATGGCATCATATTAAAAAATAAACCATAATATAAAATCACTAAATTTTGAAACCGAATCACTTTCTCATATCTTTTTATCAAAACAGATATTTACATGACTATCAGTTTTTCACTGTCTAAAAACATTACTCCAAAAAGGAAACTGATACAAAAATCTATCTAGGTCATCCCCAAAACAATCCCAGTTGACCGACCTGTAGGCCATGACTTCTCTTGCCAACACGATCACACGGCAGGAAAAGTCTCTCTCACTGGAGCTAGGAGTCTACTCTATCGATCCTGAAAAATAGTTGCAATTTTAGGTGAGTTTGCGAACTCAATGAGAAACCATCATCGATGGTTCACTCAATTCATTCATTTCTCAAACAATTCACAAATTCTCATACAATAGCAGAAATCAGAATTTCACAAAACAGTTTTCACAGAAATATAAGCATTTAACCATTTTCCCAAAACACAGTACAATCAGATGCATACATAACATTTTTCCATTATTTTCTATTTTAAATTCTGTGTTGTGAATGAGCGTCTGTACTGTCCCACTATTGGGCGCATTGATCGGTGAGCCTGAGGCTCTAAACTGTCTCAAAATAGGCGAATTAACATTGAGCTTATAGCTCTGTATTGTCCTTTCTCGGGCGCATTAACATTGAGCATATAGCTCTGAACTGTCCTTTTTCGGGCGCATTACACATTAAGCGCGTCTTAGGGGTAGGAGAGCCCTCTAGGTATGCACTACTTCCCACGCGTCTTAGGAATAGGAGAGCCCTCTGGGTATGCACTATTCCCTTTCGAGCTCTAGGCTCTTTTCCAGTAGTCGAGCTTGTAGCTCTCGGTGGCAGCTCCAGTCACAACCGTTATAAATGATCATGCACAGAGTTCGGTTATCACAATATTACAAAAATCACATTACCCTCAGAACCCATTTATCAAAATCAGACATAACGTTCTCAATCATACCTCTTATCATACAATAGCAATTTATCACATTCACAAACTGTTTACACTTCAATATCACAATTCCTAATCCCTCGGGCCTTCGGTCCGAAGTTACAATCAAATAATTCACATATACCCATCATTCATCTTCACAGAATTATAAGTGCAGAACTTTAACAATTAAGATTGAGGAACCAACTAGGTTACTCACCTGTAACTTCCGAGCTACTGCCTGGAAGTCCCAGTAATATCCGTGGAATGTTGTTCCAACGGTGCCTCTATCACAGTCAAATAATTTCCCATTACTAAATGCACAATCAGAATAATTCAATGATAGCACATGTCACAAATAAAAGATATACGATGCATGTTCGTGACTTTCCCGGCGCTAATTCCCAAATTTCTCTATCTATTACTCAAAATCCACTTTTCACACTATAGATACCACAACATTTAGACAATACCCTTAAATTCTCAAGAAAGACCTTAAAGCTAAAATTACTATTCATTTGGTCAATTTCACCCATTACACTAAGTTTCTAAAACCCCAAAAGCATTTCATTTATTTCAGAAGTCTCCAAATTATACTCCAATTATCATACAACAACACTTAGGTTGAAATAAAAACCTATCCTCAACTTTCATTCAATAATTGAGATATGAATAATTGAATTCAAACTTTCTTTCTTCACCTCAATTGTAGACCTCTTTCTCTAGTCTATAATGAATCAAGAATCACTTCATTTGGAGGTCTACATCACTAGTTATGACCCAAAAACTAAACTAACTCAGTTTAGAAAAATTAGCCTCGCCGCAGCGAAAGGACGCACGCCGCGACGACACGAGGTCGCTCGTCGCAACGTCTAATCGCCCGTCGCGACGAGGAATTATGGGCTCGTCGCGACGAGGCCCTCACACACGTCGCGACGTGTAATCAACCGCTTGTCGCGACGAGGTGCTGGCACGTCGCGATGTGCAGGTTCCAGTTCGTCTTCTCCGACCATTTTTCACCTATTTCTCTCTCTAAAATCAGCCATAACTCAAATCAACTACCTCAATCTTTCACTTTAAACACCATAAATACATATCAATTAACAAATAAACAACATATAAAGAGATCACTTACCAAATCAAGCTCTTACTCTTAAAACTTCCAAAATCTTCCCCAACTCTTCAACCCCTACGGCTCCCACTCAAAACCTCACAAATCTTCATCATCTTTAGGGTTGATCTTGAACAAAAAGAAGAAGCAAGCAAGAGAACAACGAAGAATCACACAAGGAGGAAGAAAGGAGAATCGATCGAAGGGGAAGAAATCATGCCCTAGGTAAGGAAATTTTTACTGCCAAAAGATTTCGGTAACTTTCAAAAGGAAAAGTCTAGAACTTAGGGCATTAAGGTTAAACCAAATACATCTTTAAACCCTAACCACTTTTTCCTCAAGCACTCTTTCTCTTTTCAAAATCATTTCTAGTCTAGGTTATCTCCAAATTCCAATGGTTCGGCATATTAAAATTCCTAAAATCATATCAATTTTTTTCCCATTGTCATTGGACAATTATTCTAATATCATTAAGTCAATCGGTCCGTCACCTAGAAAATTCTCCTAGAATTTTTATTAAATTTCTAAGAGCCACTAACAACTGAAATCACTCCTAGAACATTTCCAATTCAGAATTTCAGACATAATTATTTCACAATTCACAGACAATTCAGATTCACACATGAATGCCGGGAAATGTCATGAATGCATGTACATATAAGTGCATGTGCAGAATATCTCATTCCTTTAAAATTAGAGGCCAAAAGTATGCTCATTACAAAATATGCAATGTGACCTACTAACCTGTCCCATTTTACCAATATACCCCTCCCATCGGTGATGGGATGTTACAATTATCCCCTCCTAATAAAAATTTCTTCCTCGAAATTTCATACCTGAATGGTCGAATAGATGAGGATACTGTCTCCTCATATGCTCCTCAGTCTCCCAAGTTGCTTCTTCAGTGGAGTGGTTCTTCCACAAGACTTTTACCAGTAGAATAACCCTGTTTCTCAACTGCTTGACCCGTGATTCCACAATCTGAACCGACTCCTCAACATAACTCAGATTACTAGCCACCTCTATCTCCTGGGCCGAAATCACATGAGTCGGATCGAATCGATACCGTCAGAGCATACTCACATGAAACACGTCATGTAACTGAGACATCTCACTCGGCAATGCCAATCTATATGTTAATGGTCTTATCCTCTCGATAATCTCATACGGACCAATGTATCTAGGGCTTAACTTGCCCTTCTTGCCAAATCTCAAAATCCCTCTCCAGGGTGACACTCGAAGGAACACTCTATCTCCCACACTATACTCCATCTCTCTCTGATGCTGATCCACATAACTCTTCTGTCTATCCTGAGTCGCCTTAATGTGACTCCGAATTAGTTTCACCTTATCCACTGTATCTTGAATCAGCTCTGGGCCCTCAATCATCCTCACACCCTCTTCATCCCAATACAGAGGCGATCGACATTGTCGCCCATATAAAGCCTCATATGGTGCCATCCCAATACTACTGTGATAATGATTATTATATGCGAACTCAATCAGAGCTAAATACTGATCTCATGCTCCTCTGAACTCCAATACACAAGCTCGAAGCATATCCTCAGCAGTCTTAATCGTCCTCCCACTCTGCCCATCAGTCTGAGGATGAAAAGCTATACTGAAATTTAGCCTAGTACCCATAGCAGACTGCAGACTCTTTCAGAACCTCGAGGTAAATCTAGGATCCCTGTTTGAGACTATAGACACCGGGACCCCATGCAGTCGCACAATCTCGATCACATACTTCTGGGCCAACTGATCAAGTGTATTGTTCTCCCTCACTGGCAAGAAATGGGCCGATTTAGTTAACCGGTCCACTATCACCTAGATCGCATCATGCTGCCTCGGTGTCCTAGGCAACCCCATAATAAAATCTACAGTAATTCGTTCCTATTTTCACTCCGGAATGGGCAACGAATGCAGTTTCCCCACTGGGGACTGGTGCTCAGCCTTAACCTGCTGGCACGTCAAACATCTGGAAACATACACTGCCACCTGCCTCTTCATGCCAGGCCACCAGAAATGTGGCTTAAGAGTGTTATACATCTTGGTAGTACCAGGATGCATAGCATAGGTGGCCATATGCGGCTCCTCTAGAATCTCACGCCTCAAATCATCCATATCAGGAACACAAAGTCTCTGACCCATCCATAATGTCCCATCTCTCAACTCAAAATCAAAAGTCAGATCAGACTTCACTCTATCAATCAGTCTCACCATAGCAGGATCCTTATCCTGAACTCGCCTGATCCTGTCATGTAGCATCGGCCTAAGCCTCAGAGTGGATATCAAAGCCCCATCCTGATCCAGATTCAACTGCCCATTCAGAGCTCTCAACTGAATCAAATTGGGCAGTCTCAATACCTGAATCTGAGCTGCGCTGATGTGAGACTTCCTACTCAACGCATCTGTCACTACATTGGCCTTCCCTGGATGGTACTCAATCGTACAGTCATAGTCCTTAAGCAGCTCTATCCATCTCCTCTGTCTCAGATTCAACTCTCTCTGACTCAATAGATACCTCAAGCTCTTATGATTAGTAAAAATCTGAAATGTCTCGCCATATAAATAATGTCTCCAAATCTTCAGGGCAAAAACAACTGCAGCCAACTCCAAATCATGCACTGGATAGTTTGCCTCATGAGATCTCAACTGTCTTGAGGCATAAGTAATCACTCTACCATGCTGCATCAAAACACATCCCAGTCCCTGATGCGAAGCATCGCTATACACCTCATAACCTCCGGTCCCAGATGGAATACCTAACACCGGTGCAGAAGTCAACTGATGTTTCAGCTCCTCAAAGCTCTCTTGGCACTCCTCAGTCCATCTGAAAGGTACATTCTTTCTCAGAAGCTTTGTCAGAGGGGCTACGATCAGAGAGAACCCCTCGACAAACCTCCGGTAATAACCGGCCAATCCTAGGAAACTCTGAATCTCAGACACATTTCTAAGAGCCTCCCACTTCAACACTGCCTCAACCTTGTGAGGATCCACCTGAATACCCTTACTAGTCACAATGTGCCCCAGAAATACTACCTCATCTAGCCAAAATTCACATTTATTGAATTTGGCATATAACTGTTTCTCTCTCATAACCTGTAAAACAGTCCTCAAATGCTCAGCGTGCTCCTGTCTACTCTTCGAATATACCAATATTTCATTAATAAACACTATCACAAACTGATCCAGGTAGGTCTGAAAGACCTTATTCATCAAGGCCATAAAAGCTGTCGGGGCATTAGTCAACCCGAACAGCATCACTAGAAACTCAAAATGCCCATACCTGCTCGTGAAAGCACTCTTAGGCACATCAGCCTCTGCTATCTTCAGCTGATAATACCTTGATCTCAGATCTAACTTAGTGAACACCTGAGCCCCCTGCAACTGATCAAACAAGTCATCGATCCTAGGCAGTGGATACTTATTCTTCACTGTCACCTGATTCAACTGCCTATAGTCAATACACAATCTCAGAGTCCCATCCTTCTTTTTCACAAACAGAACCGGCACTCCCCAAGGAGAGACACTGGGCCTGATAAATCCTTTCTCCAACAGCTCCTGAAGCTGAGCCTTAAGCTCCCTCAGTTCCATAGGTGCCATCTTATATGGAGGTATAGATATAGAAGCGGTACCTGGAACGAGATCAATCGTGAACTCCATCTCCCGATCTGGCAGTAAACCCGGTAACTCATCGGGGAACACATCCGGGAATTCCCTAACCACGGGAATATCCTGCTGCCTCTGCCCGACTCTAATATCAATAACGTGGGCCAGATAGGCCTCACATCCACCCTGCATCAACCTCAGGGCACTCAGAAAAGAAATCATGCGGTGGCACTACGACTTCTCGCTCAAATCTCTCTAAGTGACCAGAGACTCTAATACGACCTCCTTGGTATAATAGTCCATGATGGCCCTATGTGCAGTAAGCCAATCCATCCCTAAAATCACATCTATCTCTCTCAAGGGCAATACTATAAGATCTACACTCAATACTGCTTGATCAATCTGGATCGATCACCCCTTGCAGACCTCTCCCAATGCAGTAGTACTACCTAGAGGTGTACTCACCTCTAGCCCATACAATAATCTCTCCCTATCCCCATGCAGTCTATATGTCAAATGCAGTGCAACAAACGAATGTGTGGACCCAGGATCCAACAATACATAAGCCTCAATGCCAGAGATCAGAAGCATACCAGCTACCACATCTGGGGAATCTTGAGCCTCCTGCTGAGTCATGGCATAGAATCTAGCCTGGGACTGCGGTCGGCTAATCAGTCCCTCTGTCCTCACAACGGATCCCTCAGCTCTGCCACGGCCTCTACCTCGGCCTCTCAGTCCAGATCCACCACTACGACTCTGCTGCACTGTAGAGTTGCTGCCAGATCTCCCAGTCATAGCTAACTGAGCTCCCACTGTGGCAGGGCAATCCCTGATCTGATGCTCCATGGAGCCACACCTGAGACAGCTCTAGTCAATCTCCAGCACTCCCCACTGTGTCTCCTCTCACAATGCTCACACATAGGAGGAATCAAGCTTGAACCTCTGCCACTGCTACTACCACTACCAGTCTGAACAAATCTCCCTCTCTGCCCAAATCTGAACGGTCTAGCTCCTCCTGATGACCTGAAGGTCCTGCTCTGGTGCTTGCCATACCCTCTACTAGAACTGCCCTGGCTATCGCTCAACCTCTTACCCCGGGGCCCCTGACCAAACTCAACCTGGGTCTGTCTCAGCAACTGCTTAACTCGTACTGTTGCTGCCCTCAGCTCAACAAACGTGCCCATATCAAATCGGGCCAATCTAGTACGGATCTTCAAGTTGAGGCCATTCTCGAACCTCCGACACCGGTCGGCCTCAGTAGAAATCAGAGCAGTAGTATAGCCCATAAGCTCATTGAATCTCACCTCATAATCTGCTACAGCCATCCTACCTTGCCTCAATTCCAGAAATTCCTGCATCTTCATCTCCATATAGACCTTGGGCATGTAATTATCTCTGAAAGCCCTCAAGAAATCATCCCATGTCAGAATACAAGGCCTGGTGGTACTACCCGGGATAGTCTTCCACCAGCGATATCTTTGGGCCTGAAGAGAGAGCGCGTAGTCAAATCTCTCGTCCGAGTCACAGTCCATCTGATCGAGAACCCTCTCAGTCCTCTCCAACCATCTCTCAGCCTCAGCGGGGTCTGTGCTGCCATAGAAGTCAATAGCCCCCTGCTTACGCAGTCTGTCGTACCTCCTCTCCCGTCTTACGGGAACTCTGGGAGGCAACTCCTCAGAACGAGGTACCAGTGACTCCCTACTAGCTCCGACTGATCCTTAGTCAGCTGGTTGATCTATCTGATCCCCAAGAACAGATGACCTATAATTAAAACAAGAATTCTGATCAATTTCTGCTTTTCTCACTGTAATTCAAGCCTAAATATGCACTATGCCCAACAGATGTCAAACCATGCTCTGATACCACCTAAATATAGCGCCTCCTTACCGTAGGGTACACACCGAGACCCCCGTGGGTCATCCCGATACATATCCCACAATAAGAGAGGGCTATAAGCAGTCAGTTCACTACAGTATTCATAAATAAACCATAATATAAAATCACTAAATTTTGAAACCGAATCACTTTCTCATATCATTTCATCAAAACAGATATTTACATGACTATCAGTTTTTCACTGTCTAAAAACATTACTCCAAAAAGGAAACTGATACAAAAATCTATCTAGGTCATCCTCAAAACAATCTCAGCTGACCGACATGTGGGCCATGACTTCTCTTGCCAACACGATCACACAGCAGGAAAAGTCTCTCTCACTGAAGCTAGGAGTCTACTTTATCGATCCTAAAAAATAGTTGCAATTTTGGGTGAGTTTGCAAACTCAATGAGAAACCATCATCGATGGTTCACTCAATTCATGCATTTCTCAGACAATTCACAAATTCTCATACAATAGCAGAAATCAGAATTTCACAAAACAGTTTTCACCGAAATATAAGCATTTAACCCTTTTCCCAAGACACAGTACAATCAGATGCATACATAACATTTTTCCATTATTTTCCATTTTAAATTCTGTGTTGTGAATAAGCGCCTGTACTGTCCCACTATTGTGCGCATTGATCGGTAAGCTTGAGGCTCTAAACTGTCTCAAAATAGGCGCATTAACATTGAGCTTATAGCTCTGTATTGTCCTTTCTCGGGCACATTAACATTGAGCATATAGCTCTGAACTGTCCATTTTCGGGCGCATTACACATTAAGCGCGTCTTAGGGGTAGGAGAGCCCTCTAGGTATGCACTACTTCCCACGCGTCTTAGGAATAGGAGAGCCCTCTGGGTATACACTATTTCCTTTCGAGCTCGAGGCTCTTTTCCAGTAGTCGAGCTTGTAGCTCTCGGTGGCAGCTCCAGTACAATCGTTATAAATGATCATGCACAGAATTCGGTTATCACAATATTACAAAAATCACATTACCCTCAGAACCCATTTATCAAAATCAGACATAACGTTCTCAATCATACCTCTTATCATACAATAGCAATTTATCATATTCACAAACTGTTTACACTTCAATATCACAATTCCTAATCCATCGGGCCTTCGGTCCGAAGTTACAATCAAATAATTCACATATACCCGTCATTCATCTTCACAGAATTATAAGTGCAGAACTTTAACAATTAAGATTGAGGAACCAACTAGGTTACTCACCTGTAACTTCCGAGTAACTGCCTGGAAGTCCCAGCAATATCTGTGGAATGTCGTTCCAACGGTGCCTCTATCACAGTCAAACAATTTTCCATTACTAAATGAACAATCAGAATAATTCAATGATGCACATGTCGCAAATAAAAGATATACGATGCATGTTAGTGACTTTTGTTGGACCCCGTCTCCGAGGCCCAACATTCGGACTCACACAAAGCATACCTAAGCATAGAGGACCCAAAACCGAACACATGCTGACCACAAATAGAGAAACTCCTAATAGAAAAAGAAATTGGGATTGGCTTTTTAAGAAAAATTGTTCCTCATGATCTCACGATTCTAATGCCACTGAAATTGCTCAAATCGGATTTGAAACGAAAAAGTTATGGTTAAAATACCATCTTAAAGAAACAACAAAAACTGACCTTCTACCGACTTCATGTGAGAATTTGAAAACTTTATAGGCTAAATTACCGATCAGTTCCTTCATAAAATCTGTAGGTTTATGTCTCTAGTTTAATTTAAAATAAGAATCGCCTCGATCCAAGCTTTATAGCTCCGGATATCGCAAAATTAGTAAAGTATATTCAGACTTTGTCAACCGATCGACATACTTTGCTTCAAACCAACTTTTTCAATTTAAAAGCAATACTGGTAAAATAGGTTTAGAAAGATAGAAAATTTTCTTAGAAATCCATCGCTTTGAAAATGGAGGCAATCAGAGGTCTACACAAAAAGTTATGGCTAAAAGAAGGGAGAGGGGTCGGTCGGCCAAAACCGACCCCCAAACACGCTTAGTCATGAGGCGGCAATTTGAACCCTTCGCCAGCATTGGTGGCGCTTATCGCTCGACATATTGTCGGCAGAGAAACTTTCGAGGCTAACGACCTGCCCAAATGATCCGACCTATCAGACTTCTAACCTTAATAACTCTTGACTCTGAGCTCCAAATTAGACACGGTCGGAAGTGTTGGAAAACTAAGAGAAAAATCTACATTTTTCAAGAAGGTGTCCATGGCAAGCTCAGATTCTACGGGAATAAAAAATTTACACTAAGACTGATCGACTAGCTCTTCCTGAACAGTACCAGAACTTACGACCTCCATAAATTTTGACCCAAAACTCCAAATTTAGCAAACTTAGTGTCTATGGAAAGGTAAAAGAATTATCTACAACTTTCATGAAGATTACCTACCTATATTCCAACTCTATGAGGGTCAAAAGTTGGCTCAAAACTCTTCTTGACAACCTGCTATTTAGACAGCACCTGCATTCAATTCCAACGACTCACACCTACCAATCAACACATCATAAATACCTCATAAAGCATTCTGGGAGAGCTCTACAGCTCACCTATCACTCTCAAGGAGTCTCAATAATCCCAATTGACCTATAACAACACAGAAATTGCGGAAAACACAACCTACCCAGAGTTTTGCAGAAACTTCCACAACTCATAATTCCTTGGCACATTTTCAGCGAGCTCTCTCAAGGCAACCTCATCAGCAATTCAACAATTAATAATACTCATACACACTATTTCAAGGCCATACACAGTACACAAATCAACATCAACACAAGATAAGAGAGTATTGGAGCTCTCATACTCTTTTCAAATCATAACAAAGATTCATGCATAGCTTTGGTTACATATTGGCATATTTATCAAGATCAAGTACAAAATACAAAAGATGAGATGCTCAATGATCAATATGCTTATAAGCTAGTTACTAACTTAATACAAAAGTGACTAAATTTCTTGGAGTGATGCCCGATGCCTTGCAAGGTTCAGCTCTCAACTTGACTTTGCACCTGTAACATCCCACTCCCACGAGACCCGAACCCGACATCGACTGTGATATCCGAGCCCGCGACCCGCGAGGGTGGTATGCTAGAGCAGTCAATGCAGTTTAAAACTTGGTAATATATATAAATTTTTTTAAAACCCATCGAGTGCGCAAATATTAGTAAATAATTTGGGTCCGTTCTAATACGAAATCATTTTCAATCAAAACATTATTTCGGTAATCAAATTATAATACAACATTAATCAATCGGGCACTCAGCAATACCAGTACGAATTTTGCGAAAATACAAATTTACATATAATTCAAAAGACACAAATGCAGACGTGAACTGATCCCGACCTTAACTCTGACTTGCAATTGGTAATCATACTCCCGTGCCCAACGGGGTACTCTTCGATCCCTGAAAAATATTTGCAATTTTGGGTGAGTTTGCGAACTCAATGAGAAACTATCATCGATGGTTCATTCAATTCATGCATATATACACACTTTACCATTTATCACATACAATCACAATTCACAAATGTAAGGCGTATCGCCTTTCATACAGTCCACATTTAATCATACCATATATGCAATGCACATGAGACCCTTTCCATTTTTATTACGTTGTTGTGACCGTGCGCCTGAGCTCAATATCGGTGAGCCAGTGGCTCTGAAATTTCGTTGGGCTTGAAGCCCTGGTACATTGAGCCTGAGGCTCTGAATACGTTGGACCTGAGGTCCTGTGCGTTGAGTGAAAGCTCATATACGTTAGGCGTGATATGCCCTGATATGGTGGTACTCCCGGTCCAATCGCCTTTATCTGATCATGCCATCATGCATGGATGCATATGCTCCAATTTCCATTTACAATCAGTTATAGTTCAGTGACCAATTTCTATTTCTTCGGACCTTCGGTCCGGTGTTTCAGTCATATACATTTACAATTTATTGCATCCTACCATATCATATTAAAAGTCACATCCAATGTATCAAAACAGACAATTAACACTTAAATATTAATTTCCCATTCCCTCGGACCTTTGGTCCGAGATCTCCAATGTACTTATTCACAAACAGTTACACACAAATAGCACTTCAATAACAAGTTTCCAAATATTTCAGCACCTATGGTCCGAAATCAATCAAAATTAAACACACATAAACCCCCCCCCCCCCCCCATTATCTCCACATGGCATAATTGCAAAATCTTAAACACATAAAAGTTGAGGAACCAACTAGGTTACTCACCTATTACTTCCGAGCTATTGTCGAGAAGTCTCGCAACGTCCAGAAACGACGTTCCAAGCCGAGCCTCTATAACAATAGAAATGAGTACATTACCAATCAGTATAATTAGAAATATCAAACAATGCACATGGAATAAGTAAAACGTGTATAATGCATGTTCATGGCATTCCCGGCCCTAATCTAAAATTTTCCTGTCATAATAAATTCATCTAAAAATTAGAAAGCTATAGCCACTGACAGCATTCAATTCGGACCTCGATCGGTCCAAAAATAAATAAAACAGTGACCATAGAACAATTACCCGGGTTCACATCAATTTTTCGGCTAAAAATTCCCAATTTCTCACAAAATGAAATTCAATGTGTTACCAATCCGATGCCTCAAGAATCAGGTCAATCGGACATCGGACGGAAAAGGAATTGACAAAAGAAACCAAAATTCAAATTAAACAAATAATATCTATATATATACCTAACCCTTATTCCCTTCTTTAATTTCTTGATTTCAAGCCAACTTTCAACACCAATAACTCATTGCACACCATTCAGAAAATTACCAACTATATCTCATTGGAAAGATCATGAAACCCTCTACAATTCTTAAGAAGACTATAAAAATCAATTTCACCCCTAAGAGTGTCAAAAATCCCTTCAAAACTACTGCCTACTCAAATCCCATTAAAACAGGCAGTACATTGCAAATTCCATAACTCTCAGATTATTCAGCCAGAAATTACCACATAAATATGATCAATAAGTTCACAATGTCATCTACAACTTTCATGAACAACCCAAAATCAAATTCCATAACTAACTAGGTCAAACAATTCAACAAAGAATCAGTCTACTGAAATCAACCAATCTGGATAGTAATTTTCCAAACAGTATTTCACTTAGCACAAATGTCACAAAAATCACAATCTTATATCCCTGAAAAGATAAGATCTCAAACTTCAATTTTCATGAAGAACTCAATTTCCAATTCGATTTCTAACAATGTCAAAACTGTTATGGAAGTTACTGCCATTATCAGCAATTTACAACCTAATGCAGGGTCAGTTTTTTGCCAAATCATAACTCCCAACTCTGACCTCTAAAAATTACACACAATATATCATTTTCAAGGTAATTGCTTCCTCTACAACTTTTCAGAAGATCACTAACACCAATTCAGTCCACAAAAATTGCTAAAATTGCTCCCAAGCAAACTGCTCACAAAACCAACACTTTGACTAGGTTTCTCCAAAAAGCATAAAACCAATCAACAGAAATCAGTTCATATCTCCCAATATACAACTCTAAAATTAGCAATATCAGCGGAAATGGAAAGCTAACTCAATATGCTACAACTATCATGAAGACCATTTTCCCAAATTCCATGTCAATTAATTTAGAAAAATCAACAAAGTAATCAGGTCATATATGCGAGTACTGTTCACAGACTCTACAAACAGAAACTTTTCCTGCAAAAGTTCACCCTTCTAACATTACAATTTAACCCCACCTATTTCACACAAAGTTGAAGCCAACATCCCAAAGTTTCATTGGGCACAAACCTCACCTCATTTGTATAACCACACAATTAGTTATGCTCAAAACAGTATGGTAGGTCAAAAACCTAAATTTCCAGCTTTGGTACTAAACTTAGCTTCTGTCATTTCCAATGCCAATACCACATCATTAAGCATCCAAATGAACACAAAATCAGTTCTTACAACATTCATACATTCACTAGAACTAATACTCAAAATTTTGCAGCACTCACTTCTTCATTTCTAAGTAAAATCAATCATCAATATACAATCAAAATCAAGTTAAAAACACTCATTTCCTTCATCAATTCTTACTAAAACCTAACCTTATACCCAACAATTTCACTTCTAATTTTCATTCATTTCAAGCATCAAGAATCATAATAAACATGCCATAACTCCCATTAATGCTTCTAACTACCATGGCATTTAATTCCTACTTAAAACATCATTTAAAGCTTAAAAGAAACCTTACCTACTAAGCTTTCAAATCTTCACTTCTCTCTTTAATTCTCTTCACTTCTTTCTTTCCTATTCTTTCTAACCTCTTCTTCTAACCCTATGCAAGAGATCATCACCATGGCAAGAGCATAACTTGATTTGATGAAGGAGCTCTTTTTGTTTTGAAGGAAGATTTCACTTTAAAGGAGGAAAAATCGATGGTGAAGAAAACAATGGAGGAGAGTTTCGGTTGATAGCCATAAACACTCATCTCTCACTCTTTATGGAGGCATAACCGATGGAGAGGGATAAGGAGCATTAATAGAAGGTTTAGGTGGCAATAAACCATTAGTCCACCTAAAAAAAAATATCAAACCTATCATTCCAATTTTTGAAAAAGATCAAACAAATCCTAAGCTAAATCAAGCAAATTTTCGGTTCCAACAAGAATTAAGGGCCCACTTTTGGGTCCCACCATGATATTTAATAGCTTAGGACCAAATATAAGTATAAATTCAACCGGTTCGCCACTTGGCGATTTTTTTTTTCGGTCCGGGAATTTTCTCCGAAAAATTTCAGAAAAATTCCTGAAAATCCCATAAAATGTAAAACACTCAATGACGCACTCCAAATAATTTTTCAAATACAATTATCCCATAAATTTCACAAAGAATCTCAAGTTGAAACTAAGCCGGAAAATGTCATGAATGCATGTTTACCATGTGCAAGTGCAACAAACCATCAATCATAGAGGCTATATGTTGTATGTGCATGCCGAGATATAATTTAATACTCCTGACCCGTCCCAATTTATGAGAAGACCCTTCCCATCGGAGATGGAATGTTACAGCACCTGAGGAGGGAGAATGGGGTGAGCTAACACGGGTCAGTGGCTAACAAGTTTATAGCCATTGGGTAATGAGCCACACAACAAATCATTAACAATCTGAAACAGTAGCAATTTGTCGTATAAAGCTCAAATAATCCAAAATCATCACATAAGCAGAACATGAGAGTTCATATCAATCAAACACATATTATGCATCATAAACACAAATAAACGATGGAATGCACACATTCGGCTCGAGAGTTCCATAAACACGACAGAAACCGAAGTTTACGGTAAACACGACGAGTCCATTTTTCGGATCTCGTAAGCCTCAAGCAAGCAGCCGGGAGAAGGCTAAGGGGAGGGGGGGTCAACGTGCATGTGACTATCGAAGTAGGTTCTCTCTTGCCCAATCACAACCAATTTATGTTCACACATTAAGGCACAAGCATAGCATTTTATGCTTCTTTCATTCTATCAAATCATCATAGTTTCTTTCTTTTTCTTGCAAACCAAATGAAAACACTTTCAATATACACACCATTTAACAAAAATAGCACACATAGGGCATTTGTTCATTACACAACAACTATAAAAAATGTTACCCACCTATCGTCGGAATCCGAATTCAAGATTACCCTTCCTCCTTGTCTTGAGTGGGGTTCTCTTGATTTCCTTCAATTAAATCACACTCTATTCAATAAATACATTTTAAAGGAAAGCATAGCATTCATAAAAATCAAGCAAAATAAAAGTCTACTTTAAACCTAACCTACCCATAAGCCATATATGCTAGAATAACCATAACCTTAGTGAGAAAGTCCCTAAAATCCATAGATCTCACCTTCTCTTCCATTTTTCTTCAATCTCTACACAAACCCTAACTTCCATTTCATCTCATACTTGAACCTAACATAAGCAAGACTAGAACTTACCTCTCACAAGTAACTTCCTCCTCCTTTTTCTCCTTCTTTCTTCTTTCCTTCAAGCCTCCTACTCTCCCTTGCTCTCTCGGCAAGCCTCCTTGTTCACGCTTTGTTTCTCTTCTCCTTGGTTCTACGACAACCTCTCTACTCTTCTTTAAAGACTTAATTCATTAGCTTTCACTTAAAGCCTCCTCCCAAAACTACATAGTTTTAAGTCTCCTTAAAGCTCTCTTTAACTCCTTTGGGCTCTCCTCTAACTTACTAGGCTTTTGGGCTCTCCTCCTTCCAAGCCTACCACATATAACTCCATTTATTCTCTAAGCCTATACTTTCCAATATTTAATTCTAACCCTTCATTTAATTCCCAACTTCTACCTACTAATTCCAAAACTTAAATAAAATATATCTATATAAACACATAGTTAAATCAATTAAAACAAAATACATAATAATTAAAGTAAGCGAATAATTAAATAAATCAATGAATAAATTTAAAAAAAAATTTCGGGACCCAACAATTCTCCCCTCCTAAAAGAATTTCGTCCTCGAAATCCTTACCTGAGTCCATGAAAAGGTAGGGATACTTCTCCTTCATGGCTTCCAAAGGCTCCCAAGTCGCTTCCTCGGTCGAAGGGTTCCTCCACAAGACCTTAACCAGTTTCACAATCTTGTTCCTTAACACTTTTTCCTTTGAATCTAAGATCTCTACTGGTTGCTCCTCATAAGTCAAGTCCTCTCTCAACTGAACCTCTGAAGGTCGAACTATATGCGAAGGATCCGATCTGAACCTCCTCAACATCGACACATGGAACACATTGTGAATCTTAGACAACTCCAATGGCAAATCTAGCTTATAAGCCAAAGGCCCAATCCTCTCAATGATCTCATATGGACCTATATACCTTGGGCTAAGCTTGCCCTTCTTGCCAAACCTCAAAACACCTTTCCATGGAGAAGCTCTAAGAAACACCTTTTCTCCCACTTCAAATTCCATCTCTTTCCTATGAGCATCCGTGTAACTCTTCATTCTATCTTGAGCTGCTTTAAGCCTCTGCTTCACTAACTTAACTTTCTCCACCAGAATTGTATTTAACTCAGTCCTACAAGCTTCCTTTCACCTTCCTCATCCCAACATATAGGAGTTTTACATCTCCTACCATACAAGGCCTCATAAGGTGCCATCTGAATTCCCGAGTGATAGGAATTATTGTAAGCAAACTCAATCAAAGGTAGGTGGTCATCCCACGAACCTTTGAAATCCAATGCACAAGCTCTCAACATTGCCTCCAGAGTCCGTATCGTCCTCTCCGATTGTCCATCAGTCTGCAGATAGAAAGCCGTACTAAAATGCAATCTAGTCCCCAGAGCCTCCTGTAAGCTTTTCCAAAATATAGAGGTAAACCTAGGATCCCTATCAGAAACTATCGAGCTCGGAATCCCATGAAGTCTGATTACCTCATCCACATACTTCTTAGCCAAAACATTTAAAGAATATGTCTGTCTAATTGGAAAGAAGTGGGCTGACTTAGTCAGCCTATCCACAATCACCCAAATAGCGTCATGCTTCTTGCTAGTCCTCGGTAATCCCATCAGAAAATCTATGGTAATCTTCTCCCATTTCCATTCCGAAATCGGCAAAGGATTAAGCTTGCCTGAAGGTGCTTGGTGTTCAGCTTTCACTTGCTGACACACTAAACATCTTTTAGCATACTTTGCCACATCTTTCCTCATTCCCTTCCACCAGAAATGGTCTTTCAAATCCCGATACATCTTAGAACTCCCTGGGTGCATTGCATAAGGAGCGTTATGCGCCTCATCAAGGATCTCATCCTTCAGCTCCAACACGTCTGGAACACATAATCTCTTGCCCATAACCATCAATCCATCTTCCTTCACCTCTACTTCAGAAGGCTTGCCATCTTTTATCTCTGCTCTAAGCTTACTCAAGTACTCATCCCATTCCCGCAATTCTTTAATCTTCCCCTTCAATACTGGCCTCACTCTGAAATTTGCCAAAATACAATCAGGTTCAACTCGTCTCAACGTCACATCAAGCCTGGCTAATTCCTTCAGCAAGGGAAGGTACACTGTCTCCACATGTGCTATAGTGGACTTCCTACTCAATGCATCAGCAACCACATTAGCTTTCCCCGGATGGTAGTCTATCACCAAATCATAATCTTTTAATAACTCCAACCATCGCCTCTGCCTCAAATTCAGCTCTTTCTGAGTCAACAAGTACTTAAGACTCTTATGGTCTCAGAAATACTCTAGTAGTAACTCCATACAAGTAGGTTCCAAATCTTCAATGTGAAAATAATAGCGACCAACTCCAAATCATGAATAGGTAATTCATCTCATAAGGCTTCAATTGCCTAGAAGCATAGGCAATCACTTTCTCTCCTTGCATTAATACACACCCTAAACCCTTCCTAGAGGCATCACTATACAAAATGTATCCATCATCACCATAGGGTAATGTCAAAATCGGTGTAGCAGTAAGCCTATTCTTCAATTCCTCAAAACTACTCTGGCACTCCCCAGTCCACTCAAACTTCTGATTCTTTCTCGTCAATTTGGAAAGTGAAGCAGCTATCATAGAAAAGCCCTCCATGAACCTCTTGTAATATCCAGCTAGTCCCAAGAAACTTCTCACCTCAGCCACATTCTTAGGTGCTTCCCATTTAACCATAGCCTCTATATTTTGTGGATCCACATGCACTCCACGGTCTGAAATCACATGCCCGAGAAACACTACTTCTCTTAGCCAAAATTCGCACTTGTCGAACTTGGCATACAACTTGTTCTTTCTCAAGGTCTCCAAAGCAACCCTCAAATGATCCTCGTGCTCCTCATCACTCTTAGAATAGACCAATATATCATCAATAAAGACAATGACAAATCAGTCTAGGAAAGACTTGAAGACTCTATTCATCAAATCCATAAAGACTGCAGGAGCATTTGTTAACCCGAAAGGCATAACCAAAAACTCGAAGTGGCCATACCTAGTCCTAAAAGCAGTCTTTGACACATCGGTCTCCTTAATCCTCAACTGATGATAACCCGATCTCAGATCTATCTTGGAAAAGACTCTCGCTCCTTGCAACTGATCAAACAAATCATCTATGCGCGGGAGCGGATATCTGTTCTTAATGGTAGCATGATTCAACTTCCTATAATCCACACACATCCACAACGATCCATCTTTCTTCTTCATAATGTAAACATTTAATCATATATCACAACAAAAGCCTAGGAGTGAAACCTAAGCTTTAATACCAAACAATGTTGGACCCCATCTCTGAGGCCCAACATTCGGACCACACCAGTACACGCAAGCATAGAAGACCCATAACTTACCACAATAGGGGAAACTTACAATAGAAAAGTTGGAAAGGATTTTTAAGAAAATATGTTCCTTACGCTCTCACGGTTCTAGCGCCACTGAAAACGCTCAATTCGAATCAGAAATGAAAAAGTTATAACCAAAATAGTCAAAACTGAACACTTTACTAATTTCGCGTCAAAATTTGAAAACCTTAGAGGATAGCTTACTGATCAGTTTCTTCATAAAACTTGTAGGTTTAGGTCTCTAGTTTAATTTAAAACAAGAATCGCCCCAATCGGAGCTCTATAGCTCAAGATATTTCAAAATAAGTGAAATATATTCAGACTTTATTGACCGACTATCACACTTTGTTTTAAAACACCTTTTTCAATTTAAAAGCAAAACTGATAAATCAGGTGTAGAAATATAGAAAAACGTCTTAGAAATCCATCGCTTCGAGAATGGGGTCAATCGGAGGTCTGTGCAAAAAGTTATGGCCCAAAGAAGGAAGCGGGGTCGATAAACAGAAGCAGACGATAAAACTGAGACGCAAAAGTCAACTGAGACGCAAAAACAGTATCTGCGTCTCACTTCTCCCAGAACGTCTCTACTTAAAAGATGCATAACTTTCTACTCAGAACTCCAAATTAGACACGGTTTGATTCGTTGGAAAGCTAAGAGAAAAATCTACAACTCACACTTTGCAATCAATACCTCAAAATAGCTCATTACACCTCATGAACAAGCTCTACAGCTCGTCTAACACCTTCAACAAGTCTAAATGATCCTATTCAACCTAAAACAACCCAGAAATTCGGCTGAAAGCGCAAAACACTCAAATCTAACCCAAAGAGCACATCAGCCCAGAAATTTGCAGAACTTCAACAATTAATAATACTCATAAACACCATTTTAAAACCATACACAGTACGCAAATCAACAAGTTCACATGAAGAGAGTATTAGAGCTCTCATTCTCATTTCAAATCATAACAAAGATTCATGCATAGCTTTGGTTACATATTGGCATATTCATCAAGATCAAGTACAAAATACAAAAGATGAGATGCTCAATGATCAATATGCTTACAAAGCTATTCCAAAAGCTAGTTACTAACTTAATACAAAAGTTTCTAGGATTCTTGGAGTTATGCCCGATGCCTTGCAAGGTTCCGCAATCAACTAGAATTTGCACCTAAGGAGGGAGAGTGGGGTGAGCGAAACACGGCTCAGTGGCTAACACGCTTATAGCCATCGAGTAATGAGCCACACAACACATAAAGAATTCGAAACATTTGCAGTCTATCATATAAAGCACAAATAACTCAACTTCATCGCATAAATCATCAATCAGCCAAAATCATCACATAAAACATAACATTAGATCTTTTATCAATTAAAACACATAATATGCATCATCTACTCAAAAATGATGATATGCACACAATTGGCTCAAGAGTTCCATAAACACAACGAAAACCGAAGTTTACCGTAAACACGACGAGTCCATTTTTCGGATCTCGAAGCCTCAAGCAGAGCGGTAGGAGAAGGCTAGGGGTCAACGTACGTGACTATCAAGTAGGTTCTCTCTTGCCCAATCACAACCAATTTATGCTCACACATTAAGGCACAAGCGTAGCATTTTTATGCTTCTTTCATTCTATCAAATCATCATAGTTCCTTTCTTTTTCTTACAAACCAAATGAAAACACTTTCAATATACACACCATTTAACACAGATAGCACGCATAGGGCTTTTGCCCATTACACAACAACTACAAAAATGTTACCCACCTATTGTCGGAATCCGAATTTAAGATCGCCCTTCCTCTTTGTTTTGAGTGGGGTTCTCTTGAGCTCCTTCAATCAAAACATACTCCATTTACTAAATACATTCCAAAGGGAAAGTCATAGCATTCATAAAATCATGCAAAGGTAAAATAAACTTTAGACTTAACCTACCCATAAGCCATATATGCTAGAATAACCATAACCTTAGTGAGAAAGTCCCTAAAATCCATAGATCTCACCTTCTCTTCCACTTTTCTTCAATCTCTACACAAACACTAACTTCCATTTCATCTCATACTTGAACCTAACATAGCAAGACTAGAACTTACCTCTCACAAGTAGCTTCCTCTTCCTTTTTCTCCTTCTTTCTTCTTTCCTTCAAGCCTCCTATGGCTCTCCCTCTCCTTCTTGGCCGAAAGCTCTTCTTGCTTGCCTTGCTCACGATTTCTTCTCTTCTTCTCCTTGGCTTTACGAAAACTTGCTTCCTACTCTTCCTTTAATTCCTTTTATATCACAATTTAAAGCCCTACCTCAAAACTATGTAGTTTTGATACTCCTTTAAGCTCTCTTGCATTTCCTTTTGGGCTCCCCTTCCTCCCAAGCCCACTTTACATTAAAGCTCATTCTTTCTAACAAACCTTTATTTGTCTCATATGACTCTACACTTCAAGCTCACTTCCAATCAATCCAATCATACTAACTAATCCCAAGGCTCAACGTAGTCTATATATATCTATACACACATAATTGAAACAATTAAAGAAAAATAAAGAATAAGTCGAGTAAATTGATAAATCAATCAATAAATTAAAAAAAAATCGGGGCCCAACAATTCTCCCCTCCTAAAAGAATTTCATCCTCGAAATTCGTACCTAAGTCCATGAAAAGGTACAGATACTTCTCCCTCATGGCTTCCAAAGGTTCCCAAGTTGCCTCTTCGGTCGAATGGTTCCTCCATAAGGCCTTAACTAGCTTTACAACTTTATTCCTTAACACATTTTCCTTTGAATCTAAGATCTCCACGGGTTGCTCCTCATATGTCAAATCCTCCCTCAATTGAACCTCTGAAGGTTGAACTATATGCGAAGGATCCGATCAGATTTCCTCAAAGATCGATACATGGAACACATTATGAATCTTAGCTAACTCCAATGGCAAATCTAACTTATAAGCCAAAGGCCCAATCCTCTCAATGATCTCATATGGGCCTATGTACCTCGGGCTAAGCTTTGCCCTTCTTGCAAAACCTCAAAACACCTTTCCATGGAGAAGCTCTAAGAAACACCTTTTCTCCCACTTCAAATTCCATCTCTTTCCTATGGGCATCTGAGTAGCTCTTCATCCTATCTTGAGCTGCTTTAAGCCTCTGCTTTACCACTTTGATTTTATCGACTGTAGTTTGTACCAATTCAGGTCCTACAAGCTTCCTTTCACCTTCCTCATCCCAACATATAGGAGTTTTGCATCTCCTACCATACAAAGCTTCATAAGGTGCCATCTGAATTCCCGAGTGATAGGAATTATTGTAAGCAAACTCAATCAAAGGTAGGTGATCATCCCACGAACCTTTGAAATCCAATGCACAAGCTCTCAACATCGCCTCCAAAGTTCAGACGTCCTCTCCGATTGTCCATCGATGCATGGATGGAAAGTCGATCAAATGCAATCTAGTCCCCAGAGCCTCCTGTAAACTTTCCTAAAATCTGGAGGTAAACCTAGGATCCCTATCAGAAACTATCGAGCTTGGAATCCCATGAAGTCTGATTACCTCATCCACATACTTCTTAGCCAAACTATTCAAGGAATCAGTTTGTCTAATTGGCAAGAAGTGGGCTGACTTAGTCAGCTTATCCACAATCACCTAAATAGCGTCATGCTTCTTGCTAGTCCTCGGTAATCCCATCAGAAAATCCATGGAAATCTTCTCCCATTTCTATTCCGGAATCGGCAATGGATTAAGCTTGCCTGAAGGTGCTTGGTGTTCACTTTAACTTGGCGACACACTAAACATCTTTAGCATACCGCCACATCTTTCCTCATTCCTTTCCACCAAAATGCTCTTTCAAACCCGATACATCTTAGAACTTCCTGGTGCATTGCATAAGGGCATTATCGCCTCATCTAGATCTCATCCTTCACTCCAACTTTCTCGAAACACACAATCTATTGCTCATAACCATCAATCCATCTTCCTTTACCTCTACACCGTAAGGTTTGCCATTCTTTATCTCTTCTTTAAGCTTGCTCAAGTACTCATCCTGCTCCTGCAATTCTTTAATCTTCTCCTTCAATACTGGTCTCACTCTGAAATTTGCCAAGATACAACCAGGTTCAACTTGTCTCAACGTCACACCAAGTCTGGCTAATTCCTTCAGCAAAGGAAAATACATTGTTTTCACATGTGCCATAGTGGACTTCCTACTCAGCGCATCGGCTACCACATTAGCTTTCTCCAGATGGTAGTCTATCATCAAATCATAATCCTTTAACAATTCTAACCATCGCCTCTGTCTCAAATTCAGCTCTTTCTGAGTCAACAAGTACTTAAGACTCTTAAGGTCTGTAAATACCTTAGTGGTAACTCCATACAAGTAATGTCTCCAGATCTTCAATGCAAAAATTATAGCAGCCAATTCCAAGTCATGAATAGGGTAATTCATCTCATAAGGCTTTAATTGCCTAGATGCATAGGCAATCACTTTCTCTCCTTGCATCAATACACACCCTAAACCCTTCCTAGAGGCGTCACTGTACACAATGTATCCATCATCACCATAGGTAGCGCCAAAATCGCAAGAGATAGTTCCTATTCTTCAATTCCTCAAAACTGCTCTGGCACTCCTCAATCCATTCAAACTTCTGATTCTTCCTCGTCAATTTGGAAAGTGGAGCAGCTATCATAGAAAAGCTCTTAACAAACCTCCTGTAATATCCAGCTAGTCCCAAGAAACTTCTCACCTCAGCCACATTCTTAGGCGCTTCCCATCTAACCACAGCTTCTATCTTTTGTGGATCCACATGCACTCCACGTTCTGAAATCACATGCCCAAGAAATACTACTTCTCTTAACCAAAATTCGCACTTGTCGAATTTGGCATACAATTCATCCCTTCTCAATGTCTCCAAGGCAACCCTCAGATAATCCTCATGCTCCTCATCACTCTTAGAATAGACCAATATATCATCAATAAAGACAATGATAAATTGATCTAAGAAAGACTTGAAAACTCTATTCATCAAATCCATTAAGAATGCAGGAGCATTTGTTAACCCGAAAGGCATAACCAAAAACTCAAAGTGGCCACACTGTGTCCTAAAAGCAGTCTTTGACACATCGGTCTCTTTAATCCTCAACTGATGATAACCCGATCTCAAATCTATCTTGGAAAAGACTCTCGCCCCTTGCAATTGGTCAAATAAACCATCTATGCGCGGGAGCGGATATCTGTTCTTAATGGTAGCATGATTCAACTTCCTATAATCCACACACATCCACAACGACCCATCTTTCTTCTTTACAAAGAGAACCGGAGCTCCTCAAGGCGAAGAGCTCGGCCTAATATAACCCTTCTCTAATAGATCATCCAATTGCTCCTTAAGCTCCTTCAATTCTGCCGGAGCCATTCGGTAAGGCGGAATTGAAATCGGCGCAGTATCTGGAAGAAGCTCAACGGGAAACTCAATTTCCCTAGGTAGAGGTAGTCCTGGCAATTCCTCAGGAAAAACGTCCGAAAATTTCTTGACTACAGGAATGTCTTCCAACCTCCCTCTATCTGCCTTCGTGTCTAACACATAGGCTAAATAGGCTTCACACCCTTTACCCATCATTCTCTCTGTCGTCATCACCGATACAATTCGAGGCGGACTGACCTTTCTATCTCCCATGAATACTACTTTTCTGCCATCCTCTAGCTCGAATTCCACCGCCTCTTCCTTGCTAGCCTAAATTGGCATGATACTTCACTAATGTATCCATACCTAGGATCACATCCAATCCTCCCATCTTCAAAGGCATCAAATCCACCACAAATTTTCCTCCACTGATCCCTATCTCACAATCTCTATACACTTGACTGATAATAATCTACTGGCCGATCGGAGTACTCACCATCAACGGAATATCCAATGGGCTCAAATCCCTCTTAGGCACAGTCCTCCCCGAAGACACAAAGGAGTAGGTAGAACCCGGATAAATCAAAGTAAGCACACAATCATCAAACAATTTTACCATACCCATCACCACTTCTGGAGCTGTCTCTGCCTCCTCTCGAGTCATTGCAAACACTCTAGCCGGTGCTTGCCCCCTGGATCTGTCTAGAGGGTGAGCTCTCCTAGGTGCACCAGAGCTACCCACTTCAGTTACAGCCTTCTGTCCCACTGTCTCTATCCTCCTGGAAGCTTGCATCTGTGATCCCTCTCTTCTATCTGGTTTAGGACACTGTCTGGCTATGTGTCCTTTCTGCCCACAATTGAAGCATGCTCCTGTCAATCTACGACATTCTCCTCTATGGAGAAACCCACAGTGCTCACATTTGGGAAGAGGTGGCCTCTCCCCATCACCTCTTCTACTGCCACCCACCGTTGAAGCTTGGTGAAAAACAGTAGGAGTCCTCATAGGTTTGGGTCGGCTTCCACCACTGCTCCTCTCCTCAGACTACACGGGAAAGCCTCTGGCACTTCTCTCAGGCATAGAAGTACCACCTCCCCTCTTGAACTGCTCTCTTCCCTTTCTTTTCCTGTTAATCGCACTCTTAATGTTCTCGATGTTCTCAACTATCAACGCTGCTTCAACCAACTGTTGAAAGTCGCCAAAGTTCTCGTGACTACCACCTTCTCTCGATAAGCTAAGTGCAGTCCGACTCAAACTCAAGACTTAAATGCTTCATCAACATCATCTCTAAGTATACCTTGACAACCGAGTAAACCGCGCCATATTTTTAATACCATCTCCTCTCGGTGAGACTCGAAACTCCCTCTATTTCGTTGAATGTACACTTGAGATGACATACTTCTTCCTATAAACACCAGAAGTCTTCCCATGTCAACCCTACCGGCCAAATGACTCCCAGTACACACTCCCACCAAAGGTAAGGCATCTCCAGAGTAAACCGGCAAGATAGACCACCCTCTCGTCATCCTCACACTCCATCTCGATCCAAAACCTCTCGGTCTTCCTCAACCAGTGTCTCGGCTTCTCAGATCCGTGGTCCCGTAGGTCCACCGCCTGCATTTTCTCGCCTTGTCAAACTGCTCCCTTCTTAATCAACAACTAGAGCTCGGGGCATTTGACCCATAGCCTGAACAAAGGCTTGGGTAAATGCCTGAAAGAGTCTCGGGTCTAGAGTAGGCACTTGCTCAGACTAACTAGGCAACGGCTGAGTCTGAGATCGGAGGGGCTCACTACTCTGCCCTCGAGAAGCCTCAGCTAGGGCCACTCCCGGGGCTACGGACTCATCCGTACTCTCCTCTCTCAGTGGAGAGTCAGGTGTAATAGAACCTTGCATAACTCCTCGTGTCCTTCTACAAGGTGGCATCTTACTCCTTCAATGAAAACATTTACTAATTAGCTACATTTCTTTTTAATCTTAGTTCCTATATGTATGCATGAGATGCATGTCACTTAATGCAAACCATTAATTCATAATGTAAACATTTAATCATATATCACAACAAAAGCCTAGGAGTGAAACTTAAGCTCTGATACCAAACAATGTTGGACCCCGTCTCCGAGGCCCAACATTCGGACCACACCAATACACTCAAGCATAGAAGACCCATAACTCACCACAATAGGGGAAACTTACAATAGAAAATTTGGAAAGGCTTTTTAAGAAAATATGTTCCTTACGCCTCACGCTTCCGCGCCACCGAAAACGCCAATTCGGATCGTAAATGAAAAGTTATAACCAAAATAGTCAAAATCGAACACTTTATCGACTTCTCAGCCAAAATTTGAAAACCTTAGAGGCTAGCTTGCTGATCGGTTTCTTCATAAAACTTGTAGTTTCAGGTCTCTAGTTTAATTTAAAACAAGAATCGCCTAATCGGAGCTCTATAGCTCAAGATATTTCAAAATAAGTGAAATATATTCGCACTTTATCAATCGACTATCACACTTTGTTTTAAAACACCTTTTTCAATTTAAAAGCAAAACTGATAAATCAGGTGTAGACATATAGAAAAACGTCTTAGAAATCTATTGCTTCGAGAATGGGGTCAATCGGAGGTCTGTACAAAAAGTTATGGCCCAAAGAAGGAAGAGGGGTCGATAAATAGAAGCAGACGATAAAACTGAGACGCAAAAGTCAACTGAGACGCAAAAAGTCAACTGAGACGCAAAAGTCAATTGAGACGCAAAAAGTCAACTGAGACACAAAAAGTCAACTGAGACGCAAAAAGTCAACTGAGACGCAAAAGTCAACTGAGACGCAAAAAGTCAACTGAGACGCAAAAGTCAACTGAGACGCAAAAAGTTAACTGAGACGCAAAAACAGTATCTGCGTCTCACTTCTCCCCAGAACGTCTCTACTTAAAAGATGCATAACTTTCTACTCAGAACTCCAAATTAGACACGGTTTGATTCGTTGGAAAGCTAAGAGAAAAATCTACAACTCACACTTTGCAATCAATACCTCAAAATAGCTCATTACACCTCATGAACAAACTCTACAAACTGCCTAACACCTTCAACAAGTCTAAATGATCCTATTCAACCTAAAACAACCTGAAATTCTACCGAAAGCGCCAAAACACTCAAATCTAACCCAAAGAGCACATCACTCGAAATTTGCAGAACTTCAACAATTAATAATACTCATACACACCATTTTAAAACCATACACAAGACGCGAAATCAACAAGTTCACGTGAAGAGAGTATTAGAGCTCTCATTCTCATTTCAAATCATAACAAAGATTCATGCATAGCTTTGGTTACATATTGGCATATTCATCAAGATCAAGTACAAAATAAAAAGATGAGATGCTCAATGATCAATATGCTTACAAAGCTATTCCAAAAGCTAGTTACTAACTTAATACAAAAGTTTCTAGATTCTTCGAGTTATGCCCGATGCCTTACAAGGTTCCGCAATCAACTAGAATTTGCACCGAGGAGGGAGAGTGGGTGAGCGAAACACTACTCGATGGCTAACACGCTTATAGCCATCGAGTAATGAGCCACACAACACATAAAGAATTCAAACATTTGCGCCTATCATATAAAGCACAAATAACTCAACTTCATCGCATAAATCATCAATCACCAAAATCATCACATAAAGCATAACATTAGATCTTTTATCAATTAAAACACATAATATGCATCATCTACTCAAAAATGATGATATGCACACAATTGGCTCGAGAGTTCCATAAACACAATGGAAACCGAAGTTTACCGTAAACACGACGAGTCCATTTTTCAATCTCGTAAGCCTCAAGCAAAATGGGAGAAGGCTAGGGGGTCAACGCACGTGACTATCAAGTAGGTTCTCCTTGCCCAATCACAACCAATTTATGCTCACACATTAAGGCACAAGCGTAGCATTTTATGCTTCTTTCATTCTATCAAATCATCATAGTTCCTTTCTTTTCTTACAAACCAAATGAAAACACTTTCAATATACACACCATTTAACAAAGATAGCACGATAGGCTTTTGCCCATTACACAACAACTACAAAATGTTACCCACCTATTGTCGGAATCCAATTCAAGATCGCCTTCCTCTTTGTTTTGAGGGGTTCTCTTGAGTTCCTTCAATCAAAACATACTCCATTTACTAAATACATTCCAAAGGGAAAGTCATAGCATTCATAAAATCATGCAAAGGTAAAATAAACTTTAGACCTAACCTACCCATAAGCCATATATGCTAGAATAACCATAACCTTAGTGAGAAAGTCCCTAAAATCCATAGATCTCACCTTCTCTTCCACTTTTCTTCAATCTCTACACAAACCCTAACTTCCATTTCATCTCATACTTGAACCTAACATAGCAAGACTAGAACTTACCTCTCACAAGTAGCTTCCTCTTCCTTTTTCTCCTTCTTTCTTCTTTCCTTCAAGCCTCCTACGGCTCTCCCTCTCCTTCTTGGTTGAAAGCTCTTCTTGCTTGCCTTGCTCACGATTTCTTCTCTTCTTCTCCTTGGCTTTACGAAAACTTGCTTCCTACTCTTCCTTTAATTCCTTTTATATCACAACTTAAAGCCCTACCTCAAAACTATGTAGTTTTGATACTCCTTTAAGCTCTTTTGCATTTCCTTTTGGGCTCCCCTTCCTCCCAAGCCCACTTTACATTAAAGCTCATTCTTTCTAACAAACCTTTATTTGTCTCATATGACTCTACACTTCAAGCTCACTTCCAATTAATCCAATCATACTAACTAATCCCAAGGCTCAACGTAGTCTATATATATCTATACACACATAATTGAAACAATTAAAGAAAAATAAAGAATAAGTCGAGTAAATTGATAAATCAATAAATAAATAAAAATTAAAAAAAAAATTCGGGGCCCAATAGGAGTACTCACCATCAGCGGAGTATCCAATGGGCTCAAGACTCTACCACATACAGTTCTACCTGACGACACAAAAGAGTGGGTAGAACCCGAATCAATCAAAGCAAGAACATCAACATTAAACAGTTTAATCATACCCGTTACCACTTCTGGAGCGGTCTTTGCCTCCTCTCGGTCATAGCAAACACTCTAGCCGGTGCTTGCCTCTCGATCTGTCTCGAGGATAAGCTCTTAGGTACACCAGAGCTACCCACTTCAGTCACAACTTTCTGTCCCACTGCCTCTGTCCTTCTGGAAACTTGCATCTGTGACCCCTCTCTTCCGTCCGGCTTAGGACAAAATTTGCTATGTGTCCTTTCATCCCACAATCAAGCATGCTCCTGCTAATCTGACATTCTCTCTATGGAGATACCCATACAGCTCACACTTGGGAAGAGGTGGCCTCTCCCCATCTCCCTTCTACCGCCGCCCACCGATGAGGCTTGGTGAGAAAAAGAGAAGTCCTCGGTTCTAGGCCAGCCCCACCGGCATTCTCTCCTCGATCAGACAGAAAGGTTCTGCACTTCTCTCGTGAATAAAGTACCACCTCCCTCTTGAATCGCTCTCTTCCCTTCCTCTTTCATTAATCGCTCTTGATGTTCTCGATGTTCTCGACTCTCAACGCCGCTTCAACCAAATTGCTGAAAGTCGCTAAAGTTCTACACTACCACCTTCTCTCGATAGCTAGGTGCAGCCCAACTCAAACTCGCGACACTTGGCACCTCATCGAACATCACCAAGATATCTCGACAACTGAGTGAACAGGCACTCATATTCGCAGCAATCATCTCCTCAGGTGAGACTCAGAACTCCCTCTGCTTCTCTTGAATGTACACCTCAGATAGTACTTCTTCCCAGCATACAACAGAAGTCTCCCATGTCAATCCCATCGGTCTCATCTCGACTCCTCGCACAGCCTCCCACTAATGCAAGGCATCACCAAAGCAGATCAAGATAAACCACTCTCTCATCATCCTCGCACTCCATCTGATCCAAGACCCTTTCGGTCTTCCTCAACCAAGTCTCAGCTTCCTCAGGATCCGTGGTCCCGTGAAAATCCACCGCTTCATACTTTCTCAGCTTGTCAAACTGCCTCCCCCTCTTAACTGGGGCCGAACCAGAAGCCTGGGGTATTTGACCCATAGCCTGAACGAATGCTTAGGTAAATGGCTGGAACAATCTAGGATCAAGAGCAGGCATTTGCTCAGACTGACTAGGCGACTACTGAGTCTGAGATCTAAGGGGCTCACTACTTTGCCCTAGAGGGGCCTCAGCCACTCCTGCGGCTACGGACTCATCCATGCTCTCCTCTCTCAGTGGAGAGTCAGGTGCAATAGAACCTTGCCTAACTCCTCATGTCCTTCTACGAGGTGGCATCTTACTCCTTCAATGAAAATATTTACTGATTAGCTACATTTCTTTTTAATCTTAGTTCTTATATGTATGCATGATATGCATGTCACTTAATACAAACAATCAATTCATAATGCAACATTTAATCACATAACAAAACAATTTTCCTACTATGCATCCTAAGCCTAGGAGTGAAACCTAGGCTCTGATACCAAACAATGTTGGACCCCGTCTCCGAGGACCAACATTCGGACTCACACAAAGCATACCTAAGCATAGAGGACCCAAAACCGAACACATGCTGACCACAAATAGAGAAACTCCTAATAGAAAAAGAAATTGGGATTGGATTTTTAAGAAAAATTGTTCCTCATGATCTCACGACTCTAATGCCACTGAAATTGCTCAAATCGGATTTGAAACGAAAAAGTTATGGTTAAAATATCATCTTAAAGAAACAGCGAAAACTGACCTTCTACCGACTTCATGTGAGAATTTGAAAACTTTATAGGCTAAATTACCAATCAGTTCCTTCATAAAATCTGTAGGTTTATGTCTCTAGTTTAATTTAAAATAAGAATCGCCTCGATCCAAGCTTTATAGCTCTGGATATTGCAAAATTAGTAAAGTATATTCAGACTTTGTCAACCGATCGACATACTTTGCTTCAAACCAACTTTTTCAATTTAAAAGCAATACTGGTAAAATAGGTTTAGAAAGATAGAAAATTTTCTTAGAAATCCATCGCTTTGAAAATGGGGGCAATCGGAGGTCTACATAAAAAGTTATGGCTAAAAAAGGAGAGGGGTCGGTCGCCAAAACCGACTTTCAACACGCTTAGCCAATGGCGAAACCATCGGGTCAGCTCGCTCACACAAGTAAGCGCTATCGCTCGAAGATATTGCTGTTCAAGCGCGCCGCCACGCCATGCATTCGATCTATCAGACTTCTAACCTTAATAACTCTTGACTCTGAGCTCCAAATTAGACACGGTCGGAAGTGTTGGAAAGCTAAGAGAAAAATCTACATTTTTCAAGAAGGTGTCCATGGCAAGCTCGGATTCTAAGGGAATCAAAAATTTACACTAAGACTGATCGACTAGCTCTTCCCTAATAAAGCACTGTAACTTATGACCTCCATAACTTTTGACCCAGAACTCCAAATTTAGCAAACTTAGTGTCTATGGAAAGGTAAAAGAATTATCTACAACTTTCATGAAGATTACCGACCTATATTCCAACTCTATGAGGATCAAAAGTTAGCTCAAAACTCTGCCTGACAACCTGCCATTTAGACAGCACCTGCATTCAATTCCAACGACTCACACCTACCAATCAACACATCATAAATACCTCATAAAGCATTCTGGGAGAGCTCTACAGCTCACCTATCACTCTCAAGGAGTCTTAATAATCCCAATTGACCTATAACAACACAGAAATTGCAGAAAACACAACCTACCCTGAGTTTTGTAGAAACTTCCACAACTCACAATTCCTTGGCACATTTTCAGCGAGCTCTCTCAAGGCAACCTCATCAGCAATTCAACAATTAATAATACTCATACACACTATTTCAAGGCCATACACAGTACACAAATCAACATCAACACAAGATAAGAGAGTATTGGAGCTCTCATACTCTTTTCAAATCATAACAAAGATTCATGCATAGCTTTGGTTACATATTGGCATATTCATCAAGATCAAGTACAAAATACAAAAGATGAGATGCTCAATGATCAATATGTTTATAAGCTAGTTACTAACTTAATACAAAAGTGACTAAATTTCTTGGAGTGATGCCCGATGCCTTGCAAGGTTCAGCTCTCAACTTGACTATGCACCTGAGGAGGGAGAATGGAGTGAGCTAACATGGCTCAGTGGTTAACAAGTTTATAGCCATCGGGTAATGAGCCACACAACAAATCATTAACAATCTGAAACAGTAGCAATTTGTCGTATAAAGCTCAAATAATCCAAAATCATCACATAAGCATAACATGAGAGTTCATATCAATCAAACACATATTATGCATCATAAACACAAATAAACGATGGAATGCACACATTTGGCTCGAGAGTTCCATAAACACGATGAAAACTGAAGTTTACCGTAAACACGAAGAGTCTATTTTTCGGATCTCGTCAACGTGCATGTGACTATCGAAGTAGGTTCTCTCTTGCCCAATCACAACCAATTTATGTTCACACATTAAGGCACAAGCATAGCATTTTATGCTTCTTTCATTCTATCAAATCATCATAGTTTCTTTCTTTTTCTTGCAAACCAAATGAAAACACTTTCAATATACACATCATTTAACAAAAATAACACACATAGGGCATTTGCCCATTACACAACAACTATAAAAAATGTTACCCATCTATCGTTGGAATCCGAATTCAAGATTGCCCTTCCTCCTTGTCTTGAGTGGGGTTCTCTTGATTTTCTTCAATTAAATCACACTCTATTCAATAAATACATTTTAAAGGAAAGCATAGCATTCATAAAAATTAAGCAAAATAAAAGTCTACTTTAAACCTAACCTACCCATAAGTCATATATGCTAGAATAACCATAACCTTAGTGAGAAAGTCCCTAAAATCCATAGATCTCACCTTCTCTTCCATTTTTCTTCAATCTCTACACAAACCCTAACTTCCATTTCATCTCATACTTGAACCTAACATAAGCAAGACTATAACTTACCTCTCACAAGTTGCTTCCTCTTCCTTTTTCTCCTTCTTTCTTCTTTCCTTCAAGCCTCCTACGACTCTCCCTTGCTCTCTTGGCCGAAGCTCTCCTTGTTCACGTTTTGCTTCTCTTCTCCTTGGTTCTACGACAACCTCTCTACTCTTCTTTAAAGACTTAATTCATTAGCTTTCACTTAAAGCCTCCTCCCAAAACTACATAGTTTTAAGTCTCCTTAAAGCTCTCTTTAACTCCTTTGGGCTCTCCTCTAACTTACTAGGCTTTTGGGCTCTCCTCCTTCCAAGCCTACCACACATAACTCCACTTATTCTCTAAGCCCATACTTTCCAATATTTAATTCTAACCCTTCATTTAATTCCCAACTTCTACCTACTAATTCCAAAACTTAAATAAAATATATCTATATAAACACATAGTTAAATCAATTAAAACAAAATACATAATAATTAAAGTAAGCGAATAATTAAATAAATCAATGAATAAATTAAAAAAAATTCGGGACCCAACAACTTTTCCGACGCTAATTCCCAAATTTCTCTATCTATTACTCAAAATTCACTTTTTACACTATAGATACCACAACATTTAGACAATACCCTTAAATTCTCAAGAAAGACCTCAAAGCCAAAATTACTATTCATTTGATCAATTTCACCAATTACACTAAGTTTCTAAAACCCCAAAATCATTTCATTTATTTCAGAAGTCTCCAAATTATACTCCAATTATCATACAACAACACTTAGGTTGAAATAGAAACCTATCCTCAACTTTCATTCAATAATTGAGATCTGACTAATTGAATTCAAACTTTCTTTCTTCACCTCAATTATAGACCTCTTTCTCTAGTCTATAACGAATCAAGAATCACTTCATTTGGAGGTCTACATCACTAGTTATGACCCAAAAACTAAACTAACTCAGTTTAGAAAAATTAGCCTTGCCGCGGCGAAAGGACGCATGCCACGACGACACGAGGTCGCTCGTCGCGACGTCTAACCGCTCGTCGCAATGAGGAATTATAGGCTCGTCGCGACGAGACCCTCACACTCGTCGCGACGTGTAATCAACCGCTCGTCGCAACGAGGTGCTGACACGTTGCAATGTGCAGGTTCCAGTTCATCTTCTCCGACCATTTTTCACCTATTTCTCTCTCTAAAATGAGCCATAACTCAAATCAACCACCTCAATATTTCACTTTAAACACCATAAATACATATCAATTAACAAATAAACAACATATAAAGAGATCACTTACCAAATCAAGCTCTTACTCTTAAAACTTCCAAAATCTTCCCCAACTCTTCAACCCCTACGGCTCCCACCCAAAACCTCACAAATCTTCATCATCTTTAGGGTTGATCTTGAACACAAAGAAGAAGCAAGCAAGAGAACAATGAAGAATCACACAAGGAGGAAGAAAGGAGAATCGATCGAAGGGGAAGAAATCATGCCCTAGATAAGGAAATTTTTACTGCCAAAAGATTTCGGTAACTTTCAAAAGTAAAAGTCTTGAACTTAGGGCATTAAGGTTAAACCAAATACATCTTTAAACCCTAACCACTTTTTCCTCAAACACTCTTTCTCTTTTCAAAATCATTTCTAGTCTAGGTTATCTCCAAATTCCAATGGTTCGGCATATTAAAATTCCTAAAATCATATCAATTTTTTCCCATTGCCATTGGACAATTATTCTAATATCATTAAGTCAATCAGTCCGTCACCTAGAAAATTCTCCCAGAATTTCCAGTAAATTTCTAAGAGCCACTAACAACTGAAATCACTCCTAGAACATTTCCAATTTAGAATTTCAGACATAATTATTTCACAATTCACAGACAATTCAGATTCACACATGAATGCCGGGAAATGTCATGAATGCATGTACATATAAGTGCATGTGCAAAATATCTCATTCCTCTAAAATTAGAGGCCAAAAGTATGCTCATTACAAAATATGCAATGTGACCTACTAACCCGTCCCATTTTACCAATATACCCCTCCCATCGGTGATGGGATGTTACACCTAGCATTTTCTTTGATGTAAGCTTAACCCCCAAACTGGAGGAATTTGCCCAAAAATGCTCATTCTTTCACTCCTCCGTCAAATAAATTTTACGTCCCTATTAAATGGAGTCATCTGGGCATACTAGATGAGGTCAATAGTCATATCGTAGTTGACTTGTAATTAACTATTTTTAAAATTTTAAATTACTTAAATTTTTAGAAATTTTAAGCTAAAAAATTAAAACCAAAACTTAATTTCCCCCAAAACCTAGTTTTTTTCTAATTAAATCTATCCCTAATTTTCTTTTGTTTTCCAGCTTCTTTTGGACTAGAAATAGAAGAAAATATAAGATATTCGTAGACACAAATGCGTCTCTAACATCAAATTCTACACAAACCCATTGAAACATTCAAAACCTTTGACTAATGAGTGCATCCAGAGATTATGAGTATCAAAAAGATCACAACGAAGGAGCAAGTAAGCTTACTAGTTATATTAAGCTCACCAGTTAGAACTGCTTGAGTGATGATAAAGTCAATTTGTTCAAGGATTTGGTAAATAGTCTCAGGAACTTGAGATGGTTTAGACTATTTTCTACCAGGCAGGTTACAAACAACACGAAATGCCATTGTTAAAACTTAAAACACCCATTGGATTTTTGTCCATTCCTTTTAGGCTTTTCATGGTGAATCACAAACCCTCGTGCCAAAATGTTCGTGCAATCTGGATTTCCACCGCTTGCCACAATGCTCATAATTGGTGGATCCATAGGAGCATAAACAAAGTAAAATCCCAACTTGTCACTATAGCTCTCTTACAAATACATAATTTCAATTTTTGTAAAGACAACAAATTAGGTGCATTCTTGTTCATACATGATTTATGTAAAATGGAAAATTTTCTTTTGCTGAACTTACCTTGAGGACAAAGAGTAGGTTTTAGGTTTAGGACTATTTAGTTCCATTTCTTTTTTTTGTTTTTATTGTAATTTTCATGAAAAAATAAACAATTCGTTAAAACAGATTTGGAGGAGTATTGTTACCATTTCTAATTTCTAAAAATAAAAAAACCGAAACAAGTTTACATAAACGTAAAAAAGACATTTTTGTAAGATTTTAAAACAAAATTTTTTTCTCCTAAAAATCACACGTATCGATTTCATTGTCTTTTGTGTTTTTTCAGCCTTGCTCTGCATTCAGTACTCTATGCTTTCCTTCATCTTTAAGAAAAGGTTAACAATGGAGGCAACGAAGGTGATTTTTTCCTTGATGTATTGATGTTTATTTTAATGGTGTTCTCCACCATCCAGAAAGCACCAGCACCAAGTCTGGTTCTGCCGGATTCTGGCGGAACTAAACGTTGCCGTTTGGATCCATGAGTTAGCTTTCTGTAGAGACTTCGACGTGGAAACCCCTGCAAAACAAAGAAGGCACGTCGAGGGTTGTGTCCCGATTAGCCCCTCCGACGCTCAAGTTAGTCTATTTGGTGAAGGTGAGGTTGTTGTATGCAGAGAAGATTAGGTTATGATTTCGTACCTTTGTTATGGTAGAATTATACCTTATATATGGAGCAATAGCTAGGTTTAAGTCTTTACGTGTGCATGGGAGTCTCTCACATGCGAACGGACTGAGGAGTGCTTAGATCGGGCTTGGGCTTGACATAGCCATTGGGTATGAAACCGATCTTTGAGGAATGGACCGATCGGCCCACGGGTCGTCTTGAATGGGTTCAGGCTCTGTATGACCGACCCGACCATAAGCCCCCCTACTCCTTGAGTCTGAGCGAAGAGAAGGGTCGGAGGAGTATATAGAGGTTTTGTACTCGATGTACGACAACAGAATTGATCCGATCGGCTCGACATTGAGACGAGTCCGCCTGCGACCTTATTGCTCGTCTGTGAAATAACTCGGGGTAGCCTGATCGGTCAATATTGACGGCAAATGCTTCCGTCAGATAGGATTGGTCGGCTGAATGTCTCTACTCGATCGGCCTTAGGGTTTTTTGCACGATAGCCCGCACCTAAGTAGGTCGGGGGTCATCATTAGCGAGCGCGTGTTGGTACTGGGCTCATTTATTGTTTGACGGCGCGTATTCTCTAACAGCTTTTCAGAATCTAAAGCGTGTCGTCATTATAACCGTTGTGCAGTTGTCCCGTTTGTCTTTTCAACCATCGCGCCGCTCCGATTTTTGAACAACCCTAGTTCTCACTGGCTCGGATCATGCCGCGTGTCCAAGCATAGCTCGGATTTTCTCCACGCATCGCACCTTGATTGGATTGCTCAATCGAGCGTTCCCTTATAAATGCTCAGAATCAACCAACTGTTTGGTTTTCTTCACGCTTGTTTTGTTCTTACTCCCGTTCTGCTTTCATTTGCTTTTTCTTGCTCACAGTTTCCGGAGCTTTCCTCCCACCGTTGTACAAATTTCTGACCTCATATCACTAAATAGGTACGTCCTCTTCCCTTATTTCCTCTTCTAAATTTCTTCTTGATGAGTATGTCGTCCACCGGTTCTCGAAATGGGGTTTCTCCGAGGGATGAGGTTGCCGAAAGGGCATCTGAAGTTGTGGCTGAGGCGATGGCGACGTCGAGTTTGAGAGATGTCGAAGAGATCTCAACAAGGGAGCGGAAAGATGGGCTGGTCGTAAAGGAGCTGCCCAAAGGTAAATCGAGGATGACCGCAGCGGAGTTGAATCGGTTGATTCTTAGGAATGATATCCCTCGGTTCTAGAAGCCTAGGCTGGCCTCGGAGAATGAAAGGATCCACATCAACATAGGCAAGTGTTTTGCCGTCTCTGAGAGTTCTTTCGCAGTCGGCGGCTTGAGACTTCCTTACACCCCGGTCATTGATGAAGTGTGCGATGATTATCAACTAAGGCCGAGTCAGATTCCTCCGAATGGGTAGAGGTTCATTAATGGACTGGCTTTGCTGTGCCATCACTTTTGGCTGTCTGCCTTCGGTCAACATTCTGCGCCACTTTCTGAGAATGAGCCAGAGTCTGAGCTCTGGAGGTGAGATTCCTTCGCTGATGTACAAAGATGCCCGATATCGCCCAGCCGAAACGACCTCTAAAGTTACTGGTTGGCGAACGAAATATTTCTTCGTGAAGCCTCCGGGGTCTTCCTCCGAGTCCCAGCCGTGGAGGTATCTCCTAGCCGAGTGATGGAACGACTCGTTGAGCCTTTTTCTTTCTAGAGAGGAGCGGGAGGTGGTCGACCGTATAAAGGAGCTCGGCCGGTATAACTTTACTCTGCTCATTTCGGGTTACCGTGGGGGGCCTTGGCCAATTCTTTTCTAATTAACCCCCCACCGCAAGTTAGCGGACTAGGAGAAGAAATCGTCCCGCCTGGTTGATCCCTCGTGGTTGAATTGTTTACCATGCTTGTAAGTTTTAGTTCAATTTCTAACCTATTTTCGTTGTTGTTGCAGCCATGGTCAAAGTTCATGCTTTCCCCCCAAAGTCTGCCAAGGGCAAGCGCAAGGTTGCCAGGGTTTCAAAGGCCAGAGGACAGGAGGGTAGGGGGAGACCAGTTCAGTTGTTGTTCGGCCCACTGCTTCCGGGCAGCCAAGTGTTCCTCCTACCGTTTCTGAGCCATCTATAGCGCCTGCTATTGTCATCCCGCCTGGTGAGCACCTGGTGGTTATAAAGGAAGAGGAGGAGAGTGATCGACCTCTTAAGAGTAGGAGGGCCGCTCAGGTAGCTGACTGATCTCCTCGTCCTTTAGTCCAAGGCAAGGGAAAGGAGAAAATGGAGGATCGTGTTGCCCCGTCGGCTAAGGGTAAAGGGAAGAAGCAATCAGGGAGTGCTGACAAATGGTAGCCAACAATCAGTCTTGATAGGACTGCCTCGATTGCCGACGTCGAAGTGGCTTTTCATATCGCTGAGAGGGTCATTCCTCCTTCGGACGGGGAGCGCTTTGACTCGTTGAATGTTGAGGAACTAACAGGCCGTGTCATCCGTAACTCTTTAAGGGAGGTGGCTTTCTCTGTATCTATGCATCAGCGTATCGAGTTGCTAGATCGGGAGGTCCATTCCCTCCTTGAGCAGGTGGATACTTTGAAGACCGAGCTCTCAGAGGCCAGGGAAGAAAGAGACTTCTCCCAGGCTCAACTCTCTTCCTTGGAGGAGGAGAAGAAACTTTGGGAGGAGGATCGTGACGCCCGAGGCTCACCACTCTTGAGAGGAGGAGAGGAGCTCCTTGAAAGCTCAACTCACCGCGGAGGAGGTTGAGAGGGTAAGGGCGATGGCGGCGAGGAACAAGCTGTCCGAGGAATGCGGGGTTTTGCAAAGGAGGCTGGAGTCGGAGGGAGAGCTAAAGGCAAAATACATCGAGGACTGTCATGCAGTGGTCAGTGCACAAGCGAGGGCCGAAGATGCGCAAGCAAGGGTCGAAGATGCGCTGAGGAGGGAGCGAGCCTCCATGAAAAAACAAAGGGTCGAGGCGATCAAACGATGGCAGAGGCGGTTCTTGCAGGATGAGTGCTTGGAGTACTCTTGTGACTTAGCCCTCATGATCCTGAAGAATTGCTATGGCGTTTGCGTTCCTGAGGGGTCGGACGGTCCTTCGTTTGAGAGATTTGCCGAGCCAATGCTTCCTGACGCTATGGGCCTCTCTTTGGAGGAAGTAAGGGAGAGAGCCTTAGAGGACTGGGGGTCGATCTCGAATGATGAGCTGGACCTTAGCTCAGCTGGGGAGGACGAGCTTCCTTGTGAGGATGTTTCTCCGGCCGCTCCTGCGGACCCTGCTCCCGTTTCGACCTTTCCGCCCGCTTCTGAGGCTTCCCCTGGGCATCCACCTACTTCTCCTTCTGTAGACTTTTGAAGCTCACCTGATCGGGCTTGTGACCAGGGCCAATTTAATGAATAAAGTTGTTTTTATCCTCATTATTTTGATGTCGTTTTCGTATATGTTTTCTTATCGTTCGTTTGGTAGTGAGGTTTGGTATTCGATCTGTGTTTATGCCGAGCGAGGCGAGTGAGGGTCCCAAGGATCTCGTCTTGGCGACCTGACCGACCGTAATCGATCTATGGAGATGCCGAGTGATGGCGAGTGAGGGTCCCAAGGATCTTGTCTTGGCGACCCGACCGACCGTAGTCGATCTATGAAGATGCCGAGCGATAGCGAGTGAGGGTCTCAAGGATCTTGTCTTGGCGACCCAACCGACCGTAGTCGATTTATGGAGATGCCAAGCGATGGCGAGCGAGGGTCTCAAGGATCTTACCTTGGCGACCCGACCGACCGTAGTCGATCTATGGAGATGTCGAGCGATGGCGAGCAAGGGTCCCAAGGATCTTGTCTTAGCGACCCGATCGACCGTAGTCGATCTATGGAGATGCCAAGCGATGGCGAGCGAGGGTCCCAAGGATCTTTTCTTGACGACCTGACCGACCGTAGTCGATCTATGGAGATGTCGTGCGATGGCAGGTTGGATTTTCTACTCTTTGCCATATATATTGGAACTTTTAATTGCCAAAAAATCCAAAAATTCCTTTATTGATGATAATGAGGGCGTGGGCCGTTAAAAAACCTGTCTGGTAGGGACAGGAAAAAGGTTCTCACGTGTTGTATACAAAAATAATAATAAACGAAGACTAACTAAAATAAAACTTATCTATTGGTAGAACGCCTTCAAATTTTGAGAATTCCATGGCCTTGGTAGAGTTTTCCCATTTGCATCGCGTAGAATGTAAGAGCCATGCCCGACTTGCTTGACGACCTGGTAGGGTCCTTCCCATGCTTGTCCAAGCTTTCCAGGATGTTTCCCAATTGCCTCGACTTTTCGTAGGACGTATCCCCCGACCTTTACGTCGCTCGGCTTTACTCTTCTATTGTAAAACCTTGTTGCCTTCTGCCTGACGGCTTCCGAACGAGCGGCAGCCCTATCCCTGCCTTCATTGAGAAGTACAAGCTCGACTCGGCGGGCTTCGTTGTTCTGCTCTTCGTCATAGTTCGACACCCTCTGATTATGTAATACCACTTCTACGAGAACTAAAGCTTTTGCCCAAAAGGTCATCCTGAACGGTGTTTCCCCTGTGGCTCCATTTGGTGTGGTTCTGTACGCCCACAATACTTCATCGATTTCTTCCACTCAGGTCTTTCGTCCGTCAAGGCGCTTCTTAAGAGCGCTCATTATCTTTTTGTTTGTGTTTTTCGCGAGATCGTTGCTTTGGGGATGAGCTACTGAGGTCAGTTGCAGCCTTATCTTTAGTCGGTCGCAGAAATCTCTGAACTTTTCGTTATCAAACTGTCGACCGTTATCTGCTACCAGCACCATAGGCATTCTGAAGCGAATCAGTATATTTTTCTTTACGAAATTCTCCACCCTCTGCTCGATAATTGTGGCGACTGCTTCCGCTTCTACCCATTTGGTGAAGTACTCCACTGCCACTATCAGGAACTTCTTCTGTCCGGGACCGAGAGGGAAGGGCCCCAGTATATCCATTCCCCATTGAGCGAAAGGGATAGGGTGACTCACAATTTTCATCCTCTCGTTCGACTGGTGAGACAGTCGTTGTTTCTCCGGCAGCCTCACATCGGCCGACTTTCTCCGGCGATCTTTCCTCATCGTCGGCCAAGAATACCTCGCTGATCGCCTATGGGCTAACATTCGCCTCCTACGTGGTTGTCACACATTCCTTCGTGGACTTCGCCATTGCTTGTTCGCCTCTTCTTCGCTCAAGCATCGCAGAAGCGATCCATAAGATCGCCAGACAGAGCATCATTTATGATCGCAGATTCAACGCCTTTATTCTCAACTTCTTGGCCTCGAGCTTTCTTGTGGTTGTGTTCCCTCTAGGAGATACCGTCTAATCGGTTCCATCCAACTCGGTCAACCGGTATTTGCATCGAGAACTTCCTTGGCTTTCTGAATGCTAGGTCGATCCAGTCATTCGACTAGAACATTATTTTTGGCATCTCGATCGGAGGCCATTTTGGAGAGTGCATCCGCTTTAGCGTTCTGAGCTCGTTCTATCCTGCTGATCGAATACTGCTCGAAATTATTTAACTCCCGCTTTACTAACTCCAGGTATTTGATCATGCTGCTCTCCTTGGCTTCATACTGCCCAGTGACTTGGCCGACCACCACTTGGCTATCACTATATATCTTTAGATGCTTTATCTCAATTGCCTTAACCAGCTGGAGACCGGCTATCAGAGCCTCATACTGTGCCTCGTTATTGGAGGCCTTGAACTCTAGCCGAAGGGCGTATTCCACCTTCTCTTCCATATGCGGGTTGATCAACACCACTCCTGCTCCGCATCCCTCGGCGTTGAACGACCCGTCAACGAACAGGCTCCAGGCAGGGAGTTGCTCGTCCTTCGAGCTAGGCTGGCTCATCTTAGCAATAAAGTCCGCCAACACCTGTGCTTTGATCGTCGTCCGGGGCTTATATTGTATGTCGAATTCTCCCAATTCTACTGCCCACTTTATTAGCCGACCTGAGGTTTCGGGCTTTTGAAGACATTGCCTGAGGGGCTGGTCGGTCCACACCTCAATGGTATGACTTTGAAAATACGGTCTTAGTTTCCACGCCGCAGTTATCAAGGAGAGAGCTAACTTTTCTATGGGCGCGTATCGTGTTTCTGGCCCACTCAATACCTTGCTAACGTAGTAGATCGGAAATTGCTCCTTTTCATCCGATCGAATCAGAACCGCGCTGACTGCCCCCTCTGTGACCGCCAGATAGATAATCAGGGTTTCTCCATCAACCGGGCTATGCAAAACAGGTGGGCTCGTCAAATACTGTTTTAAGTGTTGAAAAGCTCTTTCGCATTTCTCCGGCCACTGAAACTAGGTTACATCTGCTTTCCTCGGAATTTTGAAAAAGGGGAGGCACTTGTCCCCCAATCTGGAAACGAATCTACTCAGGGAGACTATCCGACCAGTCAGTATCTGTACTTCTTTCAAGCATCGTGGTGAAGGCATTTGGACAATGGCTTCGATCTTCTCTGGATTAGCTTCAATCCCCTGTTAAGTAATCATGAACCCAAGGAATTTTTCGGATGCCACACCAAAGACGCACTTTTTCGGGTTCAGCTTCATCTGAAATTTATCAAGTGTCTGGAAGACTTCTTTTAAATCTCCCACAAACTCGACGGCCGTCTTACTTTTCACCACCATATCATCTACGTAAGCTTCGACAGACCGACCTATCTGTGTTTTGAAGACCTCCATGATGAGCCGTTGATAAGTGGCCCCTGCATTCTTCAGGCCGAACGACATCACTTGGTAACAATACGTGCCCTGGTCGGTTATGAATGCAGTCTTCTCCTCGTCTTCGAGGCTCATCTAAATCTGATGGTAACCCGAGAAAGCGTCCAAGAAGCTGAGAAGTTCATGTCCGGAGGTGGAGTCTATTAGCTGGTCGATCTTGGGTAGGGGAAAGCTGTCTTTTGGACACGCCTTGTTTAGGTCAGTGAAGTCGATGCACATTCTCCACTTCCCATTCTTCTTCTTCACCAAAACCACGTTGGCGAGCCATTCGGGGTATTTGACTTCTTGGATGAACCCGGCTTTAAGTAGTTTCTCTATTTCTCTCCCGATCACTTCCTGTCGCTCCTTGCAGTGCGATCGCTTCTTTTGCCTAACCGGCTTTTAGTCTTGTCGAATACCGAGTGAGTGCGAGGCGACCGATCGAGAAATTTCAGGCATATCGCTCGACACCCATGCGAAGACCGATTTATTTTCCACCAGACAATCTGTGATCTCTTTAACTAGGTCCCTCTGCAGCTCGGAACCTAGGTTTGTGAATTTAGAGGGGTCGGTCTCGTCCAGTACGACCCGCTGCGTTTCTTCCACTAGGTTCATCCTGTCCATCTCCTCATCGGCTCTCACATCAAGAGAGCTCGCCAGGACTACCGCCCCGTCTAATGTTCTCGTTTCCACTAAGTAGCACTCCCTTGTGATTCTCTGCTGACCCCTGACAATACCAATTCCGCGGAGTGTCGGGAACTTCATAGCTTGGTAGTAGGTGGAAACAACTGCTCTAAGGGCATTCTAGGTAGCTCGCCCGATTATTACATTGTATGCCCCCTGAAACTTCACGACTAGGAATTCAACATCCCTTTCTATTTGACACGACTTTCGCCCGAACTTCACTTTTAAATAGACCCGGGTGAACAGGTAGGCTGATGCTCTAGTTACCCCTTTGATAAGTCCGTCTATGGGCAGTAGTCGATCTTCGGGTACCTCCATTTACTTGAAAGCCTCATAATACAGCAAGTCGACCGAGCTGCCCGTATCAATCATCACCCGCTTCACCTCGTAGCTGTCCATGTTCAGATTTATAACGAGGGCGTCGTCATGAGGACAACTTACACCATCAAGGTCGAACTCGTCGAACGATATCATACCGTCGTTCTCCCTCGGCTTTTTGGTTAATGAGTCTCTGCCGACTTGTTTGGCATATCTCTTTCTCCCTTTAGCAGTGGATCCCCCCGCTGCGTTTCTGCCAAATATCATGTTAATGACCCCAGTCGGTCGGTCATCTTGTTGCCCGGCATTTCTGTCATCTCTTTCCCTTGATCGCCCTCTCTCTTCGCATCGATTATTTGTATTTGCGTTCTGCCTTCCTCCATCATTTCTATCATTCCGTCTCTAATTCTGTCGTCTGTAATTGTGCCAACCGCTCTTATGCTCGTTATCTTGATCGGCATTTTGCACGTGCTTCACAAATTGGCCTAACCTTCCCCTTTGTATGAGGAATTCGATTTCTTTTTTCAACTGCCAGCAATCTTCCGTATCATGACCGATCTCTTTGTGGAAACGGCAATATACATTGGGGTTCCTATCCTTGTAGGGAGTCTTCATTTTATTGGATTCTCGGATAGTTTCCCCATCCACTCATGGCCGCCAAGATTCGCATATCGCCTTGCTGAGCGGGTGAACTCCTGTCGATATTCCTGTCGATCGGTCGGCTTTCTCCAGCTCGACTGGCCTTTTGCCGCTTATGCGAATTGCTCGCTCTGTCATTGGACGAGCGATCATCCATCCGATGCCTCGTATTTTTCAACACCTCTTCAAGCTGGATGTACCTATCCGCCCTGTTTCTTATTTCCTGAACGGATCGGGGCTGATCGAGGGCTAACGACTTCTTGAACTCCTCGTCCCTCGTGTTGTTCATAAGCGCAGCTAGCATGAACGAGCAAGTGAGATCGGGGATCTCGACCACTTCGTTATTGAACCGAGTGATGAACTCCCGCAGACTTTCATTCCTTCCTTGGGTAAGTTGCATCACCTCCAAAGTCGCCTTCGTGGTCGCCATCGGTGGCGGCGGTTCAGAATAATAACTCAAATCTTCAGCATGTGATATGACTCGGGCAAGTCGTTGAACCATCGCCAAGCTCCTCTTGGAAGGCCGTATAAAAGTCTTACACCGGATGGCGTCCTAACACAATGTAGATTCATCATGGATCGGAAGTGTCAGAGGTAATCTAGGGGTCGGTCTTTCAAAGATATTTTTCGTGGGTCGGTATTTTGGTGCCAGCGCGGAGGCTATCCAAGATTTCGGAGTAAAGGAGAGTCAGATCGTCGTCGGGCGATCTGGCGAAGCTCATAGTTGCGTTAATTCGATCATCCACGATCTTCTCTAGGCTTCATTGGGTGGTGATCGGTTGTCATGCTAACTTTGTCGTCGGCCGGCCGTAAACGATCGCCAGGCCGGCCGAGATCTGCAAGATTTGGCGAATCAACAGATCAGCTGCTTCCTCGATTTGTTTTCGGGTGAGGGAGGTTTGCATAGGCGAAAGAGGATCTGCATCCGATCGGTGTTGGAGATTCGGGCGCATATTGAGTGCAGCGTTATCCTCCAAAGCTACGCTCTGTTCTTCTTGTTCCAAAGTTTAATGTTGCGGTTGATCGTTCAGGTCTGAAGATTCCATGCGGGAAACATGAGGCGCAGGCGGCAGGGTTGCAAGTAGTTGCAAACCTATGCGCTGCATCGCTAGAGCCGCGACGGCGGCTATATCAGGGTTTGTCGCCGCCGCCTGACTGATCTGTGTGTTTCTAGACATGGTGCCCTGAAGTCGGGCCCCACGGTGGGTGTCAATTAGTTCTGCCAGATTCTGACAGAACTGAACGTTGCCGTTTGGATCCATGAGTTGGCTTTCTGTAGAGACTTTGATGTGGAAACCCCTGCAAAACAAAGAAGGCATGTCGGGAATTGTGTCCCGATTAGCCCCTCCGATGCTCAAGTTAGTCTATTTGGTGAAGGTGAGGTTGCTGTATGCAGAGAAGATTAGGTTATGATTTCGTACCTTTGTTATGATAGAATTATACCTTATATATGGAGCAATAGCTAGGTTTAAGTCTTTACGTGTGCATGGGAGTCTCTCACATGTGGACGGGCTGAGGAGTGCTTATATCGGGCTTGGGCTTGACATAGCCATTGGATATGAAACCGATCTTTGAGGAATGGACCGATCGACCCACGGGTTGTCTTGAATGGGTTCAGGCCCTGCATGACCAACCCGACCAAAGTCCAATGTTTTTTCCATATCTCTTAGAGCTTGAAGGTGTGGGGTAGTCAAGTTAAGCTAATAATTGTACTCATTATTGAGCTTTTTAGAGTTGGTAAACCAATATGACTTCTTCAATTGAGGAGGCACTGCTATTGCTTCATTTCTTGTTTTTTTCATTATTCGTTGAATCACATGGTATTCTCCTGTTTTTGCTTATGTCGTGCCTCCACTTGAGGCTCCTCACCACCAACACCTCCTTGGTTTCGCCATGACTAATGACGTCTCACGTCGTCGTTGGTGTGCATCGCCGCCTCTTCTTGCTATTTACTTCCACGCATGGGTTTCATAAACCCTCTCCAGGCTTCACCATTCAATATTTTACCATCGCTGGTAATTTTCAAACAAACGTAGGCAAGGGACAGATACAAAAACCGTAACACAAAAACACCACCAGAAACGTAAAACTAGGACATGAACAAATTTTCAGAACGTATAATTATATTATAAGATTTTCTAATTTATATAATTTTATTATATTCAATTAATATGTCAATTTCTTTAATTATATAAATATAGATATATTTTTTTAACTAATTTAAAAATAATATATAATATTAAAATAATGAACATAAGAGCATAATTAAAAATAAACTAAATATATTTTTGTTTTTAGTTTTTATTATAAACTGAATTACACAAATTTTTATTTTCAATTTTATATTAAAATTTCAATTAAACATGTTTTTGTTTTTAATTAAAAACAAAACAAAATATAAACTAAAACTAAAACTAAAATTACAATAAAAAACATAAGTAGAACTAAACGGTCTCTTAGATTAGATTTAATGCAACATTAGATTTTAAGTTTTAATTTTAATTTTTAAAATTAATTTAATATATATTAATTAAGGGATTGAGCTATTAGTTGCTCATTTACAATCATAAGGTCATAAATTTAAGTCACCTCTTTGTAAAAATATAAAAGAAAGGTTACATACATCATAACTCTTTTTAAACCTCATAAAGTGGGGAGCCTTATGTACTAGATATATTGACTTTTATATTTAATATTTAATTACACATTAACCTTTGCATAGTAGTTTATTGTACTTGGTATGTTGGCCTAATTTAATAGGGGAACATTTTTTAGTTAAATTGTTCAAATTTGATATTCTTTGAGCTGTTTTTGTCAAAGGTTAAAGGGTAATTAAGCTTTAACCTTTCACCTAATTTTAAAGGAGTTGGGTTTTTGGGCGGAATATTTTCTTTTTCAAGTTTCTGCCCCCGAAACCCTTTACCTATTCCGAAGTCAGGGTTTAGTTTACCAGCTTCAAAGTAGACTTCACTTGTTCATTGAAGTGAAGAGGCCATGAACGTTGTGTGTAAAGAAGCGCTTAAACGAATGGATCTATCACGATCAAGAATGAGAGGTGGTGCTGCCATATCTGTGCTGCTGCAGTCATCATCTTATGCCACTTCTTCTGCCAAAAATCCCATGCCCACAACAAACCCATCTTCTTCCTCGTCATTATTATCGTCGTCGTCGTCACCATGGCCCAGGCCGAAGGAGATACCGTTTCAGGCAAAGGTGGCTAATTCTGTGAACCTTATTGGTTATTTGAACACGCCTGTTCAGTTTCAAGCTTCTTCCGACGGCAAGGACTGGGCTGCCACTGTCCTCACCCTAGACCAACCTTCTTCTGTTTCTCCCCATTTCCGGTACTATTCTCTGTTTACTTGTCAGCCCTTTTACTATCTCTATGTGGGTCTTTGCGTTCGTTGCTTTAACCAGTTACATTTTTTGATGTAACAGGATATCAATAACATTTGAAGGTGACTTGGCTCATATTGCTGCTTGCCACTTAAAACAAGGTGACTGCGTGTACATTTCTGGGCAACTAACCGCAGATCCCCCTCCTATCAGTGTCATTCAGGGTCAGACCCACATCCAGGTAGTTAGCCACCGTACATTTTTAGTGTCATAACCTTTTCTTTTTCTTTTAATGCTAAACTTAATTTTTGGATTTGAAGGCAAAGATGGCCTGTTTAGATGGTGGATGGTTCTGTTAATAAGAGACATTTACAGCTTTGCAATCCCACCTAGTTGCAAGAAGCTTCTTACAAGCTGTTATGACATGGCTTAGGTTTTCTATCTCTTGCAAGCAGTTATTTGCTACCTGTCAGTCAGATTTCGAAATGACTTTTAGATGATAGTATTCTGTCAATGCAAAAGTAATGTGGCGAGAATGTGTTTTAGGCTTGTAAAACCTGTAGTGAATAAATTTTTAAACAAAGTAAAGTAGTTAGCGAAAGAAGGAACAACTGACTATTCATAATTGCAGTGCTTGGTTGATTAATAGGAGTTTTAATCATGTACATTCACTGAGCAGGCACTGTTGCTCTTTGTTGCTTTAATTTGTGACAGTTATTACTAGTGGAGACTGCCTTATTATATAAAATGATTTTGAGTTGATTGTAAATGCCTTAAGACAAAGTAGTTGAGGAAATTGACCAAAGAACGGATTGGATCCTTTAGAAGATCTGGAGTGCAGGAACTTGTCTAGATGTCCTTGAATATGCTTTTTACAATAAGAAAGAGAGAGAGTGAGAGAGAGAGAGCATAGTTAAATCAGTAGATCTCATAGGGGGAAGAGATGCACGGATTGATTCTGTAGATAGCTTGTTATCTTCTTCCTTGTATTGCAAAATTTTAGAAAAAGCAGTATGGTATGTTAGGGCAGTGTTGCGTGGGAGAGGGAATACTACCTGTCATTAAACTGAAAAATGTTGAAAGTGAAGTCATTTTCTTTTCTTTGTGACGCATCTGTGGGAAGTGACCCTTTTCCGTAACTATCAAAAATTAGCAGTTGCCTGTGTAGAAAGAGAAACATCAGCTTCAAGCTTTTCCTCTTGTAAAATGTCCACATTTCTAGTATTTAGCTGACATTTCTCAAGTGTCTTTGATACTGTTCTCAGAAGTTCTATGCCAATTCCGTTTGTGTCTTAGATGTGAAAGCTGCAAAGAATACGAATATGTTAATGACAGTGGTGGACATTGGGAATTAGACTAGAGTCACTCAAGTTTTTAGACGCATATCAAGGTGATTTTGATGATGAAATGCAATGAACTCCATGAAGTGCTATTCTCTTTGATTTACAGTTGGATGATTAAAACTGGAGCAGCAGATGTTGTTTCCATGTGTGTGTGTGTGCGCATGCTAATATAAGTACTTGCTGTAAGATGCAGACAAGGGCTATTGCACATGTATATGGTTGTAGCATAAGAACTTCGAAGAAGTTAGACATTTCATAGTTGTCACACAACCAATCATTGAAAGGAGCAATGCTAGTCACATTCAAACTTCTTCTGCAGGTTCTGGTGCATAGTTTCAACTTTGTTTTGGGGTCGTCTAGAATAGATATAAGCTGCACGCCTCAACTGAAGGAAGAGAGTACCTTCAAGAATTATGGTAAATCAATATCTTTTAGAACTAAATCCATATTCTCTTTTCTGAATCTGCAATATCAACTTAAGATTTGTTTTGTTGTATATTCTCCCATTGTCTACTTATATAAAAGTAGACATTTATTATCTTAATTTTTTTCTTGCCTTTTGTTCCCTTTTTTACCTTTTCCTTTTTCTTTCTTGGGGAAGTGTCTTAAAAAGCAGATCAAGCCTTAAGGATCAACATGATGATCAATTAGAGTCAATTTAATTTCAGTAAAATAATTAAATACATAAAGATCAACTTATGAAAAAAATTTGTCAATCTATTGATTTGAACATTTGCTTTTTATATAAATTCTTATTCATTATAGTGTTGTTCTAGAATAAACAATTTTCATATCAACTCTTCCCTAATTCTTTCTCTTATCACCTTTTCTTTATATTAATAGTACTTAATGGTTAAATATTCAGAAAATATATAGTTTTATGTTGTTAATTTAGTTATTTTGTTCTTTTATGATTTTGGATATTAACATACTAAAACTCTTAGTTATTTTAACCGTTTACCAGTTTGGCCTTGAAACTAGTTGTTGAATAAGTGAGGATTTAATTAATAGGTATGGAGAGGATGTTATAAACCATTCCCACCTCTGACAGCTAGCAGTTTTCCAACCCAAATCTAGACTAGCTAATAACTATTTTTCAAATCTTGAAACCACTTATCTGAAAAGAGGTAGGTAGGAGTTGATTGGTAGAATTAAAACTAGTATGAGTTGATTGGTAACTTTAAACCAAGGTGTTATGAACAATTATCATCTTTCATAGTAGCCATAAAGGCTAAATATGTTAAATTAAAAGAGCAGGTAGTGTTCATGAAATTCTGACAAACCATGGGCAGTGTCATGATTTTTACCTTTAATTCTAAAATATGTTGCATGTTATAAAATCTTTTATGATTTTAACTATTTTTAATCTTCCAGTAAAAGATCTTTCCTAATGATTTCATATTAGAAGTCTGAAGCGGTATCTTATGTTTATATTTGTACCAAAAGATACATTATAATAAGGTCATAGTTGTCTTGAGTGGTAAATGGTGTTAGGGTTTATTCCAAATAAAGACCAGTTGGAACAGTGTGGATTGACCTGTTCAACCACTCTTATAGCCTGTCAACCCAAGTCAGGCTGTTTCTAGACAACTGCATTGACCGCTCCCCAGTTTAATTGCTCTAACTGGCCAGTTCACTCAAGGTTTTGCAACCATGATTGTGGGTTTGTATGGTAAAGCTGTCATTATGATAAGTCCTTCCAGGATATTGAAGAGGAATATATGTTTCTCTCTAATCTCATTATGATAAGTCCTTACATGAAAATTTTGTGTTTTTTATGCTGTGAGATAATTCAGTCATCAATCTCTTGCTCTATGTACATGTCTGTGCATTTACATGTATCATATATACATTGTCAGATATGTGTGATAGTTATTTGGTTTTCAGTTGTGGTTGACTTATTTTTCAGCTAGCACGAAGAAAGAAGGTAATTCTGGTTTGAATTCCTGGATGGACCTTCTTCACAATTCTAAAGAGTGGTGGGACTACCGCTTTTTTAAGATCAATGGATTGGTGATGATTTCATCTCATCAATGTTTTCTATAACTTTTGACATTGGCTGCAAATACTCATGCACCCTACGATTGTTTGCTATTGTTCTACAGTTGAATTCCAAACATCCTGATTTGAAGCGCAAGGATGGTAACTTGGCTCTTTGGCTTGATAAGGCACCAAGCTGGATTTTGTCAGAGCTCAAGAAAGTTGTGCTTGATGCCCCGACACTCAATTTACACAAAGGGAAGCAACAAAAAGGTTTAAAATTTTCCTTATTTGCTTGATTTACTTCAACCTACTAGTCAAGCATAATGTTCGCACAGATAGACGGACGATGTTCAGTAAATAGTGTGAATTAGTTCATATTGGTTTTGTCAGGATGTATACCTATTATAGTTGTGAAAGAGAATTTGGGTATTTTTTGTATAGATGATGGAACAGTGAATAAACAATATCATTAACAGCAAGTAAAGTAGATAAACAGATGCTAGCTGCATGTTTGAAATAAGGAGTATTATTTTTCTTCTATATGGTATGCATAGTTTACGGCTTATATATGGACCTGTCTGCCATGAGAGAAGGATATTTGCAAGATGTTTCGACCATTCAGATTATTTTGACCAAAACTCGATTCAATAAGTGAGCTAGATATGGGAAGAAATTATTCTTATAAAGACGCTTCACTGTGAAAACAGAGATGAGGAACTACCTTTTGTGTGTGGTAAAATATTGCCTCTGTCCATGGATTAGATTTTGACAGTCTCTTATTTGTTTTGTCAAGAACTTGGTTAATCGATACAGTACCTTTAGTCTGCTTCCATATGATTTTTAATGTAGCAACACTACTTTCACCTGATTGTCTGCTGTGTCATGCAAGACTAATGAGTTTTTCCGAGTTTTTTGTTTCACCGGTTGAGAATCAAAGGACTGATATTGATGTAGGACAAATAGGAGAATTATTAACTGGTAGTGAAGAATCACAAAATTAAGAAATATGACTGATATTAGGATGCTAGATTATCAAGTTTTAAGGTTGGATTTGGCTAAGAATACTGAAATTTAGATTTTGTATAGCTGGGGTTTGATTGTTGAAAATTTAGGCGTAAGATTTCAGGATTTAATATGATGAAAGTTAGGATTTTGGTTGCTGGAATGTGAACACAAAGAATAGAAGGTAAGAAACTAGGAATTCCTCCTAGTGTCTAAGAATCACTCTTAGAAGAAAACATCTCATCTTCTAGTTGAAAACTCAACTTTGTAGAAAAATTGTAGATTGCTTATTATTATTGAAGGGCTGAGTACATATATATATAGAGTTCTTAGAGCCTTATTCTAATAGAAAAATATTTGATACGAAAATGGATGGAAATAAGGTATTTTATTTATATTTAGCTATAGTCTTGTAGTATCGTCTACGAGAACCAAGCTAACCAGCCACTAATGGCCCTTCAGCTATCAGCCGAAACAATGCAAAATATTCCGATACCCCTATACTACACTCCCTCATCCTTTACATAGTACCCTCTCTCTCTCTTCTAACTGACTTCCCTAACCGTTTGATGACCCTCCCCTCTAGATTCTCCTAGAATATGTCAACATGGGTTTGAGGCCCATGTTCTCCCTCTTTCTCCTAGAATAATCACTATGGGTTTAGGACCCATAGTGCTATTAGGATCTGTGGTGCTATCAATATCGCCCTCTTCAGAATCTGCCTTGTCCTCAAGGCAGAAGGAGGGAAATTGCTGTTGTAGTTGGGCAGCAGTTGTCCAAGGGGCTTCCTCAATAGGCTTCCCCTTCCGTAGCACCAGCCATTCCACAGCTTGCTCTTGATTTTTTGGAAAGTCTGCTCAGCCAAGATTGAGGACAAGGAAAAGAAACTAGGCAATACTTCCGCTTTTCAAGGGCTCTTTGAGCTTCGGGTCTCCAAGGAAAGTTATCCTTCTTTAATTCCTGCATTTGGCACGGAGTTAAGGAGGTTTTATTTTCAAGCAAGCTCATGGACCTCACTCTCCTGCTGCTTCATTCTAAACCTCCATTGCAAAGGATGAAGTGCTCCTTGCAAGGCGGTTGGTTGGGACCGCTTGTAGCCTTGCCCTTTCAAGGTAACTACCGCTTCCCATGTTCAAACCCCAACTCATTGTTTTCAGCCTGAAATCTGTCCTGACTTCTCCTAAGGTCTCCAACCATTCTTCACCTAAAACCAAATCGATTCCTCCCAACTGAAGAATGTATGCATCAAGTAGTAACTCCACATTTCCTACGAGCACCACTAGTCCCTTACACTGACCTTGTGAAAAACATTTGGTCCCATTTCCCAATTTTACTCCATAAGCCGCAGTGGGAATAACTGTCAACCCTAGGTTAGTCACCAAATCTTGTGAAAGATAGTTGTGACTTGCCCCACTATCGATGAGGAGCAAGATTGGGTCCCCTGCCAATTTGCCCTCAATTTTAAAAGTTTTGGACTGAGCTATTTCCCCATATTCAATGACTTGACAGACCATCTCTCATGCCTCTCCCATTTCGATTTCCTCTCTGTCACCCGAACCAAAAGGGTTCTTCCTCATTTCCCTCACCCTACCAGAAGGGGACCTCGCTTCTTCCTCATTTGCCTCCCAAATCAGTAGTCGAAGATGTTTATCGGGGCAGATATGGGTGGGACTGTAGTGTTGGCCACATTTGAAACACAAACCTTTGGCTCGCCGATCCATCAACTCCTGGTAAGAAAGGTTTCTGGTCCCTTTTGGGCGTCCTTCGGTGGTTCTCTCCAGGCCAGAACGCCGATTAGCTCCTTCCTCTCGATTAACCCACGGATTTGCGTCTCCTCCGGTGGGTGCTTGCGGTCAGGCCAGTCCAGGTCGGGATCCGACCCAGTCGCATCCTCCTACTGTCGGGTTGGAAGGCCCGAATCGTGGGCCGCCCATGGGTCTCCAGCCCACGTTCGGCTTGAAGTGTGACGATGGAGTAAGCTTCCTCTCCACCGCACGAGCTGCTGCTATCAGTCGATAGTGAGAAGAAGGATCTAGCGCTACCACCTCCAGCCGTATGTCCTCTCGCAGCCCTCCAAGGAAGAGACCCATGTACTGGTCTTCGGGGAGAGGTGGAACCTGAGCCATCAACATCTCAAAGGTTTCCACGTATTCATCCACGGTCCCCTGTTGTGTTAGCGCTTTCAGCTGGGAAAATGGATTCCCAATATACTGATCTCTATACCGATCGAACAAGGCCCTCTTGAAGGTCTCCCAGTCTAACTCCGGCCTCGACGCTAAAAGAACCTTAAACCAGTGCCAAGTCATGCCTTCGATGCAGATTTATGCTAATCGCACACTGAGTCTCGGTGGAGTCCCCTTAATGGCGAAATACATCTCCGCACGAGAGACCCACCCAATCGGGTCTTCACCTTGGAATGGAGGGAGCTCTATCCGCTTGGCTCGGAGGTGGTACTCTTCCGATGCCATGGATGTAACGCCACTGCCTCCTCCCTACTGTACCGATTTTCCACGCTCCATCGAGCTCGACCCGACCTCTGGTGTCTGGTGAGCTACTTGGCGTTGGAATCCTTCCCTCATTTCGGCGTGCATCGCCACCAATGCTCTAGAGAGATCGTCGACTCCCTTGTGTAAGCTAGCCAGTTGAACCGTATGATCCACCAACTTCGTCTCCACTGCCGTCATCCGAGCATCCATTGCTTCCCACTTCTGTTGCGCCATCCTTGTTTGCATACACCGGGCCTCTCAATGAAAGCACCAATGATACGAAAATGGATGGAAATAAGGTATTTTATTTATATTTAGCTATAGCTTCGTAGTATCGTTTACGAGAACCAAGCTAACCAGCCACTAATGGCCCTTCAGCTATCAGCCGAAACAATGCAAAATATTCCGATACCCCTGTACTACACTCCCTCATCCTTTACATAGTACCCTCTCTCTCTCTTCTAACTGACTTCCCTAACCATTTGATGACCCTCCCCTCTAGATTCTCCTAGAATATGTCAACATGGGTTTGAGGCCCATGTTCTCCCTCTTTCTCCTAGAATAATCACTATGGGTTTAGGACCCATAGTGCTATTAGGATCTGTGGTGTTATCAATATTCCTAACAAATTTAAATTCTATTCTAATAAAAAATTTTATAAGTCCTAAACAACTAGGATAACATATTTAAAATAGAATAACCTATTTTTCCTACTACTTCCTATCTAATAAGGAATCTTAGCATAATCTAAATTTTAGCCCTTATCTTTTGTTGTCAACTAAATTCCAAATCTTCATCCCACCAAAATAAGGCTTGTGGTTGACTAATTTTTCTTCTTTTATTTCTTCTATATACTTTAAGTTCTTTTGCATCAGATATGCTATTGAGTTGGAAGCGATAAAAACTCTGCTCGTGCTTATTATCCTATACTTCCACTTTTCTGTATGCATGTGCGTAGGACTAGAAGAGACTGATGTATTTTACAGTAGCATGGTTTCTCACTTTTCAACTGATGCTGCAAAGGCTGAATGTATTGAATCCTTAGTCATATCTTTGATCTGCTCACTTTGAGAAGATTAGTTCCTTCTGTGTCTTGAGCACTTCTGCATTTTCCGTTTAAAGATACCGTAGATGTAAAGAAAGATGGAAATTCAATCCTGTTCTTGGCATAATATGCAAAAATATTTATAGACGATCCATAGTCATTACGATTCCATGTTATAAATTTATTTCTAGAATCTCCCTGATAACAAAGCACCATCAGACTTTCAACTTGTGCCACTGTTTCTTTGCTAGGTTGATGGCAATGGACTCTATGATACGCCCAGTTTGTCAATCGTAGTGGCTGGCTTAAGTTATTTACAATAGAAGTCTTTTGGCTTCCAACAAACATTCATGACCACATTCTGTTGTGAATAATTTGTTCATTACCTGCCTATTATCCTTCTTGACTCATTTCTTTGGTTATCGATTAGTTATTCAAATATTAACTACCATAAATTCTATATTTTTTGTCTTATGTGAAGCCCCAAACTTAATATAGCGGACATTGCTTGGTTCAGAAAAGGTAGGCTAACGTGTATAACAATTGAGCGTTTAGTTACTGATAGAACTCTAGTCTTAGAATACTAGAGATTTACAGTATTATTTCGATATAACCGTCATGTATATATCATTACAGTATAGAAGTATGATATTTCTCACTAACCAGAGCAGAATTGCTCCTCAGAAGGTACGAGTATCCTTCTGTCACAAAGTATTCTCACTTTTTTCTCCCCTCCTCCTCCCTTCTCTCTCTCTCTTTATAAACCCCCCTCCTCAGGTACATTCTGTTATGCTGTGCCTGACTAATTTGCCATATCAGCTGGTAACTAACTTCCCCCTGGCCCCACTGTTCTTCCTTCTGGAATACACTTTCCACACTAGCGGTTTAGTCCCTTTTTTATTGTTCCTCCCATTGTCTAAATCACTCTCTCCCCTGTAGATCCTATCAGTTACTGCCTCTATACTCACTGAAATGGATGTACTAATCAGATATTACTTGAGTTATTCATATGTTGATGTACCCTTGGTCTTCCTCTTAGGTAGTTCTCATCTATGCATCTTCTTACCATAATTAACTGGGAAAGGAATACTCTGCTTTGTTTGCTTTAGCTTCTCATTTTCAATTTGCATTCGGATTATATTATTTCTCTAGATATTCTTATGTATCTTTTAGTCTTTTCCATAACGTCTGTCTAGTGGGTACAATCAGGGGATGCATATTGGATGGACTTGGTGGAAAACCCTGCCAAATGGTGGGATAACAGAGTAAATAAGGTAACATCATGGATCGTCGGTTATCTAGCACATTTGTTTATGACCTTCATGGTTGTCACACACTTTGTTTAGAAAAATGTAAGAGGTCCTGACTTCAAGCACAAAGAAACTGGCAAGGGACTGTGGCTTAGTGACTCACCGGATTGGGTTCTCTCAAGATTGCCTCCCTTGAAACAAGAACAAAATGACTGTGTTGATAGGAGGGATAGGACCCTTTCTTGATGTTGATTATGCATCAGTTAGATCAGGTTTGACGAGTTTACATTCTTGAATTCTAATATACTTGCAAAGACAAACGTAAAATCTTGGCTTTGCTTACAGGTTACAATTCTATTATTTTTTAGGAATATGGTTTTTCATGAGGCCATAAAAAGTGAGCATTTCAGTGGGGAAGAAGCCTTCATTTGATCTATAATCTCATGTTTAGAGCTCTCTGTAAGTAAATGATTCAGATAGCCATCTGAGATGATGCCATATGTTTCTATTTCGATTTAATTTTGTTTACTTTCTGAAGTTCCAAGCTCGTTGGCAATTAGTAAGAGGTTGGGTCCATGATTACGGTTTTGTAATGCTCACGCGAGTTAACATGTGTTACACAGACAGTTGGAAGTAAGTAATGCTAAGGTATGCTCATCTGCGGTGGGATAAGCTTTTGGGACAATTCTTCATTTCCCTTTTTATTTCATAGGGTCATTGAATTACTTATTGGTTAGTATGTACATTCCACTCTCTCGCATGTAGCAGGTCCATTTTTCATTTTTATAGCAGGAGTGGGATTTAAATTATAATAAGATAATTAAAGTCCAACGACTTCGATTATAAATTTTTTTGTATACTTTAGACCCGCATTTGTCACCGAGTGTCGGAGTGTATACGTAACACCGAGTGTCGGAGTGTATACTCAACACTTTGAATAATGTTTTCATAGGCTTGTAGACTTAAGACCACTCCTACATTCTACAACATTTGGTGCCGTTTATGAAAAACATGTTTGAGATATTACTAAATGATGGAGACCTATAAAAGCGATTTGTCTGCAAACCTTATTGAAACAATCGACCCCTTTAAAGTTCTTTGGCCCATGAGTAGCCCGAGGATTAAAATGTTGAAATTATGATGTGAGAACAAGTTGGACAATTGTTGCAAAAGAGGCATCAAATGCATGAAAGGAAATAGACTTAACACACAAATTACTACTGTCAAAAGGATCCTCATCTACACATAATCATTAACATTGGAAAATGGCACGTGGGAATAACTACTGTCAAAAGGATCCTCATCTACACATAATCATTAACATTGGAAAATGGCACGTGGGAAGTAACCTTGATAGCCAACATTTTGGGGACCAAATCTTTTGTACCATTTACTCAATACTAACTCTGTGTTAATCATTCACAATCACATATTTTAGTGGGTCTCACATAAATATGTGATTGTAGATGAATAACACAGAGTTGGTATTGAGCAAGTGGAACAAAAGATTTCAACTCAACATTTTGTTGATGTGCTAACGGAGCCATTGATGTCCATGCTTAAGACGCCAACTCTAGATACTTTTATGTATGACCCTTTCACTTTGACTAGTGGGATATGATCATGATTCCAAACTTTGCCTTCGACTTTACTAGCCACCTTTAAGGTATTAACCACTATATTTATGTTACACTTTGCGAGCAATAGGCGTAGACCGAGAGACTCCACCTACTTGATATCTATAATTCAAAGGATGGAAGAGAATTTAAGAGACTGTCTACAACAGTATAATTTTAAGGCAACTTAGATCTTTAGTTTTCACATAGAGGTTGTAGCACCAGCCTTCACAAATAGACTAACTCTTGTCAATATTTGTGGAGCACTATGTAGGGAAAAAAACTTCTTTGTTTAGAAAAATTTAGATCATGGCACATACAAAAAGTAAATAGAATTAGAAGATGCTAAACATAACTTAAGAGGTCCCAACAATAAACATAACAAAATTAGAAAGAGTAGTCGAGTGTGTGTATGCATGCTAGTACTAAAGTTTTTCTCGTTACAAATCTATTATTCGCTAACTAGGCAAGCACATTTATCATTAGCAATATAATAGCATGTAGGTGTAAAATCTCACTAAGAAGTGATATGGATTAGAAAACCTAACAATATTACCAAGCTCAAGATAATTAATAAATTCAAAATTTTGAATAATAAAATATATAAAAATCTAAAAGCTGGATAATATCTAAGACAATCAATAATAAAATTATTTAAGAATAGAGAATTCAATCAAAAAGTTATGTTTAGATTCGTACTTTTTCTGTTAGCATTTTTGACTTCATGATTTAATTAACCTAGTATGGATATATTCTTTGCATATATATAGGATCTCCTAGATACTAAAATTGCACTCTACAACTATCTGCTCTTTTATTAGTTAACCCATATCTCTACCAAGCTAACAAGCCCTTAAATGCATTAAGATTTATGACATCCTATGAAAGGTTTCACCCTAACACTAGAAAGATCACATAAGTCCCTCTTGAGTACCCTATTTTACCCCTACTACCTAAGTCATGGTCAACTTGTAAGCAAACTCTTTGATATGCGCTTAATTGATTATACATTTATCCCATAATACTTAGTGATGGGAGCTATGAAATATTTAAGAAGTTCATTTTAGTTCATATTTAGTTTTAGGTACAATTTAGAAGCATAAAGGTTAAAGTAAGTTAAAAGCACATTTTTTGAGCCATCCTCTTGATGGTCACACTCAGTTGTCCTTATGGAACAAAAAGGATACGGATTGGGGTAAAGATAGGACAAGAAAATCTGAGAAAATGAAGCTATCAAGATGATCTGGAAGATACATGGTCGTGTATTCAATTGAAAGATAAATTTTGACTTCCGTATAACCAACCGTGTATCTTCATGATTTTTAGATTTTTCAACTTATATGATTAGATACACGTCCTCCTTAGAATATTAATTTTTAATATAAAACGAAATTTGAACAGTTGGAGAGAGATGAATTGTTTTAGGACAGAAATGAGGGGCAAAGCACACATATTTTGGAGATCCATGGAGGGCTAAACTTTCTCAACCTAGTTCGAAGGTGAAATCGACGTTGAAGAACATATTTGGGTGTATCAACATTGTGTTTGTGATTTTTTTCTTTTTTAGGGATTGTTTAGTTTATCCTTTGCTTAATAGATTTGAGTATTCATGTATGAATAATCGTTATTCCCATTATCGTTACATTGTTTATGTATGAACTCATTGCTAAAATCATCAATACAATACATAATCGTTGTATTTAGATTCATTTGTGGCAACTAATGATATTGAATCATTAGGATAACGTAACATAGGTTAAATGACTTGTGCTTTTGTGATTGTTGCCTAAATTGGTCTATTTTCCTTATTCGTAACACAACTATTTGACTAAATCTAGAGACTTTGTTCTAGGTTGTCGAATAGCTAAGTTCATTAAAGAGCTTGTTTAATTAAACACGATTTAAGAGAAAATCGGGATTAATAGAGTTTGTTGTTAATCGGTGATCAATATTTCCTAGGAGAGATAAGAATAACAAAATAATGGAATATGGTTAATTGTGTGTAGGTCGAGATTGAACTGAAGACCGGATCCCTAACGTATTCATCATTTTTATCACTTTTTGATTGTTCACTTCGATTTTCTTTTGTTAGTTTAATTTCATTTTATTTTGTTATTCGACAATCAACAACCCCCAAATATCCTAAACACCAATTCGTTTTGTTACAAAAACTTTACACACACTCCCTATGGGATTGACCTAGACTTATCACTAACTATAGTTTTAAGTATAGTTATTTTGTTTAGTGTTATGATGCGCTACCAATTTTGACGTCATTGTTGGGAAGTGCAGTGCTTTAGTTTTTTATTTTAATTGATATTTTGTATATATTTATTTATAATTACTTTTTTCAATTATTTCTTGATCTTTTCACTTTTTGTTTAGTGTTTATGTGTATAAAGGACACATGGAAGGGAGTATGTCATTGTTGAATATTATCAATGCTCACGGTGGAAAATTTTCCTATAACCCATATTTCCAATCTTATAACCAAGCTTGAAGTGATCATACAAATTTTAGTTATGGATGAGATAGCCAACAAGACTACTTCCTAAATGAGCTATATGATGTACATCAATTCCCATATAGACCACAAGCCTCTCATTATAACTCAGGTACATCTCTAGAAGATTTAGTTGATGTTATTGCCACTAATACTTAACTTTTCCAGCAACATGTAAGGCAATTTTTGCAAAATACAAGGTCTAGCATCTGAAATTTGGGCTAACAAAACTCAAGTTTATCTCTAGAAGAATCAGTTAATGTTGTTGCTCCTAATACTTTGCAATTTCATTAGGATGTAAAATGATTTCAAAAAGATGCAATGTCTCGATTCTTAACCTCGGTAAGTCAGATTGATCAGATAGAAGGAACTATCAACCACTTGGAATAACAAAGTGAAGAGAAACAGTCATCTTAATCAGAGGTGTATCCAAGGAACGTTAGTACCAAAATCTTATGGAGTGAAAAGGAGCTTGAGAATTTAAAGAGGACTACTTAAGGGATTGCTTGTCTAGAAGAAGTGGAAAAGGAGCTCGAAGGAGACAAGGATATATCATTTAGCTCGAAGGTGAGTGTTGAGTCCCTTATTGTTGTTAACACTAATCCTTTACCTTTACCTAGCAAGTTAGAGAAATTAAACGAGGAGGAAAAGGGTGAAGAGGTATTCGAGATATTTCAAGAGTGTAGGGACTTGGTAAAGATTAAGAGTCTGAAAATAGAGAAGACACTGAATATGAATGATCATCCACTTAAGCCTTATCCTGAAGAACCTCAAGTTGAGAAAGCATAAAATGTGACAACTAAAGAACATAATTTTGTCACGTAATGAGGAAAACAAGGAGTCAAGTTAGTGATAATAAACAAAGGTACTTCTTAGGAGGCGCTTTAAGGGATGGGCAAGAGTAGTGGAATGACTTCTACTCTTAACATACAACACGAAGAAGACAAGAAGATATTCAAGATAGGATTAAAGATGAATGTGTACAAAATATGGTAGGAGAGAAATTATAAAATATTTGGAGGAAGCGAAATGGCATTGAGCCTATCCTTAAGAAATTTGGATTCAAATTGAGATTAGTTGCCTTGGCAAAGGGATTTTCCATAAAATTGTCTCCTTCACTACAAAAAAAGCTTGCCTTTGAAGAGTAATTATGTAAATGTTATTTGATTTAGTATTATGTTGTAATATTCTAGGTCTTAGAGGTGTCAACTTGCATACACCTTGATTCTTTATCTAGTTTGTTGAGTATTTGATGTATACTTGTTTATCATTCAATGAATTTACTTATTTACAATTATAAAAAAAAGCGCTTTCAAGAAGAATGATGTAACTATTTTAGAAAGTGATGTAATTATTATAGAAGAGTGTTGTAATTATTCTAGAAAAGTGAAATAATTATTGTATAAAATGATTCAATTGTATTAAAAGAGTGGAGCAATTACTCTTATAAGTGAAATAACTACTCCACAAGAGTGATGCAATTGCTTAAGAAGAGTTCCAAAAGAATGATTCAACAACTCCTAATTTTTGTAACTACTCCTTGTAAATGATATAACTACTCCTTTTAAGTGATGCAACTGTTAGAAAAGAGATACAACAACACTAAAGGAGTGATGCAACTATTCCTTGCAAATGATGTGATTTTCAACTGCTATAAAAGAGATACAACAATACTAAAGGAGTGATGCAACTATTCCTTGCAAATGATGTGATTGTTCTATGAGAGTAATGCAATATCTCCTTCCAAGTAATGCAACAATACTTTAAAAAAAGAGACAAAGAGATGTAGAGAGAGAGAGAGAGAGAGTGGGAGGAGTTGAGAGAAAGGCGAGAGAGAGAGAGTGAGAGGAGTTGAGAGAAAGGCATAAAGAAAGGGAAAAAAATTAGAGGACGAGAAAGAAAAGAAAAAGATATAGAGAGAGAGAGAGACAAAAAAGAGAGAAAAAAGAAACAAAAGAAAAAGTTGATTAGACTTAACTCATATTAAGTAAATCAATACTTTAAAACATTGTTACTAACTCAAAAAACTTAACTATTTTTATTTTAAAAAAATTGTTCCCTCACAAAATTACTACTAGCTAAAATTGTTGATAGTTTAACAAAATTATATAAATTATCAATATTAAGATTATATAAATTTTATTTAATGAAAATGTTATTACATCATAAAATTATATAAAATTTGTTACTGTAACTTAGTAACCCAAATTAGGCTTATAAAAATATTATGTAATAGAATTTATTAATTAATCGTGAATGTTACCTTGGAATTTTGTAGAAAAAAATGTTAAAGAATGTTAAACTGAGATTTTCTTAATTTTTTTATTAATCTTGCAATCATTTTAGTTAAAGTAGGTTGTCATTTAATAGAAGGAAAATTTTGTGTTTCCTTATCCTTTTGCTAAAATCTATTGTAGCTATTATTGTTCATATAGTTTAAGAAGAAGTATGTAATCCCACTACATTTATATGTAAACGATAAAGAACTTCAAATATAAAAATTATGCTCTATGAACATATGTTTGTATGTGTGTTTGTTTTCATCGCTTATCTCATTAGTTTTATACAAAATATTAGTTTTAAGCTTCATAAGTCACACTAATTAGTGAGAAGAATAACTCTAAAGAAATACTTTCATATCTTGAAGTAATCATATTAACCAGAGGAGCTCAGAGATGGTGTCAGTAAAGGCTTGATATTCTACTTTAATGCTAGAGTGAGAAACAATTGTTTACTTTTTGTTGCACAAGGAAATGAGAGATGTTCGAAGAAAGAAGCAATAGCTAATAGTGGATTGACGATAATTGGGTTTGGGCTTTATAATTAAACAATGATAACATGGTTTATTCTTTATAAATCCCAGTCAGAATCAGAGTAGGAACATAAGCCTAGTGAAGATAAATAACTGAAATGAAGCCTATGAAGTAAAGTTCCTTTGATGTACCAAAGGATGTGAAGAACTGCAAAGAAGTGAGTAGTACAAGGTGTAGACACAAATTGGCTGAAAATATGCCAATTTTTGGACAAATGAGAGTGAGATGTATAAGAATGGCAACTAAATGGTGTTAAAGTGTAGCGTCACTAAGAAGATTTCTAGAAGTGTCAAAAATATGATCACTTAAGTTAAGTGGAGTATTAGTAGTCTTAGTATCTAAAAAGCCAATATGAAAGATAAGATTAGTGGTATACTTAACTTAGGACAAATAGTAATAAGAGTTATCAAATGATATTTCAAGACCTAAAAAATAGCTAAGGTTGCCTAAATATTTCATTTGAAGTTGTTATAAAGAAAAGATATGAGATTAGAGATACCATGAGTGTCATTGTCAGTTATTATCTTATCATTAACATAAAGAAGAAGAAAAGGTATGCAACCTTAACCTAACAAAGAAGAAAGGCATGATCATAGGAGCTAGATTTAAAGCTAAGAGGGTCAATAATGGAGTTGAATTTGAGAAACCAGGAGCTTGCCTAAGTCCATACAAGGCTTTATAAATGCCGAAAATTTGTTGATGGATGTTCATACCCAAGTGGAGATTGCATATAGACTTCTTCTATAAGATTACCATTGAGAAAGGCATTCTTGACATCCATATAGAATAGTTCCTAATGTTTGCTGACGATAACCATAATAAGATTATGGTATAAAGTTAAATGACTACAAGAGCAAATGTCTCCTTATAATCAATTTCATATTCCTAAATAAAGCCCTTAGTAACTAGTTTGACTTTGTATCTTTCAATTATTCTATCAGCTGGAGTCTTGATCTTATAAAACCATTTATATCCAATGACAAAATTTCCTGAAGGTAAGTCAAGCAAGTCCCAAGCATTAGTGTCGGAGAGTAGGGATGACAATTATACCCGAACCCGATAGGTACCCGATAAAATTACCCGAACGAGGCGGTATGGGAGCAAATTTTACCCGTATGGTATGGGGGTTAACAAAAATACCGTCGGTATCGAGGGTGGGTATGAAGTACTACCCCATACCCGTTTACCCGTTATATAGTAATTATAATTTTGTCATTATATATATACATACAAACCCAGCAATTAAATAAAGATAAGCTTATTTAAATTCAGTATGTATGTATGAATGTAGCACAAAAATTTAAAAGAAAAACAAATAGTCCATTCGTATTAAATAAGCTTATCTTTAAAAAAAGAGAGACGAGTAAACGGAGTGCAGGTATGGGGTACCAAAAATCCCAGACGGGATGAAGGCGGTATGGGGGTGGGGACGAGTTCATGGGGTGCGGGATGGCATACCCGCCCCATACCCGCCTGCTGCCATCCCTATTGGAGAGACCTTATAGTTCTTCCGCCACTACTTGCCTACCATAAAGGACCTAGCCTCGCAATAAGTGCGAGGTTCATATAGAGAAACAATAGTGGAATAAACATGGAAATCTTTAAGATAAACATAAGGTTGACTTACTCGAGTAGAAAAATGGGGAAATTGTTAAGACCTCGTAGATTTTAATGAAGAAGTAGAGGGGAAGGTTTATTTGGTAAGGGTGGGGAATCCATAACTAAGGAAGATGCAATGCAAACAGGTGTTGGTTGCGTTGAACTATTAGAGCTATAAGATGGACGTTTAAAAGAAATGTTAAAAAATAAGATATGACAAGATCGATGCAAAACTGGTGTGAGGGTTCTTTGACCTAGAATTTTCAAAGTGTGAAAAAAGGTTTATGTTCCCAAAATTTTACATGACAAGAGATATGCAACCTTTGAGATAGGAGATCCCAACATATATACCCTTTTTTGTTCCATGCCATACCCAAGAAAACATCATAAATGTGTTGGTTCTAATTTGGTGTAAACAAAACCAAAAACCTTAAGAGATTAATAGTCAAGAGCATGATTGAATGAGCGCTCATAGGGAGAGATGTAACCTATAATAAGGGGAAGGAATACGATTGATAATGTATATAATAGTAAGAGCAGCTTTGCTCCAATAGGTTTCAATATATAAAGAGGGCTCAAACTATATCAAGAATATGTCTATGTTTACATTTTCCACAACCATTTTTTTTAGATTTATTTAGACATGATCTTTAAATGATAGCCCCTTGTTGGGCAAAGAAGTGAGTGAAGTTTGTATCTTTGTATTTCATGGAATTAATGGTGCAAAATATTTTAATCTTGCAAGAAAATTGAGTTTGACTATATTAGTAAAGCGAGAATAAATAGAGAATGCTTCAAATCTATTTCGTATTAGATAAATCCATATATAGTGAGAAACATTATAAAAAAGGTCACATAATATCTCAAGCCATCTATAGTTCCATATGGAGCATGCCTTAAATTTTACAGTGAATTAAAGGTGCAAAAAATGAAGTCATTAACAAGAAAAGCATGACTTTTAGAGATTTGGCAAGAGATATAATCAAAATTTACAATATTAATAGAGCATAAAGAACCATTAGAGATTACAAATGTGAGATTTTACATCGGTTGGAGAGGGGAACGAAGTACGTCTTATAAAGATACAGATACCTCTCCCTTACAGACGCGTTTTTTATGACCTAACGGATTGGATCCCATCCGAACTTTGAGGTTAAATGTGCTCGGAGGAGAGTAGTTCTAGGATGGGTGACTTCCTGGGAAGGCCTTGGGAAAAGCAAAAATGTGAGGGCTTAGCTGAGCTAAAGCCCAAAGCAAACAATATCTGTAAGTAGGTGATCTGGGGTATTACACGTGGTATCAGAGCTGGTACCCGAACCGTTGTGTCAGCTAGGCTGGACCCCAAAGAGGGCTGGACCCTAAGAGAGTGGAGAGTGTGAGATCCTACATCTGTTGGAGAGGAGAACAAAGTACGTCTTATAAGGGTACGGATACCTCTCCCTTACAGACGCGTTTTCCATCACATAACGGACTGGATCCCATCCGAACTCTGAGGTTAAATGTACTCGGGGGAGAGTAGCTCTAGGATGGATGACCTCCTAGGAAGGCCTTGGGAAAAACAAAACCATGAGAGCTTAGTTGGGTCAAGGCCCAAAGTGGATAATATCTGTAAACGGATGATCTGGGGTGTTACAAAAAATCATAATATAACAATAGAGAGATGACCTAAATGAGAGTGCTAGACATGAGAAATTATAGTACTAGCAACACAATGGAATGGAAGATTTGGAAAAGTAAGCTCAAATGATTGTCTAACCTTACACCCTTTCCTAAAGATCTTGACCATCTATGGATCTTGCACAATGCAACCACAACTCGAGAAAAACAAGAAAACACCAAGTTCATATAAATTTCTAATAGAAATAAGATTCAATGAGAGTTTAGGAACAAGAAAAGTTTCAGGAAAGAGTCATTTGTATGTGTGAACAATGCCTATACATGCTTCTTTTATTTATGTTGTAGCCTCTCTATATCTCCACATATTATATCTTTTCAATAATGAAGTCATATAAGTTAATCCATCCTCATAATCTTCGTCTTATTCCTTCCCATCATCATCATATTCCTCTTTTTGTTTTGGTAATGTGGCATTGACTAGGATACCTTTTGATGACACGTCAGTGATATATCTACAGACAAGTGAGTTGACTAGGATGGTGATATGATGCTAACTATGTTGTCTTTGCTGATGCGTCAATGGCATTGTTATTGACGTGGCTTACAAATTTGTCATTTTGTTGGACCAAAGCAATGTTGTTTAAATCATCTACTTCCTCCTGAGAGTTTCAGCTATGAATTTTTTAGTGTAGTGGCTTCCAAAAGCATATGAGAGTGCATGGAGCAGTGTTTCGACGTCTTATTTACATCGTTGTGATATACTCGAATAGATGAACAATTTGGTGTTGGAGTTATGTAAATATAGTGTCCTGGAAAGCAAGTGTATTTACATGTAACTTTATCTTCTTGATTCTGATTTTGTAATGAAAATATTTATTATTAATAAAACAAAAGAGTTTGGTTTTATCTGTATGAGCATTATATATCTGGTCATAAGGTACCAAGATTCATTTGTAAGTAATATACATATACATAGAGATGTATGGGAAACATGTATATTATTAGAATCAATTAATTGATTCACGTTGAATAATCAAGTTGGTCGTTTGATTATGGTTTAGGCGTAGTGTTGCGATTTATCTCCATATAAGTAAAGGAGTTTACTTAATGGGAATGATGAGTTTCATATCATGATAGTAGTAGACTATCGATAATGACACTATTAAATGTATCTGGAATCAAGTCTGTTTTCAAGAATAAAGTGGGTCGTTACTTTAATCTTAAAACATACAACTTAAGCATTGGCTTATTATGAACCACAATCTTGATAAGTGGTGAACTCATATGTGTTTCATTATAATTCTTGATATGATTGGAATAGATTTTTACAGGGTATTAATCCAGTGTCTGCATGTTGGAATTATTAATTGAAACATGTATCAGGGAACATTCACTCAAATAAAGAGTTTATAGTGTTATCATCTCTTCAGATGTTTTAAGGAGATTTGGTGATTAAGCTGGCGCCAGATGGTTTGATGGACTAGCTACCCATCAAATCTTAACACTAAGATGAGATCTTATGTGTTAATCACCATATAAAGTAAAATGAGAGATCTAGAAGGAAAAACCAACATAAGGGCAAAACGGTAATTTTACCCTTTGTTGTGCGGATGGCTATAATAAGGTTTTAAATAGGGTTTGCAATTGGACATATTCTCATAATATTTAATAATTCAAGAGTTCAACTAATTGTCTTTAGTGGAATGACATTTAGTTAATAAGCTAGAATTAATTCCAATGAGATTGAATTATTTACGGGCTTATTGGAGCTTGAATTATCAAAGTCCAATAAGATTCCCCACTTGGCTTTAAGGAAGGTTATCAAGCTAAGTAAGAAGTAGTTTGGAGGCTTTAGAAGTCCATAATTGAATGATGGGCTTATACTAATTAATGGTTAATTGGAAGCCCATATGTTCATTTAGAAATGAGCTTTTTTGGTTTAATGTAATTGATTAGATTAATTATATTAAAACAATTTTTTAAATGGAGAAGCAATTTCGAAATTGTGTTAGGTTAGATGTGTAACCACACATTTGACATTAAAATACTAAATAAAGATGGTCTTTATTATGGTTCATCATTATTAAATGAGTTATGAACTTACCATTAAATGGTTTAATGGTTGGCTTTTAATGTTGGCATGTAACCTATTTGCATTCATTAGATTAAAGATGAAAGATGTGCATTAGATGGACCATCTTCCTTCTTTCTTCTTGCCAAAACCGAAATGGGTATTCAATTATAGGTTATGGTCTTTTCAAATAGCCATTTTAAAGATAAATGAAGTAAGTCTCATTTATTGGATATTTGATGAGTGATTAATGTAAGAAGTGATGCATTGGATGCCTCTCACTTTTTTCATTCATGCATATTTCGAAATTGAGATGTAAGAAAGGGTTCTTGCATGGTTTTTAGACATTCTCTCCTTTCATGCAAGGTAGAACCGAAATTCCTAAGTGAAAGAATTGAAAGAGTTTCAATTTTGGTTCTTCTTCTTTTAAGAAAATTTTCTCCAAATATTTCTTCTCCTTTCCCACCAAAGGATTTTGTTAACCTAGTTGTCTTTGAAGAACAAGTGGTAAATCTAATTGGTTGAGGATACTACAACAAGGAAGAAGATAGATTGCTAAAGGAAAAGACTCAAAGGCAAAGGATTTGGATATAAGAAGGAGAGGATAGCGCAATGAGGATTTAAAGTCATGAATAAGGAGTCGGTAATTCCTTTTATCTTGTTCTTGGTTTTATTATCCTTATACCATATCATGTATGGATTAGCATGTTGATTTGGATATATTGCTTCCGCTGCAAGATGATTTCTTAAAAAGTTTTGAAATCTATCGTTTCTCCATACTAAGCATGCTTTCTTTTTCCGATCCAACATTTGGTATATGGAAAATGGTAGTGAAAGCAAAACAAGTGACCAAGAATGCTAGGACAAAAGCCTACTAGATAAAAATTAAAATGAACCATAATTTTTTACTCTTTTTTACCAAGAAGGCCCTGTTGTTATAAAGAAGAGGAAAGCAGAGAAAGAATGATTAAAGGATTTCTATATTTCAATGTGTATATTTATGCATACAACAAGGGTATATATACAAGTTGAGTGGTTCTAAGTAAGGAAAGATAATCATGGTGATATTACACTATAACTATATACATGATTCTAGGATGAAAATGAGCTTAAGTCAATGCTACTTCTAAGATTTGTGTTAATAAATTGAAGGACAAGTTAAGACTATAGTAAGAACTACCATTGTAACATCCCATCACCGATGAGAAAGGTATTTTAGTAAATTGGGACGAGTTAGGAGTATTGAATTAGAACTCGGCATGAATATACAACATATAGCTTCTATGATTGATGGTTTGTTGCACTTGCACATGGTAAACATGCATTCATGACATTGTCCGGCTTAGGTTTCAATTGAGATCTTTTGTGAAATTTATGGGATAATTATTTTTGAAAAATTATTTTGGAGTGCGCCATAGAGTGTTTTACATTTTTAGGGATTTATGAAAATTTTTCTGAAATTATTCGGAGAAAATTCCCGGACCGGCAAAATCGCCGATAAATGGCCTAAATATGTTTTTGTTGTGGAAAATGTAGTTTTCGTGTTTGAACAATTATTGGGAGTGGACTGTCATATGTTTTACAATTTTGGACAATTTAGGTAATTTTCAAAAAAATGATTCGGGGAAATTCTTGGACCGGGAAAAATCGCCAAGTGACAAACCGGTCGATTTTCGGTAGCAAAAAATTGCTACCCAATGGCACTGGACTATTAGATACATGATTTTATGATTTATTACTTTGAGTCATCAGAATTTGGAGAAAAATTGGACTAGAAATAAATTGTTTTGGAAGAAACATAAATGAACCTTTAAGAATATGACAAGTGGCAAGTGACACATGTCACTTGCCTACTTAGCCTTATGTGTAAGTAATGTATAAATATCCTATCTAGCTTTAGTGCATACACGACACTTTCATTGGGAAAGAGTAAAAAAAAAAATAGGTGACTTAAGAAGCTTTCCTTCTCCTCCATCCGTATGTTTTCCCTCTTTTCCATCTTCTTTGGTTTCTTCCTTCCTCTTGTAAAATTGCTACTCACTTCCATCCACACAAGGACCCCTCCTATGATATGTGCTTCCTCTTCCGTTGTTCACAAAGAAAAATCCTAAGCTAAGCTTTGAGTGTTGATGGTTGTATATGATAGGGAAAGTTGGAGAAGTTGTGATAAGTTGGAAGATTGATTAGGTAAGATTATGTTTTAAGTTTTGATTGTTCAATTAATGCATGAATTGTGATGTGTGTGCATCTAATTGCATGGGAATTTTGTTGGTTGAAATGGGTTAAATGTGTTCTTGATGGGTTAGGGATGAGTGTAAATGAATGAATGACTATAGTTCCATTGATTTTGGCTTGGTTTGGATTGAGTTTTGCAAGGTTAGATGAATGGAAAACTTAGGAAGATAATATGTGTTAGTGCTACCAACTTTTGTATAATCATATAAATATATGTTGTGATGAATTTGTGGTTGAATTAGAGGTATAAATGGGTGCTTAGTGATGTGTTATTGATGTTAGAAGTGATAGGAGTTAGGTTGTAGTTGAAAAGCTGGAAAATACAATTTGACCTATTATAATGTTTTGATCATAACTAATTGTGTAGGTGAGAAAATGAGGTGAGGTTTGTGCCTAATGAAACTTTGGGATGTTGGCTTCAAATTTGTGTGAAATAGATGTTGTTAAATTGTAATGTTAGAAGGGTGAATTTTTGCATGGGAAGTTTCTGTTTGTAGGGTCTGTGAACAGTACCCGCATATATGACCTGATTACTTTGTTGATTTTTCTAAATTAATTGAGATGGAATTTGGGAAAATGGTCTTCATGAAAGTTGTAGCATATTGAGTTAGATTTCTATTGCCACTGATCTTGCTAATTTTCGAGTTGTATATTGGGAGATATGAACTGATTACTATTGACTGGTTTTATGCTTTTTGGAGAATCCTAGCCTAAGTGTCAATTTTGTGAGCAATCTACTTGGGAGCAATTTTAGTAATTTATGTGAACTGAATTGGTGTGAATGATCTTCTGCAAAGTTGTAGAGGAAGAAATTATCTTGAAAATGATATATGGCATGTAATTTTTGAAGGTCAGATTTGGGAGTTATGATTTTGCTAAAACTGAACCTAAACTAGGTTGTGAATGGCTGATCATGACAGTAGCTTCCATAACAGTTTTGAAATTGTTAGAAATCGAATTGGAGTTTGAGTTCTTCATGAAAATTGAAGTTTGAGATCTGATCTTTTCAGGGATATAAGGTAGTGAATTTTGTGACTTTTGTGCTAAGAGAATTACTGTTTAGAAAATTACTGTCCAGATTGGTTGATTTAAAGAAATAAATAAATAGATAAATAAATTCAATTGCAGAAGATCAAAATTTGAATAATAAGGTTATCAAATCTAGTGTATTATTGAGTGTTAATAGTCGAACTGACAAAAAGGGGCAAAAGAAAGCATTATTAGTTATGGGAATTTCAAAGTAGGTGTGCATCAAAACGGATTGGTAAAACCCGAAGTGAGGATGTAGAAATTGTAAACCGTATCGAAGAACTGAAGATAATTCCAATTGTTGAGGAAAGTGATAGGTATAGTTCAAATTAAGAAATATGGGTGAAACTCATTACGGGAACTGTTAGTGAAAACGTAAGGAATGATTGAAGCTTTATGTTCTAGCAAGAGCGTATTGAAAGAGTAATTGAAAGGTAAGAATGAGAAATCAAATGATTATAAGTGAATGGTTCGAGAAAGCACAAGAAACAATCGAAGCGTTACGTTCTAGTAAGAGTATTGTGGAAAAAGCAATTGATGGTATAGTCTGTCAAAGTGAGCGATGACATGTGTGATTAACCAACGGATATTTTGGATTTCGTTGGGATATGAGATTGATGTATAGTCAAAGGGATTATGGCATGACAATCATTATATTGGTGTCACCATTGAAAAGTGTATAAGGGTCTTCTTGTCCAAAAGGAGTCGTTATCCCTATATTATGTGATCAGGGCAATAAAGTGATAAGTTAAGTAATTGAAGATGGTGACAATGAGTTAAATTGATTCACACTGAGGTTATAAATCTCATGAGATTTGTGTTTTGATAATAACGAAATCTGATAAGCGATAAATGAAATATTTTCAAGGATATGGCCTCGGCCAAAAGGTACTTAGATGGAAATAAAGGTGTAGTTAAGAGAAATTGAATTCGTGATGAGGGGCCTCTATGTGATTGTGGTGTGAACAGAATTATGGATTGGTAAGTTAGGCTAAAACCTAAAAGATGATTCGGATTCACAAAGTGTTTCATAGATAGAATTGGAAATATTGTTAGGATCCGATATATATGTTATTGATATTGAAAGTGACGAATTGCGCGTAATCATGAGAAAGCAGTAAAATCATGGAAAGTTTGAAAAGGGAAAAAGAGAAATTGATTGTTTTGATCTCCGTTCATTGACCGAATTTGGTCAGGTAGTGAAAAAAGTGGGAAATAGAGGGTATTAATCAAAAAGACTCCCCTGCCTTCCTGATAAATCGTATATGAAATTTCGAGGACGAAATTTTTATTAGGAGGGGAGAATTGTAACATTCCATCACCGATGGGAAAGGTATTTTAGTAAATTGGGACGAGTTAGGAGTATTGAATTAGAACTCGGCATGAATATACAACATATAGCTTCTATGATTGATGGTTTGTTGCACTTGCACATGGTAAACATACATTCATGACATTTTCCGGCTTAGGTTTCAATTGAGATCTTTTGTGAAATTTATGGGATAATTGTTTTTGAAAAATTATTTTGGAGTGTGCCATAGAGTGTTTTACATTTTTAGGGATTTATGAAAATTTTTCTGGAATTATCCGGAGAAAATTCCCGGACCAGCAAAATCGCCGGTAAATGGCCTAAATGTGTTTTTGTTGTGAAAAATGTAGTTTTCGTGTTTGAACAATTATTGGGAGTGGACTGTCATATGTTTTACAATTTTAGGCAATTTAGGTAATTTTCAAAAAAATGATTCGGGGAAATTCCCGAAAATTCCCGGACCGGGAAAAATTGCCAAGTGACAAACCGGTCGATTTTCGGTAGCAAAAAATTACTACCCAATGGCACTGGACTATTAGATACATGATTTTATGATTTATTACTTTGAGTCATCAGAAATTGGAGAGAATTTGGAGAGAATTTGGACTAGAAATAAATTGTTTTGGAAGAAACATAAATGAACCTTTAAGAATATGACAAGTGGCAAGTGACACATGTCACTTGCCTACTTAGCCTTATGTGTAAGTAATGTATAAATATCCTATCTAGCTTTAGTGCATACACGACACTTTCATTGGGAAAGAGTAAAAAAAAAAAAAGGTGACTTAAGAAGCTTTCCTTCTCCTCCATCCGTATGTTTTCCCTCTTTTCCATTTTCTTTGGTTTCTTCCTTCCTCTTGTAAAATTGCTACTCACTTCCATCCACACAAGGACCCCTCCTATGATATGTGCTTCCTCTTCCTTTGTTCACAAAGAAAAATCCTAAGCTAAGCTTTGAGTGTTGATGGTTGTATATGATAGGGAAAGTTGGAGAAGTTGTGATAAGTTGGAAGATTGATTAGGTAAGATTATGTTTTAAGTTTTGATTGTTCAATTAATGAATGAATTGTGATGTGTGTGCATCTAATTTCATGGGAATTTTGTTGGTTGAAATGGGTAGGATGTGTTCTTGATGGGTTAGGGATGAGTGTAAATGAATGAATGACTATAGTTCCATTAATTTTGGCTTGGTTTGGATTGAGTTTTGCAAGGTTAGATGAATGGAAAACTTAGGAAGATAATATGTGTTAGTGCTACCAACTTTTGTATAATCATATAAATATATGTTTTGATGAATTTGTGGTTGAATTATAGGTATAAATGGGTGCTTAGTGATGTGTTATTGATGTTAGAAGTGATAGGAGTTAGGTTGTAGTTGAAAAGCTGGAAAATGCAATTTGACCTATTGTAATGTTTTGATCATAACTAATTGTGTAGGTGAGCAAATGAGGTGAGGTTTGTGCCTAATGAAACTTTGGGATGTTGGCTTCAAATTTGTGTGAAATAGATGTTGTTAAATTGTAATGTTAGAAGGGTGAATTTTTGCATGGGAAGTTTCTGTTTGTAGGGTCTGTGAACAGTACCCGCATATATGACCTGATTAATTTGTTGATTTTTCTAAATTAATTGAGATGGAATTTGGGAAAATGGTCTTCATGAAAGTTGTAGCATATTGAGTTAGATTTCCATTGCCACTGATCTTGCTAATTTTCGAGTTGTATATTGGGAGACATGAACTGATTACTATTGACTGGTTTTATGCTTTTTGGAGAATCCTAGCCTAAGTGTCAATTTTGTGAGCAATCTGCTTGGTAGCAATTTTAGTAATTTATGTGAACTGAATTGGTGTGAGTGATCTTCTTCAAAGTACTAGAGGAAGAAATTATCTTGAAAATTATATATGGCATGTAATTTTTGAAGGTCAGATTTGGGAGTTATGATTTTGCTAAAACTGAACCTAAACTAGGTTGTGAATGGCTGATCATGACAGTAGCTTCCATAACAGTTTTGAAATTGTTAGAAATCGAATTGGAATTTGAGTTCTTCATGAAAATTGAAGTTTGAGATCTGATCTTTTCAGGGATATAAGGTAGTGAATTTTGTGACTTTTGTGCTAAGAGAATTACTGTTTAGAAAATTACTGTCCAGATTGGTTGATTTCAGTAGGCAGATTCTTTGTGGAATTGTTTGACCTTGTTAGCAAGTGAATTTGATTTTGGGTTGTTCATGAAAGTTGTAGATAACATTGTGATCTTACTGCCTTAATTATTGTGTAATTGTTGACTGAAGAATCAGAGAGTTATTGAATTTACAATGTACTGCCCTGTGTTGATAGGTTTTGAGTAGGCAGTAAGTTTGATAGGAGTTTTGACACCCTTAGGGGTGAAATTGATTTTTATGGTCTTCTTGAGAATTGTAGAGGTTTTTATGATCTTTCCAACAAGGTATAATTTGTATTTTTTCTGAATTGTGTGCTGAGAGCTATGGGTGTTGAAAGTTGGATTGGAAATCAGGAAAAAAAAAAGGAAATGGGAATTGGAATTACGCCCGGTCGTTAGGGCGACGCCTCGCCCTAGCGACGAGGCTCGGATGGCCAGCATCACTAGGGCGATGCGTCGCCCTAGTGACGAGGTAGGATCAGTCGGCCTCGCGAGGCGCGCCTCGCCTGCCAGGCGTGCTATTTTAATTATTATTTGGTTTTTTGTGGTATTTGGTGATTCTTTTGTCAATTTCTTTTCCGTCCGACGTCCGATTGACCTGATTCTTGAGGCATCGGATTTGTAATTTATTAAATTTCATTTTGTGAGAAATTAAAAATTTTTGGACGGAAAATTGACGTGGCCCCGGGTAACGGAGCCTTTAATCACTTTTTTGTTTAATTGGGGACCTATAGAGGTCCGAATTTATGCCGTCGGCCAAGATGGTTTCTAATTTTTAGATGGAATTTTTATTATGGGAAATTTTGGATTTAGGGCTAGAAATCTCATGAACATGCATTCTACACTTACATGTGCATTATTACTAGTTCGGATTGGATAATTAGTGATCAGATTCCTCTCTGCTTGTTATAGAGGCACATTTGGGCGTCGATCTACCGACGTTACCAAGACTTCCGAGATATTAGCTCGAAATGCGGTGAGTAACCTAGTTGGTTTCTCAAATTCTGATTGCTTACATGCTCTGTATGAATTACTTGCAAAGGTGAATCAGTATGATCATTTGGCGTGTTTAGGATCAAATTGCATGCTACTACTTGAATTGGATTGGACTATTACATGATTCTCAAATCTATTGGAATGAATTGCATGCTTTTCTTGTCTTGGGCTGGATCACGGTGTATCTGGGAACCGATATCTTGGGCTTTATAGTCATAATTCTCAATCATCGAACATCGCATCTCATGCATAAATGCATGATCGATAATGGATGTGTCCCAAGTTGCTATTATCACTTGAAAAGAGCCTCGAGCTCTCACATCGCATCTTGACGGGCTTAGCCCGAGGGGAGAAATCTGACGCGTCCCTCTTGTTCTTGATGAGCACTTGGGCACAACATCAATAATGGAAAAAGTCACATATGCATTGCATACACCTGAATGACTGTTTTGTGACAATTACTGCTTTCATGATGACATGAATTACTGTAAACTGCGATATGATACTGTAAAGTGTTACATGCTGCTGTAAATTGTTACATGTTACTACAAATTGTTATAGAATGTTGTAAACTGTTATATTATACTGATGACTGAATATTACTGTATTATGCGATACGCCATGTGCGTAATGCATGATTTGAGTGAACCATCGATGATGGTTTCTCACTGAGTTCGCAAACTCACCCAACATTGCAAATATTTTTCAGGGATCGAAGAGTACCCCGTTGGGCACGGGAGTATGAGTACGGATTGCAAGTCAGAGTTAAGGTCGGGATCAGTTCACGTCTGCATTTGTGTCTTTTGAATTATATGTAAATTTGTATTTTCGCAAGATTTGTACTGGTATTGCTAAGTGCCCGATTGATTAATGTTGTATTGTAATTTGATTACCGAAATAATGTTCTGATTGAAAATGATTTCGTATTAGAACGGGCCCAAATTATTTGTTGATATTTGTGCACTCGATGGGTTTTAAAAATATCTATATATATTACCAAGTTTTAAACTGTATTGACTGCTCTAGCATACCACCCTCGCGAGTCGCGGGCTCGGATATCACCGTCGATGTCGGGTTCGGGTCTCGCGGGAGTGGGGTGCTACAACCATAATATCACAACTTTTTTTTAGATTTTGCAAACTTGTCTTCCAAGACATTGAAGCAACACATGATGGTTGATGAGGAACACAAAATCTACTTTTTGAGTTAGTTTTTTGTTTGTAATTTTTTAAGCTACAACATAAGACAAGAGAAGGAAGAAATTGAATCATATGTCCTAAGAATGACCACTAATATCAACAATGTACTATGAGATATATGGCTTTCAATGCAAAAAGTTTTCATAAGGCCTCCAACATTGCTTGGTAAGCATAGTTGTGTTACTTGGACTGCACTACTTCAAGCCTAACTTTTAAAAGAAAAAAGAAAAAGAGCTCATTTTGAGCCTTAAATCTTTTCCTAAAATGCATTTAACTTTGATGTAAAATTTTTGTTAAATTACCTTCTAATTTTATTGTTTAAATCCTATTTTTATCATTGATTCAAGCATATTTGACACCTTTAAATTATAAAGGCATACCGAATATATATTAATTTAGGTAAGAGATTTATATTTTATCCCTTAATAACATTTGAAAAAGAAGTTCAAATTCTTCCTCCAAATTTAACAAAATTAGAAATTTATCCTTAAAATTGGTTTTAAAAGTTATTAATTTGAATTATACAATATAAACTAATTTAATTTGTTGCATATATCAACTAAGTTTATACTTTATAAGAGTTATTAAAATTTTATATATCATTTAATAAAAATGATGGTGATGGTAATATATTATTATAACTTAAGAATTGTTATTTTAAATAATTTTTATGCATTATATATTTTTTATTTTACGTTAACTTTATTTGTCTATTTTGAACATTTTCAAACACTATAAGTTACATTCAAACGTTCAATATTAATTATTTATTTGTATTCTTCATATAATATGAGCGTACATAATAATTAGCTTCAAATTTTATAAATAAATCCAAATAGTATAATATTTAATGCAATTTATATATGAAATCAATATAATAAAATGGTTATTGGAAAATACATACATATATATACATATATAATATTCTTATTTTTAGTTAGTGTAGTAATTTCTAAATTAATTATTCTTTGATCATGATAAATATTTTAAATATTAATGTTAGAGGTATATCACTTACTATTTTACTATATTTATCTCAGAATTTTGATATAAAATTTTATTCAAAATTGTTGTTTTACATACATAAAATTCTAATATAAGTATAAAGTAAGACTAGCCCATATATCTCCAAAAAAATTTCCACATTACGCTCCCATATATAATTGATAGTTAAATTGCATTTTAAGTTATTCATTTTATTTACATTTTATTAATTATTTTTAAATATTTTATAGTTTATTAGTTAAATTTAAAAATACTATTAAATTATTGATGTTTCATTATGTTGGATTACATATTTAAATTATGTTAAGGAAATAATATTTTGATATACTTATAGAAATAATACGCATGTATACATTATATGAAAATGACATTAAATAATCAAATTTAATTTATAATGTATGCAAGAATTAAAATAGATAAATAATTAATTTTATAACATTTTATATATATTGTTTCAATTTATAATGTCTAAGTCAAATCAAAGTCGTGATATATGTGAGTTCATATCAATAGCTGACATCTCCAATCGAATTAATATTTTTGGAGTAATGTAGGGTCATTATAAAGCTTGTTTGGTTGAGTGGAATAGCTATTCTCTTACTGATGTATTTTAAATAAATAATTATTCCTTTATTTGGATAGAAAATAACATACAGAATAACTAATTTTGGGTTTAGTTGTTCCTTTACTTTGAGGAATAGCTAAAGATATCACCCTCTTGTCTTTACCTATTCTACGAAACACGAAATAGGTAAAGACTACCTTTCTCCCTCTTATTATTATTGTTGTTGTTGTTGTTGTTTTTGTTCTTGTTAGAGTAGTACTCTGAAAGCAATCACCTTTAACACTTTTATACAAACTTTATTTTGATTAACAAAGTGAAAGGCAATTTTTATTAATTTGATAATTATTTATTTATGAATTGATAGTGTCCTTAAATTGAATTAATGAAGTTCATAATACAAAACATAGTATGAAGAAAATCATAATGAAATCATAATAATGAGATTTATATCATGTGTAATTATGTTAGTATCTAAATTACCCCTAGTCATTGGATTAATGAGACAGGACATTGTTAATCAAAATAGACTAGCACATGTTATACTCCTTAATTTGATTCAACAATAGATCTCATAAACTGTAAGCATGAGCTATTTAGAGTTAACATGTGGAAGCTTACTAAAAGTAATAAGTACATCGAATGACCTGCTATGAAATTATCATATGGGTGATCTATCAAATGTCAATGATTAATCTCATCATAGCAATGGTGTAAATATACTTAGACATGAGGTATTCAAGGATATCTTAGATATTGATCCTATGTTTTAACACTATTCTTTATTGTCTCAAGAGAGATCACTCATAAGATGATGATTGGGTACAAGTATTGGTATTCAAAGGTAATTGGGTAGTCAATAAAGGATTCAGTACTTCTGATAGAAGGAGATGATACACACAACCTCTTGTTAGGATCATTACTTAGGAATCTCTAACTAAAATAAATGTGTCATGAAGAGAGTCTTCAGTGATATAGAGAGTAATGAAATCCCCAAGATGAAAACTAACATCACTTGGGTTAGATGTGACATAGTCAGTCTAATGGGAGTTGATACATGGCCCATACTCCAAACCAAGTGGGGTATAGAATGGTAAAAAGATGAATTGCATGGTAATTGCTTATGAAAAGGTTCGTAAGTCGGATAATTGACTATCAAAGAGTTCATATGTCAATCCACTTACTTTTCAGTATATTGGTGTCATGAAACTAATCATGAATTGCTAGGATTAAAAGATAATTCAAGCAAACAAAAATTAGGAACCTAAAAGGGTTACACGCTTAGGAGATTGAGGGAATGTTTTGGGATAATATCGCGTTATGATCGTGATAAGAAATGTTGTAAAGGAATAGTCGAAGCAAATGTTGCATGGATGTCCAAGGTGGAGTCACAATCGTGACCCACTAATTTTAGCAACATATATAAGTGATTTCTCATCACTTAAACATGAAGATTAATAGTTAGGGAGTCCATAAACGTTTTGGACATTTAGAGAAGAATTTCTTTACATGTCAAGCAAGGGTTGCTTGATGTTTATTGCATATGGTATAATTCTCTTCTATCCTTCCTATTGAGCATCCTACTTGTGTTTCCATCTTGTTTGGTGCTCAAACCTTCCCTACACACTATATTTCTTCATCTATGTGTGTTCTTCGCATTGTTGTTGAAGGCGTTTTGTGTTTGTTACACCTCAAACAAGGAGAAGATTAAAGAAAAAAACAGAATTTACAAAGTACATATGTTGTAATTTCATATCCTAATATTTTGTTTATACATGCACATGAAGTCTAGATTTTTTAGGGATGTCATGGTGATGAAATTTTGATTTCAATGCTTTTGCTGCGTAATCATGTATGAGATGTATAAACCCATGGCTCTCAACAATTATTATTATTATTGTTGTTGTTGTTATTATTGTTATTAATTTTTTTATAATAATAACAACAACAACAACAACAACAACAACAACAACAACAACAACAACAATAATAATAATAATGTAATTAGTAAAAACTATAATAAACATTTTAATCTTTTGTTAATTATTATTATTTTATTCCAAATTTATGCTTTCAAATCAAATATTGACATACATCATTATTATAAATTCTTAGAAATAAATCAAACTAAATAATATTAATTTCATTCCATTCTATCATCTATTTTATTTTTAAAAATAATTATTCCATTCTTTATGTATTTCAACAAATAAACCAAATACTATGGAAGTAAAATTGAATTGAACCAATGGTACAGGGTAATAATAGAGACAAAGAAAGCCTAGACCACTATCAACCTATCGAGTGACCAGGTGAGATGAGAACCTCCCAACTTGCGTCAACTTTAGCTAAGAGAAAACATGCATTGTCAACTCCAAGACGCAGGTGAGTTGATAAGGGACTCTTCTAGCTTAAGTGAGGTTGTAGGTTCGAATCCTCCCTCATATATACAGTCATTTAAAACTTGAGGTCAGAGTTTTATCTTTTGCAAGAGACCTACCAGATTTGAGCAGAGATTAGTCTGAGTGTGGATGACTTAAAAGTGTCTTTCTATAATTGAGACCCGCTTAAGATATTTCGTGAGCAATTAAAAAAAAAACCATGCATCGTCCAGTTGAGAGCGTTTGGGATGTTTTTTCTTTTTCGTCATTCTCTTCAGCTTACTTTCTTCGTGTGACTCCCGCTTGTGATTTCCCATTTGCCCCGTTCAGTTCCAACTTCCAACCTTCCTTCAATACCATTTCCAACGCTTTCACATGCAACAACTTTTTGCAACAGTAACTAAAATCCAAAATCTCTTAAAAGGATACAACGCTCGAGGTACTAAATGTACAAATTATCTCAGCCCTTGGTAGTCCCTCGTTAACGTCAGATGCAATCCTTCAAACATTTTACAATTTGTATTCAATATCACACTCGCAAACAGTATCCAATTCAGCTACCAAGCAACAATCATGTTGAATACTACTGGACACCAAGGAAGGGGATTCATTTGGCTAAGAAAACATCAAATGTTCTCATCTGATCATTCTGTCAAACTCCCATCAAATGTGAGATAAACCAATTATAAGTTCAATGATAGCTCACTATACCCATAAAATGAACACAACTTAATACACTAGATGTAGAATTTCATTAAGAAAGGCGAGGTATGCTCACATCTGACTTTAAAACTGTTCCAAAAATCTGAAATTGCTCTAAAGGATGGCTAATCCGTAGTTGTTCTTCATTACTATCAAAACTTTGCCCTATAATGAAGACTACACTATATAATTTTAGGAACATTCAAGGATGAGAAAGTTACTCCTTAATATCCCTTTCTTTCAATTTTCCTCGGCGTGAATGTCTGACAACCCTGAAATGGTATATATACTTTGACCTCGTCCTGAGTCTAAAGTAGATCGATCTGTTGAAGCATTATGCTTATGAATTCGTCTTCTTTTCAAAGCAGCAGAATCATCCCCAGCTTCAGATAAAGAACTTTTGTGTCGGCTACTGTGCGATAGAGTAGCTCCCCTTGACAAATTGGAGCTTCTTAACTTAGTGCTTTGGGTTGGAGTGACAGAATGATATGAAGAATTTACTAAAGAAGATCCACCAGACTTATGAAAAAGTCGTTTTGATTTCTTTTCAGTTTGTTGTTTCTCAAGTTCTTCAGGGTCTGGGTAATGCACAAGCGAGACACGTCGTGAGATTTTCCCAACTGGCAACACAGAAAATTCTGTCAAGCTAATGCTTAAACCATTTCCAAGGATGTACATACAGCTTTTTACATAAACATACATGACACTTAACCCAAATACTGACAAGAGGATGGCCTTAACAATGTAAATTCAGTCCCCACCTTAAGTCAACACAAATCCCAGAGATTTAATAAAGCAATCCCAAGGACCAAAACAAAAATTGCGAAATAAGTTATTCCCACGAAAAATGTCAAAACCATCATAACGTGTTTCTTTTCTTTTGCTGCAAAAGAAAGGGAAACAAACAACAACATTCGTATTGGAAGTACAAAGAACAAAGAGAATTCGATCTCACCAAAGGGAGGGATGAAACTAAAAGATAGATGATTAATCTTACCGATTTTTGTTTTTGAAGACGATGACACAAAAACAGTAGCATCAGGCTCTTGAACCGCTGAAGAAACGACGTCATATGTTTTCCCTGTCACCAAAGAACCATATAGCAAACATCAAATTAACGTAGGAGACTGAGTAGGGTTAGGTAAGGCATCAGAAAGAAGCTATATTTTTGTGAAGAAAAAGAAACATCAATGTGAATTATTATGGTTACCAACTGAAGCTTCAAAACTTCCCAAACATCCATCATGATGAAGGTTGAGTGATATCTCTTTCCCATTAAAATCAGGGACCTGAAAATAAAGGTAAGATTGCAGTATAACCACCAAATAAAATCTTACAAAATAAGAACTACCAAAACTTACTTCATTAAAAGGCCACTGAATGAGCCAAAGTTCAGTGGAATTAGTTAATGAAAGATCAAAAAGCTGTTCCCTTGTATCTTCTTCAAAAGCCGCTTCAGGCTTGTATCCCTCTCCCTCACCTTTATCCATTGCCTCTACATTAATTTCCCAAACTTTAACTTTCTGGGGAGAAGGAAGGAGAATAAGTTTCAGACAAATTCACCACAAAGCATAAAATAAACATATTCAAAGTGGAAACGCCCTGACCTTTCAACCGGCCGAAAGAAAACGAGATCAAAACCCTTCTTGCAAAAACCAAAACCTAAAACCCTCTCTATCGACGATAAAAATGGGCTGGGCTCTTTCTAAACTACTATCGTTGAGTAAAGCTTTTGGAAGTCGGACATTTTATTATAGTTTTAAATTTTTAAATAATTTTCAATTATTCCTATAAAAAAATTTGTCTTAAATTAAAAGATTACAATTGAAACAATTCAATAATGCTGACATAATGATCCAATTCATATATTAAAATTTGACTCCAATAACTTATCTTGATTTCAGTATAATTGATTAAAATGTGTGTTTTACCGTTTCTTTGTAATAGAAGTATAAAAATGATTTTTTCAAAAAATTGATAACTATAAATTTTAAAGATTAACAGAGTCGTTAATAATTTTATTTAGGTAATAAGATAAACTACTAATTTGAAATCTTTTAAATAAACTTTATACGACTATTTAATATTTTCCATAAATTTTACACTTAATTTCTCTTTTCATTTAAAAGTTTTGAAATTAAATTATAGAAATATGATAACTATAATAATTCATATTAAATAAAATAGTGTTTAGTTACTATTTAAATTTATTGTATAGATTAATAAATCGCCAATTCTAATTAATACTTTTCTAAATAATAAATTAAATTATTAATTTGTGGATAAAAGACATTGTTACTACATAACAATTTACATTTAAAATTTTGACAAAACGCAATAAAAGATTATTCATAATTTTAACAATTTAAAACAACAAGAATAGTTGTGTTTGTGATAAGTGAACTGTTGTACATTTGACAATGCCTATATAAAGAGTCAATGACATGATATTTTACATTAACAAACAATTGGACAACTTTTTTTTGAAACGTTCCAAAAATAAATAATGGATTTTACAGGATCGCCCTATAGAGGAAGTTCACACTAAGCCCAATATGGTAAGCAAAGAAATTAAACTAATAAGAGACTACTAAGATTACCTTTGGATATGAAATCCAGGATCGATATTTTATTTTATTTTTTACAAGGAAAAGAAAACAAAACGATTACAACATAAATCTCGGGAAACAAATCTCAACCATGTCCTCTAAGAGGAATGGGAGACACCCTGTAGGTGTAGAATGGAGAATGGTCACGCCAAGGCCATAGGAAGCTGCTGAATAGGCTAGTCAATCGACGCAGCGGTTGCCCTCCCGAAAAATGTGCTGAGGCCGGACCACCCAATTTTGCGATAAAAGCTCATTAATCTTTTTGACGAGGGGGTTTGTGGACAGAGACCGAGCATTGTGGGACGATATGGTTGTAGCCACCATGAGGGAGTCAATCTCGAGTTTCACCCGCCGGTACCCAAGGTCCCAAGTAAGCTGAAGACCAGAGAGAATACCCCAAAGTTCTGCAGTAAGTGGCGAACACCTACCGATATTCTGAACAAATCCCCCGATCCAAGCGTCGGTAAAGTCGCGGAGTAGGCCGCCAGCTAAGGCATTGGACGACTGGCTGAGACTAGCGCCATCCGTATTTAGTTTAATCCAGTCGTTAGGCGGTTTAATCTAGCCTACGAGTCGTCCTCTGCGGGGTGGGGCCCCCAAACAAGCACGGTGTTGCCAAGTCAAAGCTTGCACGATCTGAAGGCCTAAAGTCAGGATAACATGAGTGGGGGACGCCGACCGAAGAAAGTTGGGCTTAAAGATGGAGTTATTACGCAAGGTCCATAGGTACCAGCAAGTGAGCCTGAAGATGAATGGCCAGGCCAGTCCGGCAAAGGACGTGTGATGATGAAGATTAGTGGCGAGCCAGTCTGGTGTGCGATGATGAAAGAAAGTGGGGGTAGAATGTGTTGGGGAAATTGGCGCCAGACTGTGCGGGCCAGGGAGCAGTCTCGTAGAACATGTAAAATGGTTTCGAGAGCAGGGCAATGAGGGCAAGCACCGTCAGTAGTAAGGCGAAGATGCGCCCATCGCTGGTTGGTGAGGAGCCGGTCATGTGCCAAAAGCCAAAGGAATGTGCGAATGCGAGGGGTACCCTCCCAACACCAAATGTCCTGCGAAAGGCTGCCAGGTGGGGGATCGGGTTGGTCAGTGATCAAGTCATACGCAGAAGCCGTGGTAAACTGATCGGAGGCAGTGGGACCCCAGGTGAAACTATCTGAGCCGAAAGAAGTCTGGGGGGGGGGGGCAGAATTCCTGCTATGAGGAGACATATGTGTGGAGGAAGAAAAGATTGAAATGTGTCCCACTGCCAGTTGCCTGAAGGTACGACAAAATGGTGAACTGTGAGGTGAATATTGGAGCTGGGGACGGTATCCAGTGCGTGAGTAATGAGGAGGCCCAGATTCGCCACCCAACGGTCCAACCAGAAGCGACCAGTGGTGCCATCTCCTAGGACCCATTTCAGGCCTTTCAGGACCTAGGACCATGAGTGAGAAATGCCATGCCATACCATCGAGGCGCCCGAGTGGGCGAGGTCCTGAGGGAGAGTGGAGGCCTCACAATGGTATTTGGCAGCCAAAACCTGGACCCATAAATGGTGAGGTTGGGTGACCAAAGTCCAGCCCAATTTAGCTAACAGAGCGTCATTGGTCGCTCGAATTTTTCGAATGCCCAAGCCCCCCAATGCTTTGGGCAGACACACACGGTCCCAGTGAACTAAATGCATTTTTCGGGTGCCACTGGCCGAGCCCCAGAGAAAATGACGCATATGTTTCTCGATCGCATCACAAAGGCCTCGTGGGAGGCGAACAATTTGCATCGTGTAGGTGGGAAGAGCAGAGATGACTGCCTGCGTGAGAGTGAGGCGGCTAGCAAAAGACATAAGATTGGCTGACCAACTAGAAAGCCGTTGTTGGACCTTATCCAATATGTGCTGGTAGGTATGTTTTTTTACTCGCTCATGAAGTAGAGGAACACTGAGGTAGCGGCCAAGATCCGTGGTCAATTGAAATGCTAAGTCTCTGCTGAACTGTCGAGCCCTCGAGCGTGGAGCAGTGGAGGAGAAAAAACAGTGGGATTTGCCATAGCTTATCCGTTGTCCGGAGGTGAGGCAAAAATTATTCAAAAGATCACGTATAATGGGGATTTGATCGGCAGAGGCTTCGTTGAATAAGATGAGATCATCGACAAAGAACAGGTGAGAAAGAGTCGGGCCCGATCGACTTAAACGGATGGGCTTCCATTTACTTTGAGATATAGAGTGTGTGATGGAGTGACCCAAGCGTTCCATACAGAGCACAAAGAGGTATGACGATAGAGGATCGCCCTGCCAGAGACCGCTAGAAGGGAGAAAGGAGTCATTAAGATCGTCGTCCCACTGGGCATGGAAGGAAACCAAAGTGACGCATTTCATAATGAGATGGATTAAAGATAGCAGAAGATCGAGAATGATAAGAGTATCCTGAATAAAAGCCCAAGAAAGCCGATCATAAGCTTTCTCTAGGTCGACCTTTAGTGCCAAAATGCCTGTCTTGTCGGATCGGCGGCGCATGGTGTGGATAACCTCTTGTGCAATGATAATATTGTCGGTGATCTGTCACCCAGGCATAAAGCTACATTGGGTGGGAGCAGCCAGATGGTCGAGGTAAGGTTTGAGGTAGGTCACGATGATTTTAATGAGGGCCCTATAAAGAGCAGAGCATAAAGCGATAGGTCAGAATTGAGTGACGTTCGTGGGAGAGGGGGTCTTGGGTGTAGGAAAATTCCGGTGTGTGCATCACATGCACACGGTGCGGAAAACAAAAAATTTTATTCCGGGACCTTCCCGAAAGCCAAGATCCATATTTCTATATAACCAACTCAAACCATAACGGCCAAAGGAGACCATCTCTAACGGTATCCACGCAGAGATCGGAAAACCTAACCGGAGCAAACCCTTTGACCCGGGACTAGCTAGAATAAATTAAAGACTGCTAGATCTTACCTTTGTTCTTGGAGAGCTATGGAAATAACGATGGAGAGGAGCTTGGAGAGGAGAAAATGAAGCTTGAAGATGAGATGATCGTTGGCTTAAGAAGAAGAACTCTTTCTTCTTTTTAAAACCTAAGCCTTTTATTGTTTTAGAACCATCTACATAATCCACGATCACATCTCTTCTCTTGTCTTCATTTTTCCTTTTGTCTTTAACCATTAAATGCATTAAAAGTTAATGGTGGAAGTCCATCCACGTTAGCCCTTATATATATATAAAGTTAAAGATGATAAGGCTAACTCTCCTCCTTCCACGTTTACACACACACACACACACACACACACACACACACACATATATATATATATATATATTCTTTAATTAATTAATTAATTATATATATATATATGTATATAAATGCTGAAGTGGTCCAGTCACACTAGGGTCGGTCCTACCGGATCCCGGTATGGAAAAACCACCGGAAACTTTTTTCAGCAATATCGATATCGCGATCTCATCGGGACATATCTCGATCTCATCGGGATCTATTTAATCCTATTGCTCTCCATTTATTGGATCTCTGTCCAAAACTATTTTACGAATTCTCCGAATCACTCTTATGCGTGTGACCCATTAGGTTCCCGGTTATGTTGGCCACTTAGATTAACACTTAATCTGAGCAAGTCATGAGCGGTATCTAGCAACACATCATGATTCCCAATTGACCGGAAAGTAACTGGTTTGACGAATGAACATATATTCATCATGAACCATATCACGAACCTTTCCATAGACAATTACTGTGCAATTCGTCCTTTCACCATGCTATACCTCACTTTGATATGAGTATGGGCAAAGTGTCAACTTTTACTAGACTGACCATATCAAATCTAGTCCAAGTGATTTCAGTTCTCGTCCTGGGACTCATTACTTTATATGTCACTGAAGACACTCTTCATGACATATGTACTCCGGCCAGAGATTTCCAAGTAATGACCCTGACAAGAGGCCATGGGTATCATCTTCTGCTATCACAGAAGTGGTGAATCCTCTATTGGCTACTCAATTACCTTCGAATACCTCAAGCTGTACCCAATCACCACCCTACGAGCGACCTGTGTAAGGAAACAAGGAATGGAGTCAAAGCACAGAATTAGTATCCAAGATATCCTTGAGTACCTCAAGTCTAAGGATACTTGCACCATTGCTATGATGAGATTATCACTGACAGTAGAATAGGACATCCATATGATGATCTCATAGCAGGTCATCCAATGTACTTACTACCTCTAGTAAGCATTCACATCTTAACCCTAAATATCTCATATTTACAGCTTCTGAGATCCACTGCTTGATCAAATCAAGGAGCTTGAGATGTGCTAGTCTCTCCGGATTACCGATGTCCAGTTTTAGTAATCCTATGACTAGGGATAATTTAGATACTGACATAATTGCACATAATAGGAATCTCAGTAGTATGATCACATCATAATTTCCTTCATGCTATGTCATGTACCATGGACTTCATTAATTTGCTTATTGATCAAAATCAGTTCATAAATAATGAACATCAAATTAATGAAATATGTCTTTCTTTATTTATTCATAAAGTCTGTACACAACTTTGTACAAAATCCGCTAAAGGCGATTACCTTTAGGGCACTACTCTAACAATCTCCCACTTGACTTAAAGCCAATCGCCTTGATATCTAATACCATAGGCGAGTACATGAGAATCAAAACTCTTTTGTGACAATGACTTTGTCAACGGATCAACAATATTCTGCTCGGTGGGAATTCTTTCTATTTGGACATCACCTCGTTCAATGATCTCCCTGATCAGATGATATCTGCGGAGTACGTGTTTGGATCGTTGATGAGACCTTGGTTCCTTCGCTGCAAATAGCCCCATTGTTGTCACAATACAATCAGATGGGCCCATCATCGCTAGGAACCACACCAAGTTCATAATGAACTTTCGATCCAAACCGCCTTTCTTTGCTACAAGCGGCAATGTACTCTGCCTCGGTTGTTGAATCGGCGATCGTCTCTTGTTTGGAACTCTTCCAACTAATCGCCCGCCGCTCAAGATGAATATGTAACTCGATTGGGATTTGGAATCATCCTTATCGATTGAAAATCGCATCAGATACCCGCCACTTTGAGATTTCCATCTCCATATATCAAGAAAACATCCTTAGTCCTTCGCAGTACTTGAGGATATTCTTGACACCACCCAAAGGACCCTCACCAGATCCGATTGGTATCTACTGTAACACTTAGAGCATATGATACATCGGGTCTCGTACATAGCATAAGCGTATATGATAGATCCTACCGCAGATGCATACGGATCATATTCATGCGCATCCTCTCATCTTGTGTCTTAGGACACATAGATTTCGAGAGTGTTATCCCATGAGTCACGGGAAGGTACCCTCTCTTGGATTGCTCCATGCTAAATCTCTTCAGCATCTTGTCTATGTACGTTGATAGTGAAAGACCAAGCAACCTTTTTGATCTATCTCTATAGATCTTTATCCCAAGGATATAAGTTGCTCACCAAGGTCTTTCATGGCAAATTGTTTGGACAACCAAATCTTCACAGATTGTAGCATAGAGACATCGTTTCTTAGTAATAATATGTCATCTACATATAGCACAAGGAATACGATTGCAGTCCCACTAACCTTCTTATACACATAGTATTCATCCGAATTTTGTGAGAAACCAAACTCTTTGATTACCTCATCAAAACGGATATTCCAACTCCTGGATGCTTGTTTCAATCCATAGATGGATTTCTGAAGCTTGCATACCTTTTCGCCATCATAGGAGGTGAAGCCCTCAGGTTGTGTCATATACACATCTTCAGCTAGATTCCCATTTAGGAAAGCTGTCTTCACATTCATTTGTCATATCTCATAATCATAATGAGTGGCAATGGCTAGGAGTATCCTAATGGATTTAAGCATTGCTACTGGGCTGAAGGTCTCGTCGTAGTCAACTCCTTGTCTTTGACGAAAACCTTTAACCACAAGCCTTGCTTTATAGGTAATTACATTACCATCTATGTCAGTTTTCTTTTTGAAAACCCATTTACACCCTATGGGTTTTATTCCTTCGGGTGCCTCAACCAAAGTCCATATTTGGTTTTCATACATGGAATCTATTTCAGACTTCATGGCATGAAGTCATTTCTCAGACTCTGAACTCTTCAGAACCTCTTCATAGGTGGTAGGCTCATCATCTTCTATGAGCAATACGTCATTCTGTTCATTCACGATAAATCCATATCTCTCGGGAACAGAGCGTATCCTACGTGACCTACGAACTTCATGTGTTGTAGAAGGTTGAACTGTTATTTCATCTGTATGAGTCACAGTTTCAGGTTTAGGTAGTTGATCTGCGTCTGTCCGAGCATCTTGAACTTCTTCAAGTTCAATTTTGCTCCCACTGTTTTCTTGTAAAAGAAACTCTTTCTCTAAAAAGACAGCATGCTTTGAAACAAACACCTTTTATTCCTCATCAAGGTAGAATTGATATCCCGTTGTTTCTTTAGGATATCCTACGAACAAACATTTGTCAGATTTTGCATTAAGTTTATCTGACTGTGTCCGCTTCACATAAGCAGGACAACCCCAAACTTTTAAATGAGTAAGATAGGGTCTTTTGTTAGTCCACATCTCATATGGAGTAACATCAACTTTGATGGAACTCTGTTTAGCAACTAAGCAAATTGTCTCGATTGCATACCCCAAAAGGATTTTGGTAACTTTGCAAAGCCCATCATCGATCGTACCATGTCTAACAAGGTTCGATTTCTCCTTTCGCCACACCATTATCTTTGTGGTGTGTAAGGAGGAGTCAATTGAGATAAAATCCCATTATCTACGAGATAATCTAAAACTGTTGGTCTAAGTATTCCCCACCACGATCGGATCGTAATGTCTTGATACTTTTCCAAGTTGGTTTTCTACTTCATTTCGAATTGTTTGAACTTTTCAAATGCTTGATTTGTATCTCATCGAATCTGAGTTCCCATATCGAGAATAATCATCGATAAAGGTAATGAAGTAAAGACGACCACTTCTAGCATGGATGGACATCGGACCACTACATCTGAATGTATTAGGTCTAATATTCTAGTCGCTCGTTCACCCTTTCCCTTAAAGGGTAACTTAGTCATCTTGCCTAATAAACAAGATTCACATGTGTCATATGATTCATAATCAAATGACCCTAAACTACCACTCTTGTGGAGCTTAGCTATGAGTCTCTCATTTATATGGCCAAGGCGACAATGCCATAAGTAAGTTGATTTTAAATTATCTCGTTTATGTCTTTTCGTGTCATTGACATTCATAGTTAGATGTGACATATCTAATATGTAAATTCCATTGCATAATGTACCAGTACCATAAAGCATTCCATTCAAACTAATAGAACAACCATTGTTACTAAAAGTCAAATGGAAACCAGCTCTATTTAAATAAGAAATGCATAATATGTTCTTTGTTAAAACAGTACAAAATAGCATTCATCCAATTTAATTACAAGCCCACTTGGGAGTGACAAAAATAAATGCCTACGGCTAATGCAAAGAACTCTTGCTCCATTTCCTACACGCAGTCTCTATCTCTCCTTCATGAGTCATCTCATCGTCCTCGAGGCCCCGTGATATCATTGCATATGTGTGAGCCACAACGGTATCTAATACCCATATGTTATGATCGAAACAAGATAACCTCAATGACAAACATACCTGAAGAAGTCGAGGCATATGATGCCTTCTTCTGCTTCAATTCTTCCAGATAGACTTTACAGTTCCGCTTCTAGTGGCCAGTCTTGCCACAATGGAAGCAAGTTCCTTTTGGTGCAGTTTCTTTGGTTTTCTTTTTGGCTGTACTTCCTTTTGGTTTCTTAGACCTTTTCTTCTTCAATTTCTTTTTCTTTGAACCAGAAGAAGAAGAGTCCACCACAAGCACTGCCTTGCTATCCTTCTTGATAGATTGCTCAGCTGTCTTGAGCAAATTGATCAACTCAGGGATTGTCGTGGATATTTGGTTCATCCGATAGTTTAACACAAACTGTGAATAACTATCAGACAATCCAACTAGAATTAAGTCAACACTTAATTCATAATCCATAACAAAACCTAAGACAGCCAACCTCTCAATATACCAATTCATCTTCAGTGCATACTGCACTGCAGATGAACCTGGAGTCATCTTAGTCGTGAAGAGTAGACTCGAGGTCTCGAACCTTTCAAACCGAGCTTGCTCATCAAACAACTCCCTAAGATGAAACACTATGGTATTAGCATCCATAGACTCATGCTGCTTCTGCAGCTCTGGTGACATAGATGCGAGCATAATGCAGGTAGTCATGTCACTGTCTTTGAGATGCTTACGATAAGCTTTCTGATCCTCATCAGAAGCATCAACAGCAGGTGAATCAGGAAGTGGAACATCTAGGACATAGCCCAGTTCCTCAGATCTGAGAACAATTCTCAGATTTCTCAGCCAATCAAGAAAATTGGGTCCAGTTAATTTATTGGACTCCATAAATGAGTGCAAATTCACACTAGAAGTCATCTTCAATCAACCTAAAGGGAGAGAGAGAGAAAGAATGTTAGAATAGAATTACATGCATGATCATAAGGACTTGCATGACATGCATATGACTCCCACTAGTTTCAAAGAATCCATAACCCTCACTACGAATCCAAGAAACATTATGACAAAATGTCCTAGTGGGTCGATATCCAACATTACTAAAATGACCTTGGGTTTACCCAACAAGCCACCTTAGGTCAATCGATAGGTATCGGTCATACCAATTGCATCATAGATATTCGACATTACTAAAATGACCTTGGGTTTATCCAACAAGCCACCTTAGGTCAATCGGTAGGTATCGGGCATACCAGTTACATCACAGGTGCAATTATTGACTAGTGCTATCAACTCGTGATGTATGCACACACATTGGGTTATCAACTCTTGATGCGCGTACATCTGATGTACACTACCCAATTTCGCCTTTGTCTACGTTGACCTTGAGTTTACTCAACAAATCAACGCTTCTAGTAAAAACCGACCCATTAATCTGAAAATCTTATTTCCATGGTTCGAACATATCCGTATAGAGTGAGCTTGGGTTTACTCAACAACCCAACTCTATAAGAACTCTGGTTCTCCCCATATTAATGGAAGGCGTTAGTTTTCATATGATGTGTGAGGGTTTTCAGGTCTCATCTTCTTCTTCTCCAAGCTATAGGATTATAGTCACCATGACTATATTGAATGATTTAGGGCATTTCATCAATCACATTGAGTCTATACCTATAATCATCCATCATCCTACCTTTGCATGTTGTAAGTCGACTTGTGCTACTGTGAACGTACAAGTCGACTTATACCATTGTGCAAGTCGACTTATGATACTGTGCACGTACAAGTCGACTTATACCATTGTGCAAGTCGACTTATGTGCACGAACAAGTCAACTTATGCATGTGTAAGTCGACTTACCTGAGAATACAAGTCGACTTATGCATGTGTAAGTCGACTTATATATGTGGAATTGCTTTCTAATCGGCTAATTTCTCAATCCGTGCAGTTCAAATTCACAATACCAAGTGTAATACACTTTACCTTGATGTACAAATGAAACACTTTCATTGAATCATGCTTACCATGTATAATCACACTATACATGAAAAACTTGAAATCGATGAATACACTATTATTCATTGAGATTTTCAAATAATTTTAGAATATCAAATTATCACCCTAAGTATCTCTAGGTAGTCTACACTTTATCAAGATTACTTCGGCACTGGTCATAAAATTGTGACGGCCAAAACAATCAAGACAACAAAATACACTAACGAGACGCTAATGTGACACATTTGACATCCGAAAATTTTTGGAAACCCAATTTCAAGAAAATCATTTTGGAAAGCATACAACATCAATGTAACATATTTTTAATCACATTAAAAATGATCCAAGGCAATGGAATTGAGAAATACACAATCATACATTTCAAACAAAACAGCTCCAGTAACTTTCTCAAAACTGCCAAGCTCTGTCTTTTGCTTGAAAAACTCATTTAAACAATTTCAATAAATTCTGAGAAAATTACAAAGATTACAACATTTCACAACATACTCCATGAATTTTTTCAGGATTTATTTCCATCAAAAACTCAACCAACCTCAGCAACAAAGCCAATATAGAATCTGTGTTCCTCAACACAGTTATTCCTAGCAGCACACAATAAATTTTCAAATAAATAGTAAATCACCTCGAAAACATTTTTCCATTCTCATAGAGATTCATAAACATCTTAGAGACATGTCGGTGAAAGAAAATCTGAAAAATAAGTTTTCTACAATTTATTCTCGAATTTACAAGCATGACTGTTCATTGAATGTGCACAAACACAGCAACCAGAACATTAGGAAATAAATTAGCAAAACCATATCAAATCACATTGATAAATTCCTAGCTTCCACAAACATATGCAACAACATCTTGTGAACATATCTGGGCAAGAAATTTTCAAAAAACAGTATCGCTATACTGATTTCGAAATTAACACAGTCAACATGCATCATCGTCACAAGCAATAGGCAGCTCCGACCTTGTTATGATTTCTTCGTTATATACGACACAAGTGGCACTGATACCACTGTAGAAAAATCCCGGTGTGTTCATCACATGCACACGGTGCGGAAAACAAAAATTTTTGTTCCGGGACCTTCCCGAAAGCCAGGATCCATGTGTCTATATAACAAACTCAAACCATAACGGCCAAAGGAGACCGTCTCTAACGGTATCCACGCAGAGATCGAAGAACCTAACCGGGGCAAACCCTTTGACCCGAAAATAGCTAGAACAAATTAAAGACTACTAGATCTTACCTTTGTTCTTGGAGAGCTATGAAAATAACGATGGAGAGGAGCTTGGAGAGGAGAAAATGAAGCTTGAAGATGAGATGATCGTTGGCTTAAGAAGAAGAACTCTTTCTTCTTTTTAAAACCTAAGCCTTTTATTGTTTTAGAACCATCTACATAATCCACGATCACATCTCTTCTCTTGTCTTCATTTTTCCTTTTGTCTTTAACCATTAAATGCATTAAAAGTTAATGGTGGAAGTCCATCCACGTTAGCCCTTATATATATATAAAGTTAAAGATGATAAGGCTAACTCTCCTCCTTCCACGTTTACACACACACACACACACACACACACACACACACATATATATATATATATTATTTAATTAATTAATAATATATATATATATGTATTTAAATGCTGAAGTGGTCCAGTCACACTGGGGTCGGTCCTACCGGGTCCCGGTATGGAAAAATCACCGGAAACTTTTTTCAGCAATATCGATGTCGCGATCTCATCGGGACATATCTCGATCTCATCGGGATCTATTTAATCTTATTGCTCTCCATTTATTGGATCTCTGTCCAAAACTATTTTACGAATTCTCCGAATCACTCTTATGCGTGTGACCCATTAGGTTCCCGGTTATGTTGGTCACTTAGATTAACACTTAATCTGAGCAAGTCATGAGCGGTATCTAACAACACATCATGACCCCCAATTGACCGGAAAGTAACTGGTTTGACGAATGAACATATATTCATCATGAACCATATCACGAACCTTTCCATAGACAATTACTATGCAATTCGTCCTTTCACCATGCTATACCCCACTTGGTTATGAGTATGGGCAAAGTGTCAACTCTTACTAGACTGACTATATCAAATCTAGTCCAAGTGATTTCAGTTCTTGTCCTGGGACTCATTACTTTATATGTCACTGAAGACACTCTTCATGACATATGTACTCTGACCAGAGATTTCTAAGTAATGACCCTGATAAGAGGCCATGGGTATCATCTTCTGCTATCACAGAAGTGGTGAATCCTCTATTGGCTACTCAATTACCTTCGAATACCTCAAGCTGTACCCAATCACCACCCTACGAAGCGACTGTGTAAGGCAACAAGGAATGGAGTCAAAGCACGTAATCAAGATTCAAGATATCCTTGAGTACCTCGAGTCTAAGGATACTTGCACCATTGCTATGATGAGATTATCATCGACATTAGAATAGGACATCCATGTGATGATCTCATAACAGGTCATCCAATGTACTTACTACCTCTAGTAAGCATTCACATCTCAACCCTAAATATCTCATATTTACAGCTTCTGAGATCCACTGCTTGATCAAATCAAGGAGCTTGAGATGTGCTAGTCTCTCCGAATTACCGATGTCCAGTTTTAGTAATCTTATGACTAGGGATAATTTAGATACTGACATAATTGCACATAATAGGAATCTCAGTAGTATGATCACATCATAATTTCCTTCATGCTATGTCATATACCATGGACTTCAGTAATTTGCTTATTAATCAAAATCAGTTCATAAATAATGAACATCAAATTAATGAAATATGCCTTTCTTTATTTATTCATAAAGTCTGTACACAACTTTGTACAAAACGCACTAAAGGCGATTGCCTTTAGGGCACTACTCTAACATTGGGGAGCAGAACAAGAATGGTACGATTCAGGGCATCATCCCAGAATTCAAGCTGGAAGAGACGCTAAATGTAAGGCGACACCAAGCGGCCCTACAACATCCTATTGAGACTGGTAAAAAAGGGAAGAAAAACTGTCGAGGCCAGGAGCTTTATGAGGATCCATGTCAAAGAACGCGGTCTTGATCTCGTCCGTGGTGATTGGGTCGCTCAAGTCTAGTTGAACTTGAGGAGGAAGGGGTGGAAAAGTACTGATGAAAGGAGTCGCCTGAACGGGAAGCGGATCGGACGTGTAAAGGGTTTTCAGGAATATGGTGACAATCCGTCTGATTTGGGTAGGGTCCGAAGTAGTGCATCCCTGTTCATCCTGTAAGGTGGTGATTTTCATGCGTTGTCATCGAGCCTTAGTCATGGTGTGGTAAAATTTGGTGTTGCGATCGCCTTGATCGAGCCATTGACTACGCGACCGTTGTTGCCAATAGAGTTTTTCTTGGCAGAGGACTTGTTCTAGTTCCGAGCTGAGGTACTCTTCAAGGTCATGGAGGGACTCCAAAGGAGAAACCTCCAATGCTTTCTGAATGCCCTGGAGACGGGCCATGAGGCGCTTCTTCTGGTGGAAGATATTCCCAAAGCTGTGTTGGTTCCATTGGCAGATAGAATGGGATATTTCCCGCAAGGCTTCTGGAATGTGAGGAATATCCGAATTCCAGTTGTGGGCCACGAGTTGGTGGAAAGAGAGGTCAGTCAACCAAGCTAAGAGGAATTTGAAAGGATACGGCCTGGGGGCATGCGTAGTCTGAACGACGTCGGCTACAACGGCCCCCCATTCACTTGGAGACGTGGTAACGTCCAAGCTCGCCTAGACCGCGCCCTATGTTCTAATTCCTAGCAGTCCGCCTTTAATCCTACTTCTGTGGCCCATTTACCTTTCCTTCAATCCGATCACCATCCCCTCCTCGTCACCCTTCCCTTGCACACAAAGTTGGAAAGGTCTGTTAATCACCGAAGTAGTGCTGGAGCCTCCTCTTTTATCGTGGTGATCCAGTTTCGCGTTGAAATCACCTCCCAGGAGCCAACGCTGGGTGGAATTCTGCGCAAGTTGACGTAAATGAGTCCACAGAATGGGCTGAAGAGAATATTGCGGACTAGTATAAATAGCAGTAAAGTTGAAGGACCGCTGCTGCCAAACGATGTTAGTATGAATGAATTGGCGGTGCGCTAACAAGATCTGGACCTCTTTATCGGAATTCCAAAGCATCCAAATCCCTCTAGAGAAGCGAATGGCTTCCACTCGGAAGGAATGAGAAAATCCGAGTCTTCGGATAACGCTCAAAGCCCAATGGCCACTGATACGGGGTTCAAGTAAAACAACCAGAACTGGCCGATGGATGCGTAAATAATTTTTAAGAATGGGTTGAAAGGATTTGCCTCCCGCCCGTTGGACATTCCAGATGAATATAGACATGGAAAAAATATGGAGTAAAGAGGCTGACCCGATTAACCCGAGGTGAATTCCATTGCATTCGATGGCCCGGGGCTGGTCTGATTAGTCTGTACAACAACGGACTCCATAGGTTGAGGTGAGGAGGATGAAGGAACGTCGTGGAGGTGTGCCTGAGCTGGATCAGGGGGCGTACCGGTGGAGGAGAATCAAAGGGGATGGTCATAGGCTGAATGGCAGGAGGGCATTGCCCCGTCTCCTCCGCGTCCATATCTCCAACGCCTCCTTCGGGTGGTGAGGAAGTGGAGGAAGCCGTAGTCGGAACCACTACATCATGGTGAGAAGGAATTGAGACGGCGGTATGCTGCATGGGGATCGTGGAGGTCTGGGGCGGGGCAGGTGTGGGGGCGACAGGTGGCTAGTGGGTTGCCGAGAGGGGCCGGGGAGACGGAAGGTGCGTGGGCAGATGTGCAAGTGGGCCGTGGGAAGACTCGAACTGGCGGGTGAGGCTAGTGGGTAGCGGGCGGGTGTGACGCGAAGATGGGCTGGGGCAGGCCCGCGAGGCCTGCTGGCGGGAGATCCGAGTCGGGGATCCGGCCTGGTGACTAAAGGGTCGAGGGGATAAAAGGGAGGGATTCGGTTGCTGATCAGAGAAAACGGACGGGTGGGGGTGCCGCAAAATGCTGCGATGCCCCTCAGTTGAACGACCAGGGACGTGGCTAGGTGATGCGGTGTCCTGGTGGGATAGGACTTGGTATCTCGAGCCCTTCGTGGAGTCTGCTGGGGTGGGACATCTCCTATCACTACCAGAGGGGTTATCGTTGGGGCTCGCCCCTCGAGGATGCCTTTGAACCTGAATCCAAGGGCTGTAGGTTTCGGTAGATGTCCTGAAGGGCTGGGTGGAGGGAAGGTGTTCTGGCTGAAGGGTGGGGCTACTACCCTCGATCGGCGGGTCTGAGGGCGGGAGGGAAGGACATTCCGGGGAGCCATGCCCAACCTTACCACAGGTGAGACAAATCTGAGGTAAACCGTCATAAGCTATTTTAATAACCTCGCCATCTAATTCGACCATCGAACGCAGGGGAACGTTGAGATCAATTTCGATCGCCACTCTCACGAATTTGTCGCGCTGTGCTTGTTGAGTGTGGTCGTCAATCTTCACGTTTCGATCTGCAAGATTTCCTAAGGCTCGTAGGATTGAGGGGTGATACCAAGCCACCGAAAGTTCAGGAAGTCGAATCCAAGCTACTACGTGAGAGATTTGGCCTGTCGAAGGACGAAAGTCTAGGCGCCAGGGTTGAACCGAGAGCACGTGGCTGGAGATTACCCGCGGACCCTGGGTGAGCGCATACATATAGTCTTCTTCCTCAACAAATTTTATCAGGAAAAAGTTATGGTCCAGGTCAATGAGCTTCTTACAGCCTTTTAATTTCCATAGATTGTTCAGCCGGGTGTTTAGGGTATTAAATCCAATTTTGTATCCAAGCAGCTTTACAATGACTGTCTGAGCCCATTGTTGATCCAGTTGGTTGTGAAAAGTGTTGGACAATTCAATACCCAGACCGTGGTCTCCGGTGATGACTGTGATGTCGCCTTCGGTAGTTTTAATGGGGTCTTCTGTAGGCCAAGGTAAATCTCTTACGTTGGGACCAGAATTTGAGTTGCCTGCTACGACCGCACTGTAGTTGCAGCCAAGGGTTTGCCCATTGTGAGGAAGAGGGGTGGGATCCTCCTCTCGTTCTCTGAGTCTGACTCTTTTCGTAGTGTGGCCATCAGAAGCAGTAGCAGCAATGGCATCCCCAGGTTGTGTGGGCTCAGGGGGTTCCATCGGGGAACGGTGGTGTGGCAACGGAAGCTGTGAGTAGTGAAGGTCGTTGACTGTAGCTGAATTTGTAAAGCAATTTTACTTTGACGTACTTTTAATCCAGGATCGATATTGAAGGTGCTTACGTCCTAAAATTCTCTGAGATCGGCTTAGGTAGCTAGCGGTGAGTAGTTATTAAAATTTTTAATGTGTGCGGATTGTAGAATTCGTTAATAAAAATTAGGATTGGATCTATCATTATCAAAATGATTATAATTAATCATTAAATAGTTGACACTTACCACTTTTAAATTTTTTTAACATTTTCATATTTAATCAATATGAGATATTCTAACATTCTTTATTAAGTGTCTGTTTGGATGGGCTTATATCAGTAAAGTTTTTATCAGTAGAGCGCTTCTAAGAAGTCAGTTGATTGTTTGGTTGTCATTTAAAAGTTTTTTAAAAAAACTTGACACAATAGACTGTTTGGCGACATAAAAATAAAAAATATTATTAATTTTAACTATATTTTATTTAGTAATAAAAATTATTTATGCATGTAAATATTACTTAAAATATATTAAACAATATGCAAAGCACAATGTGTTCATTATTATATAATTTTAAACCATATGAAACATAAATGAAAATATATCTAACCAAATCTTTTATATAGATTATAATATAAGTAAAACTATATCAAAATAAATATTAAAACATATAAAAATTAAATAATATTATATAAATCTCAAAATACATGAAGACGTGTTTGTGGATATTGTGGAAATTATGTACAAATATAAGGTTAAAGAGTAGGTTTATAAATTGATCTGAAAAATCTACCTGAAAAAATGTTTTTTAAAAAAGCTTCAAATTTGAAATTCTCAAAAACCTGTATTTTAGCTTCTAAAAAAGTCATTTATGTGAAAAAATGTTTTTGAATTTTACAATCAAACACTCATTTTTCTTAAAAACAACTTTTGCAGTGGAAAAAAGTACTTATTCACTCTCTAAAAGTTGAAACAAACAGGCATTAAGTGCAACCGAGACTAGACTTCCAATTATCGCGTGAAATAAACTTAGCGATAACCAGACTAGATCGCTGGGATTAGATATCCAAACGGATAACCAAAAAAATAATAATCTAGATCAAACATGATCTGATACTATATTAGAATTTTTAATATTAGTAGAGTGTAGAGTCCATTAACAAAAATTAGGCTCGAATCAATCATTGTCAAAATGAATAATTCTTTTAACAATTGTTGACCAAAGCCTAATTCTAATTTATTTTGGTTATAGTTGACAAAGCTCAATTCTTATTAATAAATTCTACATTTTACTCTTATTAAAAATTCTAGTAATAGCCATCCTGAAGCAACCGCAGGGCTACAAGTAGTTTGGCCAACCCATTGGAACAGCTCATGCATTACCTTCTTGTTGGCTCTTTCTCCCCGTCTGAAATATTCTGGAATTCCTTTCATGCCATGTAAAGTAAATAGAGATGCCACAAGCGATAACGCATATGGTTTTGTCCGCTTTTGAGAAGCTGCTTCTTTGTTATAGATTAACGTGTATGTCATTATAGTTCAGGCTAGCTGTAGAATATCAACAAAGCTCCTACGTTGTGCTCCAAATTTTTGCAGAAAAATCACACTTGAAAAAGAGATGTTGGGTTATTTCATTGTCTTCCTTACAAAGGCAGCATAATTGCGAATATTAAGAAAGCTAAGTTTAACCGTCGTCCTTGCACGTTGTCTACATATTGGCCGCATTTGGGAAGAAATTTTTGGTACACTAGACATGGTTGGAAAATAAAGACAATGATAAAATAATTACGAAATTTTTTATATTTTAATTTCTTAAAAACTAAAATTACTTTACTTACATAAAATAATTAATATATAAATCATAATAAAAATGTAAATATTAATTCATACTTTATTCTAAAATTTGATCATTTTTTGTCGTATCTTTTGTATTGTATTCAAAATTGGTCCATTTTAACCTCAATAGCCGCACAAATATATAACCTTTGATGATATTTTCAAAATAGGTTGAGAGAATTTTGTAACTTTATTAAAAAGGGTTAAGTAAGAAGTGTCAGTGTTCATTAGAGCTTAGGTTTATTTATGATATTTTGGATATTTTAGCAATTTAATTGAATTAAATTACAATTTTAATTAAACTTTAATTAGAATTATAAGTAATTATAATTAAATACTAATTATATCCAAATAAGATCCCATATCTCGTATTAATTATTATTTATTAAACATCTCTTATTTAATTATAAAGTTTCTCAAACTTGATTAAAATATCTTTGCTTTCTTTAATTTATTCTTTATATGAGACCCATTAGGAACCAAAATACATTGGCAATGAATAAATTATAATTTTAAATCATATTCAGGTTTAGATAAATTAAATTATTTAATATATCTTTAATTCTCTAATTAAACAATTTATATTCATAGATCAAGATTGACATTTAGCAACACTTCATGACCACTCAAATATTTAGGAATGTCAAAGTAGTTTTGACTAACCTTTTGTGCATGATTTTTTCATATAATTTAATTATTTCATCATATAATATTCGATTAGAAATAGAGCATGAAATTAATGTCTATTTTATCTTGAATTCAATCATATTAGATCTCCACTATTAGATATTGATTCAATTAATAACATTTGTAAAGTACTATTTTACAAAATGTAATTTCACTTTTGCCAAGGATTTCTGAATCAATATTAATCAAGAACAACAGAACATTCTCCCTAATTATTTTAAAGTGATGAATCTTATCTTGATCAATTAGTTGCCTCCATATAGTTCATGCTATATCCAATGACAACCGACTGAGTTATCCTTAACTAAAATAGGTCATAAGTAGTGTCAAAACATAGTAATCTCTATGCAAGATAACTTTTGAGATCTCAAGTCAAATGATCACTTATACAATAATCATAATGAAAATTTCCATAAATATATAAGTAATGTTCTATATGTATTTCTCATATAGGGTCAGTTAATTGAAATTATTCTCTAGCAAACACTCATACATTTGTTTAAGTATCTTCATGCTTTAGCCTATGAGATCAACTATTTCTTTTATAAGGAAAAACATAATGTATTTTAATCTTTTATGTTTTGTTAATATTCAGTCTTAATAAAACAAGGACTAGGAACAATTTAGGATAATACATACATGTAATATGAATCTCATAATTAAAATCTCATCATAGTTTCATTTGTAATGTATTATTATCTCATAAACTTTATCATATATATCTAAATATGTACAGGAGAAAGAATGTCTTTAAATTATTTTATCATTAAACTACAACAACAACTAATTGGTTGTATGGCATAAAATAGCAATCTCCCACTTATACTTAGCTAATCATTTAATTATCTTATACCATAGCACCATATGATGTTTATGCTACTGTTGGGATAGTGGCTTAACAAGATAATTCTACAAGATTCTCTATAATGAGCGTTTATTTAAATGTTATAACTTTCATCCAATTATCATCATAATTAAGAGAAATTTCCTAAATGTATCCTTGAATTTTTTATGAGATCTTAGCTCCGCTTATATGTATAATGGCTCTAATGTTTCACAGTACATTACTGTCTTGAACAATGCAAATAACTATATTAAGTTCATTAAAGAACTTATTGATCTAATTAATCATTTCCACTAAATGAAAACTGTATTATGACTTATTTAATAACCATTGCTACATTGAAACCTTTCCAATCTCTAAATGACATTGTTCCAACTAAAATATACCTTAATCAGATTTACTTCTAAAATTAATATCCTTATCATCTTGAACTTCAATATTAACTCATATATAGAATAATAGATATCCTTAATACTTTATAAGTATCGATATCTCAAATAATAAACACATTTAGTACATTATCGATATACTTGGACTTAGAATAGGTAAACAACTTTCATTATATCTTTATAGATCTAATTCTTAGAATTAAGTTATTAGTTTTATATCCAACGAGAGTTGTCTTAAACAATTATATTTTCAACTATTGAAAATTAGAATTATTGTTCTATGTGAGCAATATGTCTCTACATACTCTCACTGAAGAAGACAATTAAACTCTTACTAACCTTCTCGTAGACATGATAAATTCACAATTATCTCTAAAACAAAGTCTTTGAAGTTATCATGAAAGTGAATATTTTAATATCTTCTAGCCTTTCAACTATACATCAAATGTATCAACAAAGCACTGGTTCCAATTAGATATATTGTCATGAGATTTGAAATTTTCAAATTTTATCTTACTCCCACTACTTATCTTGAGAATCATTCTCTTATAAATATACATTGAAACAAATAATTTTTTCAATAGGTCAGTCAGATTATATTCAACCTTTTGGATATCTCATAACTTTTTATTATCCAATTTAGTTCTAAACTTAGTAAATACATGCTTCAAACAAGCATCACATCCTTAAATTATTTAACTTTGACTCTTTTAAAGTCTTAACCTTCCATATGTAATCTAAAATCTTATTAATTGATTCAACTGGAGCTATTAAAGGTAAGTCATTGTGTTAGGCATAACTATAGGAAAATAATATTACATCATACAATATCTCATATTGTATTTTCCTCCTTATATAAATCCATACTCTTATAGAATTTTGTTACGAAGGTATTCACTAGAGAATCTCATTCTCTATAGATAAATGAAATTTAAAACTTACCACAATAATATCATCGAGTGTTTAAGCATTCTCAATGCTTTATTTCTACTTAGATTTAAACAATTTGAACTTTTCAAAATTTTAAATCATTATTTTATTTAATACATATGATTATATCACATAAAATCATTAGTAATTTAATGAAATATATCATCCTTTATGAATTGTTATTTCATCCAATACATTATGTGTATAAATTTAACAATTAAACACCATCATCATCTTTTCACCAAATGTTGATTTGGTTATTCTTCAACTTAACAATTTTCATAAGTTTCATATGATTAATAATCAAAATGATACATATATACTTGTATGTAGCTTTATGATTCTCATCATGTTGATTTTACCAATATGGCATAAAAGGATAGTCTCGGTTATCCAACTTTTGATTCTTGCCACTTATGTTAACCATAAGTCTCCTTTGATACAACATATATAAACTATTTTCATAAACTTGGATCAACTACTTTTACTCAAAAATCCATTTCTTATCGTGCCTTAAACATTATAGTAATGTTGAATCAAAATTCAGTATCAAATAATCATAAGCATGAACTAGAAATACATATGATATCTATCATATCACATACAAACAAGAAGAGTGGAGGAACTCCAAACCAGGGGATACCACTAATTTTACCTTTCGGTATCATCAGATGTCAGAGGATGCAGTAAGAATTAGACTCTTTCCTTTTACCTTAAGAGATAGAGCAAAGGCTTGGTATCATTCTCCCAACCTAACCAATGTCACAACGTGGGATCAATTAGTTCATACCTTTTTAGACAAGTATTTTTCTCCTACTAAGACCACGAAGATTATCAAAGAGATTACTAACTTTCAACAAAGTGACAGGGAATCAATCTTTGCAGTGTTGGAAAGATACAAGGATTTGCAACAAAAATTCCCTTACCATAACCTAAGCAAGGAATTCTTGTTACAAACATTCTATAATGGAGTAACCCCACATATTAGAGACACAATTAACGCAACTTCAGGAGGATCATTAATGAGAAAGATAGTAGATGAAGTAGAAAAGTTGACGGAGGAGATGTCAAGTAATAGCTGCCTATGGACGAAAGAGTAGAGTAGACAAATCACTACTTTTCGAGAACAAAAAGGAATAGTAGCTATTGATCAAATGATAGAGATGCAAGCAAAAATTGATAACTTAACTCAATAACTCAGTAATATGAAGGCTTCATCCTCAGCTTCGGTAAAAGCCATACAACTAAAGTGTGAACTCTGTGGACAGATTGACCATGATACAATGGATTACTTCTTGATGAAGAAAAGCAATCTAGAGTAAGTTAATTATATGAGAGCTCAATATGGACGAGAAAGGGGAAATATTCCCTACTCCAACACATATAACCTTGGGTGGAAGAATCACCCTAACTTCTCATAGACGAACAATGCCCTAGGGCTGCTCAAAACACAAAGAATATTTAAAGTATAAGACAAAGAGGTAGAGGGACCTTTGGCATCAGCCACTTTTGAGAAACCCTGGAGAAAATTCATATAGAGATTGAGAAAGAGAATAAGGAAGAGAGAAGTGGAGAAGAAGCTGACTCGACATACTTCCTAGATTAAGAGTTTTTTGACGTCGCTGCCTCCCATCAACCGTTTAGATCGTATTCCTATTTATTTTCCATTCTATTATTATATAGAAATGGGAATAACAGTTTGATGATAGGATTTTTCGAATGTTGAGATGTTCTAAACTTACTTTTGGAGTTTTATCTTTTAATTAATGAAATCTGAATGCTTATGCATTTATTAGATTTGTTGTGATTTAATTCTGTAAGTGCATAATTTGATAATAAACTGAGAAGGTGAATCGAATGAAAAATAATTAAATTAGGCTAATGAGAGTTAGGTAATTTAATAAAACAAGAATTAAATCAAATCGGTAAATTATGCAAAGAGATATCTTGCATAGGTTTATGATAGTTTATTATACAACTTCAAAACTAATTAGGATTTTAGAAAGGTTGTTAATTGAGAGAGTGTAACTTTCATAATCTAATTAGGGTTTATAATTTAGGGTTAGTGGCTATAATCCAAGGGAGAGAGTGATCAACCTTAGGATCGTCTAGAACCAATAATCCGGTAATTTATAATCAATTAGGTTACTGTTAAAGATTGGTAAAATTTCCTTTTCTCTCAATTAGTAGTTCCTTTAGGTTGATTCTTGGGTGTGTGTTGTAACTGCTAAATTATAAATATTTTTTATGATTGATTCTTATTTTGAATTGATAGATTGAATTGAATTCTCATTTTAATTTAGATATATTTTAATTTTTGTGATTTATTCTGGCCTTAGTTTTTAGGATTAGATTATCCCTCCTCGTGGGATCAAAACTTTATGTAGTACACTAACGAACTGTGCGCTTGTGGATTACCAAAGGTTTTATTAAAACTTTCACACATCAAACACCGGATTAAGTTTTTGGCGCCGTTGTCGAGGAGGCGGTTAGTTCAATTCTTTAATTTAAGGCGTTGGTTATTTTTTTTGTTTTTGTTTTCTTTTTATTTCTGAATTCGTGCTTTTACATGAATACAAGAGTTGCGAGAAGTTCGCGTCAGGCAGCTAAAACCTTAGAATTAGATATCACTTTATTAGAATGATCAATTATGAAAGCTTAGCGTAAAGAATAAGAAGAAATCACGAAAGCAACAATGGCTGAGGAATTTCAGCAAGATTTGGACCATGGAGTGAATCAAGGACATCAACAATGAACCCTTATGGATTTTATGAGACCAGGGTTCAATACGACTAACTAAGGAGTAGCTAGGTCACTCAAACAAGCAACTTCTTTCAAAATTAAACCAGCCTTCTTAAACATACTTCAACAGAATGTACAATTCTATGGACTAACGAATGAAGATTCTAATGCCCATATAGTGAACTTCCTTGAAATCTGTTATATCTTTCAGTATCATCAAATGTCTGAGGATGCGGTAAGAATTAGGCTCTTTCCTTTTACCTTAAGAGATAGAACAAAGGCTTGATATCATTCTCTCAACCCATCCAATGTCACAACTTGGGATCAACTAGTTCGTGCCTTTGTAGATAAGGATTTTCCCCTTACTAATACCATGAAGATTATCAAGGAGATTACCAACTTCCAGTAAAGTAAGGTAAAATCAATCTATGAAGCAATGGAAAGATACAAGAATTTGCAATGAAAATGCCCTCACCATAACCCACCCAAGGAATTCTTGTTACAAACATTCTATAATGGAGTAACCCCACGTACGAGAGGCACAATTGACTCAACTTCAGGAGGATCATTAATGAGAAAGACGGTAGACGAAGCAGAAGAGCCGATGGAGGAGATGGCAAGTGATAGTTGCTTATAGACGAACAAGCGAAGTAGACAAACCACTACTTTCTAAGAACAAAAAGGAATTGTAGCTGTTAATCAAATAATAGAGATGCAAGCAAAAATTGATAACCTAACTCGACATCTCAACAACATGAAGGCTTCGTCCTCAACTTCGGTAAAAGTTGTGCAACTAAAGTGTGAACTCTATTGATAGATGGACCATAATACGGTGGGCTGTTTCTTGATAAAGGAAAGCAATCCATAGCAAGTTAATTATATGAGGGCTCAATATGGACGAGGAGGGGGAAACATTCCCTACTCCAACACATACAACCCTGGGTAGAAGAATCACCCTAACTTCTTATGAACGAACAATGTTGAAGGATAGTTTAGACCTCAAGAATAACCAGGCTTCCAACAAAATAAACCAAACTCAATGGACTCCAAGTTGGATAGGATTTTAGCTAAAATTGGAGGCATGGAGGATGCACATAGGAGGCTTGAAAGAAAATTCGATTAAGTCACTAAGAACCGCACCTCTTCAATACACAATATGAAGGTCCAAGTAGGTCAACTAGTGGAGGCAATTTCTACTCGTAATGCGGGAACCCTTCAAAACAATACCGAGTCTAACCCAAAGGAACGAATCATAGCCATTACTCAAACCCAGGAAAAGAAACTCGAACATGCAGAAGAAGACAAACATAAGGGAGAAGGACAAGTAATTATGGAATTCCTTCAAAGTGAGCTCGTAATTGAGCCAATCGAGGAATCTCGACCTAAATTTCCATACCTATCCTCGCTCAGTGGATGCCAATTTCAATTAGGGCAATGAGGAATTCTAAAGAGGTTGAATTAAACAAGGTTGAATATATAAAGAAACATCTACAAACGAGGCTCACATTAAAGGAATCAAACAAGAAGAAGGTTAAGGAGCACATAGCGAAAGCAAACCCTAATATAGTACAGAGGAAAGACAACCTAGGGGATTTTTACATTTCCTATAGTATAAATATAGTCAAAATAAATAGGGCATTCACAGATTTAGGAGTGAGTATTAATATAATGCCCTATATTTTTAGTCAAAATTTGGGGTTAGAAGAGTTATAACCCACAAAGATGCTAGTGAAGACGGCGGACATAAAAATTGATCGACCGAAGGGGACCCAGCTCAGATTGATATTTTTACTTTCCCCATAGACTTCTTTATATTGGATATCAGAGAAGATGTGGAATCTCCTATGGTCTTTGGACGACCATTTTTAGCTACCGCCTACTCCATAATTGATGTTGATGGGTATAAACTAACTCTAAGGGTCAGAGAGCACTAAATAACCTTTATTATGTCGAAGAAAGATAATAGCTCTGCTTTACTTCTAGTTAACATCAAACTGAACTTCGAGGACAACGGGAACATATTAAGGACCCTAGGAATGTGTTTAGAAAGAAACGATCACAAAGGAGAAAGCGAAGGAAGGTGAAGCAGAAGGAAGGTGGAATATAAGATATGGTAGCTCAAGTGCAAATGGTAAGATCGATGACGACGCTACCATTACATTATTTATTTAAACCACCTTGAGTAGAAGAAGATCGTCAAGCTACCGACATTAAAAGAAGCATTGTATGAGAGGCAACCAATAGATTGTTAATTTCATGTTATTTCCTTTAATTTTTTTAGATAGTTTGAATTATGTAGTTAGGTTATTTCATTTCCAAATAAAATCTGGATAACATAAGACTTCACATAAATTAGATGATTAAGGAAGTAAGCAAAAGAGAGATGAAAGACCTATAAAGAGTTAAGAAGTGATCTTGGGAAAATGCAGAAGGACAAAAGAAGATAACAAATCAGAAATTGGTGGAAAAATTGCAGGTCATAATCGTGGCTTACGACGGGGTAAAACTGAAAACACGAATTTCAATTTATTTTTTACCATTTACCATTCATTCATCTATCTATTCATTGCTTACTTCACTTTTTTACTCACTTTTATTTTAACTTTATCTCTCTAAGTTTAGAATCTCCAAACACTCTAATTTCTCTCTACCTAAATTCCAAACTTCCAGTCTCCTCTAACCTCTATCTACTTACAAGCTAGTATGTAGCACATTAAGTAGTCAACAAAGTGCGATTAATCATTGGGACGAAACCAAATCTCAGGACAAGGGAAAAGGAGCAGGGTGGCGGACTTTAGAACACCCTTCTCGATTACAGAGGAGGAAGGTATTCGTTTCCAATCCCTCCATTCTAAACAAATTGTAGTCTCAAAATATTTTAATTTTGATATACTTGATAAGCTAGAACTGCGAGATAGGGTAGAGAACCTAGAAGAAAGAATTTAGTTGGTGAAGTTTATACACTTCCAATATCTTGTCGACCAGGAGCTCACTCTAGAATTCTTCACTTCCCTTTATTATGAACCTAGTAACCCTAAAGAAAAGCAGTTTAGGTTATGGGGATGAAATTATGAGTTGAACATTGAAATCATGTGTGATATTTGTAGGTTCCTCGAGTCTTCCATTATCAATTAGCACGATGATTTTCGTGCTTCTCGCTATTAGAATGAGCTCACTAGGTTAGAACAATTCGCTGTTAAAAATGCCCACAACAATATCATAAGAACCTATGGTCACTTGTTATTGCACAAATTCATACGTCAATTGGTTTTTGATAAATCATAAACCAACAAGTGCTCAACAAAGGAACTTTCTGGTTGTGGTGCATGGATTACAGCATCCTAGTGTGCACCTCCACACATGTGCTGAACGCTATTATTGTAACTCTACTTAAGAGAAGCAACAATTTGAGTATGGGTTACTTGGTTTATGCCATTGCTAAGTATTATGGCATGGACTATAGTGGTTTAACCGTCTACCTCCCAGATATTCTAAATCACCATCATTTATGGCATGTTGAAATCCTTAAATCCCACAACATAAAACTCCAAGATATCATCTAAAAGACTTATGTGAAAATCAGAGCTAGTTAGGTGAGTTCGAACATAGTGCTGCCTTAGCAGGCAGAAGAGGACTCAACTAATGAGGAGTCCGAAAAGGAAGAAGATACCAATGAACTAGGCTGAAAGAAAGTGCTTGATACAATCTCCACAAACACCAAGATAATTACAAATACACTTGCGAAGAACTTTAGAAGAATGAAGGAGATGACCCGAACTCAACTATGTTAGAGCCAAGATATACATCATATCCATCATTACTTTGAGGCTCAAGGCATCCAACTGCCACCTCCATCACCATGAGGCTTTATTTCTAACCCTTTTCTTTTTAAATTTAGTCTTTATTTTATTTTTGTTTTTACTTTAATTTATGTTTCTTTTTGCCACGCATGTTTGTTTGCCTCCTTCTCACGTTGAGGACAATGCGTTGTTCAAATGTGGGGAGGGATAAATGTTTTGCTTTGAATGTAAATTTTGCATATTGCATGATAGTTTGTTAGGTTGCATTTTGTGAATTGTGTGAATGTGTCAATGGCTTAGATGGATTGAAATTGATTTAATTTTAAACATAGTCTATTAGGTTGTGAAGAATCATTAGCTTGCAAAATTAGTGAATTGGGGTCTTTGGTTAAATATGTAACTTAATTAGAATTTAGTGTTAGTTTGTCACCCTCTAAATTGTCACATTCATTCATAATTTGAGGCATTTCAACTTAAGTAGTTTCGCTAGTATTTTTTCAAGAAAACAAATAGCTAAAGCAACAAGGTAGCCAATAAAAAATCATGTTTGTTATTTTTAAATAAATAACTATTTCGCTAGCCTTCAGGTTATGAATAGAGCTAATAGCCAATTAAGAATGTGATGTAGCTGCGTAACCGGATCAACATGCATCACAAATGTGTGTTTTCACGTCAAAAGGCTATAATAACGTTCCAACCAAGCAGCTTAATAAAAAAAACATGATTTGGTCAAGTAACTAGATCGACATTAATCAACAATGTTTGCCTCTAAGAAAAGAATAGGTCCATGTCTATAAATATTTTTTTAAAAAATCCTAAGGTGTGTACAATTAAAAAGGGTGAGTAACTTAACATTTGAGTTTTGATTAATATGTATGTTTAGTCCAGAGCCCCTAGATGCGAAATTTGCATGTTAATGATTTGAAATAACTTAAATGATTGTGTTTAAAGTTAAATTTATTTCATGAAGTTAAAGTCATTGTCTCATTATTGCATTGTATGTTTTGTGATTTTGCGTGTTTGTTGTTTTGTTTGCTTGAGGACAAGCAAATAGTTAAGTATGGGGATGTTGATAAGTGTAAATTATATCATATTTTAGGGCTTAGTTTGATATGTATTTAATTGTTAATTCAATTGTTTAGTATGTGTTTAGGTTAGAATTGTGTTAGCTTGTTAAAGTGTTTTTATGGGTTAATACAAGTCTTTGAGCTTAAATATTATGATTTTAAGGTATCTTAATATATTTGTTAGTATTTTAGGGTCAACATCAAATAATGGAGAAGTTTCAGAGACATTTGGGCCGAAATAACGGCTTACGATCGTGGCATAACAAGCCACGAACATGACAGAAGCACCAGAGTTGGCCCACGATCATGGCCCATATGCTACAATCGTGATAGAAGCCTAGGACAAGTAATAGAAGGCTCAGATATGGCCCACGAACATGGCCTACGCCAAGCAGAGGTGCAGACACTAAAAAATGTTAAGTTTCGAGGGATCTTTTAGATCTTTTGGACCCCCAAAAACCTTAGAGCTGCTTAGAACACAAAGGATATTTAAAGAACAAGACAAAGTGGTAGAGAGAGCTTGGGCATCAGCCACTTTTGAGAAACCCTAAAGAGAATTCATCAAGAGATTGAGAAAGAGAAGAAGGAAGAGAGAAGTGGAGAAGAAGTTGACTCAATGTACTTTCTGGATCAAGAGTTTTTCAATGTCGCCTCCTCCCATCAGTCTTTTAGAACATATTTTTATTTATTTTCCATTTTATCATTGTATATAATTAGGAATAACAATTTGACAATAGGATTTTTTGAATGTTGAGATGTTCTAAACTCACCTTTAGAGTTTTATCTTTGAATTAATGAAATCTGAATGTTTATGTGCTTATTGGATTTGTTGTGGTTTAATTCTGCAAGTACAAAATTCGATAATAAACTGAGAGGGTGAATCGAATGAAAAATATTTAAATTGGGCTAACGAGAGTTAGGTGATTTAATAGGACAAGAATTAAATCAAATCGGTAAATTGTGCGAAGAGAGATCATGCATAGATTTATGATAGTTTATTACACAATTCTGCAAGTGCAAAATTTGATAATAAACTGAGAGGGTAAATCAAATGAAAAATATTTAAATTAGGTTAACGAGAGTTAGGTGATTTAATAAAACAAGAATTAACTCAAATCGGTAAATTGTGCGAAGAGAGATCATACATATGCTTTTGATAGTTTATTAGACAACTTCAGAACTAATTAAGGTTTTGAATAAGTTATTAATTGAGAGATTGCAACTTTCATAATCTGATTAGGGTTTAGTTATAACTCGAGAGAGAGTGATCGACCCTAGGATCATCTAAAACCAATAATCTGGTAATTCATAATCAGTTAGGTTAGCATTAAGGATAGGTAAAATTTTCTCTCTCAATTAGGAGTTCCTTTAGGTTGATTCTTGAGTGTGTGATGCAACTGCTGAATTATTAATATCTTTTGTGATTGATTCTTATTTTGAATTGATTGATTGAATTGAATTCTCATTTTAATTTCATTATATTTGAATTTTTGTGATTTGTTCTGGCCATAGGTTTTAGGATTAGATTATCCCTCCTCGTGGGATCGACATCTTAGATACTACGTTAATTAACCGTGTGCTTGTAGATTATCGAGGGTTTTATTGAAACTTACACACATCAAACACCCAATCAGCCTTCTGCGTCTTTTGAGGGAAATGGAACAAAATCAGTAGATGATAGAGGAGCTACTAACATTTCTGAAGATCAGAAAGATGGGTTTGGAAAAAAATAGAATGTCAGGTTAACTTGAATAGATGACAGAAGCCAGAAATGTGAAAGAAGGGAAATAATAGGAAAGATGACAGAAAAATGGGACCAAAATGCCCTTTAAAGAGAGAGGAAAAGAAGAATGAAAGAAAACAAAACACCAGATCTGAAGGGAGCTAGAAAGTGGAAATGAAGCAAGGAACATAAATGGTATTTTGGGGAGAAGAAAAGTGAGTTAAGGTGGAAGGTAATGAATGTAGCAGGAAGCTAGTTGGGAGAGAACTCAAATCTAAAGGAAGCTGGAATATGGAACTGAATAGAGATGCAGAAGGTAATTTAGGGAAAAGAAAGGAGAGTTAAGGTGGGAGTAAATAAGAAAAGAAGATGAAATTAGCAGGATTCTAGTTAGGAGAAGGATTAAAGAACCTGGAAGAATACCAGAGCTCCATCTTGAAGGAAAAGGTTGGTTGAGTGTGATGCAAAGATGAAGGATGTTGTATGATGCAATATCATTTCTTCTATGGCTATGCCTAGTACTATGACTTGCCCTCAATAGTTCTAATTAAATCAATTAGAAAGATTTCATATTAGATATGAAACGTTAAATTTTTGAAAGAATCAAAGTTAATGATTTAAGGATGTGATGCCTAGTTAAAGCATAAACTATCCACTAAGTTAAAAACTAAAATGGATAATAAAAGGTTATCAAATATCTACAAAGTTGGATATAATCTTACAAACTTAATGAACAAATTATTTATTTCAGTGTATACTTATAGGAAAATTGTTCTTAACATAAGTAGTGAGAGTAAGATGAAATTGAACTAGTGCTTTTATTGATACATTTGATGTGTAGTTGAAAGGTTACAAGACATTGAAATATTCACTTTCATGATGAATTCAAAGAGTTTGTTTTGGAGATGATTGTGAATTTGTCATATCTACAAGAAGGAAAGTGGGAGTATAGTTGTCGTCTTTAGCGGGAGTATGTAGAGACATATTGCTCATAGAGAGTAAAAATTCTAATTTTCAATTGTTGAAAATATAATTGTCGAATAATAACTCTTGTTGGATATGAAAAAGTAATAATATAATCTGGGAATTAAATCTATAGAGATAGATTAGAAGTTGATTAACTATTCTAAGTCAAAGTATATAAATAATGCACTAAAGATGTTTAGTATTTGAGATATCGATACTTCGAAATATTAAAGATATTTATTATTCTATGAGTGAGTTCATACTTAAGTTTAAGGTTATATAGCTATTAACTTTAGAAGTAAATCTTAATTAAGGTCTATTTTACTTACAACAATATCATTTTAAGATTGGAAAGGTTTCAATATAGTAATAGTAGAGATGAGCTAGTTTTAGAAATAGTTTGAAGAATACGACAAGAATGTTATGAAGCTTTGAAATAAAATATAACTTAAGATTCACGTTTTATTATGACTTATGCGTTAATCATTTGTTATAATTAAAATGATCTTAGTTTTTGAGAAATTAAAATATAAAAAAATTCTTAATTATTGCGGTCAATATTAGATCTCATCCCGATTTTTAAACGTGTAGTTGGAGTGTCACAGGGTGGAGAGGGCTTATTGCCTTTCTTTCCTCTCTTGTAAAAGCATATTAACTTGTTACATGTGCTAAGCTTATGATAACACAAATATGCTAGGAGATTAGCATTCATATTATCTTTAATTGCCCTTCAGGCTTCTAAAAGGTATGTCCACTTTCGGATTTTCTATGTAGTAGACAATATACCTAAGCTTGTTATTAGTATGTATCAACATTCGAATATGAAACTAAATCAGAAAATGTATGTCTCGAATATCATAACTTTGATGATACAGTAAAGTAACAATCAAAATTAGATTGGATGATGGAATCAATGATATGATATATCATTATGTTATGCTAAATTGTATTTTTTCTGTGAAAACAAATTCAACAACCATTAATTGTTAAATTAAACTCTTGAAGTTGACTTTTAATAATACATTTTCGGTTTCTCTGATTATAAATAATTTGTGAAGTGTGTCATTGAATTAATTCTTTGAACGTGCGATATGATCATTTGGCAGCCAATTGTAATGGTAAGGTAAGGGAAGGGTTAGGCGGTCACAATCCTCTGTCCTAACAACAGAAATTTTCCATATTACAAACAATAATACAACCAGATCTATTTCAGATCTACCCGAGGATGAATAGACAATGGCGTGTCGTTTTATATTTGATTAAAACTGGAAACGCGTCCACGTAGCATGTCGTTTTAGTCCTCTCAAAGTCTCCTTTTTTAGGCCTAAGGGCGATTCCCGAGTACAAACAAACCCGTTCCCTCTCCTCTTCACTCTCCGTTTACTCTCTTTCTCTCTCGCGTGGCGATGGATAAGAAGAAGATAATGGCGTTTGTGGTGTGGGCTTTGGTGATCTGCGGCGTTGTGCAGCAGGTGAGATCCGACGCATCGGATCATCGTTACAAAGTAGGCGATGATGTTCCCCTCTATGCCAATAAGGTTGGCCCTTTTCACAATCCCAGGTACGTATGTGTTCTATTTTTTGTCAATCTTTTCTATAACTTCCCTAGACGTGGAATTGTCTGCTGCGCTTTTGTTTTTGTGAAGATTTGTGATTTGGGTTTCATTTAGTTTGTCTTCAAGTGACTTGGGTGTGAGGATTGTTCAGTTTCGGATTCTGAATCCGATGGTTTATGAAAATTGAAATGGGAATGAGAGCGTGGTGGTGGATCTGAGCTCATTGGGTATGTAGATCTGTTTTATCGTCGGGTTAATCCACTCTTCGTGTTTGTTTAAACATTCTTGAAAGTGTGATAAATTTCCGTAATTAGAATGATAGCCTCTATACCACGTAGGGGTAAGGTTGCCTATTATTGGACCTCCTCACACCTCACATTTTTACTGGTATTGTTTTTGTAGAATGACAACACCACTTTCAGATGGAAACAGAAAGAGGATGCCTTGTGTAGTTTTTTTATGTATGCTGGGATGCTTTCATATACCGAACAAAAAATTGTCTAATTGGGTTTCTTTGTTGATACTGAATCTTTAACGTTGATCCTTATTTCCTCATTGATTTATGTTCGCTGGTTGTTTCTATCGTAAGATTAATTTGGATTATTTCGCGGCAGATAGTGGAAATTTTCATTTTACTGCTACATTAGGTTTTGCTGTTTTTGATTGTTATTTTAGTTTGAGATAACAACTCAGTCAGTGCTAGACTTTTTTTTTTAAAAAAATTGTTATAATTTGTCAGTTCAAACGTTTGTTCCAGCAAAAAAAAAAAAAAGATGTGACAGGAAACAAGAGTGGATCTTAACATGTAATTTCCCTTCTTTAACTTACATGTCATCTTGTTTTCAATAGAATAAAAGTTTTGAATTGATAAGTTGCATTTTACAAAAGTTTAGAACTTATTGAAAATTTTAAAATTTTTGACACTTAAGTTAGAAAACTAAAAATGCTTTAGCACTGAACGATTCATTAATCCTTTTCTATTTTTAGCGTGTCAAGATTGTACAATGAAATTTATCTGTTTTATGCTCTCTTTTTTTATCATTTATTTGTTATGGCTCACTTTCGTGTCTTTCCTTCCAACAGTGAAACCTACCGGTATTTTGATCTACCTTTCTGCTCATCAGGTACCAGTCATTCCACTTCAACAGTTTTTTTTTTTACCTCTTTGTTCTTTGTGTAAAACTAAAATTGTTTCTTACAGGTCCTAGGAAAGAAAAGAAAGAAGCTCTTGGTGAAGTGTTAAATGGAGACCGTTTAGTCACTGCTCCCTACAAACTTGACTTTTTGAATGACAAGGACTCTGAAACTGCTTGTAAACAAAAGCTGACTAAAGAAGAAGTTGCTCAGTTCCGGAATGCAGTCTCAAAGGATTACTACTTTCAAATGTATTATGATGACTTGCCCATTTGGGGTTTTCTTGGAAAAGTTGACAAAGAAGGCAAAACTGACCCCAGTGAATACAAATATTACCTCTTTAAACATCTTCACTTTAATGTCTTCTACAATAAGGATAGAGTCATTGAAATCACTGTACAATCTGATCCTAATTCTGTTGTGGACCTGACTGAAGATAAAGATGTTGATGTGGAGTTCACTTATACTGTTAAATGGAAGGAAACAGAAATACCATTTGAGAAAAGGATGGAAAAGTATTCACACTCTTCATCACTGCCTCATCACTTGGAAATCCATTGGTTCTCCATTATTAACTCATGTGTGACAGTTCTTCTATTAACTGGTTTTCTTGCCACAATTCTCATGCGAGTCCTGAAGAATGACTTTGTCAAGTAAGAAGATCGTCAATAACTTATTACATCTGAACATATTTGATTACATCTTTTGTCCCTTTATTTTTCTTTGACTAATTTAGATTTGTTGTGGAGGTATGCTCATGATGAGGAGTCAGCTGATGACCAAGAGGAGACAGGGTGGAAATACATCCACGGTGACGTATTTAGATATCCAAAGCATAAGTCTTTGCTTGCAGCAGCACTTGGCTCTGGCTCTCAGCTGTTTACTCTGTAAGTGTGCCTCAGAACAGTTCTTTCTGGGTTTACTCGTACTCTTTTGTGCTGCTTATCTGTCATTGTTAAGCATTTAATTGACTATTTTATATTTGTCTTCAGCACAATTTTTATTTTCTTGCTTGCTCTCGTTGGTGTCTTCTATCCTTATAATCGGGGAGCTCTCTTCACTGCACTGGTTGTTATATATGCTCTTACATCTGGGATTGCAGGCTACACTGCAGCCTCCTTCTATTGCCAGCTAGAAGGAAGTAACTGGGTAACTTATCACGGGTTCTCTATATAAACTTTTTCATTGTTTTAAATGTTTCATGCCTTTATAATTGAAATATCCCCTACTTGATTCCTGAAACTTGAACCAGAATCAGCTGATATCGTATTTGCTTTTGTTGCAACTGAAGCTGAATGAATCACTGCTTATGAGTTTCAAGCCAATAGTTGTGTTAAAATGAATTTGCCTCTGAAAAAATGCTTCCAAAATGACTGAGGCATCAAGAAGGCGAATTGCATACGTTAAAATATTTTCCTTTGTATCTCTTACATGGATCATTGATTACTGTACTTTTCTGATTGCTGTTGCAGATGTTAGGTTACAGTTTGTACGAAACATTTCTGTTTGTCTAAGCATGCTTGCACACACACAAAGTATATGCCTGCTACCCATTGTTTGTGCAAATACATTCATATTTATGCCTGCATTTGTTTGTACTGGATGTATCATTGTTTGCAATTTTGAATGGGTTTTGATTGGCATAGCAATTGAGTCTACTGAAAAAAGGATGTGTAGATATAGTAAGGCGGCTGAGCACCTCAAGATGCAATGTTCAGTCAAGAGTTGAAATCAACTAAATTTGAGCATAACTAAATGGCTTGGAATCTGATGAAAAGCAGAATTAGGTGGATTTGATATGCTTCCGTATTAAGGAAATTCTTTGAGATTAATTGCTTTTTTTTTCCCAAATGGAATTGGTGGATCATAAGTTGTTTCCTTTGGAATAACACTTTAATTTTATAAGAATGCTGTTACAGTTTGGAGACATGCTTGACTTGACTTTCAACTTTTTGGCTTGACAGGTCAGAAATTTATTATTAACTGGCAGCCTGTTTTGTGGCCCTTTGTTTCTCACGTTCTGCTTTCTCAATACTGTAGCAATAGCCTACAGTGCTACTGCAGCATTGCCATTTGGAACCATTGTGGTTATCTTTCTGATTTGGACTTTGGTAACAGCACCATTGCTGGTATTAGGTGGGATTGCAGGGAAGAATAGCAAAGCCGAGTTCCAGGCTCCATGTCGTACCACTAAATATCCTAGAGAAATTCCTCAATTGCCCTGGTACCGAAAGACACTTCCCCAGATGGCTATGGCAGGGTTCTTACCTTTCAGTGCAATCTACATTGAACTTTATTACATATTTGCAAGTGTTTGGGGCCACAGGATTTACACCATCTACAGCATCCTGTTCATAGTATTCATTATTCTCTTGATTGTCACTGCTTTTATAACAGTGGCATTGACATACTTCCAACTTGCAGCTGAAGACCATGAATGGTGGTGGAGGTATGTTTTGGTGTTAGTTTGTACAATATTCTTTCCTGTAACCTGATAATAAAAAAAATACTTGTCTACCTGATAATAATTCTGGTACTTTAGTCCCCGCCCGTAGTGTTTTCCGCATGACTAATATTTTTCTTTGTATCTTTTGTGATTTCATTGATCTAAATCTTCTTTGTTGGCATTATGAACCTCCATTCTCTTCTACATAGGCCCATTTCCTTTAGTTAAGAAACGATCTGAAGTATTTTAAACCTTTCAAGCTAGGTGATTGTACAACCACTAACCTGACTCCAAGTGAGATTCTTTGTTAATGTTAAAAGCTACCACGTTTTTCTGCAGTTTTCCGTGTTAGTTCATTTCTGGAAAGATAGTTTATTTTTTATATGTGCAAAAATGTAAATATTGGTTTTACATAGCTGGTAATTGTGCGAGGCTGAGTCATCAATATGTCTAATTCTTTACTCCTTTTTGTTGACATTTTTGCGCATGCTAAAAGTTGGGGACACATTTCTATGTGTGAGAAATATAGGGTGTGCAAATGAGATAAATCCCATCAAGTATTGCTCACTATATGAAATTGACATACGAATAATCATGTTTTCCTTTCTCCTGATTTCACTTTTGTTTCATGTAAGTGTGTTTGAAAGTAGTCCAGGTGTAAAACTCAAGCTTCTGTTGGCTGATTCATATTTATTTACCATCTTCAGGTCTTTTCTATGTGGTGGATCAACTGGTTTGTTCATATATGGCTATTGCTTGTATTACTATTATGCACGATCAGACATGTCAGGCTTCATGCAGACTTCATTTTTCTTTGGATACATGGCTTGCATATGTTATGGTTTCTTCCTGATGCTGGGAACCATTGGATTTCGGGCTTCGTTGTTCTTTGTCCGTCACATTTACCACTCTATCAAGTGCGAGTAGCAATTCACTCAGTCTTGTCTTGTTACCCCGTGTAAGTTGCCTGATAAGTCTGGCCAGATTATATGAACTACTTGTTAGCTTGGTTGTTTTATACAATGGCTCATGTATACAGGACTGGTCGCAGATGTTCTGAACATGAGTTTTATCTCACTACTGAGGAATATGATTGCACCTGACATGCTTCATTTGTGTAATCACATCTTCAGCAGGAAAGAAACATTCAGGAACTTAGGATGCCTGAAAAGAAATTTGTAGTGGTGCTCAAATGTCATTCATCTGTGGACACTATTTTTGAGTTAAAAAGTCTTGGTAGAACTGTAGAATGCTGTAGAATTTAAATTACTTACTGTATTAGCTGCACTCTGAAACATTCTCATGCAATTTGTGTTCCTAAACTATTTCATGTTTTTTGCTATTCAACATTTTAAATCTTTAAAGCATGAGCTTGGGTGTCCTCGAGATCTAAGGACGGTAATATGTCGGGTTTGGATAGTGCTTGATTTTGTCTAAATTCTTTTTTGTTATCAAATTTGTATGCAATTAAAAAAACCATCATCGATCGCAGTTTTCCTAATTTTAATTTGTTTTAGTTCAGTCACTCCAATTTAATATGAGAATAGACAAGTTCTACTTTCGCTTTTATATAAGAATACCATCCCTGAGAACAAAGAATATTAAGTCATAATGAAAATTATACCAAGCCTCCAGTTACCACACATATGTACAAAAATATCACCACCTATAATAAATAAGTTAAATTTTCATTGTAATATGAAAATACCATTGTTGAGTATCAAGAATACCATTCTTCAATAAAAAGTATACCAAACCTTCATGCATCTAATACCACGCATAAGTAAACAAAATATAACCACTTATAATAGATAATTCACACTTTCAATTATGTTTAAAGTTTAAAGAATATCATGACTCGATAAAATATACTTCAAGACTTCATATATCCAATACCACGATTATGTACAAAAATACTATGATTCATAACATATAAGTTACGTGTTCACTTTAAAATAAGAATATCATCAATGAGTACAAAAATATAATACCTTAATAAAAATTATACAATGCGTCTATACATTCAATACCGCACTTATCCCTTTAAAAATATCATTACCCATAATAGATAAGTGACACCTTCACCGTAATATGAAAATATCATGACTTAGCAAAATATAACAGGCCTCATTATATCCAATACCACACTTATGTATAAAAAAAAATACCACAATGGATGTACAAAAAATATCGACTCCTATAATAGATAAGTCATACATTCACTTTAATATGGGAATTCTATCATCAAGTATGAAGAATATTATGAATCGATAAAAACTATACTAAAACTCTACATGTCACGTCTTTGTACAAAAGATATCACCACCTATAATAGATAAGTTACAACTTTGGTCCGTCTACGTAGTGTTGGGCTTGGATCTAGTCAAAATACCAATGATGGGTAGATCCGCTCATTCTTCGAGATCGGTTTATGCCTAAGCCAAGCCCAAATCCGGCCCATGCCCTCCTTGGCCCATCCGTAGAAGGAAGTCTTCCATGCAAACACGTAAAGACATAAACCTAGCTGCAAAACCATATATAAGGTATAATTCTCCCATAACAAAGGTACGCAATCATAACCTAGTTTTTCTCTGCATTCATCAACCTCACCTTCACCAAAAGACTGACTTGAGCGTCAGAGGGGCTAATCGGGACACAACCCCCGACAAGTCTTCTTTGGTTTGCAGGTATCTTCACGTCGGATTCATCATAGAAAGTAGCCGATTTATGGATCTCGAACAAGAACGTCTGATTCAAAAAAATTCGGCAGAACTAATGGCGCCACCATGGGACCCGACTTAGCACCATGTCCGAAACACACGATCGGTCGAAAATGCGCGACGAACCTCGATATAGCTATCGTTGCGGCTCTGGCGATGCAACGCATGGGTTTCTGAGCTACTGCAACTCTGCTTTGCACTACATGTTTCCCAGACGGAATCCTCGGATCCTAACGATCAACCGCAACCTCGTAACTTGAACAAGAAAACAGAGTGTCGCTAGAGGATAACGCCGCACTCAATATGCACCAATCTCCGACACCGATCGGATGCGATCCTCTTCCGCTGCGCACACCTCCTCACCCAAAATAGATTGAGAAGCAATGATCTATCGATCCACCGATTTTGCAATCTCAACAAGATAACGGTAATGCTCCGCACGACAAAGCCGACGATGCATCAAAGATGACGACCGATCACCACCCGAAGCTTTATGAAACTCATCTTTTGGATAATGACTTATGGATATGTTTGTTTTAAAGCATGAAAGTAAGTTTTGAGTTTGTTCACGATGGGCCCATTGAACTTCCAATGGTATCCTTCCTCAATTGTTTAATTTACATGTTTCGCTTTGTTTATTTAAATCACATGAAAGCAGGTTTCAAGTTTGTTTTCCAACAGGCCCATTAATCTTCCGCGGGTCTTTCTTTTAAATGTATCATTAGCATGTTTCACGCCACGCTCTCATGTCCGATGTTGGGCTCCGGCAGCAAGGTCCAACAGATCAACCCCTCAGGCAGTGCCTTCAAAAGCCCGAGACTTCGGGTCGACTAATAAAGTGGGCGGTAGAGCTGGGAGAGTTCGACGTACAATACAAACCCCGCACGACCATTAAAGCGCAGGTGTTGGCAGACTTCATCGCAGAGATGAGCCAACCCAGCTCGAAGGACGAACAGTTCCCTACCTGGAGCTTGTTCGTTGACGAGTCGTCCAACGCTGAAGGATGCGGAGTAGGGGTGATATTAATCGACTCAAATACAGAAGAAAAGGTGGAATACGCCCTTCGGCTAGAATTCAAGACCTCCAATAACGAGACAGAATATGAAGCTCTGATAGCCGGCCTCCAACTAGCCAAGGAGATGGGGGTGAAGCACCTAAAGATATATAGCGATAGCCAAGTGGTGGTCGACCAAGTCACTGGGCATTATGAAGCTAAGGGGAACATCATGATCGAGTACTTGGGGCTGATAAAGCGGGAGTTAAGTAATTTTGAGCAGTACTCGATCAACAGGATAGAACGAGCTCAAAATGTTAAGGCGGATGCATTCTCCAAAATGGCCTCAGATCGAGACGCCAAAAATAACATTTTGGTCGAGCGACTAAACCGGCCTAGCATTCAGAAAGCCAAGGAAGCTCTCGACGTAAGTACCAGTCGATCGAGTTGGACGGAACCGATCACATAATACCTTTTGGAGGGAAAACAACCGGAAGACACGTCGGAGGCCAAGAAACTAAGAATAAAGGCGTGAAAGTACACGATCGTTAATCTAAACTCTATACAAGCGGTCTTCACGACCGTCACCGCTTCGATGCTTGAATGAAGAAGAAGCCGAGCAGGCAATGGACGAAGTCCATGAAGGAATGTGCGGAAATCATGTAGGAGGCAGAATGTTGGCTCACAGACTGATCAGATAAGGGTACTACTGGCCGACAATGAGAAGAGACTGCCAGGAGAAGGTCGACCGATGTGAGACCTGCCAGAGAAACAAAGAATGTCTCACCAAATTAACCGAGAGGATGAAAATTGTGAGTCATCCTATCCCGTTCGCTCAATGGGGAATGGATATACTGGGGCCCTTCCCTCTCGGTCCCGGAAAGAAGAAGTTCTTGATAGTGGCGGTGGAATACTTCACCAAATGGGCGTAAGCGGGCGCGTCGCTATAATTCGAAAGAAGGTGGAGAACTTTGTGACGAAGAATATACTTACTCGCTTCGGGATGCCTTTGGTGTTGGTTACGGATAACGGTCGGCAGTTCGATAATGACAAGTTCAGAGATTTCTGCGACCGACTAAAGATCAAGCTACAGCTGACTTCAGTAGCCCATCCCCAAAGCAACGACCTTGCGGAGAACACCAATAAAAAGATAATGAGTGCTCTCAAGAAGCGCCTAGATGGCCGAAAGACCTGGGTGGAAGAACTAGACGAAGTGTTGTGGGCATACAGAACCACACCGAATGGAGCCACAGGGGAAACACCGTTCAGGATAACCTTCGGGGCAGAAGCCCTAGTTCCAGTAGAGGTGGCATTGCATAATCAAAGGGTGTCGGGCTATGAAGAAAAGCAGAATGATGAAGCTCGCAGAGTGGAACTCGTTCTCCTCAGTGAAGATAGAGAAAGGGCAGCCGCTCGCTCGGAAGCCATCAGGCAAAAGGCGACCAAATTCTACAACAGAAGGGTCAAGCCGAGCGATGTAAAGGTAGGCGGTTACGTCCTACGAAAGGTCGAGGAGGACGGGAAGCATCCTGAAAACCTCGGACAGACGTGGGAAGGACCCTATCGGGTGATTAAGCAAGTCGGGCATGGTTCTTACATCCTACGCAATGCGAAAGGGAAGGTTCTACCAAGACCTTGGAACTCTCGAAACTTGAAGGCGTTCTACCAATAGATAAGTTTTATTTCAGTTAATCTTCACTTATTACCGTTTTTGTATACATGTGGGAACCTTTTTCCTGTCCCTGTCAGACAGGTTTTTTAATGGCCCACGCCCTCATTATCATCAATAAAGGGGTTTTTAGATTTCTTGGCAATAAAAAGCTCCATTATATGTGGCAAAGAGTAAAAAATCCAATCAACCATTGCCCGACATCTCCATAGACCGACTACGGTCGGTCGGGTCGTCAAGACAAGATCCTTGGGACCCTCGCTCGCCACCGCCCAGCATCTCCATAGATCGACTACGGTCGGTCGGGTCGTCAAGACAAGATCCTTGGGACCTCGCCAAATCGCCTAAGATCTCCATAGATCGACTACGGTCGGTCGGGTCGCCAAGACAAGATCCTTGGGACCCTCGCTCGCCACCGCCCGGCATCTCCATAGATCGACTACGGTCGGTCGGGTCGCCAAGACAAGATCCTTGGGACCCTCGCTCGAAATCGCCCGGCATCTCCATAGATCGACTATGGTCGGTCGGGTCGCCAAGACAAGATCCTTGGGACCCTCGCTCGCCATCGCCCGGCATCTCCATAGGTCGCCTATTGCTCGACGCGTCGTCAAGACAAGATCCTTGGGACCGCTCGGCTAGGTCGCCGAGACGAGATCCTCGGGACCACTGATCGCCCTCGCCTGTTGCCCGGCCAGGTTGCCAAGACAAGACTCTTGGGACCCTCGCCCGACATATATATAAATCGACAACGGTCGGTCGGGTCGCCAAGACAAGACTCTTGGGATCCTCGCTCGGCATCGACACAGATCGACTGCGGTCGATCGATCGCCAAGACGAGATCCTTGGGACCTCGAAGCCGGTCGACTATGAGCAACTTCATCAAAATTCACCACACATCGAAAGTAAAGAGCATAAATACGGAAAAGGACATCAGAAAAAATGAAGCAAAAGTAAAGATTGCATTAATGTAAATTTGTCCTGGTCACAAGCCCGACTAGGTGAGCTTCAAAAGTCTACAGAAGGAGAAGTGGGCGGATGCCCAGGGGATGCCTCGGAAGTAGGCGGAAAGGTCGAAAAGGGAGCAGGGTCCAAGGGAGCGGCCTGGGAAGTATCCTCACGAGGAAGCTCGTCCTCCTCAGCCGAGCTAAGGTCCAGCTCCTCAACCGGGACTGACCCCCGGTCCTCCATGGCTCTCTCCTTTACTTCCTCCAGAGAGAGGCCAAGGGCGGTAGGAAGCAGCGACTCGACAAACCCCTCAAACGAAGGACCGTCTGACCCCTCAGGAACGCAGGCGTCATAGCAATTCTTCAAGATCACGAGGACCAAGTCACAGGAATACTCCAAGCACTCCTCCTGCAAGAACCGCCTCTGCCATCGCACGATCGCCTCGGTCCTTTGTTCCTTTACGGAGGCTCGCACCCTCCTCAGCGTGTCTTCGGTTTGCGCCTGGTCCTCGAGGGATTTTTCTTTAAGTACCCTTTCCGTCTCCAGCTTCCCTCGCAACATCGCGCATTCCTCGGACAGCTTATTTCTCGCTGCTATCGCCCTTACCCTCTCAACCTCCTCCGCGGTGAGCCGAGCTTTCAAAGAACTCCTCTCCTCCTCTCCCGAAGCGAGCTGAGCTCTCAAGACGTTACGCTCCTCCTCCCAGAGTTTCTTCTCCTCCTCTAAGGAAGAGAGTTGAGCCCGGGAGAAGTCTCCTTCCTCTCTGACCTCCGAGAGCTCGGTCTTCAAACCGTCCACTTGCTCCAGGAGGGAATGGACCTCCCGATTCAGCAGCTCGATTCGCTGATGCATGGACAAAGTGAGAGCCACATCCCTCATGAAATTGCGGATGGCACGGCTCGCCAGCTCCTCAACACTTAACGCGTCAAAGCGCTCCTCGTCTGAAGGAGGAATGACCCTCTCAGCGATATGAAGAGCCACTTCGGCATTGGCGATCGAGGCAGTCTTCTCAAGGCTAATCGCCGGCTCCCACTTGTCAGCACTCCCCGCTGGCTTCTTCCCTTTACCCTGGGCAGACGGGGCAGCACGATCTCCCACTTTCTCCTTCCCCTTGCTTCGGTCCAAGGGACGAGAGATCGGTCGACTACTTGAGGAGAGCGGTCGACTATTTGAGGAGGTCGGTCGACTACTTGAGCCCCCTTCTCCTCTTCAAAGGTCGCTCAGTCTCCTCCTCTTCCTCGATAACCACAAGGCACTCTCCATGCGGGACGACCACAGCAGGTGCCGTAGACGGCTCGGAGACGGTGGGAGGAACATACCGCTGCCCGGAAGCAATGGGCCGAACAACAATCGAACTGGCCTCTCCCCTATCCTCCTGTCCTCTGGCCTCCGAAGGCCCCGTGACCTTGCGCTTACCCTTGGCAGACTTGGGTGGGCCGACGAAAGCATGAACTTTGACCATGGCTGCACAAACAACGAAAGCAGGTTAGAAATCGAACCAAAACTTACAAGCATGGAAAATAATTCAACCATAAGGGATCAACCAGGCGGGGCGGTTCCCTCTCCTAGCTCGCTAACTTGAGGCGGGGGGTCAATCAGAAGAGAGTTGGCCGAGGCCCCCCCACCGTATCCCAAAATAAGCCGAGCGAAGTTATATTGGCCGAGCTCCTTTATACGGCTGACCACCTCCCGCTCCTCCCTAGAAAGGAATAGACTTGACGAGTCATTCCATCGCTCGGCTAGGGGATACCTCCACGGCTGAGACTCGGAGGAAGATCCCGAAGGCTTCACGAAGAAATATTTTGTTCGCCAACCGGTAATTTTAGAGGCCGTCCCGGCTGGGCGATACCGGGCATCCTTATACATCAGGAAAGGAATCCCACCCCAGAGCTCGGACTCTGGCTCATTTTCAAAAAGTGGCGCAGGATATTGACCGAAGGCAGACAACCAAATTGGTGGCACAGCAAAGCAAGGCCATTGATGAACCTCCACCCATTCGGAGGAATCTGACTCGGCCTTAATTGATAATCAGCGCACACTTCATCCACGATCGACACGTACGGTAGTCTCAAGCCGCCGACCGAGAAGAAATACTCAGAGACGACAAACCACCCATTTGTGCTGTTGTTAATTCTTTCATCCCCTGAGGCCAGCCTAGGCTCCCAGGACCGAGGAATACCATTCCTAACAATCGACTGACTCAACTCCGCCGCGGACATCCTTGATTTGCCTTTGGGCGGTTCCTTTACTACCAGCCCATCTTTCCGCTCTCTTGTCGTAATCTCTTCAACATCTCCCAACCTCGACATCGCCGTCGCCTCAGTCATAACTTCCGACGACCTCTCATCAACATCATCCCTTGGAGAAACCCCACTCCGAGAACCGGTGGACGACATGCTCACTAAGAGGAAATTTAGAAGAGGAAAATGAGGGAAAGGGACGTACCTATTTAGTGGTAAGAGATCGAAAATTTGTGCAACGCCGAAGAAAACTTCCGGAAACTGAGAATAAGAAAGAGCAGAGGAAAGCAAGAATGAAATGAGCGTGAAGAAAACCGAACCGTCTGTCGACCTTGGACATTTATAGGGAAACGTTCGAATTGCGATCCAGCCAAAACTCGACGCGTGGAGAAAATCTGAGCTATGCCCGGACACGCGGTATGATCCGAGCGGAGATAAATTAGGGTTAATCAAAATCCGAAGTGGCATGAACAGTTGAAAGGACGTACAGAACAGCTGCACAACGGTTACAAGGACGATACGTTTCGGATTTTAAAAAGCTGTCAGATAGCACGCGCCGTCAAATAATAAATGCTTCAAGTACCTTCACGCGCTCGCTAATGATGATCACCCGACCTGCTTTAGCGTGAGCTGTCGCGCAATAAGTGCCGAGGCCGACCAGTTGGGGCACTCAGTCGACCGATCCCAGTACGAGCAGTCACGCACAACTAGTCAGCATCCGACCGATCGGGACTACCCGGGCTGTCCCATGACCGAGCTACAACAACAATGCCCGACCGATCGACTACTTCATTAGCTGACCTACAGACGAGCTACATCTTAATGCTCAACCGATCGCCCCAATCACGAGTCGTTCTATGTACGAGCTATAAAACCTCTACATACTCCTCCGACCCTTCTCTTCGCTCAGACTCGAGGAGTAGGGGGGCTTATGGTCGGGTCGGTCGTGTTGGGCCCGGATCCAGTCAAAATAACCTGTGGGCCGATCGGTCCATTATTCAGAGATCAGTTTTATGCCTAGGCCAAGCCCAAGTCCGGCCCATGCCCTCCTTGGCCCATCCGTAGAAGGAAGTCTCCCATGCAAACACGTAAAGACATAAACCTAGCTGCAAAACCATATATAAGGTATAATTATCCCATAATAGAGGTACGCAATCATAACCTAGTTTTTCTCTGCATTCATCAACCTCACCTTCACTAAAAGACTGACTTGAGCGTCGGAAGGGCTAAGTGGGACACAACCCCCGACAAGCCTTCTTTGTTTTGCAGGTATCTTCACGTCGGATTCATCACAGAAAGTAGTCAACTTATGGATCCGAACGGCAACGTACAGTTCAGCCAAAATCCGGCAGAACCAATCTTCATTTTAAAATGAGAATACCATCACCGAGTTTGAAGAATATCATGCCTCAACAAAAACCATATCATATCTCTATATAGCTAATGCCACACGTGTGTGAAAAAAATACCCTTATTTATAACAAACAAGTCACACATTAACCTTAAAATGAAAATACCATTACTTAATATAAAGAATACTATAACCTTCATACTTTTTGATATAATTCTATGTATGAAACATACTAGCACTCATTATAGATGATTAACAATTTTACTTTAATATGAAAATGCATGCTTGAGAATCAAGAATACACTGATTCAAGACAAACTATACAAAGACTCCATAAATCCAATACCATAGCAATATATAAAAAAAAAATCACCATCTATAACAAATAAGTTATATGTTCACTTTAATGAGTACCATCATTGAATACGAAGAATATCATGTCTTAATAGAAACTATACCCAATCTCTATACATCTAATACCATATGTATGTATAAAAATGTTATCACCGTAATGTATAAATTACACATTCACTTTAATATGAGAACATCATCATGGAGCATAAAGAATACCATGTCTCAATAAAAAAAAACTATGCCATAAGTATATACATCCAATGCCATGACTTTGTAAAATAATACTACCATCCATAACAATAAGTTGCATTTCCAATTAAATATAAGAACTCAATAAAAACTATACCAAGAATCCATATATCTAATACTGCAATTATTTATAAAAAAAGGCCACCACCTTTAATAGATTGGTATATGTAGTGCATCGCAGTATGTCTATTAAAGCTTATGCTTAACATGGTTAACTATAAAGCAATTTGGTCAACCGTGTTCTTATTTAAAATTTTCAAGGGATAATATGAAGTACATTGATGGGCACACAATCGAGCATTAATTTGTGGCTTTTAAAGGATTTGGACAACACTGTTAACTATATGGTTAGATGCTGAACCATGGTCTTGATATAAAATTTGAAGAAATAAATGTTATGGATACAGATTGACACACATCTTTGTACATAACCATTTTGAATATAAAATTTGAAGGGTTAAATGTTACGAATACAGATTGAAACACGTCTTTGTAGAAAACCATTTTTTTAAATTTTGTTGCACATAGTTATTTATATGGCTGTGTGGTCAAATGTGTTCTTGATACCTTTCATTATGAGATAATGTGAAGGATATAAATTGTTACATAATTATATACTCAAATGTATTAAGTTAATGTTTCGTTTAACACTATTAATTATATAGCCATCCATTTAATTGTGTTATTGTTAGAAATATTGAAGGCATCTTTGATCATTTTCCAAACCATATGTATATATAAGTAAAATATGTATATATAAATTTATTTTAGGCAAATTCAGTTTCTTTTTTTAATCCCTCCTAAAAACCCTTTAAGTTGCCAAAATTTACACTAGCTTTAGGTTGTCCAAATCTTAGAAAAATTGGACTACATTGCCCTTGGTGTTGAGCTTTAGGAATTGAGTTTCGATGGTTTTTAAGAATGACAACACCGAGTTACTTTTAATGTACATCAAAATTAAACATGATTTAGAAGTACCATGTTCATATGGAATTAGTGATATGAATTTTGTACCGTACTGGCTGATATCGGCCGATACGGAAACCGGTCACGGTATGGGTACAAAAGGTATCGGTGTCAAATTCCGATCGGTACCGGCCGGTACCGCAGATACCGAAAAATTTCAAGTAATTCCGTTAAATCTAAAATTTCCAAGGATCAATTTGCAAATAAAAAATCTTTAACCCTAAAAATCTACCACCCCCCTGACCTTCGTCCTACCGCCTTACTCTCTTCTATCTTCTCTCTGCCGTCCGTCTGTCTGTCACGCTCCCTCTGCCGCCCTCCGCCGCCTGCTTCTCGCCGTTTGTCTCTCTCAAGCCACGTCGCCGCCCCTCCCTGGTCTGGACTCTGGTCTCCTCGAGTCTTCCTCTTCTCCTCTGTCATGGAATCGCGCTCCTTGGTCTTGCAACTCACCTCCCTCGCTTCGTCCACGCCGCCTAAATATGTTGTCGCCTCCCTCTGTCGCAACACCGCCGGCCCACCGACCCTCCAACAAGGACCCCACCACCTGGAGCCCCAACCCGAATACCCAAGTGAAGACCTGAGTGACCTAAACCCGACGGTTAACAAATTTTTTTGGGTGTGTGTTGACTGTTGAGTTGATCTGTTCTCTACTTCTTTGTGTTTCCAAAAATTGCTGGTAAATGAATTTTTTGTGTGTGTTGTGGATTAGAAATGAATTGGATTTGCCATGTATTAGTGTTGATCAGTTGATGAAAATGTTGTCGGTGGATGGACTTGTGGAGGATTGGGTTTGGATTGTTGAATACCGAAGTTGAACTTGAAGTGTGAAGTGTGAACTGATGAGGATTTGGAATGGATTAATTACTAATTAGTGAATATTGATTGTTTTGTTTTAGAATAGGTTTGGAAATTGGAATTAGGATTGGTTTGAAAAATTTTGGAATGGAATTTTTGAATGTTTGGAAATTGGAATTATTTTGGAATGGAACTTTCATGGTTTTGGAATGGAATTTTTGAAGTTGATAATTTGAAATTGTTGGATTGAAGTTGAAGAATCAAATATGAAATTAATAATCAAATGTAAAATTGATAATTAAATGTGAAATTGTAAAATTGATAATAAAATTTTGTAAAATTGTAAAAACTTGCTTGAGCATAAAGAAGTGATGTATTGAATGTTTGTTGTCAAATTGTGAATATGTTGTAGACTTGTAGTTGTAGATTTTAATTATTTATACTTAAATTTATTAATGTCATTTAAAATTGTAAAAGCAACATATATATTTAAGAATGAAATATAAAATGGTGTATATAATATCATGGTTTGTTAAAATGAAAAGAAGGTCAAAGGTTTAGAAAAGGAAAAATTTCAAAAATTTATATCATTCGACTTGATATCATGTTATCAATAAATCTTTGAATTGAACAAGATGATTGTGTTATGAATATATATGTATGAATAATTGTATAAGATATGTCATGCATTATTTGTCAATTATGTAAATCATATTATACCCTTCAACTTGATCATTATTTTCAAACTTTGAATTGAAATTGTTGGAAATGGAATTGGAAATTGTTGAAAATTCAATTGGAATTATGAATGGAAATGGAAATGAAATTATGATTATTTTGAGATTGTTGGAATTGAGAATTGTTGTAAATGTAAGGAAATGAAAATAAAATTATGAAAGTTTTGTGATTGTTAGAAACTTAGAATAGGAAATTGTTGTAAATAGAAATAGAATTATGATTGTTTTGTGATTGTTGGGATTGGAAATTATTGGTATTGTTGGAAATGGAAATGAAATTATGATTTTTTTGTGATTGTTGGAATTGGGAATTGCTATAAATGGAAGGAAATGTAAATGAAAGGAAATGGAAAAGAATTATGATTATTTTATGATTGTTGTAATATAGAATTGTTATATTGTAAATGGAAATGGAATTATGATTGTGATTGTGATAGTTGGAATTAGAAATTGTTGAAAATGGAAGGAAATGTAAATGAAATTATGATTGCTTTATGATTGTTAGAATTGGGAATTGTTGGTTATTGTTAGAAATGAAAATAAAATTATGAAAGTTTTGTGATTGTTAGAAACTTAGAATTAGAAATTGTTTTAAATGGAAATAGAATTATGATTATTTTGTGATTATTGGGATTGAAAATTGTTGGTTGTTGTTGGAATGGAAATAGAATTATGAAAGTTTTGTGATTGTTAGAAATGGAAATTGTTGGAAATGGAAGGAAGTGGAAATGATATTATGATTGTTTTGTAATTGTTGGGATTGGAAATTATTGGAGAATGTTTTGTGTTACTTATGATATATGTTGATTGGTTTGGATTGTTAGCTTTGTGATTATTACAGAATGAGTTATATTATATAAGATAGATATGCATATTATCGTTGTGTACTGAAATTATGTGTTATTTATGAATATGTATAGATAAATGGAAGGAAGTTTAAATACTCCCGATCAACCTAGTTCAAAAAGATACAATGATCTAGCTTGGGCTCACGCTAGTGTGGTTCCCGATCAAAAGAATCATACCATTTGCTTGTTTTCTAACAAGCATTTGAAAGGTGGAGGAATCACTCGAATGAAAAGGCATTTAGCTGGAGTTAAAGTAGACATGGAAGCGTGTAAAAAAGTAAGTCATGATGTGAAATGACAGATGAAAACATTGCTTGATGAACATCAATTTGAGAAAGATAGAAGGGGAAGATTGAATTTTGAAATTGGTAGTGGAAGTTTATTTTTTGGTTTCCGTGGCGATTATGGAAATGTTGAAGGTGGAAGTGGTAGTGGTAGTGGTACTGGTAGTGTTCCATCTCAGCCTCAGGATCCTGAAGAATTAGATGTGAGGAAGAGAAGAAGGCAGGTGTCTGGTTTCTTTGCACCACGAACAACTCCTGGAGCCCAACCTTCAATTCGTAGTGCAATGCAGACAAGAGATGCGACTCACAATGTGGATATGGCAGTAGCTAGCTGGTGGTATGATACAGATTCGTCATTTAATGCTTCTCAATCATATTATTATCAACCTATGATAGATGCCATAGCCTCTTATGGTCCAGGATACAAAGAGCTATCAATTGATGACTTAAGAGGTAAAATTTTGAGTTGTGCTGTTTCTGAAATGAGAACTTATTTGGCTGAAAGAAGAATGAGTTGGGCTACTTATGGTTGTTCAATTATGTGTGAAGGTTGGACAAATAGGAGACAAGAGCCTATTATAAATTTTTTGGTTTATTCTATAAATGGCTCTATGTTTTTAAAATCTATTGATACATCTGGCCTGATTAGAAATGCTAAGACTTTGTTTGGGATATTTGATGAAGTTGTGAATGAAGTAGGGTCGGAAAACATTGTTTATTTTATTACTGACAATGATTCCGCTTATAAAGCGGCAAGTAAAAGATTGCATAATACCTATAATTCATTTTTTGGACTCCTTGTGTTGCACATTGCATTGACTTAATGCTGGAGAATATAGGAGATCCTAGATATTTTCCTGTTATTGATGAGACTATGCAGAAGGCAAAAAAAGTGACAAAATTCATTTATAATCGTGCATGGGTTTTGAATTTGATGAGAAGGGAATTTACCAATGGTAGGAATTTGTGTCGCCCTGTTGTGACAAGATTTGTAATAAATTTCTTATCACTTCAGTCTTTTGTTTTGCTGAAGAAGAAGTTAAGGCAAATGTTTACAAGCGATAAGTGGGTTGCATCTCAGCATGTTAGGTTTAATGCTGGAATGGAGGTTTGTAGTATTCTACTAGAAGATAGAAAATTTTAGTCGCAATGTCAATTTGTTATCCGAGTTTGTGAGCCTTTGGTGAGGGTGCTTCGATTGGCTGATAGTGAAGAAAAGCCAACAATGGGTTATATTTTTTATACTTTAGAGAGAGCGACGGAAGCAATCAAGGCTAATCTGAAGAATAGGCCTTCTTTATACACGTCATTTCTCTCAATCATTAATGAGAGAAGGGAAAGACAATTTTTTTCTCCATTGTTTACAGCTGGGGCATTTTTGAATCCTAGTTTGTATTTTAGACTGAATCTTATAAAGCAAGATGAAGTTAGTAGATGAATGCTTTTCACAATTACAACAACTGTTTTACATGACCCAATGCAAGATCTTTTAAGCTCACAAATACAGCTTTATAAGTCGTCTAATGGGGATTTTGGAATGTCAATTGCTATTCGACAAAGAAACAAACTTTCTTCAGGTATTATTTATTTCCTATTTCTTATTTGTTGAAAATTAATTATCACTTTATTTTGTTTATAACACTACTTTTGTTATCTTATAACTTGCAGTTGATTGGTGGGATCAATTCAGAAATCATGTTCCAGAATTGAGAAAGTTTGCGATGCGCATTTTAAGTCAATGTGTGAGTGCAACTAGGTGTGAATGAAATTGGAGCACATTTGAATTTATCCACTCAAAGAAAAGGAATAAATTGGAGCATAAGAGGTTGAATGACTTAGTTTATGTTCGTTACAATTTAAAACTTCCGGAAAGGTATGTTATTTTCATTATTATCATTATTAATTTCAATATAATTTCTTATATTTTTTAATAATTAAAGTTAATTGTTTACTAGGAGTCTGAATATCACAAGTAGTTCAAATGATCCAATTGCCATTGATAATATTGATGTTTTGGCGGATTGGGTTTTTGAAGAACCCAATTTGGTTAATGTGAATTATTTGAATTTGGAAGATAATCTTGGATGGAAAAGCATTGACATATCATTTAATGCATTAAGTTTGAATGACAATGATGATGAAGCTCCTCTCAATGATGAGAATTTTGTACTAAATGATCGCTGGGATCAGTGCAGTTCTAGTGGGTATCCTCTCATTGACGATTGAATTTCATGTTTTTGTTTTTCCTCTTCTTTTAATTTTACTTGTATTTGATGTTTATGTTAAATTGTATATATGTAATGAACCTGTAATATTTTTGTTTCAGGTTTAACTTCTACTTGATTACTTCTTCGTCATCAACTCTTTTTATAACATTTATTGTTATTTTTATCGGATGTTTTGAATATTTTGATGTAATATTATTTATTAAAATGATGAAATTGTATTATTGTAATTTGTAATATTTTAAATACTTTGTATTATTCTTAATTTGATGTGTGTATGATGATGATTGTCTTTGTTTATATTAATTGTGGTTATTATGTATATGTAAAATGTTTAAAATTATTGTTATTGACTTATTTCATATTAATTGTCATTATTATTTACTATTAAGATTTTTGAAAGCATAGTTGATGTAAGCAGTAAACTAGTAAAGTATACAGTACAACTATAAAATATACTAATATAGACTATTTTGCAATTTTTAAAAATTTCAAGGACTATTTTATAAATTTAAAAAATTATCCGAAGCAGTCTTTCGATCTGCGATCGATCTAGAGATCTGATTTAATTCCGAATTTAATCCGCATCAAAATTCGATACGGTATTCGTAACTTTGTATGAAACACTAAGAAATTAGCAGAAAACGAGACAAATACAGGGGCCTTATTATTATTGCAACCATCTCAACGACATAAATTTTCACGCCAAAATTTACAAAAAAGGATCATAGTACTACAAATGACCGATACGACTAAAATGGCATGTGTTTCCCTCCCCAAACCTTCCATTTGAGGTGTGTGACGACGACGGTGGCAAAGTTATTGCCAGCAGTGTAACATTTTCTGTGTGTAAGTACTCTGCTACTTATGTTCCTTGTTTTCTTTTCCTATTTATCACAAAGAAAGACTGATTGTTGTTTTTTTTTAATGTTCTCAATTTTTACAACTTCTGAAATAACAAAACACTATACCATATAAGTTTTAATTCTAATCATGTTACTTTCATGTAGGGCCATTCTTGATATTTTATAGGCCTTGTTAAAAGTAAAAATGGGGTCCTTATTTGCCTATTTTTGTTCTTTACGAGGGTCTAGAGTAGGCTCTCGTAAAGAATAAAATGATGCAAAATAGGATCCCTTTATTACTTATTTTATTTTTCATGAGAGTGGCCCTAGGTAGGTATCCTTCCTGCCATTACCCTAGGTCGAGCTTACTTTCGTGATTTGTGTATATAGCATCCCAAAAAAAATGAATTCAAACAATTATTGTCTTGAACATCATGTATTTTTTGTCTGTAATAAATAACAAAAGGAATAAGTGGTTTCGTATTCCTCCTATTAGTACGAATTTCCTAATTTAATTTTACTATTTTGATTTTTATTTTAATCTATAGTATTAAGGATAATCAATTATTCATTCCATCAAATTTGTTATAAATTTAATAAAAATATTTTAAGATTGTCTATACTTATCATTTTTAGTCATTTAATATAATAAAAAATTTTAAGATTCTTTTACTCTTAAAAATGATAAATTTAAGCAACTAAAAATATAGATAACATTAATTTCATTGAAATATTTTAAATAGGCCTACCGAAGTAGACAAATTAATGACTATAAATTAGAGGACCATAAAATGATTATTGCAATAATATATAATAACCTCATAAATTATACGCCTATAAAATTAAACTTTAATCGATATATCGTTATCCTTGCATTATGCATTCTTAAAGGATGTAGGAAATATTATCTGACATACACATAAACTATAATTTCAAATATATGCATTATTAAATAAATTAAATTACTTAGTTGGATTTGATTGTAATCCATAAGTTAAAAGACTCTTGAAATTTGTTTCTGAAAAATTCTTCATTTAGTATTTTAGTGTTTTTTCTTAAGACGATCATCAGATCTTCAAATAAATATTGTCTCATATTTATAGATAGTGTCAAGATGTTAACCATTAATAATGAAATATCACATCCTCATCCTAAACTCATCGGGTGTGTTATTTCATTATCATCTCCTACTCACATATGTTGAGTTTAGGTAATAAGATTTTTGCATGTCCTCATACTTTTCCAATAACTCATTCGACCAACATAAGATGAGAGCTTATGGTCATATATATGTTAGGAATATATGATGTCTCGGTTAATGAATTGATCCTTGAGTATATTTTATATTCTATACTCTAGGTCATGTTTCACATTTCATTCTCCTTCATCTCATTTACTTCATCATGTCATAAATGTATTCAATTCTCTTACTGAGAGTCAAATGCTACCTCTGAATACAAAATTTTTATTTTTATTAGTTAATATTCAGAAAATGACCTTCTTCTATTCTCAATTCTCTTAAATTAAATTTAATTTGCTTCCCTAAAATTATCCCATAAGATCGTATCAAACATAATCTTCTATTATCATTCTACACTAGCAAACCTTAAATTTAATTCTTAAGAATTAGACAAGAGTCCTAAAGGTATAATAAGAAGTTCATTTAACTTCTAGGGTCTCGCATAATCTAAGTTGAGATCTTTGACTTATATTAATCCCCTTTATGATCATTTCTACACACATGGTAAGAGTTATGTTTTATAGTATCAACCCATATTAATTTGGAAGGTATATCTTTAATAAATGCAATATTATACAGAAGTTGATCCAAAATATACTTAATGTTTAACTTGAGTTCACTTATCTATTCTTAGCTTTATCTTTCAGGACTCTCGTCTAGCAACTCAAGATAGATATGGGGACCATATGATCACTCCAAACCAATTTCCTTTCAACTTAGCATCTAAGTCACCATTTATAGTTTAAGTCTCTTACTTTAGCTCTTTATCATCACCTTGATAACAAACTTTAAACATGTTTATTCTTGAGTCATCACAATTGCTAAAGTCAATTGCCTGTGTGAGAAGGTCTATCTTTATCTATTTGACATTACAAAAAATATATCATACAAAGTAAACATATTTCGGAATCAAGTATTAAGTAATTCTTATTTCTTAATAAACAATGTCAAGTTATATGTGCATTTATATATGACAATACATTAAATGAATAAACAGGGAGAAATTTTAATTAATTGCACTACATAATCTTAGAGACTTCACATGCCTAATACATGTATCTTAGTAAAATGGTTTTTCATTTGGTTTGTCACCATATCTCATGTAGTTATATACTTCATGTTAAATTCTCCTTTTGGAACTATATCTTTTACATATTTGTTGTAATATCCCGTTCCCTTGTGAAGGGTTCAAACCCTAAAATGTGATATGAGTGAGCTCAAAGAGCATAATGTGCCGGGAAAAATGAGTGTGAGACCAGAGGCCTTGAAGAGGGTTTGTGTGAGTCATGTCCCTTTAACGGACATGGAAATCCATTTAACGGATAGTCTCGGGTGAATTGGAACAAGTTGGGTGATTCATGTCCGTTTAACTTTGTAATAATCCTTGTTAAAAGGAATGTTCTGGTTATATAGGTTATGAGTTACATTGATTGTAATGAGATATATAAATAGTTGGAATTGATTTTTCTTGAAATTCTAAGATCGGTTGCTATGTGATTATGGAAAATAGTTAAATGATACAGATTTGAGTTAAATTGATTAGATGATTCGAATTGAAATGCTGCAATGAAGGGACAAGTGAAATATAAAGTGACTAAAAGTAATTATGGGAGTCCTAATCCCTGTGGAGACTCAAGCATAAGGGGTAGAAAATGCTATTCAGAACGTAGGTATTGTGGTTGATGAAAAATAGTCGACATTAGAATTATTGCAAAAGTGAGGAGATATAATTGGCTAAAATGAGGAAGTTGCTAAAATAAGGAGAATACAGACCTATTATTCTGTGTAAAGACACTTGGGAGAGACAACTTAGTTATGATGAAGGTGTTATCAACCCACAATTAAAATTGTGGAGAAACTGATAAGAATAAACAGATGCGTGAATACAGCAATGCGAAATTAAAGGAAAACAGAATGGATTGAGAAAATCATTTGTGAAGAAAAGTCAATTGGGAAGAAGTGAAAAATCGTGAGATACTATTACCGTAGTGAGGAATCAGAGTTTTAAAGAAAGAATGGGAATAAATCATGGGTATAAGGAAATTTGGGTTAGATATATAAAATGTCCCGATAGTATTATGATAATCATTGAAGCACCTATGGCCGTAGATTTTGAGTGTATTGAAAGTAAAAAGAACTATTTGATTATGGGAAGAAGTCTTACATATCAAAATGGGCAGACGGTTATGTGTTGAGTGTCATCGAAGTGAATTCAAATTGATCGAATAAAAGGTGAAGTATAGCATAGTTGGACATGGCATAGTGGGAGACTCAAAGAAAAGTAAGGGCGATAAAAAAAAAATCGATAGAACTCGCTTACCGTATAGCGGATGTTTGAAAAGAGATTTATGAGAAAGGATAACATCAGTGTTGATTTTGCTATTGGGATTTGGGAATTTTATAGATGACGACATGAACTTTTAAAATGCAAATTGTTGTACTTTCATAAAGTGATTTTCGGATACTTAGAGACAATGAAAGCCTCAACACCTATTGCTATATTAAACGTGTTAAAGGTTTGGAGGCATTATAGATTGAGACAGTGAATAGGGTTATATTAATGAGTACTTTTGTAAAGAGAGTGTTGCAAACTGGTGTATTGAATGGAAAATTCAATAAGAATAACGCAAGTGTCGATATCAAGGTTATAGAACATTCGAGTATATTAGCGTTATCGGGATATGAATTAGTAAGTGAAAGATGAATTATCGTTAAAAGTATCACCTTGCTAAGGTGTACTCGGGTTAGGCAAAAGGATTAGCCGAGATTGATATAACGTGGTCTGTGTGAAATTATTAATCGTTAGTGTGACCGACCAATGAAAACTATTCAGAGTCACCCACGGTTATATGGATCTGTTTGAGAAACAGATTCATCATATGTGATATTGATGATAGAAGTGAAATTATGGGTAATCGAAACCTATATTGTGACATTTGATGAAACGGGTACGGAATTGATTGATTTCATTGACAGTAGTCAATTGGGAGAAATTAATGGAATGGTAAAGTTGAATGGGTCACTAAGAGGCGAATGTAAATTTCGAAGACGAAATTTCTTAAGAAGGGGGGAATTGTAATATTCCGTTCCCTTGTGAAGGGTTCGAACCCTAAAATGTGATATGAGTGAGCTCAAAGAGCATAATGTGCCGAGAAAAATGAGTGTGAGACCAGAGGCCTTGAAGAGGGTTTGTGTGAGTCATGTCCTTTTAACGGACATGGAAATCCGTTTAACGGACAGTCTCGGGTGAATTGGAACAAGTTGGGTGATTCATGTCCGTTTAACGGACAGGGAAGTCCATTTAACGGACACTCTCGGGTGATTTTGGGTTGCTTAGCCAGTTTGTGTCCGTTTAACGGACATGTGTGTCCGTTTAACGGACATGCTTGGGGCCACTTTGGTAAATTGAGATTTTGATCATTTTAAATTTGGTACATGTGACCTTAAGTGAGTTTTTGATAAAAATGCATCATATTTGGATATTCATTGATAAATTGGATGATTGCATACATTAAAATTATTGATCATGCACTCAATTGACATTTTCCGGGTATAATTGGTAATGCATGGGATTGTTTTGAGAATTTCGAGTTGTGGTTATCGAAAATTATTATGGATAGTGAAATTAATGATTTGGCATTTTTGGGAAATTTTAGGAAATTTTCCTAGAATTTTTCGGAGAAAAATTTGGACTAGAAAAAATACCGAGTAGCAGATCAATCAATAATTGGCAGTAGAATTGATTGTTACACACTGGGATTTTGGATATGTGGCTATAGGAATTATGGACAAATATTAATTAGTGGGAATTGGGTTTCAAATTGATGAAATTAATGAGTTATGAGGAAATGACAAGTGGAGGCTTAGGGTTTTGCCATGTGGCATTGTTTTAGCCTAGTATTTAAAATATCTAAGCTTTATTAAAGCTTCCCCTACTCTCTCTCACGACACTTTCTTCTTGGGAGGACCATTTGGTGATTTGTTTTGGCTCTCTTCTCTTCTATTTTCGTGACCTCCCATCCCTCTCTTCTCCTCCTTCATGCTTTGGTGCTTTGATGCTTGGAAACTTGGCTTCATCTTCTACTTTTGCTCCCTCTTTGTTGTCTCTTCGAGTTGAGCTAAGAAAAACCTAGCTTAACCTCTTAGAAGATGAAGATTTTAGAGATGAGAAAGTTAGGGTTTCTTGGTGACTTTGAAGAAATTGAAGGAAAAGCAAGTAAGTTATGGTTTTAATGTTATAAGCATGGTTGTTTTAAGCTTTCATGATGCTTAAACTAGAGTGTGTTGAATTGATTAGTGCAAGGGTCAAATTTGTGTTATGGATGATGATGAAGTGTGTTCTTCTCTTGTTATGTATGGGTAGAATGAGTGATACTTACATGTAATGGTATGGAAGGGCTTAGAGATGAATGGGTTTTCAAAGAGATGCATGAATGAATGTAGAATGGTTTTATACTTGGATATTGTTTTATGCCCTGTTTTGGGATAATGGTAAACTATAGCTCTTGAATTGTTGTGAATGAGTTATTGAATTGAATGAGGTAGAGATTGATGGAAAATTCCAATAGAGGTGTTGATCTAGGCATAAGAGGAATTGAATGAGTTAAATGGTAAGAATGAACTTATGGAAAATCTGGAAATTTGAAAGGGTTTGAGCTTTGGAGTGTGCTCTAATTGGATAGTCATAATTGTTTTTATAATTGTCTAGAGGAGTTGAGATTTGGATTGAATGAAACTAGAGGCATTTGGCTACAAATCTCATGAAGCTATTGATTGTGAATTTTGTCTTGAAAGATTCCAAATGATGGCATGAAGTTAGGCAATGGGGTGTTGATATTGTTATGAATGAATGTCTATGGTTGTGTTGCTTTTCAAGTGTTTATGATCAATAATGGGATATAATTTGGCTATGGATGTTGTAAAGTTAAAAGGGAGTTAGAATATGGGTAATTGATAAGCATTGAACTAGAAATGTTTGGCTAAGCTTGAGGAATTAAGTGTTGTAAGTGAAGAGTTAGAAATCTGGAATTTCATAAAAAATCAATTGAACATACTTTAGTGAAAGGGGCATAACTTTTTGTGTAGAACTCAGAATGAGATGAACTACATATTGTTTTAAAGACGACTTCAAGAGCTACAACTTCTATTTCAGGCAAAATTTCAAAATTCGGACGTTTTGAGGGTCGAATTGTTAAAGTGGTATAGGTGACCCGTAGCAGTCCGTTAAACGGACATGCAAGTCCGTTTAACGGACATTCACTGGACAAAGGATATAAATTAAGCCTCAAATGGGTTTTAAAGTGAACCTAGAAGGATCCTTAGTCTATGGGACTAATGTATGAAAGGTTTAAAGCGAAATCGAAGGTAAAAACTTGGTGAATGAATGGGTAGGATCAAAAGTGTCAAATGCATGTGTAAATGGGAATGGAAATGTTTACATGCTTGTGATATTGTTCAAGGAAGTTAAGTAAATGGTACTAAGTGATTTATTATGATAGGGAATTGGATATGAGGAGATCATAAAAGGGTAGAAATGAAATGACGGGAAATTGAGTTATGTTATCAAATGAGATGCAAGTGTATGGTTTTTGCTAGACTTTTAAAGAGTCAAATTTGAATGGATAATTGAAAACAATCATATGCAAGTAGACAAATTGAATTATGATTTGAGAATGGATAATCGGTCAGTGTAAAGCATATACCCCGGAATTTTCATTGAGCATGCATTAAATATTGCACATATACATATGTGAAAATAGGATGGCTATGTAATTGTACCTTATTAATATGTGTGCAAATTGTGTTTGGCATATGAATGATACAGGACAGAACGTCCACAGCCAGACGTTTCCGGATCATAAAAGCTCATGCTAATCTGGACCGTACTGTGAGTAGACCTAGATGGTCTTATTTTTATGGTTTACTTGGTTCAGTTACAATTGAATGAAATTCATACATTGATTAATTGTTGAATGGTAATATTGATTGAAATTGAATATGGGTTCCGGACAGGAGGTCCGATGATTGATTGTGTACTGGGAATTGCGTTATTGAAGTGCTCCTTGATTGTGAATTAGATGAACTAAGTGTACATGATGTAATTATTAAATGGTTTGAATGCATAATTGCATATAGATAATTTGCATATGGATGAAATGTGAATTCTCAACTAGATGTTGAATGCCGGACTACGGTCCGATGATAAGTGGTCACGATTGATTAAGTTCATGCGAATATGAGCAATGCATTTTAATGCATGACTAAATGAAATATAATGGGAGTTGTGACCAGAGTAGTCAATGATTAGAGCTTAAAGCTCACCGAGTGAAAAGAGCTTCGTGCTCAGATATTGATTCAGAGCCTCAAGCTCAACGACAATGGGCCCTATATGGGACAGTTATTAGAGCTACAAGCTCAACGACAATGAGCCCTATATGGGACAGTTATTAGAGCTACAAGCTCAACGACAATGAGCCCTAAATGGGACAGTTTAGACACTCAATCTGACAAAGAACTAAATAACGGAGATTGAGTCTCATGTACATATGTATGCATAATCGATTGACTTGATTGTTTTGAATGGGATTGGTTTACTAGAATTGAATGAAATTGACATGATATATTGTGTTCCATGCATTCCATTCATGAATGCATAAATAGATAATGGAAGTTGGACCTGAGTTGCCACCGCTAGAGCTTAAAGCTCAACGAATAAAAACGAGCCTCGAGCTCGAGAGCCAATGGCTCAACGATTAATGAGCCCGATATCCATGGATACGGATAGTCTGCACACTCGACCAACAATGTAATAAGCGAGAAAGGGTTTCATAATCATTTCGGATGCATTTTGTTAAATGTGCTGAGTTATTGAAATGTGCATTGATCTATGTGTATATGGGAATATGAATTTGCATTGAATGGGAATATGAAATAGTATTGAATGGGACTGACTTACTTGTATTGAATGGGACTGACTGACTTGTATTGAATAGATATATGAAATTATATTGATTGGGTATACGAAATTGTATTGATTGGGAACATGGCATTGAATTGATTGCGAATATATTTGTAAAGTATAATAGTGAATTTGAATTACGGCATATTGAGGAATGAATTTATGTATTGGGTGATTGGGTGAACCATCGATGATGGTCACTCACTGAGTTCGCAAAACTCACCCAAAATTTGCATTTATTTTTTAGGGTTCAGGAGAATACCCCGTTATGCAATGGGAGTAGACTGTTAGCTTACAGAGAAAAGTTAGAAGTCGGGATCAGTTCGTGTCTACATTAGGATTTTTGTATGAAGTGTATTCTGCAATTTTTATGCAATGTATAATTGAACATTTCAGTTGTAATAAGTGCTGAAACATGGGAAGCTGAGTAAATGGGATTGATTTAATATGAACATTCTTGTGTATATCAATATGTATCAATTGTAAAGGTTTGTGAATGTTTAGTTCATTGAAATGAGCCCCAATGGCTCAAAGTGAAATGGGTTGCAATTGAAATGCATTAGAAATGGAATTGGGCCCCTATTGGATTAGTGACACTGTATTGATCGTAATGTGTCGAAAACAATGTTTTATCGACTTGTGAATTGATTTGGCTCAAATTGAAAATGGACTTCTGCATTTGTTAATGCTTCTTTCTTCAAAAAAAAAAAGAGGGTACCAATTATTGACTGATTGAGTGATCTAGTATGCCACCCTCGCGGGTCACGAGCTCGGATGTCACCGTCGATATCGGGTTCGGGTCTTGCGGGAGTGGGATGCTACATATGTATATCGAGGCGCGTAAGTACAATCTTATGGGCGTTTTCTGAAATGTGGTTTAATGACATGCATTTAAGGTGTGTTAAGCAGACAGTAGTAACTGATCCCTAGTCGAGTATATGAGTCACATGCATGAACATGTGCCTAGTGTTCATAGTGAAAAAGTGATGTACGTGATGATATGTCATAAAGTGAGAAAATAAAGGTGATATGATCTGACGGAAATTTAGCATCAACGTATTATGGATTATGGCACCATTGTTATATTGGGATACTGTAGTGTGGAATAATTTAAGATGTGTATGAAGTGGCTATCGACTTAATGTAATGAATGTGTAAGTGTAAAGCGGTTGGTATAGTATGTTATGAAGGAATAAAGGTAATGAGTTTGATAAATGGAATAATGTGAGAATTGGGGACTTCATGAAATTAAATTGATTTTGAGTGTTCATGAAATGGGTTAATGTTAGAAGGTGTGGATTTGAGAAGTTTATGGGAAGATATCATGAGAGAATAAGTGTAGGAAGTTTGGAAAAGGTTTGAAAGGGAAAGGGGTTGTGAAAGATAGATGTTGACTTTCTCGGGAAAAAGGAGGCAGTATGGTCGAATCATGTCCATTTAACGGACACTCATGGGACAACTTTGGAAAATCGCAATTTTGACTATTTTGGAGAATAAACCTTGCATGGATATGTATATTATTGCTGTGGATTGATAAGGGAAAGTAATGATATAGTATAATGGTAAGATTGAAAGTGTATAAATAAGGTTGATTGAAAACAAAATGTTTTATGAATTAATAAAGATGGGATTGGATTTGGGATGAGACAAGTTTATGGTTTAATGAGAGAATATGATTATGCATCTATGATTTTGAATTGATGGCAAACGTATGTCGGTATGATGAAATAATGGAAATTGGAAAGTGAAATGAGAATAATGGGAGATGAAGAAATTGTCAAAGATCAGTTGAATTGCTTATATGAGTGTGTATTTGATAATGAGATTACTATAAGAAGTGACATTGTTAAGCATAAGTGTATGATAATCGTGGAAATGATACAGGAAGAAATCGGTAACTTAGTGAATAAGTGCTTGTTAGAATGCCTCGTTTTTAAAGTCTCAAAGGTGAGACGTGAAAGTGCTTATAGTGGTCAATTGGAAATGAGTTGAGATTGAAAATATTATGATCAGATATGATTAATGAAGGAAAAAGAAAAAAGACCCTGATCAAGAATGGGCACCAAAAAGGGGCAGTGTGAGTTAGACTCAGATAAGATCAAGGTATCGTCAACCCAAGTTACCAGTTGGTGAGATTGTCCTATTTACGTCTTAAAAAAAAGGGTTTTGGATGATAAATACCGTGGAAGTGGAATAAAGAATTTGAGTAACGTTGTAATAATCCTTGTTAAAAGGAATGTTCTGGTTATATAGGTTATGAGTTACATTGATTGTAATGAGATATATAAATAGTTGGAATTGATTTTTCTTGAAATTCTAAGATCGGTTGCTATGTGATTATGGAAAATAGTTAATTGATATAGATTTGAGTTAAATTGATTAGATGATTCGAATTGAAATGCTGCAATGAAGGGACAAGTGAAATATAAAGTGACTAAAAGTAATTATGGGAGTCCTAATCCCTGTGGAGACTCAAGCATAAGGGGTAGAAAATGCTATTCAGAACGTAGGTATTGTGGTTGATGAAAAATAGTCGGCATTAGAATTATTGCAAAAGTGAGGAGATATAATTGGCTAAAATGAGGAAGTTGCTAAAATAAGGAGAATACAGACCTATTATTCTGTGTAAAGACACTTGGGAGAGACAACTTAGTTATGATGAAGGTGTTATCAACCCACAATTAAAATTGTGGAGAAACTGATAAGAATAAACAGATGTGTGAATACAGCAATGCGAAATTAAAGGAAAACAGAATGGATTGAGAAAATCATTTGTGAAGAAAAGTCAATTGGGAAGAAGTGAAAAATCGTGAGATACTATTACCGTAGTGAGGAATCAGAGTTTTAAAGAAAGAATGGGAATAAATCATGGGTATAAGGAAATTTGGGTTAGATATATAAAATGTCCCGATAGTATTATGATAATCATTGAAGCACCTATGGCCATAGATTTTGAGTGTATTGAAAGTAAAAAGAACTATTTGATTACGGGAAGAAGTCTTACATATCAAAATGGGCAGACGGTTATGTGCTGAGTGTCATCGAAGTGAATTCAAATTGATCGAATAAAAGGTGAAGTATAGCATAGTTGGACATGGCATAGTGGGAGACTCAAAGAAAAGTAAGGGCGATGAAAAAAAAATCGATAGAACTCGCTTACCGTATAGCGGATGTTTGAAAAGAGATTTATGAGAAAGGATAACATCAGTGTTGATTTTGCTATTGGGATTTGGGAATTTTATAGATGACGACATGAACTTTTAAAATGCAAATTGTTGTACTTTCATAAAGTGATTTTCGGATACTTAGAGACAATGAAAGCCTCAACACCTATTGCTATATTAAATGTGTTAAAGGTTTGGAGGCATTATAGATTGAGACAGTGAATAGGGTTAAATTAATGAGTACTTTTGTAAAGAGAGTGTTGCAAACTGATGTATTGAATGGAAAATTCAATAAGAATAACGCAAGTGTCGATATCAAGGTTATAGAACATTCGAGTATATTGGCGTTATCGGGATATGAATTAGTAAGTGAAAGATGAATTATCGTTAAAAGTATCACCTTGCTAAGGTGTACTCGGGTTAGGCAAAAGGATTAGCCGAGATTGATATAACGTGGTCTGTGTGAAATTATTAATCGTTAGTGTGACCGACCAATGAAAACTATTCAAAGTCACCCACAGTTATATGGATCTGTTTGAGAAACAGATTCATCATATGTGATATTGATGCTAGAAGTGAAATTATGGGTAATCGAAACCTATATTGTGACATTTGATGAAACGGGTACAAAATTGATTGATTTCATTGACAGTAGTCAATTGGGAGAAATTAATGGAATGGTAAAGTTGAATGGGTCACTAAGAGGTGAATGTAAATTTCGAGGACGAAATTTCTTAAGAAGGGGGGAATTGTAATATCCCGTTCCCTTGTGAAGGGTTCGAACCCTAAAATGTGATATGAGTGAGCTCAAAGAGCATAATGTGCCGGGAAAAATGAGTGTGAGACCAGAGGCCTTGAAGAGGGTTTGTGTGAGTCATGTCCTTTTAACGGACATGGAAATCCGTTTAACGGACAGTCTCGGGTGAATTGGAACAAGTTGGGTGATTCATGTCCGTTTAACAGACAGGGAAGTCCGTTTAACGGACACTCTCGGGTGATTTTGGGTTGCTTAGCCAATTTGTGTCCGTTTAACGGACATGCTTGGGGCCACTTTGGTAAATTGAGATTTTGATCATTTTAAATTTGGTACATGTGACCTTAAGTGAGTTTTTGATAAAAATGCATCATATTTGGATATTCATTGATAAATTGGATGATTACACACATTAAAATTATTGATCATGCACTCAATTGACATTTTTCGGGTATAATTGGTAATGCATGGGATTGTTTTGAGAATTTCGAGTTGTGGTTATCGAAAATTATTATGGATAGTGAAATTAATGATTTGGCATTTTTGGGAAATTTTGGGAAATTTTCCTAGAATTTTTCGGAGAAAAATTTGGACTAGAAAAAATGCCGAGTAGCAGATCAATCAATAATTGGCAGTAGAATTGATTGTTACACACTGGGATTTTGGATATGTGGCTATAAGAATTATGGACAAATATTAATTAGTGGGAATTGGGTTTGAAATTGATGAAATTAATGAGTTATGAGGAAATGACAAGTGGAGGCTTAGGGTTTTGCCATGTGGCATTGTTTTAGCCTAGTATTTAAAATATCTAAGCTTTATTAAAGCTTCCCCTACTCTCTCTCACGACACTTTCTTCTTGGGAGGACCATTTGGTGATTTGTTTTGGCTCTCTTCTCTTCTATTTTCGTGACCTCCCATCCCTCTCTTCTCCTCCTTCATGCTTTGGTGCTTTGATGCTTGGAAACTTGGCTTCATCTTCTACTTTTGCTCCCTCTTTGTTGTCTCTTCGAGTTGAGCTAAGAAAAACCTAGCTTAACCTCTTAGAAGATGAAGATTTTAGAGATGAGAAAGTTAGGGTTTCTTGGTGACTTTGAAGAAATTGAAGGAAAAGCAAGTAAGTTATGGTTTTAATGTTATAAGCATGGTTGTTTTAAGCTTGCATGATGCTTAAACTAGAGTGTGTTGAATTGATTAGTGCAAGGGTCATATTTGTGTTATGGATGATGATGAAGTGTGTTCTTCTCTTGTTATGTATGGGTAGAATGAGTGATACTTACATGTAATGGTATGGAAGGGCTTAGAGATGAATGGGTTTTCAAAGAGATGCATGAATGAATGTAGAATGGTTTTATACTTGGATATTGTTTTATGCCCTGTTTTGGGATAATGGTAAACTGTAGCTCTTGAATTGTTGTGAATGAGTTATTGAATTGAATGAGGTAGAGATTGATAGAAAATTCCAATAGAGGTGTTGATCTAGGCATAAGAGGAATTGAATGAGTTAAATGGTAAGAATGAACTTATGGAAAATCTGGAAATTTGAAAGGGTTTGAGCTTTGGAGTGTGCTCTAATTGGATAGTCATAATTGTTTTTATAATTGTCTAGAGGAGTTGATATTTGGATTGAATGAAACTAGAGGCATTTGGCTACAAATCTCATGAAGCTATTGATTGTGAATTTTGTCTTGAAAGATTCCAAATGATGGCATGAAGTTAGGCAATGGGGTGTTGATATTGTTATGAATGAATGTCTATGGTTGTGTTGCTTTTCAAGTGTTTATGATCATTAATGGGATATAATTTGGCTATGGATGTTGTAAAGTTAAAAGGGAGTTAGAATATGGGTAATTGATAAGCATTGAACTAGAAATGTTTGGCTAAGCTTGAGGAATTAAGTGTTGTAAGTGAAGAGTTAGAAATCTGGAATTTCATAAAAACTCAATTGAACATACTTTAGTGAAAGGGGCATAACTTTTTGTGTAGAACTCGGAATGAGATGACCTACATATTTTTTTAAAGAAGACTTCAAGAGCTACAACTTCTATTTCAGGCAAAATTTCGAAATTCAGACGTTTTGAGGGTCGAATTGTTAAAGTGGTATAGGTGACCCGTAGTAGTCCGTTAAACGGACATGCAAGTCCGTTTAACGGACATTCACTGGACAAAGGATATAAATTAAGCCTCAAATGGGTTTTAAAGTGAACCTAGAAGGATCCTTAGTCTATGGGACTAATGTATGAAAGGTTTAAAGCAAAATCGAAGGTAAAAACTTGGTGAATGAATGGGTAGGATCAAAAGTGTCAAATGCATGTGTAAATGGGAATGGAAATGTTTACATGCTTGTGATATTGTTCAAGGAAGTTAAGTAAATGGTACTAAGTGATTTATTATGATAGGGAATTGGATATGAGGAGATCATATAAGGGTAGAAATGAAATGACGAGAAATTGAGTTATGTTATCAAATGAGATGCAAGTGTATGGTTTTTGCTAGACTCTTAAAGAGTCAAATTTGAATGGATAATTGAAAACAATCATATGCAAGTAGACAAATTGAATTATGATTTGAGAATGGATAATCGGTCAGTGTAAAGCATATACCCCGGAATTTTCATTGAGCATGCATTAAATATTGCACATATACATATGTGAAAATGGGATGGCTATGTAATTGTACCTTATTAATATGTGTGCAAATTGTGTTTGGCATATGAATGATACAGGACAGAACGTCCACAGCCAGACGTTTCCGGATCATAAAAGCTCATGCTATTCTGGAGCGTACTGTGAGTAGACCTAGATGGTCTTATTTTTATGGTTTACTTGGTTCAGTTACAATTGAATGAAATTCATACATTGATTAATTGTTGAATGGTAATATTGATTGAAATTGAATATGGGTTCCGGACAGGAGGTCCGATGATTGATTGTGTATTGGGAATTGCATTATTGAAGTGCTCCTTGATTGTGAATTAGATGAACTAAGTGTACATGATGTAATTATTAAATGGTTTGAATGCATAATTGCATATAGATAATTTGCATATGGATGAAATGTGAATTCTCAACTAGATGTTGAATGCCGGACTACGGTCTGATGATAAGTGGTCACAATTGATTAAGTTCATGCGAATATGAGCAATGCATTTTAATGCATGACTAAATGAAATATAATGGGAGTTGTGACCAGAGTAGTCAATGATTAGAGCTTAAAGCTCACCGAGTGAAAAGAGCTTCGTGCTCAGATATTGATTCAGAGCCTCAAGCTCAACGACAATGGGCCCTATATGGGACAGTTATTAGAGTTACAAGCTCAACGACAATGAGCCCTATATGGGACAGTTATTAGAGCTACAAGCTCAACGACAATGAGCCCTAAATGGGACAGTTTAGACACTCGGTCACAACAAAGAACTAAATAACTAGAGATTGAGTCTCATGTACATATGTATGCATAATACGATTGACTTGATTGTTTTGAATGGGATTGGTTTACTAGAATTGAATGAAATTGACATGATATATTGTGTTCCATGCATTCCATTCATGAATGCATAAAAAGATAATGGAAGTTGGACCTGAGTTGCCACCGCTAGAGCTTAAAGCTCAACGAATGAAAACGAGCCTCGAGCTCGAGAGCCAATGGCTCAACGATTAATGAGCCCGGTATCCATGGATACGGGATAGTACAGGCACTCGACCAAAAATGTAATAACTGAGAAAAGGGTTTCATAATCATTTCAGATGCATTTTGTTAAATGTGCCTGAGTTATTGAAATGTGCATTGATCTATGTGTATATGGGAATATGAATTTGCATTGAATGGGAATATGAAATAGTATTGAATGGGACTGACTTAGTTGTATTGAATGGGACTGACTGACTTGTATTGAATAGATATATGAAATTATATTGATTGGGTATACGAAATTGTATTGATTGGGAACATGGCATTGAATTGATTGCGAATATATTTGTAAAGTATAATGGTGAATTTGAATTACGGCATATTGAGGAATGAATTTATGTATTGGGTGACTGGGTGAACCATCGATGATGGTCACTCACTGAGTTCGCAAAACTCACCCAAAATTTGCATTTATTTTTCATGGTTCAGGAGAATACCCCGTTATGCAATGGGAGTAGACTGTTAGCTTACAGAGAAAAGTTAGAAGTCGGGATCAGTTCGTGTCTACATTAGGATTTTTGTATGAAGTGTATTCTGCAATTTTTATGCAATGTATAATTGAAAATTTCAGTTGTAATAAGTGCTGAAACATGGGAAGCTGAGTAAATGGGATTGATTTAATATGAACATTCTTGTGTATATCAATATGTATCAATTGTAAAGGTTTGTGAATGTTTAGTTCATTGAAATGAGCCCCAATGGCTCAAAGTGAAATGGGTTGCAATTGAAATGCATTAGAAATGGAATTGGGCCCCTATTGGATTAGTGACACTGTATTGATCGTAATGTGTCGAAAACAATGTTTTATCGACTTGTGAATTGATTTGGCTCAAATTGAAAATGGACTTCTGCATTTGTTAATGCTTCTTTCTTCAAAAAAAAAGAGGGTACCAATTATTGACTGATTGAGTGATCTAGTATGCCACCCTCGCGGGTCACGAGTTTGGATATCACCGTCGATATCGGGTTCGGGTCTTGCGGGAGTAGGATGCTACATTTGTACTTCGTATTTATACACTTGGTTTTATAATGAAATTTATAATCATTTGTACAAGTTATTGTAGTTTGACTATAATAGTTGATTATTAATGGATCAATCTCATTTTGAATAACCCATAATACAACCAAGAATAGTCTAAGCCACACAACTTATTGTACTGCAGAAAACTTATTATACTACTGTTGAAAATGACATCAATTCAACTTCCATTGTGGATAAAGCTAACACGTGTTGTTAAGTAAGAAAACAAATCTAGAGGTAGATTTTCTTTCGTTAAATCTCCTCCTTGGTATGTATCTGTATATTATTATATATGTAGATCGTTGCCCTGATAACACAATGCATAATCAGCAATACCTTTTGGATACCTTAATATTCTCTTCACTGCTTTTTAATATGTTTGTCCTAGATTTAACTAATATCTACTCACCAATGTAACAAATATTTGGCTATGTACATATCATGGTATACATAAGACATCCAATTACACTAAAATAAGGAATTTTCATCATTTGTTTCCTTTTTTGTGGCATTGTTAGGCAAAAAATTTTACTGGGACCTTCAACTTTAGTAATAGGATTATCTATTGATTTCCAATCTTGCATATGGAATCGTTCTAAAATCTTTTGGTCATAAGTCGCTTTAGAAAGTGACAATAATCATTTTGACAATCTCTTAGAATCTGAACTCCAAGAATGTTCATAGCTTCACCCATATATTTCATCTCAAATTTATATAACAACCAATCTTTGATTTGCTTGACAAATTTACATTCATTACAAGCAATCAGAGTTTCATCCACATATAAAGATAAAATCACAAATTTAACTTTGAATCTCTTAATATATACAAGAAAATTTAACTTTGGATCCCTTAATATATACAAGCAAATTTTACTTTGGATATCTTACAAGCAATCAGTGGTATTCATTAAGAATATGAAAAATCATTGCCTTGAGGACTGCTTCAAACCACAAATTGAACTCAATAACTAACACACCTTGTATTCTTGGGTTGTCTAAATGAAATATATATATAGTTGTCTAAATGAAATCTATAAGTTGTTATATGCATTTTTTTCTTCTTCTAATTCTCCATTTAGAAAGCAGTTTTTACATCTATTTAATGCAATTCAAGATCTAAACTATTCACTATAGCTAGTAATGGTGCTTGATTAATCATATATTTATTCCTAATGCTTAGTGATTACTATTTTATATATATATATATATATATATATATATATATATATATATATATATATATATATATATATATATATATCTTCTTAATTCTCCATTTAGAAAGTAGTTTTTATATCTATTTGATGTAATTCAAGATCTAAACTATTCACTATAGCTAATAATAAGTGCTTGATTGATCATATATTTATTCCCAAATGCTTAGTGATTATTGTTATGATGTGTCTAAGATACTTATATTGTTTCATATCTTAGTTTAGGTACAATTTGAAAGAATAAGAACCAAAATGAGCTAAATTTACATCCTTGGTCACGTTTTTATTGATATTCGATCTTATTTGCCTTTATTGAGAAACAAGGAGATGAGTTAAGGTGAAGATGAGACAAAGAATAGAAGAATTAAAGTCATTGTGAACCACAAGGTCGTGTATGGGAATATGTAACTCACTAGAAATATGTACAAATTCAAAGATGTTTTAACCACCTCTGTTATATACATGCCTTTGTGGAGACTTACACAGTCGTGTAAGTGAGCTACAAGGTACTGTATCTTGGCCATGTAGCTCAATAAAAAAGTGTAACTCTGCAAATTATATTAAATTGACATACACGACCGCTTACACGTTATATATAACCATGTAACCTTAATTTTGTACTATAAAAGGGCAATTAAGAGTCCAAATAAGGAATGTATAAATTGGAAAGGAGGTAGATTCTTTCGCTTTCAAGGGCTATAAGTTGTTAATCTTCTTCTTTTTATTTTAAAAGGGATATCGAGGCTGGTGAACATGTTTGGGCATTGATTAATCTTAGTGATGTTGTTCTTAACCCTCTTATGGAATTGACTGTGTTATTCTATATATAAAGTTTGAGATTTATATATGAACGATTTAGATAGCCCTACTAGATTATTCATGTATAGATTTATTTTCATAATTAAGTTTGCAATCTGTAATTGTTGTAACTATGTTTCGTGTGTGGTACACTAATGGTTGTGCATCATTAAGGGTAACATAGTATAAGTTAAATGACTTGTGCTTATATAGTTGTTGCGTAGATTAACCCATTTTTCTAACTTGTAATGGGACTGTCACACTAAACCTGAAGAGCATATTCTAAGTTTTCTAATAACTAGACCAAATTAAAAAGTTTATTTTAATTAGTTGCATTATAAGGAAAAATTAGGATTAACAAAGATTATTGTTGATCTACTATTAATAGTTTCAAAAAGAAACATGAGATATGAGTGGATGTTAAGTTTTACACTCAATACTCCAGTAAGTGGTTTTTACTGTTTCACTAGTTTTGATGACTTTTGAACTTTATGACTCAAATATTTCTTACCTTAACCTCTGACTCTATTATAACCTTGGAAAGTCCGTTGATTTATATTATGGAAGTGAATCTTTAGTGGTGGAGAACTAAAAATATATATAAAGTTGCCGAATGTGTTCTTTTGTTATCAAAGAAAATCGCTAAAAATAAAATTGGCTTATGTCTTGTAGGTGGAAGCCAATATTCAAAAAACAAAAAGAAAAGAGCCATATACATTGGACAATATATATATATATATATATATGTGTTAATTCAAATAAGTGGTCTCTTCATGGATATTAATGAATTGGCATATACAATATGGAGAATTTACATATTTATTCGACTCATACAATTAATAAAGCACCATCAAATCGATCTAACACATAATTTCTATCAAAACTACATCCTATCCTAAAATTTAATTGGCAACTTCTTACAAGTGAAAAAGGAAAGACGTGGAAATAAACTAATAAAAGAAACCATCGAAATGATATATAGCTTAGAAGCAAGGAACATGATGTCTACAAAAACAAGCCAAGAAACGTAAAATGTTATTCAACGTTAAAGTTGAATAAACTTTAAAAAGATCATGAAAGGAGGAGATCAGAAAATGGACTAAAGGATGGTGGCTCGCAGGAACAAGATAGAAGTTACCTAACTCTTCCGGTTTTTTGCATGATCTTCTACAAACAAGTATGATTGTGTCACAGTGTGTAAAGAACAATTAGCCTACAAATTAACTAAAATCTCAAACGTGCAGAATCGTCGAATGTTGTGAGGCACTTTGGTTTGGGAGGATAGGTGACGATATATTACATAATTATTATAGAATAAGAAAAACGAAAGGTCTTGTTTACGTGCATGACTTAACGACGTGGAAGAAAGATGAATAGGGTTGAAACAAAACGCAAGAGTCCTCATCAATATGAAACAATAGTATTCAATCACCTAATCCCAACCCTCGAGGAACTAAAGTCAATGAAGATCGCTCCTGCTACCTCTCCGAAACGTGCATCACTTTCTTTCTTTTTAATGATTTTATAATATTGTTTTTAGTTATAGAAACTGCGTCTTCTTCATCTTTCCTTCAATATAGAACAATATATTAATCCAATTGTATGTTTAAGTCAACAATTATATTATTGATTTGTTCTCTGGGTACTTTCTTCCTTTATTTTGAATATTCACACGGGAAAGGTTGGGTGGATGCCAACTTTCTTTCTGTTGCTTTTCTCATCTTCTATCATAAAATGGTCAAATCAAAGAATGAAAGATGTTTCTTTTCTCTTGCACCACAAATTTCAAAAGCAAGTTTTGTCCGGCATAGGATGATGATGCAAACAATGAAAATTATGGGCTAGCCCTTTTTCCAAGTCATTGAAATTAATGATGAACGGAATCCATTGAAAAGGAATGGACTTTAATTGTTTGCTAGTTAAATGTATACTATGTATACAATAAGTAATTGTACCATGTTGTTTCGTGTATTTCGGGTTAGTTACAACTATTTCAACAAGATAAACGCATAATTCTATGTAGTGACATTAATTATGCATTGGAATGCAAGTCAAGCACATCATTTCGTAGGCTACTTTGACAGAATTAACACCAAAGAAAAAGTATAGAGTTTTTGGTAAGCGGATGAGAAAGATAACACCGGGAAGGGAAAATGTTAGCATAGTACAGGGACTGACATTAGCCTAGTCCCTGGGAGAGCCTTATGTTTTAAGAACAAGTTTATCAACAGAAGGGATCCCCAAAGGATGAAAAGGTGAATGAAGTGATTAAAAGGGATCCCCAAAGGATGAAAAGGTGAATGAAGTGATTAATCACAACTCTTGGAGATGGCTAATCTCAAATTCGAGGATCTTTCCATGTGGAAGTTTCTGATGAATCTCTGTGATGTATTCTGCAGTGACCATTCATGGCCTAACATTATAGACTTGTTGTCACAGAAACAAAACCAACTCCCTCATGCTCAAGCTCTCCCTCAGCTGCATTATATATTGCACTGGACATGGAAGGAGCAGCACTAAGAGATATGTTGTTGTCCTCCTCACATTTATTAATAACTGGAGAAGGGAATCATGGCAAACGGAGTCACTGGCTCACCATGTCCCTACATGGCATACAAATGGATGGAACCTTTTAACAGATCTGTAACACTGACTGCTTTGCTCATAACGAGACTGAAGCTTTCTAATCCCATTCAGTTTCCAGCTTTGACTGTTAGCTACTTGATCAAGATTCTCATGACTTGCAATGAAAAAGCTTCGTTTTAACCACAGAAACACTTGCTGTACACCAACAAGCTCAAGACCAAATTATCAATGCAACTCTATGTTGTAGACTTGTCATCTTGTAGATTTGTGTCCTGACTTGGACTCTAGACTTCACAAGCTATTATTCTGATCTCTTGTACACCTTCTTTTATTATTAATACAATTTCTGAACTACCAAAAACATTATGTTGCTCAAAACACTATTTTAATAGAAGTGGCTTGCTCTAGCCACGAGTCATTTAGGTATACAACTTTAAACAACGATGTGCATGAGTATCGAAGAGAGAAAACTTCCTACAACTTTCGGAGAGAGAATAGCTTTCAAGAGTGCTAAACCTAAGGCTTGTCTATCACACTATAATAAGGTTAGATAATGGAGTTTCTACCAGCTTTTAGTATGATAACTTGAATTCTTTGGATCCTCTTGTCGTGCTACTTAATATGTTAATTTGATAATCATGATACTAGACATTGTTATTGCTATAAAGGTCTAATTATAATATAGTTCTTATAATCTTAATTCATACATCATATATGGATTGCTTCAACTCGCACATTCTTTTCATCCTAAATTTGTAATTGCTAACAAGATTGTGTGGTTGGGAATTCATTCTCCAATATATATCATACAGGAATTTTTTCAAATTTAGGGCCTTTAAAAGTTTCATAGTATAACTATAAACTTATCTGGAGCAAAGAAAATCTCTCCAAGAGTCTCATTTATTGTGCGGTTGACTATCAGTGGTAAGCTACACATTAAAGATGGAATTTATAGTTCTAACTTCTATTTTTAACATTTGTTCACTTTATCACAAAGAACCTAAAACTATTAACTATTTGTTTGTTTGATGCGAGTTCAAAAAATCAATATGGTGAACTATATTAAGGATTAACAACCTCTTTTGCTTGGTAAGTAATTAGACTAATATTGTGAATTGAAGTATGGTTTGAATTCACTATAAGAGTTAAGACATTTAGTAACAACTTTTACGACTAACCATCTTTTTGTCACAGATATAAGGTTTTTTATGATAAAACAATTAATTGGCACTATTGTTTGGATTAACTGTAATGATTTTTTGCCACTAATACAATGGTAATTATAACAATTTAGTATCTTTCACGATTAAATGGTCACTATTAATATATTAATAGTGTCAAAAAATTTATCACCAAATTCTATCACTAAAAAACATATGCAATTCGGTGCCAAAATAATTTTAGCATGAATGAATTGAAATTGTAATAAAACATATATTGGTCACTAATATTTTTATTTATTGCGACAAAATATAGTTTAGTCACTAATATTTTTCTCTTGTTGTGACAAAATATTTTACCGTCACACGATATTTTATTTTTGTGATGAAAACTTTTGTCAATAAAAATTAAATTAGTTAGTGTCTATTTAATATTGTCACAAAAACAGAACGATCGCTATGGTCACTAATATTCATAATTTTTGTGACAAAATTTTGTTGTCACTTGATCATCAACTTTTGTTACAAAGGTTATTGTCAATATAAACGTAACAAATTAATGATAAAGTTTTCTTATTATAATAATATATTAAAATTAATCACTCTAATGATTAATTTTATCATTATTATCTAATTTTAAGGACTAGAAACTATTGGTCATGCTTTTTCTATATTATTATTATTTGCAAACAAATTTAAATATTTTCTTGTAAAATATTCAAACTACATGTATTGATAATCCAAAAGTAATATTTTACATATCAATGGACACTTACTAACCATAACTTTGAAATTTTATCGAAATCGAAATCAAAATTAAAATAAATAAATGTTTTAAATATAATGAAAATCATGTTCCAAATTATTAAGCAAAACTCTTAACTTATTCAATTTTTAAAAACAAAGTTCTTGCTAATACTCAATTATTGTCATCATCGCCTTCCTCATCTGTACTTACTAAATTTGTCTCATCTTCATTTATAAAAGTATTTTCACACAATCAATTTTGTCATCTTCTCCTGAACTTATAATATCAACATTTAACAAATTTTCTTCAACAATTGCAACATCTATGGCAAATCTATCCAAAAATATCATATCAGTATCATCCTCTAAAGTCGATTCATAAAGTATAAAGCCAAAATTTTCTTTTTTTTGGCATGACTCATCTCCTCTATCATCATCAAGGTCATATAAATCACAAGGTTTTGTCTTGACAACAATCTGTCAGTTGAGCTTCTTAATATCTCTTACATAGTAAACTTATTCAGCTTAAGAAGCTAAAACATATGGTTTAATGAATTTTCAACTTGCATGACATTAACCATAAGAAACTTAAACTTGTCAATCTATTATTCATCTTTATGATACACATCCCACTAGTCAGTTATAAATAAAACGATACTATTTCCTCCATGATAATTTAATTGCATGATATCAATCAAAACATCTAAATAATCCAAATTGTGGTATTCACATCACCTACCACAAAAATTTCAGTATTTTGTTATTTCAGTGAGGAAGCTTTTATATCGATAAATTTAAATCATTACTTGATTAATTTAAATTTATTTTGGATTTAAATTTATTTTTTGATTTACTTTATTAACTCTTAATATTAAAAACAGACCAGTTTATTAATTAATCATTTAATTTTCAAAATTAATAAAATTTTGAAAATTAAAACAAATTAATTAATTTTCATCTAACTATATACATTTTAATTAAACCTACAATTTTTAATAGATAAAGATAATCTCTATTAATTATATTTCAATTTTTTAAATTTTATATTTTAGTCGATTCTATAAGGATTTAATATAAGTTAAACTTTTAATTTTAAATCTTTTATGTTACTTATTTAATTTCTCCCCTTTTTTAACAATGAAAATAGTGCGATATTATTGCATTATCATTTTATAAATTTATACTAATTTTTGAACATTTATATTTATCGCCTAAAACCCTAACGTCTGCACTACTGACCGATAACTCTATAATGGCTTTATGATCATTTCAACCCCTCCGTAGACCTCTCACCAAGCTTTCTCGCCAGTTGTATCCACCACTGCACCCCCTCTGCTTTCTAAGACCATAGCCGGTTTCACTCTTCGATCAATGGCGTTTTCGTTGTTCCGGGCGCGGCTGTTCACTGGGTCGACGATTTCGCTATCGTCGGAGAGACAATACAAGTTTTACAAGGAGGGAGATGAGATAACAGACGACACAGTTATCTTCGAGGGTTGCAATTTAAATCACTGGATCATCACTATGGATTTCCCCAAGGAACCGAAACCCACCCCGAAAAGATGATCGCCACCTACGAACGTACTTGTGCTCAGGGACCAAATATTAAGTTAATTTTCAATTATCATTTTATTTAGTTTATGTTATCTTGCATATATCTGGTATATTAAATGCTTTCGCTTCATGAGAAATTTGGGCACGATGGGACTTGATAAATGAAAAGTTTCTGTTTAAATTTTGTGACTTAATATTTAATTGACCACACCTGAAGGTATTATTGGTGAAAGGACAATTTTTAAATTATATCAGGGTAGTTTGAGCTGTAAACTTAGGCAGACTTTATGAGGTGGCCACTACTTCTACGTTAGTCCATAGCTAGTAGCCAAAGATAGCAAGTGAAGGTTGGAAAACTAATATCTTGGCCCAAGATTTGTTATCCATCTCAATGATAAAGTGGTAAGGAGTGAGGTGAATAGAAAATTTTTCGATACCTCTTTTTACCGCAAAAATCTTTTTGTAAGAGATATGATAGTGGTTTTCGGCTGAAGTGAAAGCTCCACTAGCACGACCACAATAATGTCGTTTATCATTGAGTTCTTCGATGAGTACAGCTCCCCAATGAGTATTACTGGCATCTGTCTGGAGGACACATTGTCCATTATCAGGAATCTTTAAAGGTGGAGGATCCTGACTGATTTGCTTAAGATGCTGAACAGCTGTAGTTTGTTCTTTTCCCCATGAAGGTGGATTTTTACGTAAGAGCTTAGATAAGCTAGATGTATAGGCTGCCACATGTGGGATAAAATCTCGAATGTAATTAACAATATCTTCTTGTTTAGGTCTTCACTACTGCTTGTGAATTCCTTGGAAACATACCTCGCATCTTTTCCACAAGGAGGGAAACATTAGAAAGAAGAGAGTTGTATAAGAGTGATGGATTCTTCAGATCCAGTTCATTTATCTTCTAGCTTGTCTTTAGCATCATTACCTAGAAGTGTGAAGCGTGTTTTATCACAAAAAATAGAAAATCTAGTTGAAATTACTCATGTGCCTGTAGAAAACCGTGTTTGTGAGTCTTCTTTGCCTTTGCTTAGTCCTTACAGCATATATTCAAGATGAAATGTTGTTCTCTTGATAAGCGTGATCTTCAGAAGCATTACAAAAGAATGACGGAAAGGTATTATCTTCTGAATGGATGGAATGATATTAACTTGCGTTATACATTTATCTCATCCCTTCCAGATGAAATACAACCAGAACTGCAAATGACCATAGCATCTCTACAACGTGACATGGCTACAATTTCTCTTGGTGAGATCTATCAGCTTGCTATAGCTTCTCTTGACAAACTATTTGATCAGCATACTTTGTTCAAGAATATCCTCAAAGGAGGGTGCTTTCTACTAATAGGCCTCGTGTTAAAGAAATCATCCAGAGTTCCAAATTGGAACAGTGTGGTCTCAGATCTACAACAGCAGAACAATACGTAAAGCTTGAAATACCAAAGGAGCTGATCTCTCTTTGGAGGGAAACAGGTCATACAAATCTACATGTTGGAGCAATACGCCTTGTTCTTACCTTACATAGAAGAAAGGGAATACCTGCGACAGCCAGGATCTCTCTCTTAAGTTCAGCATCCAAGTGTTAGATCTGAGCTTTATAAGATCGATACATCTTCCGAACTGTTCAATGAAGATTGACTTGTTTATGTGTAGTCAGATTCTGCATGCTAATTCCATCCAGCTTGGAATCTATTCTTTTCAGAACTTTGTTCTGTGCTTTTGCTGTTACTGTGTCTACATCAGAAGAAGAATCTCAAGATTCATCTCCTTCATCAGATGAAGATTCTCTTATGATGATGCAGCAAAGTTGTTTGAAACTAGATCGTATACCAGAAGTTAAAAGACCATATGTCCAGATCCAGATATTTCAACAGGATAAATATGATCGGCCCATTAAGGCTATTAGATTCATGGATACAGGTTCTAATCGTACGATCATAAAGCCCAACATCCTACCAGCAGAAGCATGGCAATCACATGATGAATATTTCACTGCAGCTGATGGGAACACTTTTAAAATTGGGTTACGTCTGAAGCGTAATTGGCATTCGCTTCTTTCCTCGAAGGTCTGCTTTGGACCAAAGTACTTGGAAGCAATCTACCAGGCCCAGATGTCTTAATTGGGATGGATGTTTACTGCAAAGCCAAACATCTACATATGAGAAAATGAAGAATCTTTCTTCACAAAAATAGTGTCTCTTCTTTGAATCCCTTTCCTTGAGTGAGAAGATTGCAGAGATTAGTATGCTCTACACTTGCCTTGCAAAAGGATCTTGTGTATCAGAACATCTATGACAGTCTATAACACTGTTAGCTTGAACCCTGATGATCTAAAGCTCGCACAAGATGAGTGTGCTGTACTATTGCAGCAAGGCTTAATCGAGCCCACAAAGTCGGATTGGGCTTGTCAAGCGTTCTATGTCAACAAGCGTTCAGAACAGAAACGTGGAAAGAAACGTCTAGTGATAGACTACAAGTCACTGAATGCGTTCCTGCAAGATGATAAGTTTCCATTGCCCAAGATAAGTACTCAGGTACAATTTCTTAAGGAAGCTTGCATATTTTCAAAGTTTGATCTCAAAGCGGGATTTTGGCAATTGGGTATTCAACCCTTGGAACGATACAAAATTGCATTCTGCATTCCCACTGCACAGTACCAATGGACTGTGTTGCCTTTTGGATTAAAGGTAGCACCATCACTGTTTCAAAAGTCCATTACGAAAATCTATGAGCCTATCCTCAACAATGCATTAATCTACATTGACGACATCTTACTGTTCTCAAAGACCCATGAGGAACATCAGGCCTTACTCCAAAGATTTTTGGACCTTACACAGCAGTATGGTATTATGCTCTCAGCATCTAAGAGTGTAATTGGTACGAAGGAAATAGAATTCCTTGGGATGCAATTCAAAGATGGATTCTACCAGCCAGGCCCATATATTGCAAAAGAGTTATTGCAATTTCCAGATCAAAATCTCACGATAAAACAGATACAACAATTTCTTAGAATTGTTAATTACATTCGAGATTTTATTCCACATGTGGCAGCCTATACATCTAGCTTATCTAAGCTCTTACGTAAGAATCCACCTCTCTGGGATACAGAACAAACAAGAGCTGTTCACTATCTAAAGAATAGCTGTCAACATCTTTCGCCTATCAGGTTATCCAGTATTCAGACATTGACAGTTGTCAAACATCCCACTGAGAAAACTGCGACATTGGCCACACAGCTTCGACAACATCCACCTTGGCCACCAGATACTTTTTCTGTCTATAAGTATCTCTCTTCACTTCAGAAAAATCACAAAAAGATTTGCGTTTCTTTTGAGCCTTCTAATACAGGTAGCATGGATAGCAACATTTTTGCTCTCATAAAGAAAGCTTTTCCACCTTTTGTTAGGCCTCCTCGTAGTGTTTTTGAAGTTGCATCTACTGCACGTAGTAGTTTATTCTATTACTTGCATCTCTTTCTGATTGAACATAATTCTCATGGTACTCCTTATATGTTCAATATCAAAGCACCATACCTAAATGTGACGTCTATTCAAGACCATCTTCCTGAAAACACATTATGGTATCTTTGGGCATTATCTGCCTTATATGCATGTGCTTTTACTGTCTCACCTCTTCATTTATATCAGCATCTTTGTAATCCTGATCATGGCAATTCATTGATATGGACATTCCTGGAATGGTTCCAACCTCTCGGCCATTGGAAGAAGCAGCTTGGTATTATTATGAACCAACATCATCTTTGGTCTGCTTCAGCAAGACGACACGACACGCAATGTTTCTTTGTTGTGCATCGTCCTTACAGAGAAACTTCTACTGGAGTTCTATATACTGAACCACATGTCCAGTTTTGGCATACTGCTTTATACTGGCCACGTCATAAAGAGAATGTGCTTAATTCTTTAAGACAACAACTTAAAGAGATTAACCACTTTCCAGAACATCCAGAATTGACTACATCTATTGGACCTTATGTTGGTGAATTTATCTCTGGTGAACCAGAAGCACCAGAATTCAATATTCCTGGTTCCAATAGTCCTGAATATTCTGATTCAGGAAAAAATGAAGAACATGATGTCTCACAAGAAGCAGGACCTTCACAGCCTCCTGATAATACTGTCTTCCAAGATGCTCAAGATCCTTATGCCTATACGGAAAGCATTGATGAAGATAAGTTAGATCAGTTCCTGCATGAGTTACACATGGTAGAGCTTCGTCATAATAAAGGAAAACGTCCTTATCATTCTGATGACGACTCTAGTGATCCAAATTCTCCATCCAATCTACAGAGTTGGCACTCGCCAAAATGCAATCATTAGCTTTGGATACTTTGGATCCATTATTGTGAGAAGAAGACAGAAGAACTTACTTTACACCTGTAAAGTAAGAAGAGACAACAACCATGATGATAGATGGGTTCCACTAGTCACTTCAACATCATGGAGATTCCATCCTATCATCTTTCTTTTTCACCTTTTTGTAAAGTTGTTTACTTTCGGTGCAAAGTTAGGTGAAAGTAGTAAAGTAGATTCCTTTAGGATAAGGTTAGCTTTACTTTTTCTAAAGTTGTAATAATTATGTCTCTAGGATAGTTTACGATTCTGTCCTTCGCTTTGCTTATTTAAGCAAGCCTCGTCTGAGTTTGTAAGATATAGTTTTTTAGAAGTTTGAATGATATATGAGAAAATGAAGAATCTTTCTTCACAAAAATAGTGTCTCTTCTTTGAATCCCTTTCCTTGAGTGAGAAGATTGCAGAGATTAGTATGCTCTACACTTGCCTTGCAAAAGGATCTTGTGTATCAAAACATCTATGACAGTCTATAACACTGTTAGCTTCTAAATTTCCGCTGCCTTGAGTCAGAAGCAAACGGGGAATGAAGAGTAAGAGTGTGTGAGTGAAGTAGGGTTCCTAAGAGGCATGAGCAGTAAGTCCCGTGTTGCCAAGTGAGGGCGTTGAGGGGTGTTAGTCTCCGATAATTAGAACAGCTACGTAGTGATACACACTTCCAATCCGACTTTGGTGAGTCGAAGTCTTCAACCAGTGAGTGGTTTAGAGGAAGGAGCGTTAACCTTGTGAGGGTTAATAGACAAAGGTTATATTTCCGCCGTGTAATTCCCTGTGTCACCCTATAACGGACCATAGGGCTTACGAGTGGTATAGGAGATCCAGTCTATGTAAGTCATCATCGTGGACATTTTTTTTTTATGTCGACCCAACAATGTGCGAAACAGATTGTGAGATCTGTCTCAACCCAGATTCAGACTCAGACGACGATGATCCTAGATATTATCGGAGAAGGAAGAAGAAATCCAAGCCCAAATCTCGGTGCTTGCCTTCTCATGATACAGATTCAGATCCAAACAATCATAATGGTCTATTCACAGTACCATCCAGACCAAAGTCTTCTACTATGAAGATGCTCGGGTCGTCTACTTATCAGACTCAGGTGATAGATCATCTGATGGTGAAGAGTAGCCATGATGGCTGTTGGACGTAAATTTTCCCAACTCTACTTCGGATGCATTATACATGGTTCCTGATACTCTAAACAATCAGACAACTATCCTCCAGATCCCGAAGCAGTTACCAGCATAAGTTAGATCAGTTCCTGCATGAGTTACACATGGTAGAGCTTCGTCATAATAAAGGAAAACGTCCTTATCATTCTGATGACGACTCTAGTGATCCAGATTCTCCATCCAATCTACAGAGATGGCACTCGCCAAAACGCAATCATTAGCTTTGGATACTTTGGATCCATTATTGTGAGAAGAAGACAGAAGAACTTACTTTACACCTGTAAAGTAAGAAGAGACAACAACCATGATGATAGATGGGTTCCACTAGTCACTTCAACATCATGAAGATTCCATCCTATCATCTTTCTTTTTCACCTTTTTGTAAAGTTGTTTACTTTCGGTGCAAAGTTAGGTGAAAGTAGTAAAGTAGATTCCTTTAGGATAATGTTAGCTTTACTTTTTCTAAAGTTGTAATAATTATGTCTCTAGGATAGTTTACGATTCTGTCCTTCAGTTTCAATACCTGAGGCCTGTGGGTAATATCTGTAGATGTTTGGCTTTGCAGTAAACATCCATCCCAATTAAGACATCTGGGCCTGGTAGATTGCTTCCAAGTACTTTGGTCCAAACTGTACACTGAGGAAAGAAGCGAATGCCAATTCTGCTTCTTGTACGTAACCCAATTTTAAAAGTGTTCCCATCAGCTGCAGTGAAATATTCATCATGTGATTGTCATGGTAGATTAATGCACTGTTGAGGATAGGCTCATAGATTTTCGTAATGGACTTTTGAAACAGTGATGGTGCTACCTTTAATCCAAAAGGCATCACAGTCCATTGGTACTGTGCAGTGGGAATGCAGAATGCAGTTTTATATCGTTCCAAGGGTTGAATACCCAATTGCCAAAATCCCACTTTGAGATCAAACTTTGAAAATATGCAAGCTTCCTTAAGAAATAGTACCTGAGTACTTATCTTGGGCAATGGAAACTTATCATCTTGCAGGAACGCATTCAGTGGCTTATAGTCTATCACTAGACGTTTCTTTCCACGTTTCTGTTCTGAACGCTTGTTGACATAGAACGCTTGACAAGCCCAATCCGACTTTGTGGGCTCGATTAAGCCTTGCTGCAATAGTACAGCACACTCATCTTGTGCGAGCTTTAGATCATCAGGATTCATCCCTGGATGAGTGGCTTTAGTAGGATTGATATCCTCATTCTTCTTGAATGGAGGCTCAAAAGAAACGCAAATCTTTTTGTGATTTTTCTGAAGTGAAGAGAGATACTTATAGACAGAAAAAGTATCTGGTGGCCAAGGTGGATGTTGTCGAAGCTGTGTGGCCAATGTCGCAGTTTTCTCAGTGGGATGTTTGACAACTGTCAATGTCTGAATACTGGATAACCTGATAGGCGAAAGATGTTGACAGCTATTTTTTAGATAGTGAACAGCTCTTGTTTGTTCTGTATCCCAGAGAGGTGGATTCTTACGTAAGAGCTTAGATAAGCTAGATGTATAGGCTGTTACATGTGGAATAAAATTTCGAATGTAATTAAAAATTCCAAGAAATTGTTCTATCTGTTTTATCGTGAGATTTTGATCTAAAAATTGCAATAACTCTTTTGCAATATGTGGGCCTGGCTGGTAGAATCCATCTTTGAATTGCATCCCAAGGAATTCTATTTCCTTCGTACCTTGGATATACTGAAGACGTTGATATTCACTAACACTTTGCCACCATTCTCGCAAAGTACCAGTAAATCTGGATGTAAATTCAGACAAAACATCCTGGAGTGGATGATTTGGTCTGGTCATTTGTAGATCATATCGAGCAATTTTGGGAAACTCCATTAACCAGAAAAGAGGAATAGGGAGTTTCAAAGATGAAGAAACAAACAAGAGTGGCTTTGTAGGTCTAGAGAGAAAATCAACAAGGATATTGTGGTGACCTACATCTAGCTTATCTAAGCTCTTACGTAAGAATCCACCTCTCTGGGATACAGAACAAACAAGAGCTGTTCACTATCTAAAGAATAGCTGTCAACATCTTTCGCCTATCAGGTTATCCAGTATTCAGACATTGACAGTTGTCAAACATCCCACTGAGAAAACTGCGACATTGGCCACACAGCTTCGACAACATCCCACTGGGAACACTTGCAGGAACGCATTCAGTGGCTTATAGTCTATCACTAGACGTTTCTTTCCACGTTTCTGTTCTGAACGCTTGACAAGCCCAATCTGACTTTGTGGGCTCGATTAAGCCTTGCTGCAATAGTATAGCACACTCATCTTGTGCGAGCTTTAGATCATCAGGGTTCATCCCTGGATAAATGGCTTTAGTAGGATTGATATCCTCGTTCTTCTTGAATGGCAGACTTATAAAGAAGTCTGTGTTTTTCCATAGAGGATTATCATGAGTAAACTATGCATGAGACTCTGGACAGTAGCTCAACAGTTTATCTCGTAGTCCAGTGTAACATGTAGGAACCTGTGTCAGTTCAAACACGTTTTTAATGTCAGTGTAAGGACTCGTAAGGTTTCGATACCTGAGGCCTGTGGGTAATATCTGTAGATGTTTGGCTTTGCAGTAAACATCCATCCCAATTAAGACATCTGGGCCTGGTAGATTGCTTCCAAGTACTTTGGTCCAAACTGTACACTGAGGAAAGAAGCGAATGCCAATTCTGCTTCTTGTACGTAACCCAATTTTAAAAGTGTTCCCATCAGCTGCAGTGAAATATTCATCATGTGATTGCCATGCTTCTGCTGGTAGGATGTTGGGCTTTATGATCGTACGACTAGAACCTGTATCCATGAATCCAATAGCCTTAATGGGCCGATCATATTTATCCTGTTGAAATATCTGGATCTGGACATATGGTCTTTTAACTTCTGGTATACGATCTAGTTTCAAACAACTTTGCTGCATCATCATAAGAGAATCTTCATCTGATGAAGGAGATGAATCCTGAGATTCTTCTTCTGATGTAGACACAGTAACAACAAATTGTGTTTCACTGTCCTGACTCGCTTGTTCTTCGAGTATCTCCTCAATATTATTATGAGGATGAATAGGCAACAGATTTTCAATCTTCTCCAAGAACTTGTCATCTTTCTTGGTTGCCTTAGGACATTTGTTAGCTAAATGCTCCTTGCTTCCACAAACAAAACACCTAAGTCTCCCTTTCTGGCGATGGGACGACTTCTTGAAGAACCTCATACGTCTGTACTTGTTCATCTGGTTCTTCCTCTTAGAGTTTTTCTTTCAAGGCTGATTGCCTTCCTTCCTGTGGAACTTCTTCCTATTTCTCCTTTCATAGTAGACTTGAGATTGATGAGCTTTCTTGCTGCGATGGCATTTACAAGTCTTTTCTTCTTTGCATTTGATTTGGAGATAAGGCTTCTTGCACGCTTGTTTCAGAACTGGACCTCCTTTGAGGATATTCTTGAACAAAGTATGCTGATCACATAGTTTGTCAAGAGAAGCTATAGCAAGCTGATAGATCTCACCAAGAGAAATTATAGCCATGTCACGTTGTAGAGATGCTATGGTCCTTTGCAGTTCTTGTTGTATTTCATCTGGAAGGGATGAGATAAATGTATAACGCAAGTTAATATCATTCCATCCATTCAGAAGATAATACCTTTCCGTCATTCTTTTGTAATGCTTCTGAAGATCACGCTTATCAAGAGAACAACATTTCATCTTGAAATATTCCTGACGGATCTGTTTGTCAATTAACTGGAATTCACCAATAAATTCTTTGTGAATTACACCAAGTAGTGCTCCAGCTGTAGTAACTTGGATATACTGAAGACGTTGATATTCACTAACACTTTGCCACCATTCTCGCAAAGTACCAGTAAATCTGGATGTAAATTCAGAAAAATATCCTGGAGAGGATGATTTGGTCTGGTCATCTGTAGATCAATCCATGCACCAAACTCATGCAATCTATCTCGCCATTTCTTTGGAGGTAGATCATCAAATGTAAACCAAGGTCCTGAAGTAGGCTTGGTTGTGTGCGGATGAGCTGAATGAGCTGCATCAGCCGTTGACTCTTGAGGTGCGGGTTACAGTGCGAAGGTTGAAGATCATGGATTCAGCTTCACTGATTTCTAGTTCAACTTCAGTATATTGAGGCATAGTCATCAGAACATTGGATAGTTCTGAAAGATCAGCAAGGTTTGCTGAAGAATCAGATGATGGTGAAACATTTGGTTCATATGATGACTCTGAAGATAGTTGTTCTTCTGACGCGATGAGTTTTTGCTCATCTGAACAACTAGATGGTGTTGCAGATAATTTAGATATGTTACCTTCCGAATCAGTTCTATCCACATTAGAACTGGAAGATTCTGCCAGAGGTGAAGAATTAGATAGTTCTTGTAGAGGCTTTAGTACCTCTGAAGTCAGAGTAGCTATATACTCTGTCTGCTTAGCTTTATCCTTCCCAAGAGAAGTTATGGAAGGTTGAACTGGTGCTGGTGGTGGAGATTCTGGAGGAGTTTGAATCCTTAGAGGTTTTCTCCACTGTTCTTCAGTTGGTTCAAAAGATCGATGTGAAGTAGAAGCATTATGAACCTTTGAAGAATGATCAGAAGAATGATCAGACACTCTATGCTTATGCATACAATCAGATCTAGGCTTTGACTTTGATTGTCGAGGATTTTCTTGAGTAGTCTGAGGATGAACATACTGTCTAATCAAAGGGTAATTGAATTTAAAAACCTTTGAGTAGTCAGCTTCTTCTGGATACCGTTGATACGCAGGTGAGAGATATGATGGCTGTAGAGTAGAGAACTCTGAAGACATAGAGCCATATATCTGCTGAGATTGAGAAGCATGCATGTCTGCTTCCATTTGTTGTACAGTCCTTTGTATCTCTTGTATCTTTCTAACTTTCAAGTCAAAATCTGGCCCAATTTGACGGGCTGCGATGTAATGCTTAAGTTCAGCATCCAAGTGTTGGATCTGAGCTTTATAAGATCGATACGTCTTCTAAATGCATTCATAGCGATATTGACTTGTTTATGTAGTATTTGATTCTCAACATGCGATTCCATCCAGCTTGGAATCTATTCTTTTCAGAACTTTGTTCTGTGCTACTGCATTCGAAGTTTGCCAGTTAAGAACTTCATCACTAGGATTTGAGATCAGATTACCTTGTGATGTAATTCCTGACGCTCTGATATAAGGGTTAGAGATAACCCGCTGTGAATCATCAGTACTCCTTGAAAGTCGAGGAAAGTTATCCTCATCTGAGAGAACCATCATGCAAGGTTGAGGAGTTGGAGGTTTAACAGGAATTGTAGGCTTAACTGTTTGTAACATAGATCTGCACGATCCACCAGTAGATCTGTACGGATCTGACTTCTGATAAGTAGACGACCCGAGCATCTTCATAGTAGAAGACTTTGGTCTGGAAGGTACTGTGAATAGACCATTATGATCGCGGATCCGAATCAGATGTCGAGAGGCAAGCACCGAGATTTGGGCTTGGATTTCTTCTTCCTTCTCCGATAATATCTAGGATCATCGTCGTCTGAGTCTGAATCTGGGTTGAGACAGATCTCACAATCTGTTTCGCACATTGTTGGGTCGACATCCCAAACAAAATGTCTACGATGATGACTTACATAGACTGGATCTCCATTAGGTTTAAAATAATGGATAGGAGGACCGTCTTTACCTTCCGTATGTGAAAATACAGGCTGGATCTTAACGCTTTGAGCCCCAATTGATAGATCTGATAGATCTGAAGGATCTATGGGCTGGATCATCAGGATAGATCCTGATGTCGAAGGACCAGGCGATCGTCGCATGAGGTCCGGCGTGATGGACTTGGTGAGCCATCTGTCGGTGTCCTCGTAATCGAGGAGTTGTCGTATGAAAAGAATGTACGTGGTAGCGTGGAATACCTTACGGTAGTTGGTAATCCATTCTGTAGGCATGATCTTTTCAAGCTCTGTCTTTGTAATCGCCGGGATCGGAGGATAGTTATCGATTGTTTAGAGTATCGTGAACCATGTATAATGCATCCAAGTAGAGTTGGGAAAATTTACGTCCAACGCATGATTCTGAAGGCGATAGATCATCTGATGGTGAAGAGTAGCCATGATGGCTGTTGGATCTTGATCTGCACCAGTGATCTGGATCTGAACTTGTAAACGTTCAGATAGAGTAGGATCATCCAACCTGATGTTGAAATCAGGTGCTATGGTCAGCATCACACTCCTTTTGTCAAGTGTTGTCAGCAAGGTACCAATCAAAGCATTTTGGTACGTTGTGTAGGCAGTGTCTAAGAGAGAGATCCTGGTTGTCGCAGGTATTCCCTTTCTTCCATGTAAGGTAAGAACAAGGCGTATTGCTCCAACATGTAGATATGTATGACCTGTTTCCCTCCAAAGAGAGATCAGCTCCTTTGGTATTTCAAGCTTTACGTATTGTTCTGCTGTTGTAGATCTGAGACCACACTGTTCCAATTTGGAACTCTGGATGATTTCTTTAACACGAGGCCTATTAGTAGAAGGCACACTCCTAATACTTCTCGTCCATGATCGATCACGAGAATATATGCTGTAAGGACTAAGCAAAGGCAAAGAAGACTCACAAACACGGTTTTCTACAGGCACATGAGTAATTTCAACTAGATTTTCTATTTTTGTGATAAAACACGCTTCATACTTCTAGGTAATGATGCTAAAGACAAGCTAGAAGATAAATGAACTGGATCTGAAGAATCCATCACTCTTATACAACTCTCTTCTTTCTAATGTTCCCCTCCTTGTGGAAAAGATGCGAGGTATGTTTCCAAGGAATTCACAAGCAGTAGTGAAGACCTAAACAAGAAGTAGATATACTTTAAGGGATATCTCAGGTGTATTCTGCATTACAGACTCTACCTGTTACCACTAACATAACTCGGTATGGGAAATGTTCCCTGACTTTGTTTTGTTCTGGCTTTGATACCACTCGTAAGCCCTATAACTCACCCTATAACGGACCATAGGGCTTACGAGTGCCTGTAGAAAACCGTGTTTGTGAGTCTTCTTTGCCTTTGCTTAGTCCTTACAGCATATATTCTCGTGACCGATCATGGACGAGAAGTATTAGGAGTGTGCTTTCTACTAATAGGCCTCGTGTTAAAGAAATCATCCAAAGTTCCAAATTGGAACAAAGTGGTCTCGAATCTACAACAAAGCAGTAATAATACGTAGTTTGAAATACCAAAGGAGCTGATCTCTTCGGAGGGAAACAGGTCATACACATCTACATGTTAGAGCAATACGCCTTGTTCTTACCTTACATGGAAGAAAGGGAATACCTGCGACATCCAATAGCCTTAATGGGCCGATCATATTTATCCTGTTGAAATATCTGGATCTGGACATATGATCTTTTAGCTTCTGGTATACGATCTAGTTTCAAACAACTTTGCTGCATCATCATAAGAGAATCTTCATCTGACCCTGGATGAGTGGCTTTAGTAGGATTGATATCCTCGTTCTTCTTGAATGGCATACTTATAAAGAAGTCTGTGTTTTTCCATAGAGGATTATCATGAGTAAATTGTGCATGAGACTCTGGACAGTAGCTCAACAGTTTATCTCGTAGTCCAGTGTAACATGTAGGAACCTTTGTCAGTTCAAACATGTTTTTAATGTCAGTGTAAGGACTCGTAAGGTTTCGATACCTGAGGCCTGTGGGTAATATCTGTAGATGTTTGGCTTTGCAGTAAACATCCATCCCAATTAAGACATCTGGGCCTGGTAGATTGCTTCCAAGTACTTTGGTCCAAACTGTACACTGAGGAAAGAAGCGAATGCCAATTCTGCTTCTTGTACGTAACCCAATTTTAAAAGTGTTCCCATCAGCTGCAGTGAAATATTCATCATGTGATTGCCATGCTCACCGGTAGGATGTTGGGCTTTATGATCGTATTTACTAGAACTCGTATCCATGAATCCAATAGCCTTAATGGGCCGATCATATTTATCCTGTTGAAATATCTGGATCTGGACATATGGTCTTTTAACTTCTGGTATACGATCTAGTTTCAAACAACTTTGCTGCATCATCATAAGAGAATCTTCATCTGATGAAGGAGATGAATCCTGAGATTCTTCTTCTGATGTAGACACAGTAACAGCAAATTGTGTTTCACTGTCCTGACTCGCTTGTTCTTCGAGTATCTCCTCAATATTATTATGAGGATGAATAGGCAAAAGATTTTCAATCTTCTCCAAGAACTTGGCATCTTTCTTGGTTGCCTTAGGACATTTGTTAGCTAAATGCTCCTTGCTTCCACAAACAAAACACCTAAGTCTCCCTTTCTGGCGATGGGATGACTTCTTGAAGAACCTCATACGTCTGTACTTGTTCATCTGGTTCTTCCTCTTAGAGTTTTGCTTCCAAGGCTGATTACCTTCCTTCTTGTGGAACTTCTTCCTATTTCTCCTTTCATAGTAGACTTGAGATTGATGAGCTTTCTTGCTGCGATGGCATTTACAAGTCTTTTCATCTTTACATTTGATTTGGAGATAAGGCTTCTTGCACGCTTGTTTCAGAACTGGACCTCCTTTGAGGATATTCTTGAACAAAGTATGTTGATCACATAGTTTGTCAAAAGAAGCTATAGCAAGCTGATAGATCTCACCAAGAGAAATTGTAGCCATGTCACGTTGTAGAGATGCTATGGTCCTTTGCAGTTCTGGTTGTATTTCATCCGGAAGGATGAGATAAATGTATAACGCAGTTAATATCATTCCATCCATTCGAAGATAATACCTTTCCGTCATTCTTTTGTAATGCTTCTGAAGATCACGCTTATCAAGAGAACAACATTTCATCTTGAAATATTCCTGACGGATCTGTTTGTCAATTAACTGGAAGTCACCAATAAATTCTTTGTGAATTACACCAAGTAGTGCTCCAGCTGTAGTAACTTGGATATACTGAAGACGTTGATATTCACTAACACTTTGCCACCATTCTCGCAAAGTACCAGTAAATCTGGATGTAAATTCAGACAAAATATCCTGGAGAGGATGATTTGGTCTGGTCATCTATAGATCAATCCATGCACCGAACTCATGCAATCTATCTCGCCATTTCTTTGGAGGTAGATCATCAAATGTAAACCAAGGTCCTGTAGTAGGCTTGGTTGTGTGCGGATGAGCTGAATGAGCTGCATCAGCCGTTGACTCTTGAGGTGCGGGTTCTGGTCTGAAAGGTTCAGTACCAGTGGATTCAGCTTCACTGATTTCTAGTTCAACTTCAGTATATTGAGGCATAGTCATCAGAACATTGGATAGTTCTGAATGATCAGCAAGGCTTGCTGAAGAATCAGATGATGGTGAAACATTTGGTTCATATGATGACTCTGAAGATAGTTGTTCTTCTGATGCGATGAGTTTTTGCTCATCTGAACAACTAGATGGTGTTGCAGATAATTCAGATATGTTACCTTCCGAATAAGTTCTATCCACATTAGAACTGGAAGATTCTGCCAGAGGTGAAGAACTAGATAGTTCTTGTAGAGGCTTTAGTACCTCTGAAGTCAGAGTAGCTATATACTCTGTCTGCTTAGCTTTATCCTTCCCAAGAGAAGTTATGGAAGGTTGAACTGGTGCTGGTGGTGGAGATTCTGGAGGAGTTTGAATCCTTAGAGGTTTTCTCCACTGTTCTTCAGTTGGTTCAAAAGATCGATGTGAAGTAGAAGCATTATGAACCTTTGAAGAATGATTAGAAGAATGATCAGACACTCTATGCTTATGCATACGATCAGATGTAGGCTTTGACTTTGATTGTCGAGGTTTTTCTTGAGTAGTCTGAGGATGAACATACTGTCTAATCAAAGGGTAATTGAATTTAAAAACCTTTGAGTAGTCAGCTTCTTCTGGATACCGTTGATACGCAGGTGAAGGATATGATGGCTGTAGAGTAGAGAACTCTGAAGACATAGAGCCATATATCTGCTGAGATTGAGAAGCATGCACGTCTGCTTCCATTTGTTGTACAGTCCTTTGTATCTCTTGTATCTTTCTAACTTTCAAGTCAAAATCTGGCCCAATTTGACGGGCTGCGATGTAATTCTTAATTTCAGCATCCAAGTGTTGGATCTGAGCTTTATAAGATCGATACCTCTTCTGAATCTGTTCCGCAACAGTATTGACTTGTTTATGTGTAGCTGTATTCTGCTGTCTGATTCCATCCAGCTTGGAATCTATTCTTTTCAGAACTTTGTTCTGTGCTACTGCATTCGAAGTTTGCCAGTTAAGAACTTCATCACTAGGATTTGAGATCAGATTACCTTGTGATGTAATTCCTGACGCTCTGATATAAGGGTTAGAGATAACCCGCTGTGAATCATCAGTACTCCTTGAAAGTCGAGGAGAGTTATCCTCATCTGAGAGAACCATCATGCAAGGTTGAGGAGTAGGAGGTTTAACAGGAATTGTAGGCTTAACTGTTTGTAACATAGATCTGCACGATCCACCAGTAGATCTGTACGGATCTGACTTCTGATAAGTAGGCGACCTGAGCATCTTCATAGTAGAAGACTTTGGTCTGGATGGTACTGTGAATAGACCATTATGATCGTCTGGATCTGAATCTGTATCCTGAGAAGGCAAGCACCGATATTTGGGCTTGGATTTCTTCTTCCTTCTCAGATAATATCTAGGATCATCGTCGTCTGAGTCTGAATCTGGGTTGAGACAGATCTCACAATCTGTTTCGCACATTGTTGGGTCGACATCCCAAACAAAATGTCCACGATGATGACTTACATAGACTGGATCTCCATTAGGTTTAAAATAATGGATAGGAGGACCGTCTTTACCTTCCGTATGTGAAAATACGGGCTGGATCTTAACGTTTTGAGCCCCAATTGATAGATCTGATAGATCTGAAGGATCTATGGGCTGGATCATCAGGATAGATCCTGATGTCGAAGGACCAGGCGTATCGTCGCAAGGTCTGGCGTAGATGGACTTGACTGAGCCATCTGTTAGTGTCCTCAGAATCGGAGGAGTTGTCTTATAAAAAGAATGTCTGTGAGGCGCGTGGAATACCTTCTGGTAGTTGGTAATCCATTCTATAGGCATGATCTTTTCAAGCTCCTGTGCTGGTAACTGCTTCGGGATCTGGAGGATAGTTGTCTGATTGTTTAGAGTATCAGCAACCATGTATAATGCATCCGAAGTAGAGTTGGGAAAATTTACGTCCAACGCATGATTCTGAAGGCGATAGATCATCTGATGGTGAAGAGTAGCCATGATGGCTGTTGGATCTTGATCTGAACCAGTGATCTGGATCTGAACTTGTAAACGTTCAGATAGAGTAGGATCATCCAACCTGATGTTGAAATCAGGTGCTATGGTCAGCATCACACTCCCTTTGTCAAGTGTTGTCAGCAAGGTACCAATCAAAGCATTTTGAGTGCGTTGTGTAGGCGATGTCTAAGAGAGAGATCTGGCCGTCGCAGTATTCCCTTTCTTCCATGTAAAGGTAAGAACAAGGCGTATTGCTCCAACATGTAGATGTGTATGACCTGTTTCCCTCCAAAGAGAGATCAGCTCCTTTGGTATTTCAAGCTTTACGTATTGTTCTGCTGTTGTAGATCTGAGACCACACTGTTCCAATTTGGAACTCTGGATGATTTCTTTAACACGAGGCCTATTAGTAGAAAGCACACTCCTAATACTTCTCGTCCATGATCGGTCACGAGAATATATGCTGTAAGGACTAAGCAAAGGCAAAGAAGACTCACAAACACGGTTTTCTACAGGCACATGAGTAATTTCAACTAGATTTTCTATTTTTGTGATAAAACACGCTTCACACTTCTAGGTAATGATGCTAAGGACAAGCTAGAAGATAAATGAACTGGATTTGAAGAATCCATCACTCTTATGCAACTCTCTTCTTTCTAATGTTCCCCTCCTTGTGGAAAAGATGCGAGGTATATTTCCAAGGAATTTACAAGCAGTAGTGAAGACCTAAACAAGAAGTAGATATACTTCAAGGGATATCTCAGGTGTATTCTGCATTACAGACTCTACCTGTTACCACTAACATAACTCGGTATGGGAATTGCCAAGCCAAGTCATTTTGATATGCTTACTCCTTATAAATATATCTATTTTATCTTTGATTCTATGGATGAGAATGTTTTATGGCATCTCTGGTCTCTAAGTGCATTGTTTACGTGTACAATCGCTCTCTCTCCAGTACATCTGTATCCATAGACGATGCTGAGATAACAGAAAATACATCTCCATACGCCATTTCGGAAGAGGCTGGAACCATTCTAGGAATGTCCATAGAAGAGAACCAGTATTGGTAGGATCTGCTAAATGTCGATACTGTAGCACCCCAACTCCCGGGAGACCCGAACCCGACATCTACAGTGACATCCGAGTCCGTGACCCGCGAGGGCGGCATGCTAAAGCAGACATTACCTTTTTAAAACTCATTATTGCACTTTTCTTTTTCAAAACAGTTAAATGCGCAGAAATCAATAAACACTTTGGGCCCGACTTATCATAAAAACATTTTCAATTACCAAACACTCTCAGTCATTAATTAGCACTCAATGGTGCTTAATCAGTACATAAACAGAAAGGCATGACCCAATTGGGTTCCAATGCGATTTCAACACATTTCGAAGAATCACAAACACAATACACTTTTTTTCATTTATTGCTAGGCCCATCAACAAAACATTATACTAATGCAGATGTGACGACACCGATCCCGACCCGATACTACGCCTTGCTTGCAACAATCATACTCCCGTTGATCTAACGGGGTACTCTTCAGTTCCTGAAAAACAATTGCAATGTTGGGTGAGTTTGCGAACTCAATGAGAAACCATCATCGATGGTTCACCCAACTCATGCATTCACAATCATATACATATAATACACATGTAGCATTTACAAGAATATCACATGCAATTTCCTTATTCACATCTCTTAGTCATTTGCAAATAATTTACATTTTAATCACCATACACATATGTAATGTACATGTGACACTTTCATCTTTTTTTTCGTTGTTGTGACCGACCGCATACCAAATCATTTACGCTGAGCCGTGGCTCAAATCGTTGGGCATGATATGCCTGCGGTGAGCCCGAGGCTTTATCAATCATTGGACCGAGGTCTGTGCGTTGAGCTTAAAGCTCTCATATACGCTACGTGATCGCTCGATAAGCCCAAAGGATGTGAGCATAAAGGTATCGAGCACGTGGCTCTGCATACGCTGGTACCACCGATCACAACTACCATTATCTGATCATTCAGTGATGCATGAATGCATGTGTCACTTCCCAATTTCAGTCATTTACAATTCCAATCATTTTCGCTAATGCATTTACAATTTAATTCATTCATGCATTCATACTTATTTACTCATCTTTTCACTTCAATATCACAATCAAATATTTCGAACACCCATGGTCCGAAATCAATCAAATCAATCACACATCTATCCATCCGCTTCCTCATGGCAATCAATGCATATAATTAATAAACACATAAGGCTGAGAAACCAACTAGGTTACTCACTTTTGCACTTCCGAAGCATGACTGAAGTCTTAGCATCGCCGTGGAATTGCTCCATCGGTTGCCTCTAAAACAATCGTAATAATCGAATATCACTCATTGCACAATTTCCACTATTAAAAAATGCAAATGTAGCAAATACACTGAGTATTGTACATGTTATGACATTCCCTAAATATTCCCAACTCAATCCTCTTTCACTCTAATTCATAATAATTCCAAATATCATAATTCAATTTACAAATTTTCATACTCTAAAGTCATATTTCAATTGAAATCACATTCACTGTTCACTGCCACTAGATTCCGATAATCATCTGATTAAATTCCAAATTCTCATCTTATCAATTCACAAAATCTTAGCCTCTAAATTCCAATTAATCAGTCTCTAAAATCCAATTAATCATCAAGGAACCAATTCAATTGAAATTAAACCTCAAACTCATTACTTGTAACAATCACCTTAAAATCACTTAATTTCATTCTCCCATATGCAATTCTTAGTCTCAAAAATCAATTGATCCAATAACCAAACTCATAAGAAAATTAATCCTCAAAATTTCCTATAAAAATAAACCATTTCTCTTCGGGTTCACATGTCCTCGCCGCGACGAATCCACACCTCTCGCTGCAGCGTAAAATCCTCCGCTCGTCGCGACGTGCGGACTTATCTCGCTCGTCGCGGCGCACCATTTAAATTATTTCCTTATCGTCGCGACGCGCACGCTGGGTTGGCTTCGCCACAAGTAGTTCATCACACGTCGCGACGTGCGACCCAGAAAATCGTCCAAAACTCAGAAATTTCTCAGATCTTCTGGTTTAAATCCGTCCAAAACACTCCAGATCACTCCCAATCAACTACATATACTACACTTAACTCATTTCTAACCTTAAATCCATCAAATAACCATTATTCATTAAAACCCCAAATCAAAATCAACGTTTTTCTCAAAACCTAACTTCTGAAACTTTCAAATCCTCATAACGATTTCGTTACTCACTCAATGATCAAATTAAACGATTCAAATCATAAAGAAGAAGAAGCTTACTTGATTCTAGCTTTCAACCCTTGAAAATCCTCCAAGAATCTCCAAATCCAAGCTACTCTCCACCCATGCGAAAACTCAATCATTTTGAAAGCAAAACGATTTCGCCGATGCTTTAGACATATATATATAAATGACTTAGGGCTTGTTTGCTACAAGTCCCACTTAACCACCTCAATCCAATTTCTGATTCTAATTTCTCCCGATTCGCAATAACAATTAATAATAACTCTTAAAATCACAACTCAATTTGTCTCATATCAATTGTCAATAAATCTCGAACCCGAATTCAATTAATCACCACTATACCATTTTTCCTATCCGTCTCGATTCTCTAAAATTCCAGAAAAATTTTCATAAATTCACAAAATTTGGAATTACATATTCCTACACTCCAATCTCATAATTCAATCCTCTAAATTCAATTTTCTCATTCCAATTCCCTATTCGAAACTCATTTATACACTTATCACACAATTTCCAATTTTTTCCACAATTCAATCGGGAAATGTCATACATGTACGTATATTAATATACTTATGCCATCAATAATCATTTACCGATGACTATAGAAATTATGATGCATGTATCATGTAAAATTCACATTTGCCTGTACTCTAACTTGACCCGATCCAATTTTCAGATATACCCGTCACTTCGGTAACGGGATGTTACAGATACAAATGTACTGGAGAGAGAGCGATTGTACACGTAAACAATGCACTTAGAGACCAGAGATGTCCATCTTTGAATTGCATCCCAAGGAATTCTATTTCCTTCGTACCAATTACACTCTTAGATGCTGAGAGCATAATACCATACTGCTGTGTAAGGTCCAAAAATCTTTGGAGTAAGGCCTGATGTTCCTCATGGGTTCTTTGAGGCCTATTAGTAGAAAGCACACTCCTAATACTTCTCGTCCATGATCGGTCACGAGAATATATGCTGTAAGGACTAAGCAAAGACAAAGAAGACTCACAAACACGGTTTTCTACAGGCACATGAGTAATTTCAACTAGATTTTCTATTTTTTGTGATAAAACACGCTTCACACTTCTAGGTAATGATGCTAAAGACAAGCTAGAAGATAAATGAACTGGATCTGAAGAATCCATCACTCTTATGCAACTCTCTTCTTTCTAATTGGCTTTGCAGTAAACATCCATCCCAATTAAGACATCTGGGCCTGGTAGATTGCTTCCAAATTTTAGTCCAAACTGTACACTGAGGAAAGAAGCGAATGCCAATTCTGCTTCTTGTACGTAACCCAATTTTAAAAGTGTTCCCATCAGCTGCAGTGAAATATTCATCCTGTGATTGCCATGCTTTTGCTGGTAGGATGTTGGGCTTTATGATCGTACGACTAGAACCTGTATCCTGACGGATCTGTTTGTCAATTAACTGGAAGTCACCAATAAATTCTTTGTGAATTACACCAAGTAGTGCTCCAGCTGTAGTAACTTGGATATACTGAAGACGTTGATATTCACTAACACTTTGCCACCATTCTCGCAAAGTACCAGTAAATCTGGATGTAAATTCAGACAAAATATCCTGGAGAGGATGATTTGGTCTTGGTACGAAGGAAATAGAATTCCTTGGGATGCAATTCAAAGATGGATTCTACCAGCCAGGCCCACATATTGCAAAAGAGTTATTGCAATTTCCAGATCAAAATCTCACGATAAAACAGATACAACAATTTCTTGGAATTGTTAATTACATTCGAGATTTTATCCCACATGTGGCAGCCTATACATCTAACTTATCTAAGCTCTTACGTAAGAATCCACCTTCATGGGGAAAAGAACAAACTACAGTACTAATCTCTGCAATCTTCTCACTAAAGGAAAGGGATTCAAAGAAGAGACACTATTTTTGTGAAGAAAGATTCTTCATTTTCTCATATATCATTCAAACTTCTAAAAAACTATATCTTACAAACTAAGACGAGGCTTGCTTAAATAAGCAAAGCGAAGGACAGAATCGTAAACTATCCTAGAGACATAATTATTACAACTTTAGAAAAAGTAAAGCTAACCTTATCCTAAAGGAATCTACTTTACTACTTTCACCTAACTCCAACATATAGATGTGTATGACCTGTTTCCCTCCAAAGAGAGATCAGCTCCTTTGGTATTACATTGTAACTAAAAGGTACTTTTGAAAGACTGCTTAGAAACATAGCTTTCTTAGTTTTTTTTTAATTATTTCAACTAATTTTTTTACTCTTTCATTGATTGTAAAAACTCAACTTGTGGAATAGTGAATATTGAAAATCTACATTATCATTTGCACCAAAGTTATCTCAACAGCAAAAATTGTCAAAAAGACGAGGGAAGGTGATTGACAATGGTTAATTGAGAATAAACGGGAGACTCTAAATTTTAACACAATTTTAAAATCTTAACTACTTTTAACTTATTTTGTTAGATGTTTTCTTTTATTAAAAATATTTTTTATCGATGTATAGGAACAAAGTGGAAGAAACACAGGTCATCGGAGAAATCAAGAGATGAAATTAGTTTTTGGTACAAAGTCAATTGTGCATATTGCATATAACATACCATTCTTATAGCGCACATGCCCGATCATATCCACGGATAGTCGAGAATATACTCTACAGAAATGGTATATTAAAACAATCACATTAATATAGTCTGAGTCATCAATATAACTTAAGCATTCCAAATACTTATTTCCTTCACAATCATAATAAGTTATACAAGTCATTAACATTCCAAATTTAAATAAACTATACACAACAGTTTTGAGCTTAATCTCAGTACATCATCAAGTGCAAAAATTACACGTTAGAGACAATGTGTGTCATAACATGGAATGCTAATACAAAAGACATCTATCTAGACTTTGTAGGTATCAGGTGACTAGACCTTTGAGTCATTCTTGTCCCTGAAATAACAGTACTAGAATTCTATTAGATCGCTTTAAGAGCTAGATCTCCCTTGAACCTGAAAGTCAACATTGCAATTTTGATGAGTTTGTGAACTCAGTGAGTGAATTATTATCGATGTGCTCACTCAAGTCATAACATAAAGACAAGTATATAACCCAATTCACCAAGTATAACACATTATTCATCATTAAATATCACATCACATTACATCATATGTCAATAAGTACAACATGTATTCAATTATTTCATATCACTATCCAAAACATTCCAATAAATCATCTTAATCATTCATATAATATAGGTAAAGTTATATATGCAAATACATATATGACTCCATTCTTATTTTGCTTTGTTATAATAGAGCACTTATTAACCCAATTTACTATGTAACATCCCGTTACTGTTAGCAAGGGTATTATGGTAATATTGGGTCAGACTGATAGGTTTCATTGCATTCACTGATTGAGCATGTTACTGTCCTCTAATCATAGAGGAACAGGTTTATTGCATATGCATTTATTCATAGGTACATGCATTCATGATTTTTCGGTATTTTAATTGTGAGTATGAATTAATTGGATTGTGAACTGGAAATTGACTGGATCGTGATTAATTGAGAAATTAGGAGTAAGTGGACTCGAATGATTGATTTAGAATAGTCTAAGAGTGATTGGCTATTGATACTGGCTTGTAGGAAATTTTCGAGAAATTCGAGAGAAAATGCCCGGACCGAAAATTTTGAGTGACAGATCGATTGACTGTATAGTACTGAAAGAATTGTCCAATGGCAATGGAAAAATTAGAGTTATACTGTTAGGAAATAAAAATGTTGAGCCATTGAAATTTAGAGACTGAAATTTGAACTGATTTGGAGACTTATGTCTATAAATACCTAGGTTTTGAAACTTGGGGATTTTTACCCTAAGGCTTTAGCATTTCTTCTTCTCTTCTCCACGGTGATCTTCGATTCCTCCCATTGGTGAGATTCTTCGATCTTTCCTTGTGGTTTTCTCCTCATTGTGCAAGGCTAACTTGTTTATTGTGGTTGATGAAGGTTGAGAAGTTTTGAGAGTGGTTAATCGTTGATATTGAAGGATTTTAGGGTTTACGGAGATTTGAGGGATTTGTGGAATTTTATCTTCGATTGGTAAGTATTTATGGCTTTAATGTTGTTATTAATGGTTTCTGATGCATTTATGGCATTTATTATGGTTGATTTGGGTAATTGAGAGTGTTTATGGGGGTTTTAGAGAGAGAAATGGACGGAAAGCGATCAGAGAAGAAGGTGGCGCGACCCGCACGTCGTGACATCTGGCGCAGCCTCGCCGTGACGAGTAATTCAGTGCTCGCCGCGACGAGCGCATGGTTTCACGTCGCGGCGAACGTTTTCGTCTACGCCGCGGCGAGCCGCGAAGAGGATGCACGCCGCGGCGAGCGTCCTTCACACCGCGGCGAGGGATGTAAGTTGCGGCGAAGAGCAGATTTCTGATGGATTGATTTTTAGTTTATTGGGCATAACTTATGGTATAGACCTCCAATTGAGGTGATTCTCGATTCATTATGAACTAGGGAAAGAGGTCTACAATTGAGGGTCATTATGGAAGTTAGAATTTAATTTTTATGGTATTGATTTATTGAGATTAAGGTCAATTATGGTTCCTATAGTGACCTAAGTATTGAAGTGTGATAATTGGAGTTTTAATTTGGATTTTCAATAGAGGTTTTGACCCAATGGATAGGGAATTGCTATAGGGAGTATGAATTGAGGAAATTGAACTGAATTTTAGGATTGGATCAATTATTGTCGGTAAATTGAGCGAAGAGTTAGAATGGGGCATAAGAGTTCAAAATTGGGTTTTAGGGCCGGAAGATCGTGAACATGCATTGTACAAAATTCCATTGAGACATATGCATCACTGAATTGTTTAATTGAGCTTTTAGTAATGGGACTGTATTTAACTGTTATAGAGGCGCCGTTGGATCGTCATTCCACGAACATTGCTGGGACTTCAGCAAGAGTTTCGGAGTTTCTGGTGAGTAACCTAGTTGGTTTCTCAAATTCCTGATTGCTTAAATGCTCTGTATGACTACATGCAAAGGTGAACTGCATGATTACTGAAATGAATATAATCGAATTGCATGCTTCTACTGTATGGGATTGAACTACTACATGACATTGGGAATTGAAATACTGGGCTTTTATAGCCATATCACTGAATTACTGAACACTGCATTACATGCATAAATGCATGATCAGATAATGAACGTTGTGACCTAAGTCGCGATTTTTACTGAAATGAGCCTCGAGCTCTAATACTGTACTGACCGGGCCTCGAGCCCGAGGGGAGAAATCCCTGACGCGTCCCCACTGAATATTGATACTGACTGAGCACTTGGGCACAATACTGAATAACTGGAAAAGAGTCACATATGCATTGCAATTTCATGAATAACTGATTTGTGACAATGATTGATTACGTGATGGCATGATTTACTGTAAATTGTGATATGATACTGCAAATTATTACATGCTATTGTAAATTGTTATATGATAAATGGAATACTGTCGTGCTGTACGCAATATGCGTAATGCATGATTTGAGTGAACCATCGATGATGGTTTCTCACTGAGTTCGCAAACTCACCCAAAATTGCAACCTATTTTTCAGGATCGATATAGTAGACTCCTAGCTCCGGAGATAATCTTTTCCTGCCGTGCGAGCGTGCTGGCAAGAGAAGTGATGGCACACAGGTCGGTCAGCTGGGTTGGACTTTTGCGGATGACTTAGGATAGATGCTTGTATCAGTTTCCTTTTTGGTGTTGTTTAGGGGACTGATAGACTTGTCTATTCTGATATTGGATGACTATATCAAGATTAATTTGGATTTTGAAATTTACTGATTTCTGATAGATTATGGTTTTAATTATTGTGATGCCATGTGGTTTATTAGCGGGATTTTCTGGTAGTGCACCTTTATCGTGGGATACGTGTCGGAGCGACCTTCGGGCATCCCGATGTGTACCCTACGGTGAGGGGGCGCTACATACTATCTCGTACCGTTGTGGATACTAGGCTTATTGTTATCTGAGCCTATGGCTCTTTGTGCACAATCTTGAGCTTAAAGCTCTTTTTTACACATTGGCTACTCTATCACAACTCCTTTATCTGATCATGCATTTCAATGTAATGAGACGAATCAATTCACATATTATGCTTTCAATACTTTTTATTCAATGTGCTTATATCTTATATCAAATTTTCATATCTAAGTCCGACATTCATCATTCAATTGTTCATACATTCTACATTACACATACAATTCAATAGAAGTGCATATAACTGAGTTTACACATCTAGGTTAACTCACAATACACTTCAAAATAACTATTGCCTTGATGATCCGACAATGTTTGGATTTCAGCGATCAACTTATGCATCTATAGTCAAGCAATACACACATAGTTCACAATCACTAATTTGTTCAATCATATGAATATACAATCATGCACATGTATATGTGTCATGTTCAATGCATACTCAATTTACCTTTATGGTTATATATTCTTAATCACAAATCTTGACCGTTCAATTATTATAGCTAGTTGTTCTATTACCACATTGCATTCAAGTTTATACCTTGAGTAAGTTTGATTACTCTAAATTCATCAATCATACATTTGTCAACCTTTTCTAGCAATATACATTCACACAATTTCCCAACTCTCATTCATTCATACCTAATATACCTTACTCATATACTTTGGATCATATTTGCATTCATAAGAACACCTTTATTCCTTTAACAACTCAAAATTTCGATATTTAAATGCATTAATATCAAGACAATCCATTTATTAAGTAATGACATCAATTAACAACCTAACTTATCAAATCATTAATTAATTCAACAATCTAGGGTCATTTCACACCTGAATCAAATCCAAATACACTAATGTAGAGTGACTTATCCTCATTTGGTTCAACAAATTCACAAAACCAAAATTATCATTTCAAGGCTTTGGCCATGATCGTGGGGTGAGTGTCCCGATGTGCACTATCTAATTTCCCTCAATTCTTCACAAATTTCATCTACTTAGGATCATCATTAACACTTTAAATTTTCTAGAATTTATACTCTCAAAAGCTACTTCAATTCATGTTAATATAGCTTCCATCTTGGTTACATAAATCTCATAAAATTTTACCCAATTGATTCATTATCATTCATTTAATCCCATCATACATGTAATCCTAACTTTTCCAAATTTAAGAACACTTCAATAGAACCTATCTTTAGCATAAATTCACATTCGTTTATACTTCAAACCTGAATCTAATTCATCCATATAACAGACTATAACATACTGTTTTCTTGCATAAAAAACAAAACAGAAAAGTAACTACTTCATCCATCATAGTCCAGCACAACTTCATCATCAATCCTATATGCAGTTCATATCAATTCAATCATCATAAAATTTTTATTACAACATGCCACAAAGATCAAAATTTCACTTGTTAAGCTCAAATTCCACCTCAATTATCAAGCTATCTTAGCCCTCCAAGCTTGTAAGCACATTTTGAGAAATAAAGTGGAAGTTGAATGATTTCAGTAACAAGAAAAAAAAACAAAATATTGGAGTGGCAAAGTATAGAATTTAGCTAAAAACTCAAGGTTGTGAGGAAGTGTATGTATGTCGGTAATGAGAGAAGGAAGAAGAAAATAACATGTAGCAAAAACAAGAGAGAAGATAGCCATCCATGTGTATGGGTCGTGGGGTGTAGGTGTGTTGGAACCCGATCTCGTCGACCCGATCCCAACCGAAAAACTGAAAGTGAAGGAAACAAAAACGAAAAGGAATCGAAAATTCGAATCATAAAACAAAGCAATCGATAAAGCGAAATGAATATGAAGCGGAAACAGAAAGTGAAACACACATCAAATCAAAAATCAAGCGAACCATAATGCGAAGCATATCGGAAAGCAAAAACGCAACGAAATTGAAAGATCAGATAACAGAAATGCGGAACGAATCAAAAGCGAATAAATCGCATAACGAAACTCCGGAAAAGAAATCGAAAGTGAATGAACACACGAATTGAATCGAATTACAAAACGGAGACAAAACAATAACGAGTCTGACATCCGATAGCATACATCTTAACAAACGAACGCGTTAGAGACCTTAGACTCAAACTATCCAAAATTTGGTATAATTTTTTTTTCTTTTTTTTTCATCATGCTCTTTATCTTTCGTACAAATCGCAAAACTCATACAAACATACATATTCCAAAATTTCATCCTTTAATTAAATCTTATATTATTCTATTGCTATATAACCAATTTTCTTAGTTAACTCAATGGTAAGAGGCGTGTAGTTAGATGCAACAAAACCTTGAGGTCTCGAGTTCGAGTACCAAAAAGGACAATACCGATTAAGGTTGTGGTTGCGTGCAAACTTGAGGTATGCGGGACCCAGTTCGCTCCGGTACGCAAAACACAGACCCAATAAGGTGTGTGGTGAGGTTTGAGACACTTGTCAAATAAAGGACCATGCTATATGTCCTCTTTTTAAACTACCAAATGTCACTTAAATACCTAGTCCACTTATCACTTAGTTTCTTAAGGCATTTGACACCCAATTGTATAATCCATTTTCACTCAATTCCACTACCACATGTCATTATTTCATAGGACTAGTCAATCTAATTTCTCACATGTCAACTTGCTTTACCGTTTAACATCTTTCCTAGACTAAATGTACATTTTAATTCATCACCCTTCCAATTGTAACAATTAATTCCAAATTACTAATTATAATCCATCAAACCAAAATTCAAGACATAAACAATACACAATCATATCATAATCATTTTAAACCTTTCATACCCCTAGAATATGTCAATTGACTGCACATACAATCTTTGCAATGTTTTCCAAATCAACATTCATGTGTGTATATATGCTCATGTCATGCATGTGAATGAAATGTACCTCATTAATTCTAAAATAATATGACTCAAAAGTCTAACATTCTAACCCTCAGTAAGTTTTGAAAATCGGCTATTACAATTCTGCCCCTTAAGAAATTTAGTCCTAGAAATTCTTACATTATTGACCAAATAGATAGGGGTACTATTTCCTCATGTATTCCTCAATCTCACGTGTAGTTTCTTCTCTTGAATGATTCCTCCAAAGGAATTTAACCAAAGGAATTGCATGATTTCTCAACTATTTTGTTTGATATCCAACTATTTTGATTGGTTCCTTATCATAACTCAAATTTGTTGCAATCTTACCCTCCTGTGCCAGTAATACATGTGTTGGATTTGATAGATATCTCCTAAGCATATTAAAATGAAACATATTGTGAATCTGAGACATCTCTGGTACTAATGCTAATTTATAAGCTAATGGTCCTACTCTTTTAGTAATCTCATAAGAACTAATGTATCTAGGGCTCAACTTTCTCTTTTTACCGAACCTTAACACTCCTCACCAAGGCGACGCTCTCAAAAACACCTTATCTCCTACTTGATACTCCATATCCCTCCGGTACTAATCTACATAACTTTTTTGCCTATCTTAAGCTGCCTTAATCGTAATAGGGTCAATTTTAACTTATGAACAGTATACTGAATCAACTCTGGGCCTTGAACAATCCTTAGGCCCTCTTCATCCTAACATAAAGGCGATCGACACTTTTTGTCATATAACGCCTTATATGGAGCTATATCAATACTACCATGATAATAATTGTTGTATGCAAATTCAATGAGACCTACGTATTCATCTCATGCTCCTTGAAACTCCAAAACACAAGCTTTAAGCATATCCTCAATAGTCTGAATAGTCCTTTCACTATGTTTGTTTGTCTAAAGATGAAATGTTATACTAAAGTTCAACTTTGTACCCATTGTTAACTATAAACTCCCCCAAAATCTAGAATTAAATTTGGGATCCCGGTCTGATACAATAGATGTTGGAACTTCATATAGCCTCACTATCTCATTAACATATCTCCGAGCTAATTGATCCAATGTGTTATTTTCTCTATCAGGTAAGAAATGAGCTAATTTAGTTAATATGTCAACAATGGCCCATATGGTATCATGTTGTCTCGGATTCCATGGCAAGCCTAGAATAAAGTCCATTGTAATCATTTCCCACTTCTACTTTGGAATAGGCAATGATTGTAACTTACCAACTAGATCTTAATACTCCGTCTTAATCTTTTGGCATGTTAATCACCTCACAACATACTTAACTATCTGCCTCTCATCCCTAGCCACCATAAATGATGTTTCAGAGTATTTTTCATCTTATTAGTACCAGGATGTATAGCATAGGTTGTTATATGTGCTTCCTCCTAAATTTCTTCTCTTAGACCATCAACATCCAGTACACATAATCTCTACTTTAACCACAATGTATTATATCTCAACTCAAACTCAGAACTTGAATTATATTTTAACTTCTCTACAATCTTCACCAATTATAGGTCTTTACTTTAAGCTTTCCTGAGCCTTTCATACAATACTGGTCTAAGCTTCAACGTAGCTAACAATGCTTCATTCTGCCCTAAACTTAGCTCAGCATTTAGGGCTCTCTGTTGAACTAGGTCTGGTAATCTCGATGTTTGAATTTGTGCCATACTGTTATTAGTTTTCCTGCTTAATGCATCAGCCATAACATTAGCTTTACTTGGATGGTATTCAATCATGCAATCATAATCTTTAAATAACTCAATCTGCCTCTTTTGTCTCATATTCATTTCTTTTTGACTCAACAAATATCTCAAACTTCTATAATCTGTAAATATCTTATACGTATCACTATATAAATAATGTCTCCAAATTTGCGAAGCAAACACCACTGTAGAAAGATCTAAATCATGAATTGGATAGTTAAACTCATGATACCTTAACTTGCTCGAAACATAAACAATCACTTTACCATACTACATCAAAAAGCATCCTAATCCTTAGTGTAAAGCATCAATATATACAACATATCCTCCGGATCTAGATGGTATAGTGTAACATCCCATCACTGATGGGAGGGTTATATTGGTAAATTAGGACGGTTTAGGAGTTTTATTGCATATTATTGATTGAGCATACATTTGGCCTCTAATTTTAAAGGAATGAGTCATTTTGCACATGCACATATAGGTACATGCATTCATCACATTTCCCGGCATTCAATTGTGAATATGATATGATTTGCGAAATTTGAGATAATTATGTTTGATTTTGATTTGTTGTGAATTATGGAATAATGGGGTTTGAATAGTTGAATTAGAATGTCTTAAGAGTAATTGTCAGTTGATAGCGACCCATAGGAAATTTTCTGGAAATTTGGGAGTAAATTTTCGGACCGAAATTTTTTGAGTGACAGACTGGTTGACTAAATGGTACTGAAATGACTGTCTAATGACAATGGAAAAATTTAGATATATGATTTTAGGAATTTTGATATGTCGAGCCATTGGAAATTAAAGACGAATTGGACTAAAATTGTTTTGAAAAGTGAATGAGATTTAAAAGAATTTGAGGACTTATGCCTTTTTAGCCCTAGGTTTAAAATTAACCCTTAATGCCTTTAGTTTTGACTTTTACCCTTGAGAGTTACCGAAATTCTTTTAGCAGTAAACTCATTTCTCCATCTTAGGGCATACCTTCTCTTCTCCCTTCGACGATTTTCGATCCTCCTTATTCAACCCTTGCTTAATCTTTGGCTTGCTGCTTGTTTCTTCTTCCTTGTGTAAGACCAAGCTTAAACCTTGGAGAGGATGATGTTTTTTGTGGCTATGGGAGATAATCGTGGGTGTTAGGGTTGTAGAAGATTTTGGAAGATTTGAAGATTTGAGAGCTTGATTGGTAAGTAAATTGGCTTTAATGTGGTTTTATTGTTGTTGCATTGCATTAATGGGTTTAAATGTGAAAGATTTGGGGTAGTTGAGGGGAGTTATGAGTGGTTTTAAAGGGAGAAAAGCGATAAATGTTCGGAGAAGAAGGGTAGGTCACGACGTGCCTGCGCTGCAACGCGGAGAGAAGGTCGTCGCGGCGAGCCTGAAAGGTTACGCCGCGGCGAGCTCCCTTCGACGTCGGGGCGAACCTGAGTTTTTACGCCGCGACGAGCCCTTTTCGTGCGTCGCGGCGAGCTACTCCCATGCGGCGACGAGAGTTATTTGGCCGCGGCAAGCTCTATTTTTCTGAAGTGAGGTATTTTAGTTTTTGTGGCATAACTAATGGCGTAGACCTCCAATTGAGGTGATTCTTGATTCTTTATGAACTAGAGAAAGAGGTCTACAATTGATGTGAAGAATGAAAGTTCGAATTTAAATTAGTAGGATCGCTATTATTGAAAGAAAGTTTAGTAAGGTTTCCTATTTCAACCTAAGGATAGTTTCTTAATAATTGGGGTATTATTGTGAGATTTCTGAAACTAAATTCAATGCTATCGGAGTCTTCAATAGGTGAATTTGATCTAGTTCAAGATAAAATTGGTTTTGAGGTTTTCTTAAGATTAGTTAAGTGTATATGATTTGGAAAAGGGAACTGAAAAGTAGAAATGAGACTTGTGAAGTTCCAGGTCAGTATATTGAAAGCGAATGTGTCATTTTTGATGAAATGAGTGAAAAGTTGGTTTTGAGGTGAAAGATAATGAAATTGAGATATAGCGCCAGGAAGGTCATGAACATGCATCGTACATCTTTTATTAAAGACATGTGCATCATTGAATTGTTCTGACTATGCATTTAGTAATAGGAAATTATTTGACTGTTATAGAGGCACCGTTGGATCGACATTCCACGGATATTGCTGGGACTTTCAGGCAGTAGCTCGGAAGTTACAGGTGAGTAACCTAGTTGGTTCCTCAATTTTTGATTGTTAAATGCTCTATAAAATGTCTGTGAATGGGAATTGTGTGATTATGTAAATGATTAAGATCGATATGTTTGCTTTTGATAAATCGGATTCGACTTATTGGACCTCATTTCCGGAGCCCAACATCGGACATGAAAGTGTGGTGCTTGATGCGTGGGCTAGGCCTCCCAACCTTATCAACATGCACTCGAGCGAAATTCTAAATGATTCAAGACGTAAGATTTGAAACATAAACAGGCATACCTCATTAATATCCAAAAGATGAGTTTTACAAAGCTTTAATAACATTTCAAACCAAATTATAAACTTTGAGTTCAAGTGTCAAAAGTACAAAAATACACTTGAACTAACCAGACTCGAAATGCATCTAAAGCCTTGACTTCCAAAAGTACAACTTGAAAATACTTAAACATAACAAAATGGAGTGTAGCCATGATCCTTAACTTACTCGGTCTCTTGCTCGTCACCTGAATGGGGAGAGTAAAGGGGGTGAGCTATAAAACTCGTGGGAACACATTTATAGTACAGAAATAAGCAAAACTATTTAAAAGATAACTCATTGTCGTGGTACACTTTGAAATCATAGTAATTGAACTTGTGAAAATCATCATCTCAAAATGCTTGATTTATAATCAATTCATGAGTAGAATTTAAAACATGAATGCATGAAACATGATAACAAATCATAAACACATAAGCATAGCATAATGGTCTGGGTTAGTCCAGGTTCATAACGTATAACACATTCCCATCGAAATGGTTATGTGTAGTCGTAGTTTCTTGAGGGAGTCCTTGTGGGGAGCTCCGTGCCACTTGCGGGCAGGCAGGTGAAACATTTTCATGAGTCAACGTGCACGTGACGGTTCTTGGGACTACCACAAACCCACATAACATGCATGATTCAAAGTCTTGTAAACTTGATTGCCAAACTGGCTTTTGCTTGTAAACTTGCTTTTCATACATTTTGAAAAACATGATTTCATGTGCATGTATTTCTTGAAAGGAGAAAACCCTTTTTGAAGCCTTTTCAAAAAGAATCATGAATGCAAATCATTTAGCAACATATAATCATTTCACAATAGCAATTAAAGCAAACATTAAAGATGCAATTTTAAATTATTCAACCTTTCTTGATTTGAACAAAACAATGAGTGACTTATTTACTCTATTATAAATATGAACCCACCTTGAATTCCTTGCTTATACTTGCTCAGGAATGAGTTTCCTCTTGATCCTCTTGCCTCACTTGATTTCCTTAAACAAAAACAAAAATCCCATTCAATGCTGAAACAATAATTTTATTCTTAACTTCCATTCAAACTTTCATATCCTTAGAGACTGATTCAGAACTTCACTTCTTCACAAAACTTGTAGATCTATGTCTCTAGTTTACAAAGACTCAAAAATCACCTCATTTGGACATCTAGAGCAAAAGATATGCCCAAAAGACTAAAATTCATCTTTGTTGAAATCGGGGGCTCACATGGCGGCGAAATTGCCTTCATTGCGACGTCTGACCCGCTCCTCGTCGCGACGTCCAAGCTCGTCGCAACGTCTGACCTGCTGCTCATCGCGACGTGCACCATTGTGTGCGTCGCAATGTGCACGCCGTCCACGCACGTCGTGGCGTGCTCATGAACACGTCGCGACGTGCGGGTCTAGAGAACGTCTCTGAACTCGATTTTTCCAGCATTTTCAACATCAATCCTTCCCATTTGACAATGCAACACATCTAAACTTAAGATCATGCCTTATTCTTCAGTTATAAACTCATTCTAACACAAAATCATCATCAAGACACAACAAGATCATCAACCCAAAGAATTTAATCAATATTTCCGAAAACCCTAAACCATCGGTTCTAGCATCATTCCAAGCAAATCCAGAGTTCAATCCATCTCAAACAACAAGAAATAAACTCATACTTACTTGTTGAAGCTTCAAATTCAATCAAAAATCGTTAAACCTAGATTTCCTCTTTTCTTCTTCTTCTTCCTCTCTTCCTACGACTCCCTTTTCTCCTTTCCTTTCTTTCCCCTTTCTTTCTTTTCTTCTTCTAAATCCTTAAGTCTAAATGAAGGCACAAAGACTAGAATGCCCCTCCTTGTTAAGTTTAGTCTTCCCAACTTAAGTGAACTTCCTATAACGCCCTCATAAAGTTTTATCCCTTTCCTAACCACTTATTCCACACTAATCTCAAGTTAATCTTACTATTCCACTAATACTCCCAATAAAATCAAACTATGCAATAAATCATAAAATCAACACAATTCATGCTTAATAACAGCAATAAAAACAATTTGGGGCCCAACATTTCTCCCCCTCTTAAAAGAAATTTCGTCCCCGAAATTTACCTGAATCATCGAAGAGACGCGGATACTTTTCCTTCATGGCGTCCAATGGCTCCCATGTGGCCTCTTCCACTGAATGGTTCCTCCATAGGACTTTAACTAGCTGAACCGTCTTGTTTCTGAGAACCTTTTCTTTGGTGTCCAAAATCTCCACTGGGATTTCCTCATAACTCTATCATCTCTCAACTGAACCTCCGTAGCCTGAATGATATGAGAAGGATCCGATCTATACCTCCTCAACATGGAGACATGAAAGACATCATGGATCTGAGACAATTTCGGAGGCAACGCCAACCTGTAGGCTAGTGGTCCAATCCTCTCAAGAATCTCATAAGGACCCACATACCTCAAACTCAACTTGCCCTTCTTGTCAAACCTCATTACTCCTTTCCAAGGAGACGTCTTAAGGAACACCTTCTCACCGATTTCATACTCCATCTCCTTCCGATGAGCATCAGTGTAGCTCTTCATCCTATCCTGAGCTGCCTTAAGCCGTTGCTTAACCAAATTGACTTTATCCACTTTCATCTGAATCAATTCTGGTCCTACCAGTTTCCTCTCTCCTTCTTCGTCCCAACATAATGGAGTTCTACACCTCCTACCATACAATGCCTCATATGGAGCCATCTGAATACTCGAATGGTTCGAATTATTATAAGTGAATTCGACCAATAGCAAGTGCTCATCCCAAGCTCCTTTAAAATCCAACACACATGTCCTGAGCATTCCTTCAAGTGTCCGAATGGTCCTCTCAGATTGACCATCCGTCTGAGGGTGGAATGTCGTTCTAAAATTCAGCTTTGTCCCTAAAGCTTCCTGTAAGCTTCTCCAAAATCTCGAAGTGAACCGATGATCCCTTTCAGAAACTATGGAATCCGGAATCCCATACAATCTCACTATCTCATCAATGTACTTCTTTGCTAACACATGCAAAGAATCAATCTGCTTGATTGCCAAAAAATGGGCTGACTTCGTCAACCGATCCACAATAACCCAAACGAAATCATGCTTCCTGCTGGTCTTAGGCAAACCCATCAGAAAATCCATGGTTACCCTTTGCCACTTCCACTCAGGAATGGACAAGGGCCTTAACTTGCCTGAAGGTGCCTGGTGTTCAGCCTTGACTTGCTGACACACGAGACACTTACTTGCATACTCTGCTATATCCCTCTTTATGCCCTTCCACTAGAAATGCTCTCTCAAATCCCTGTACATCCTGGTGCTACCTGGGTGCATGGCATAAGGCGCATTATGTGCTTCATCCAAAATCTCATCCTTAACCTCCTTGCTATCTAGAATACAAAGCCTGTTCTCCACTGTCATGAGTCCATCATCCCTCACTACTACTTCAGAAATCTTACCATTCTGAATTTCCTCTCGAAGCTTGCTCAAATCTGCATCCTGTGCCTGCAACTCCCTAACCTTCTCCCTGAGTACCGGCCTCACTCTGAAATTAGCTAGAAGGCAATTCGGTTCCTCCTGCTTCAAGCTTATCTTAAGCTTGGCCATCTCTTCCAATAAAGGAAGATAAACTGCATGAACATGGGTAATAGAAGACTTCCTACTCAAAGCATCCGCTACTACATTTGCCTTGCCTGGATGATACTCAATCAACAAATCATAATCCTTGAATAACTCAATCCACCTTCTCTACCTCAAATTCAGTTCCTTCTGGCTTAGCAAGTACTTGAGACACTTATGATCAGTAAAGATCCTCGTCTGAACCCCATAGAGATAATGCCTCCAAATTTTCAAGGCAAAGATCACTGCTGCTAATTCCAAATCATGAGTCGGATAATTCAACTCATAAGGCTTCAGTTGCCTTGAAGCATAAGCTATCACTCTGTCTCCCTGCATCAATACACAACCTAGACCTTTCCTCGAAGCATCACTATACACGGTATACCCCTCATCTCCAGAAGGTAAAATCAGAACTGGAGCACTTGTCAATCTGTGCTTGAGCTCCTCAAAGCTCTTCTAGCATTCATCAGTCCAGATAAACTTCTGATTCTTCCTCAATAGCTTAGTCATCGGAGCAAATATCATGGAGAATCCTTCTACAAACCTCCTGTAGTAACCTGCCACACCCAGAAAACTCCTCAGCTCTGTCACTGTCTTGGGTGCATGCCAATTCACCAATGCTTCGACTTTCCTCGGATCAACATGTACACCATCTTGTGAAATCACATGTTCAAGGAATGTCACCTCATGAAGCCAAAACTCACACTTGTTGAACTTAGCATAGAGCTCTCTCTCCCTCAAAGTCTGCAATACAATCCTGAGATGCTCCTCATGTTCTTCTTCACTCTTAGAATATACCAGAATGTCATCTATAAATACTATAACAAACTGATCCAGATACTCCTTGAAGACCCTATTCATAAGATCCATAAAAGCAGCTGGAGCATTGGTTAAACCGAATGGCATAACCAAGAACTCATAATGTCTATACCGAGTCCTGAAGGCTGTCTTGCTTACATCAGACTCCTTGATTCTGAGCTGATGATAGCCTGACCTGAGATCAATCTTGGAGAAGACCCTTGCTCCCTACAGCTGGTCAAACAGATCATCTATCCGTGGCAAAGGATACTTGTTCTTAATGGTCACCTTGTTGAGTCTCCAATAGTCAATACACATCCGCCATGTTCCATCCTTCTTCCTAACAAACAGAACCGGTGCTTCCCAAGGAGACGAACTCGGTCTAATATACCTCTTCTCTAACAGTTCCTCCAACTGTTCCTTAAGCTCCCTCAACTCAGCTGGAGCCATCCTATACGGCGGTATTGAAATAGGTGCGATTCCGGGAATCAAGTCAATGGCAAACTCGATTTCCCTCACCGGCGACAAACCTGGTAATTTATCTGGAAACACATCTGGGAACTCCCTCACAATCGGAAAATCCTATAACTTCCCTTCATTCACATCGGCATCCACAACATGTGCCAAGAAAGCTTCACATCCCTGGTCCATCATCCTTTCAGCCAGCATAGCCGAAATCAATCTTGGCAAAGGTGTTTTCCTGTCTCCCCTGAAAATCACCTTCTCACCGCTGCCCATATCAAATTTCACCTCTTTCCGACCACAATCCAGCTTTGCCAGATATTTTTCCATAGTATCCATCCCCAAAATAACATCTAACCCTCTTAAGTCTAGAGGTAGTAAGTCCACTACCAATCTAGCACCCTCAATGAAAAGTTTACAATCCTCATATACCTGACTGATCACCACATTCCTCCCTAGAGGAGTTCTAACAAGCAAAGGCTTATCCAAAGGCACAGAATTCACACCATGCAATGCTATACTTGCAGAAACAAAAGAATGCGTGGAACCAGAATCAATTAAAACAAATACTGCTGAATCAAGTAACTGAGCCATACCCGTGACAACTTCAGGTGCAGCTGCAGCTTCCTCCCTAGTCATGGCAAACACCCTTGCCTGTGCCTGACCCCTAGGCCTTCCTGGAGGAATAGCCTTCCTTGCAGTCCCAGAGCTGCTGTCTCAAGAATCGGCTGGTTCCCACTGCTTTGCACGCCTTAGGCCTGGCTGCGACCCTCCTTTCTCGGTACCTGTGGACAATCCTTGACCATATGCCCCTTCTCTCCACATCTAAAACAGACTCCAAGAAACTTGAGGCACTCTCCCTGGTGGCGTTTCCCACATTGGTCGCATAGGGGGTTGGTGAACCAGCTCTTTCCTGCTCTTCCAGTGCCTCCTACGATAGAGGCTTGCCCTAACACAGCCTTCACCTGCTTGTTCTTGGTAGAGCCACTGCTACCCACTTCACTCTGGGTGTGAAAGCTCCTTGTTCTCCTCTCAGGCATCGGTGCACTTGATCCCTTCTTAAAAGACCGGTCCCTGTTCCTCCTTTTCCTACTTACTTCATTTCTTATGTTCTCCAGTTTTTCGGCCTGGAGTGTAGCATCCACCAATTGCTGGTAGTCACAGAAATTGTGGATCAAGACTTTCTCCCAGATCCCCATGTGCAAACCTTCTTCAAACTTACGGAATTTGTCGTCCTCTATTGCCACAATGTTGGCTGCATAACGGGAAAGCTGTGTGAACTTCAGCTCATAATCGCTCACACTCATGTCCCTCTGTGTGAGATTCAGAAACTCCCTGGCCTTCTCCTGTACATACACTCTGGAGAGATACTTCTTTCTGAACACTTCCACAAAGTCTCTCCACGCCAGCACCGGTGGCATAACCTGACTGTGAGGCATTGATTCCCACCAATGTAGTGCGTCTCCCTGTAACAGACTGACCGCATACTCTAACTTCTCCTCATCTGTGCATTTCATCTGGACTAGAACCCTCTCGATCCTCTTCAACCAGGCTTCAGCTTCTTCTGGATTCGTCGTCCCATTGAAATCTACAGCCCCAAACTTACTTGAGCTTGTCATCTTGTCCACCTCGCTCTCTCGGGTGGCATTGGAATCTGAGATCTTTGATCCATAGCATACGTGAACGCCTGAGCAAAAGCTTTAAAGAAACTCATATCCATGGGATTTATTTGAGGCATAGGAGGAGGCGGTGGAGGCACTTTTTGTTGCAAACTAGGTGCCTCAGAAATCGGAGTAGAATGTGTCCCAACATTTTGCGGGACATGGGATTCATCTGTGCTCCCTTGACGAGAATGAGACCGAATCATAGCTCCTCGAGTTCTCTTTCAAGGTGGCATTTTCACTCCTTCAATATAAAACCATTGAAAATCTTTAGTTCAAGTAAAACAATTTCAAAGTATGTAGAAACATTTCAAATCATGTAAAACAATGCAAGTTATTCCTTGAAAGCAATGTCATGCAGTCCTAGACCAAAACCTAGGCGCTCTGATACCACAACATGTTAGACCCCGTTTTCGGAGCCTAACATCGGACATGAAAGCATGGTGTTTGATGCGTGGGCTGGGCCTCCCAACCTTATCAACATGCACTCGAGCGAAATTCTAAATGATTCAAGACGTAAGATTTGAAACATAAACAGACATACCTCATTAATATCCAAAAGATGAGTTTTACAAAGCTTTAATAACATTTCAAACCAAATTACAAACTTTGAGTTCAAGTGTCAAAAGTACAAAAATACACTTGAACTAACCAGACTCGAAATGCATCTAAAGCCTTGACTTCCAAAAGTACAACTTGAAAATACTTAAACATAACAAAATGGAGTGTAGCCATGATCCTTAACTTACTCGGTCTCTTGCTCGTCACCTGAATGGGGAGAGTAAAGGGGTTGAGCTATAAAGCTCGTGGGAACACATTTATAGTACAGAAATAAGCAAAACTATTTAAAAGATAACTCATTGCCGTAGTACACTTTGAAATCATAGTAATTGAGCATGCGAAAATCACCATCTCAAAATGCTTGATTTATAATCAATTCATGAGTAGCATTTAAAACATGAATGCATGAAACATGATAACAAATCATAAACACATAAGCATAGCATAATGGTCTGGGTTAGTCCAGGTTCATGACGTACAACACATTCCCATCGAAATGGTTATGAGTAGTCGTAGTTTCTTGAGGGAGTCCTTGTGGGGAGCTCCGTGTCACTTGCGGGCAAGCGGGCGAAGCCTTTTCATGAGTCAACGTGCACGTGACGGTTCTTGGGACTACTAAAAACCCACATAACATGCATGATTCAAAGTCTTGTAAACTTGATTGTCAAACTGGCTCTTGCTTGTAAACTTGCTTTTCATACATTTTGGAAAACATGATTTCATGTGCATGTATTTCTTGAAAGGAGAAAACCCTTTTTGAAGCCTTTTCAAAAAGAATCATGAATGCAAATCATTTAGCAACATATAATCATTTCACAATAGCAATTAAAGCAAACATTAAAGATGCAATTTTAAATTATTCAACCTTTCTTGATTTGAACAAAACAATGAGTGACTTATTTAATCTATTATAAATATGAACCCACCTTGAATTTCTTGCTTATACTTGCTCAGGAATGAGTTTCCTCTTGATCCTCTTGCTCCTCTTGCCTCACTTGATTTCCTTAAACAAAAACCAAAATCCCATTCAATAACTCATGCTAAAACAATAATTTTATTCTTAACTTCCATTCAAAATTTCATATCCTTACAGACTGATTCAGAATTTCACTTCTTCACAAAACTTGTAGATCTATGTCTCTAGTTTACAAAGACTCAAAAATCACCTCATTTGGACATCTAGAGCAAAAGATATGCCCAAAAGACTAAAATTCATCTTTGCTGGAAACTGGGGGCTCGTCGCGACTTACGGCCCGTTCCTAGTCGCGACGTCCAAGCTCGTCGCAACGTCTGACCTGCTGCTCATCATGACGTGCACCATTGTGTGCGTCGCAACGTGCACGCCATCCACGCACGTCGTGGCGTGCTCATGGCACGTCGCGACGTGCGGGTCTGGAGAACATCTCCGAACCCGATTTTTTCAGCATTTTCAACATTAATCCTTCCCATTTGACAATGCAACACACCTAAACTTAAGATCATGCCTTATACTTCAGTTTTGAACTCATTCTAACACAAAATTATCATCAAGACCCAACAAGATCATCAACCCAAAGAATTTAATCAATATTTCCGAAAACCCTAAACCATCGGTTCTAACATCATTCCAAGCAAATCTAGAGTTCAATCCATCTCAAACAAGAAGAAATAAACTCATACTTGTTGAAGCTTCAAATTCAATCAAAAATCGTTAAACCTAGCTTTCCTCTTTTCTTCTTCTTCTTCCTCTCTTCCTACGACTCCCTTTTCTCCTTTCCTTTCTTTCCCCTTTCTTTCTTTTCTTCTTCTAAATCCTTAAGCCTAAATGAAGGCACAAAGACTAGAATGCCCCTCCTTGTTAAGTTTTATCTTCCCAACTTAAGTGAACTTCTTATAATGCCCTCATAATGTTTTACCCCTTTCCTAACCACTTATTCCACACTAATCTCAAGTTAATCTTAATTTTCTACTAATACTCCCAATAAAATCAAACTATGCAATAAATCATACAATCAACACAGTTCATGCTTAATAACAGCAATAAAAACAATTTGGGGCCCAACACGACTGCCATGTGATTTTGAAGAATTGTGATAAATGAGTTTTAATGACAATGTAACTGTGATTATATCGGCCATTTTGCATTTCATACACAAATGCATGAACGGATAATAATAATAATAGTTGTGACCTGAGTCGCCACTGATACTGAAAAGAGCCTCGAGCTCGAAGGGAGTTAGTGCATACCCAGAGGGCTCTCCTACTCCCTAGACGCGTCTCATGAATCATCGCTCACCGTTTAAGCGCTCGGTCACAACACTGTAATAAAATGGGAAAGAGTCACATATGCATTGCATACTCATTGTGATGGATTGAATACAGTGAATGGGAAATAGGCAAGAGTGCATGATACAATTGTGTTAACTGATTTGCAAAATTTTTTAGTTCTGTAATTGTATGAGAATCTATAAATTGCTATATGGTATTCTGAATGTGTTATTGTAATATGATGTACGCTATTTGCGTAATGCATGAATTGAGTGAACCATCGATGATGGTTTCTCATTGAGTTCGCAAACTCACCCAAAATTGCATCTATTTTTCAGGATTGATAGAATAGACTCCTAGCTCCAGAGATAAACTTTTTCTGTCGCGTGAGCACGTTGGCAAGAGAAGTTATGGCACACAGGTCAGTCGGCTGGGATGATTTTTATGGATGACCTAGCTAGATTTTTGTATCAGTTTCCTTTTTGGAGTAATGTATTTAGACAGTGGGAAAAAAACTGATAGACTTGTATATATTTTTGTTTTGATGATATGAAATGAGAAAGTATCTTGGTTTTAAAATTTAGTGATTTTCATATTACAACTTTATAAAAATGATGTTATAAGAGTACTGTAGTGACTGACTGCTCGTAGCCCTCCCTTATTGTGGGATATGCATCGGAATGACCCACGAGCGTCCCAGTGCGTACCCTACGGTAAGGGGGCACTACATATAGCTAACAATGGTGTCGTAGTTAATTGATGTTTTAATTCCTCAGAGCTCCTTTGACACTCATCATTCCAACGAAAAGATACATTCTTTCTCATAACGTGTTTCAAAGAGGCATAACGTGTTTCAAAGAGGCTGAGATCAATGAAAACTCCTCCACAGACCTCCTGTATGCGTCGGAATGACCCACGAGCGTCCCAGTGCGTACCCTACGGTAAGGGGGCGCTACATATAGCTAACAATGGTGTCGTAGTTAATCGATGTTTTAATTCCTCAGAGCTCCTTTGACACTCATCAGTCCAACGAAAAGATACATTCTTTCTCATAAGGTTTTTCAAAGAGGCTGAGATCAATGAAAACTCCTCCACAGACCTCCTGTAATAACCTGCTAACCTAAGAAATCTCCGAATCTCAGACACATTCCTATGTGCTTCCCACTTCATCACTGCCTTAACTTTCTTTAGGTCTACCTGTATGCCCTGTCCAGATACTATATAACCCAAGAACACCACTTGATCAAACCAAAATTTACACTTACTAAACTTGGCGTACAATTGCTTCTCTCCCATTATCTATAAGACCAACCTCAAATGCTCATAATGTTCCTCTCTACTCCTCGAGTACACCAAAATATCATCTATTAATGCAATCATAAAATGATCTAAGTAAGGTTGGAATATTTTATTCATCAATGCCATAAAGGCCACTGGAGCATTCGTCAATCTAAAAGGCATCACCAAAAACTCAAAGTGTTCATATTTGGTTCTGAATGCACTTTTTGGTACATCAAATTCTGTTGTTTTCAATTGATAATTCCCTAACCTCAAATCTAGTTTAGTAAACACCTAAGCTCTCTATAATTGATCGAGAAAATCATCTATTCTCGATAAGGGATACTTATTCTTCATTGTCACCCGATTCAATTGCTTATAATCAATGTATAATCTCAAGGTTCCATCCTTTTTCTTTACAAACAAAACCAGAGCTCCCCAAGGTGATACACTGGGTCTGATAAAACCTTTATCCAACAACTCCTTCAATGGGGTCTTAAATTTCTTAAGTTCCATAGGTGTCATCCTATATGGAGGAATAGATATAAGAGCAGTACCTACAACTAAGTCAGTAGTGAACTTCATTTCCCTATCTGAGGTAATCCTAGTAATTCAATGGGAAATACATCTAGGAAATCCCTAACAACTGGAATATCCTGAATTGCCTGCTTAATTCAGCTATCGGTTACATAGGCTCAATAAACCTCACATCCACTTCGAATTAGTCTTAAAGCACTCATTAAGAAAATCAATATGGCTAACACTGCTTGACTAACATCTCGAAACATTACTCTTGGTTTAAATAGGAGATTCAAGAACGACTTCTTTAGTATAACAATTCATTATAGCCCTATGTGCAGTAAGCCACAAAATGAAATCTATCTCTTTTAACTGCAGTACTATCAAATCGACTTTCAACTCAGTCTGGTCATCCTGAATAATACCCCCTCTGCATACTTCCCCAATTATTATAGTACTACCTACTGTAGTACTCACCTCTAAGCCAAATTTCAACATCTGTCTCTCACAGTGTACTTTAGATGCCAGATGTGCAGTAATGAATAAATGTATAGATCCTGGATCTAACATTACAAATGCCTCAAATTGAAAGACATGTAACACACCTGCAATAACATCTAGGGAATTATATGCCTCCTGCCTCGTAATAGGAAAGATCCTAGCCTGATACTGTAGTTGGTTACTTCGCACCTCAGTCCTAATACTAGGACCTACTAAACTAGTTTTACCCCTACCTCTACCTCTTTATCCTGCTCCACTGGCTTTGCTCTACTGGAAAGTCATTTCAGTCCTTGATTGTAGCATCCCACTCCCGCAAGACCCGAACCTGATATCGACGGTGATATCCGAGCTCGTGACCCGCGAGGGTGGCATACTAGATCAATGCACATTTCGATCACTCAAGCACATTTAACAAAATGTATCTGAAATGCTTATGAAACCCCTTTCTCAGTTATTACATTGTTGGCCGAGTGCCTGTACTGTCCCGTACCCATGGATATCGGGCTCATTAATCGTTGAGCCATTGGCTCTCGAGCTCGAGGCTCGTTTTCATTCGTTGAGCTTTAAGCTCTAACGGTGGCAACTCAGGTCCAACTTCCATTATCTGTTTATGCATTCATGAATGGAATGCATGGAACACAATATATCATGTCAATTTCATTAAATTCCAGTAAACCAATCCCATTCAGAACAATCAAGTCAATCATATTATGCATACATATGTACATGAGACTCAATCTCCAGTTATTTAGTTCTTTGTTATGACCGAGTGTCTAAACTGTCCCATATAGGGCTCATTGTCGTTGAGCTTGTAGCTCTAATAACTGTCCCATATAGGGCTCATTGTCTTTGAGCCTGAGGCTCTGAATCAATATCTGAGCACGAAGCTCTTTTCACTCGGTGAGCTTGAAGCTCTAATCATTGACTACTCTGGTCACAACTCCCATTATATTTCATTTTTGTCATGCAATGAAATGCATTGCCCATATTCGCATGAACTTAATCAATCATGACCACTTATCATCGGACCGTAGTCCGGCATTCAACATCTAGTTGAGAATTCACATTTCATCCATATGCAAATTATCTATATGCAATTATGCATTCAAACCATTTAATAATCACATCATGTACACTTAGTTCATCCAATTCACAATCAAGGAGCACTTCAATAACGCAATTCCCAGTACACAATCAATCATCGGACCTCTTGTCCGGAACCCATATTCAATTTCAATCAATATTACCGTTCAACAATTAATCAATGTATGAATTTCATTCAATTGTAACTGAACCAAGTAAACCATAAAAATAAGACCATCTAGGTCTACTCACAGTACGCTCCAGATTAGCATGAGCTTTTATGATCCGGAAACGTCTGGCTGTGGATGTTTTGTCCTGTATCATCCATATGCCAAACACAATTAGCACACACATTAATAAAGGTACAATCATATAGCCATCCCATTTTCACATATGTAGATGTGCAATATATAATGCATGCTCAATGACAATTCCGGGTTATATGCTTTACACTGACCGATTATCCATTCTCAAATCATAATTCAATTTGTCTACTTGCATATGATCATTTTCAATTATCCATTCAAATTTGACTCTTTAAGAGTCTAGCAAAAACCATACACTTGCATCTCATTTTATAACATAACTCAAGTTACCGTCATTTCATTTCTAACCTTGTATGATCTCCTCATATCCAATTCCCTATCATAATAAATCACTTAGTACCATTTACTAACTTCCTTGAACAATATCACAAGCATGTAAACAATTCCATTCCCATTTACACATGCATTTGACACTTTTGATCTTACCCATTAATTCACCAAGTTTTAACCTTCGATTTCGCTTTAAACCTTTCATACATTAGTCCCATAGACTAAGGATCATTCTAGGTTCACTTTAAAACCCATTTGAGGCTTAATTTATATCCTTTGTCCAGTGAATGTCTGTTTAACAGACTGCTACGGGTCACCTATACCATTTTAAAAATTCGACCCTCAAAACGTCCGAAGTTCAAAATTTTGCCTGAAATAGAAGTTGTAGATCTTGAAATCTACTATCAAATCCATATAAAGATCATCTCATTACGTGTAACACCCCACTCCCGTAAGACCCGAACCCGATATCATTGGTGATATCCGAGTCCGTGCCCCGCGAGAGTGGCGTACTACATCAGTCGATTTAAAACTCAGTATACATTTTTTTTTCTTTTTGGAGCCATTAATTCAACGTTAGCGCGGCAAACACCGTAAGTAAATAAAACCCGTGTTCAATATAAACCAGTTTCAGTTATTACAGTCATCCAGTAATAATTTACAATCAGTCAATGCAGTAAAACGTTAAAACCACAATGGGCTCAGTAAAAATACAAAGCCTTGTTATACAGTGATTGCGGAACACAATTTACTAAGACATTAATGCAGACGCGAACTGATCCCGATCTCTAACCTTTACTCGACTACAGTAGACATACTCCCGTGTCAACCGGGGTATTCTTCAGGACCTGAAAAATAGATGCAAATTTTGGGTGAGTTTTGCGAACTCAGTGAGAAACCATCATCGATGGTTCACTCAAATCATGCATTACGCCCGTAGGCGTCTGATATAGACATAATCATCAATTACCAATAAGCGATCAGCGATCAATAACCATAGCCAGTAACAGTAAACCATTCACAGTAACACATACCATCACGAAAGCAGTTACTTATGCAAATACAATGCATATGTGACTCTTTCCAGTTATTCATTATTTTGCCCAAGTGCTCACTCAGTGTTCAGTGGGGATGCGTCAGGGATTTCTCCCCTCGGGCTCGAGGCGGTCGATCAAAGATGAGAGCTCAAGCTCTTATCAAGAATAATAGCAACTTAGGGCACGTCCATTATCCGATCATGCAATTATGCATGCGGTGCGATTTAGTAAATATGCGATTTTGGCTATAAAGCCCAAAGTGTATCAAGAAATCCACAATATGGCTATAAAGCCCGATGTATCACTCGATCCACAATATGGCTATAAAGCCCGGTATCGGTCGATCCACAATATGGCTATAAAGCCCGTGTATCGATCGGTGTTCAAGATGATGCCTATAAAGCCCATCTATCAAGATGTCGGTAAAATCATATAATACAATCCCATACATGCCAAGAGTCATACGGTGGCTCATTCAATTCACTTTTGCACGTAATTCACGTTAAGCATGTACACAACCAGAAATTTGAGAAACCAACTAGGTTACTCACCTATTACTTTCGAGCTAATGCCGGAAGTCTCGTGACGTCGGTCAATCGACGCTCAATTGGGCCTCTATATGAATCGGAAAAAGCACGAGTCACTAAATATGAAATTTGTGCTCATGTTGATGAGATATGCATGTTCATGAATTTCCGCCCTAATCCTTATTTCCCCATCATAAAATTCTATCAAAATTAGAAATCCATTGGCGCCGACGGTGCAATTCGACCTCTATAGGTCCCCAATTAAATAAAACAAAGGATTCACATGTTCCAATCGATAGGGCTACGCCAAATTCCGTCTAAAATTCCCATTTTCTCATAAAATAAAATTAAACATTCAACGAATCCGATGCCTCAAGAATCAGGTCAATCGGACGTCGGACGGGAAAGTAATTGACAAAAGAAACAAGTAGGTCGCTTAATGCCATTGAAATTCTACCTCTCTTCCTTCCCCTTTCTTTCTTATTGCCAATCGGAATTGCCAACAACCATAATTCTTAACACACAAATCGGAAAAATACAAACCATAGCTTGTTGGAAAGGTCATGAAAAGCTCTACAATTCTCAAGAAGACCATAAAAATCAATTCCAACCCTAAGGGTGTCAAATATCCCATCAACCTACTGCCTACTCAATTTCCATCAACACAGGGCAGTACATTGGAAATTTCATAACTCACTGATTCTTCAGAAATAAATTACCACAAAAATATGATCAATAAGTTCACAATGTTCTCAAAAACTTTCATGAACAATCCAAAATCAAATTATATTTCTAAACTAGTCAATTAATTTATTCAATGTTACTGTCTCTGAAACCCTTCAATGTGGGAAGTAACCTTACAACAAGCATAACTCCCTATATACAAGTCAGTAAAATCAGAACTTTATATCCCTGAAAAGATAACATCTCAAACTTCAATTTTCATGAAGCACTCATCATCCAATTCGATCTCTATCAACTTCAAAACTGTTATGGAAGCTACTGTTATGATCAGCCATTCATAACCTAATGTAGGGTCAATCTTTGCAAAATCATAACTCCCAATTCTGACTTCTAAAAATTACAAACCATATATCAGTTTCAAGGTAATCTCTTCCTCTACAAATTTTCAGAAGCTCACTCACACCAGTTCAGTCCACATAAAATGTTAAAATTGCCTCCAATCAGTAAACTCACAAAATCACACTTAAGCTAGGTTTCATCCAAAATGCTCAAAACCAGTCATTAGTAATCAATTCATATCTCCAAATATAAAATTCTAAAAATAGCAAGATCAGTAGAAATGGAAAGATAATTCAATATGCTACAACTTCCATGAAGACCATTTTCCCTAATTCCATCTCAATTAATTCATAAAAATCAACAAAGTTCATATGTTGTGGTTTCGGTTACTGTTCACAGGCAATGGAACAGTAACTTTCCATTCAAAACTTCACCTTTCTATCATTGAAATTCAACAACACCTATTTCACACTAAATTGAAGCCAACATCCCAAAGTTTCAGTGGCCACTAACCTTACCTCATTTGCATTTCTACACAATAAATTATGAATAAAACAGTAACATCAATTTCAACTCTAACTATCCAGATTTAATGTTAACCTTAGTTCTAACATTTCCAATGCCTTTTTCACATCACTAGACATCCAAATAAATACAAATTAAATATTACTACAGTCATACATATACTAGGGCTAATACTGAAAAATTGGCAGCATTAAATTCCTCAATTCATGTACTCAAATAATCATCCATACTCAACTCAAAATCAAGCCATATCACTACTTTCAATTCATCAAACACTTATACTACTTCATCCAACCACACTCAAACCTCACCTTATACCCCCAATTCCACCTATACTTTTCATCAAATTAAGGCATCAATAAGCATAATAAATGCTCCATAATTCCCATTGCATGCATATAATAACCATGATTCATTAACTACATAATTAAAGCATAACTAAGGCTTAACCATAGAACTTACCTAATAAGCTTCCAATCTTCAATTCTAACTTCTCTAATTACTTTACTTTCTCTCCTTTCTCCTCTTCATATACGATTATCCCATGGTAAGGAGGGAGAAGGTTTAAGTTTAGAAATATGCAAGGAAGGACAAAGAAAGTGGCAACTAAATGAGGCAAGTAAAGAAATTTCGATGGAAAATGAGAAACTCCAAAGAAGTTCTCGGATGATGCAACCCATATAAATAAATAACACAACTTTCACTCTTCACACATGGAAGAGTCGAGAATGTGGCCACCTCATTAATTGTTTTGACTCTTTGTAACTTAAGAAAAAGACAAAATAATTAAATAATCTTTGATAAAGTAATCCAAATAAATTAGATCTTTAATCCATTTTCAAGGGTCTCAGTTAAAATTCCAAAATAATATACCCAATAATACAGTGCCCTTCGGTAGCAATTTTCGCTACCGAAAATCAACCGTTCATTTGCTTGGCGATTTTTCCTATCCGAAATTTTCAAAATTTACCGAATCATTTTTTGAAATTTAATGAAATTCCTAAAATTGTAAAGCACATAACAATGCACTCCAAATAATTTTCAAACACGAAAATCACCTTTTCTAACACAAAACACGTTTAGGCCCATTCTGGCGATTTTGCTTGTCCGAAAGTTTCTTCTAAAATTCCAGAAAATTCCTATAAATCCCAAAAATGTAAAACGCTCAATGGCGCTTCGAATAATTTTTCAAATCCCATAACCACGTTAATCACAATAAAATGTCGTTAGGCCCAATTACCGGGAATGCCATGAATGCATGACCAAACAGTTCGCGTGCACAAATTCACTAAGCACCAGTACCAGTATACCTGGACACTACTCATACATCCCTATTAGTCTCATCCTATGCCAATTTTACTATTTTACCCTTCTAGGAGGGGGTGGGATGTTACATTACGAGTTATACACAAAAAGTTATGCCCCTTGTACTAAACTATGTTCAATTTAGTTTTCATGAATTTCCAGATTTCAACTCTTCACTCTCAATACTCAATTCCTCAGGCTTAACCAATTATTTCTAATGCAATACTCATCAATTATCCATTCTTATAACTCAATGTTAATTTAATATCATCCATAACCAAGATAGGGTCCATTATTGATCATAAACACTTGGAAAGCAACACAATCATAGACATTCATTCATAACAATGTCAACACCCCATTGCCTAACTTCATGCCATCATTTGGAATCTTTCAAGACAAAATTCACAATCAATAGCTTCATAAGATTTGTAGCCAAATGTCTCTAGTTTCATTCAAGCCAAATCTCAACTCCTCTAGACAATTATACAAACAATTATGCCTATCCAAGTAGAGCACACTCCCAAGATCAAGCCATTTCAAATTTCCAGATTTTCCATAAGTTCAATCTTACCATTTAACTCATTCAATTCCTCTTATGCCTAGATCAGCACCTCTATTGGAATTTTTCATCAATCTCTACCTCATTCAATTCAATAACTCATTCACAAAAATCAAGAGCTACAGCTTACCCTTATCCCAAAACAGGCAAAAAACAATATCCAAGTATAAAACCATTCTACATTCATTCATGCATCTCTTTGAAAACCCATTCATCTCTAAGCCCTTCCATACCATTACATGTAAGTATCACTCATTCTACACATACATAACAAGAGAAGAACACACTTCATCATCATCCATAACACAATCATAACCCCTGCACTAATCAATTCAACACACTCTAGTTTAAGCATCATGCAAGCTTAAAATAACCATGCTTATAACATTAAAACCATAACTTACTTCATTTTCCTTCAATTTCTTCAAAGTCTCCAAGAAACCCTAACTTTCTCATCTCCAAAATCTTCATCTTCTAGGAGGTTAAGCTAGGTTTTTCTTAGCTCAACTCGAAGAGACAACAAAGAGGGAGCAAAAGTAGAAGATGAAGCCAAGTTTCCAAGCATCAAAGCACCAAAGCATGAAGGAGGAGAAGAGAGGGATGGGAGGTCACGAAAATTGAAGAGAAGAGAGCAAAACAAATCACCAAATGGTCCTCCCAAGAAGAAAGTGTCGTGAGAGAGAGGAGGGGAAGCTTTAATAAAGCTTAGATATTTTAAATACTAGGCTAAAACAATGCCACATGGCATAACCCTAAGCCTCCACTTGTCATTTCCTCATAACTCATTAATTTCATCAATTTCAAACCCAATTCCCACTAATTAATATTTGTCCATAATTCCTATAGCCACATATCCAAAATCCCAGTATTTAACAATCAATTCTACTACCAATTATTGATTGATCTGCCACTCGGCCTTTTTCTTAGTCCAAATTTTTCTCCGAAAAATTCTAAAAAAATTTCCTAAAATTTTCCAAAAATGCCAAATCACTAATTTCACTATCTATAGTAATTTTCGATAACCACAACTCGAAATTCTCAAAACAATCCCATGCATTACCAATTATACCCAGAAAATGTCAATTGAGTGCATGATCAATAATTTTAATGTGTGCAATCATCCAATTTATCAATGAATATCCAAATATGATGCATTTTTATCAAAAACTCACTTAAGGCCACATGTACCAAATTTAAAATGGTCAAAATCACAATTTACTAGAGTGGCCCCAAACATGTCCGTTAAACGGACACACATGTCCGTTAAACGGACATAGTCTGGCTAAGCAACCCAAAATCACCGGAGAGTGTCCGTTAAACGGACTTCCCTGTCCGTTAAACGGACATGAATCACCCAACTTGTTCCAATTCACCCGAGGTTGTCCGTTAAACGGACTTCCATGTCCGTTAAACGGACATGACTCACACAATCCCTCTTCAAGGCCTCTGGTCTCACACTCATTTTTTTCGACACATTATGCTCTTTGAGCTCACTCATATCACATTTTAGGTTTCCAACCCTTCACAAGGGAACGGGATATTACATTGATTCTCTTTTTCTTTCCAAATTGTATTCCTAATATTGCGAGACAGTCTCTAATCTGATGCTCAAAATAGCCACAATGCAAACAATCCAACATTCTCCACCATGTTTCTTTCCACAATGCTCACAACTAGCCATCTTTTGTGTTTGCCCTCTATATGTCTGTCCTCTAGACGTCTGATCTGTACCACTACTAGCATGAACAAAACCACCTCTTGATCTAAACCCCTACTGCCTTGATCTAGTTTGTGATCATGATGATCTATTATGGCATTTACTAGATCTTCTGCCAGAGTCAGCTTGAAACTCACCATGCCTCTTAATTTTAAACTCATGCCTATACTCTTGTTGTTCATCCTTCAATAACTGCTTAATCTAAATCAAAGCACCTCTCAACTTAATGAAACTATTCAAATTAGTAATAACCAACCTCGTCCTGATTCCCATATTTAGTCCATCCTCAAACCACCTACACTTACCTTCCTCAGTCAGAATCAGAGCAGTAACATAACCCATTAATTCATTAAATTGCATTTCATAATCGGCTACAGTGAGATTTCCTTGTTTTAGATCGAGAAACTCTTTCATCTTCCCATCCAAATAGATCTTTGGCATATAATTCCCCTTAAAGAACTTTAGGAAGTCTTCCCACGTCAATCTACAAGGTCGAGGTAAACTACCTAGGATAATCTTCCACCACTGATAAATCGGACCTTGAAGTAACAAGACTGCATAGTCAAACCTTTCATCGAGCTCGTAGTCCATCTGATCAAATACCCTTTCCGTTCTTTCCAACCAACCTTCTGCCTTGGTAGGGTCTATACTTCTATAGAAGTCTACAACCACTGCTTCCTAAGTTTATCATACCTCATTTCTCTCCTCTCAGGAATTCTCTGAGGCATTTGGTCAAACTGGGGTATTGGGGGACTCCTTATTGGCTCCAATAGACTCAAGATCAGTTGATTCTGTGACTTAATCTCCTATAACAGATGACCAAAAACAAATAATAATTGTGATCACTTTACAAGCCCCTCACTAGTTGTCATATTTAAATGCTTATATATGTCCCTAAGAATGCCAAAAAAATGCTCTGATACTAAAACTTGTAACATACCACTTTCATAGCGCATATGCTCAATCATACCCACAAATAGTTGAGAATATACTTTACGAAAATGGTACATTAGAACAATCATATTAATACAGTCTAGGGAATCAATATAACTTAAGCTTTCTAAATACTTATTTCCTTGACAATCATAATAAGTCATATATGTCATTAACTTTCCAAATTCAAGTAGACCATACACGACAGTTTTAAACTAAATCCCAGTACATCATATAGTATAAAAATTACACACTAGAGACAATGTGTGTCATAACATGGAATGCTAATATAAAAGACATCTACCTAGACTTCGCAGGTATCAGTTGATCAGACCTTTAAGCTATTCTTGTCCCTGAAATAATCGTACTAGAATTCTATTAGATCGCTTTAGAAGCTAGATCTCCTTTAAACTTGAAAATCAACGTTGCAATTTTGATGAGTTTGCGAACTCAGTGAATGAATCAACATCGATATACTCACTCAATTCAGAACATAAAGAAAAGTATTTAACCCAATTCACCAAGTATAACACATTATCAATCATTGAATATCACATCACATCACATTATATCATATGTCAATAAGAACATGTATTCAATTATTTCATATCACTATTTCAAAACAATCCAATAAATCATCTCGATCATTCATATAATATATGTAAAGTTGTATATGCAAATGCACATATGACTCCATTCTTATTTTACTTTGTTGTGACCAAGCGCCTATTAACTCAATTTACTATCTCTTATCTATTGTGGATACTGGGCTCATTGTTATCTGAGCCTATGGCTATTTGTGAACAATCTTAAACTTAAAGCTTTTTCTCACACATTGGCTACTTTAGTCAAAACTCCTTTATCTTATCATACATTTCAATGTAATGAGATGCATCAATTCACATATTATGCTTTTAGTACTTTTCATTCAATGTGCTCATGTCATATATCAAATTCTTCGGATATAAATCCGCCATTCATCATTCAATTGTTCATACATTCCACATTACATATACAGTTCAACAGAAGCAAATATAATTGTGTTTACACATCTAGGTTTACTCACAACAACGCTCCAGAATAGCTATTGCCTTGATGATCCGACAATGCCTAGATGTTGGCAATCAACTTGTGCGTCTATAGTCAAGCAATAAACACATAGTTCACAATCACTAATTTATTCAATCGTATAAATATACAATCATGCACATGTATATGTGTCATGTTCAATGCATGCTCAATTAACCTTTTTGGGTAGGAATTCTTAATCACAAATCTTGACCGTTCAATTATTATAGCTTGTATATTACCACTTTGCATTCAAGTTTATATCTTGAGTAAGTTTGATTACTCTAAATTCATCAATCATACATTCATCAACCTTTTCTATCATTATACATTCACACAATTTCCCAATTCTCATTCATTCATACCTAATACACCTTACTCATATCCTTTCAATCATATTTGCATTCATAAGAACACCATTATTCCTTAACAACTCAAATTTCTAAATTTAAATACATTAATTGTTAGATCGCCTATGGCCCTAGTATTCACAATATGCATCGGAATGGACCATACTACAACAATAAGTATAACCGAAAATTATAACATGTACGAAATTACCTCTTGATGTGGATTGGTATTTGTTTCTTTTTCATATTTGTAGACGTTGCCGTGTCCGAATGTCCTCTACCGATATCCACACGAGGATGAATGATCCAGGCAGCGGCTAATGTGTGCTAGCACGTTCCAAAACTCTTTTGAACGCCACATAATATTTTTCTCGAAAGAAGAACGAAGGTGGCTAGAGTTTTTGTCTCTTGCTAATGAGATATAAGTTTCTCTATTTATAGAGAAACGCTAATTCCTATTCCTATTAGGAATAAGAACATCATAATTCTAAACCCATTAGAATTATTGAAGCCCAATAAGTTTCAGCCCATATTATATCTCATATAATAAGAGCCCGATAACTTATTTCAATCTAGCCTAATAAATATATCCACATATATTTATTCAATGCCTAATAAATTAGGCCCAAGAGAATAAGCCCAGATCACATCACTCTTTGTGTGCGACCCTGTAGGCTTATTTGATGTTGGCAATGGGCTTGATCATACTTCAAGGCCCATAAGTCATAAGCAGCCTCTAGTAAGACATTATGACTACCCAAATCAAATAAGGATTAATAATCTGATTTAATCTGTAACTATGGTTACAAATTCAGTCCCTTTGAACACAATATCAAGATTAATCACAAGGCATGGTACATGTCAGAGTTTCTTGATCCCCAAGTTGACTGATTATAACAAATGAAATTAATGACTCCACATCAATTCATTTGAGCATGGCCATGCATTTCTTCAGTCATACTTGTCAAGAGGCCAAAATGATATCTTTCTCATTTAAGAGAGGTACAAATCCCATCTTTGTCGTTCACATCCCTCCGTATGATTTATTTAATGTCCAACATAAGACTACTTGTTATTCGGTTAAAAATAACTTAGTCTAATATCAAAACACTGAATTCCTCATGTAGGGAACCATGATGACTTCATGTCAAAGGACTAAAGTCAAACCATATTGAGAATCACTAATGACATGAAACCATTTAGTGTTCTCTCTGTGGTTCAGTCCAATATATGTTCTCTAATATATATCTATGTTTCTGATTTGATAATTCATATCCATGATCAAATAAACGTGATCATTAATCAGAACACATACTATCCTTAATTCATTATTGTTCCACCAATAACGATCGACCAGGGACAGTTTAGAATAGTATTATAAAGCTTATGGTTTTACTATGAAGTCACATACTTGATGAAATAAGCCTAATACTATACATGGAACGTAAATCACATTACATAAATGATATACATGCATATATAAAATAATAGCTCATAATATATTATTAATAAGTCATAATGTTAGTCACATATGTCCATTGGCCTAGGGAACACTACTAACATTAATATCAAAACAATTCATTCATTAAGTAATGACATCAATTAACAACCTAAACTTATCAAACCCTTAACCAATTAATTAAGCAACAATTGATACACTCATATTTTCATATATGTTTAGGACTTAATTTAGAGTCATTTACATTCATTTTATGTTCATCTATAGCTAGTTTATCATGTTTTAGCATTATTCGAGATTCATTGACTTCAAATGCATAAATGAAACAAATAGACTCGAATTGCACTATTTTTGGGTTTTGCGCAGACTTGACCTTTAGTCATTGTGGGATTTTTATCTCAAGATTCATTTAGCCAAAAAAATTTAAATTTCATACTTAAATTCTTGACTCATTGATAGATTTTTTGGAACCAATTTTAGATTTTTCTGAGCTGGAATTTAGGAGAAATAAATTCCCAAAATTTGTGTTAGAGTTTGGATCGCCAGAATGACCTTTCGATGTTGTTTTGATCATAACTTTTGACTCAGATGGTAAAATCCCGTGATTCAAGTCTCATATTAAACCTAACTCAAAGACGAAGATAATAATAAAAGTTGGCCCCCTAAATCATCACCATTTAGTTTTTATGTATTGTCAAAATTGATCTTGAAAAATCCATTCCAACTAGCCAAGGATCGACACCAGCCCCACACTCCATTCCTTCACGACGCTCCTCCAACCTTATTCATCAACCCCATATTTAATTATTCCATCCCAGCATCCCACTTCTCCACTCACTTGCAAAAATAACTAACAGCCCCCACACTCCACAGTTCAACAACACACACAGCTGGAATCTTCAAAGCTTCTGCATGTATAATTAGAGGATGGAGGGTTGCCTAGACATTAACGCACAAACCCATTCTCCACCCCCACACTCCATTTCACTCTCCATACCTTCACTCACGCCTCCACTACAAGAAACGCAAGTATCTCTCTCATCCACCAACAAAATCCATACAAACATGCAAGCCTTGATTTATTCCTCTCTAACCTTCAACATCATTAGCGCAACTCACCAGCGCATCAGCATTCATCCCTTTATTCTTTCACACACGCAACTCTAACAAGACACATCATCCTTCAACCATCCTCTCCATCAACACGAAAACTCCACCACCCCACACATACAACAAAGTAGCGTTCATACAGAAACTGTCTTCACGCCACCAACCTACACCCATCCACTAGAACACTGGAGATAAAAGAACGTAGTTGTTGGTGGTGAGAGGGGGTTGCACCATCACTTAACACTCACCATCCACTCGTCAACAACTGGAAAAAAAAACATTGAATAGGGAGACACAAAAACAAAGTAGAAGGTGGCAAGCAAGGAAGGAAGGAGCTGGTGGTGAAGACACACGTTAGCTGTTGGAGAAGAGTTGAAGTAACCAATCCCTCACTAACACACAAGCCCACTCAAAACACTCTCTACTCACGTTGATGAAGCAGCTGGTGGACGCAAGGTGACTGAAGCATCAACGTTGCAACTACTAAGAGAATGTGGCATATAAAAAAACACGTGGAGCTGGTTGTATAAAGGAGAGAAATCATTGCAGATGGAGACGTTAGCAGCAGGTGAAGAAAAGCAACGTGGAGGCTGGTGGAGAGGAGACGCAAGCAACTATTCACGCAAGCTTGGAGCATTGGCTAAAACATTTTTTTAATCCTAGCAACCACAATTTTGTTAGGATTTACTTTATTTTTAGTCCTTATTTATTTTAATTGTGTGGATTTAATCAATGCAACATATATTATGACTATAATTTATGTTACATTGATGAATATGTGTGAGTAAATTTTTCTTTTCAATTAAGGTTAAGATTAATATTGGATTAGGATAATTTTTGTGGTATTGATTTTGTCTTGATTAAATGCATATTTAGTCCTAATTTAGCTTGATCACCTAGATTAAGGCCTTAGATGTTGGACCCCGAAATTTTTTTATTATTTGGCATGATTTAATTGTTATTTTGAGGTCTTGTTAGATTAATTATTTTGGAGTTATTAGCATGTTAATGTTAGAAGGAATTATGAATCGATGGAATTAAAGTATAATGTAGTAAGAATGCATGAGGGGTAAATTTGGTAGATCACCTAAACCCTTAAGTTTTAAGGCATAAGTGGAAGGGCTTAAGGGTCTTTTGCATGCATTAAGTGAGTAAATGAGAAGAAGAAATTTTGGCTTGTTAGGAAGAGAAGAGAGTGTCATGGGTGAGGAGAAAAGAAGAAGAGAAGGAAAGCCAATCTAGGGTTTGGAGAATTTGAAGGATTTGAAGCTTCCCCAAGTAAGTATAAGCATTAATTGGATGATTGAATCTTGTTTAGTGATAATTAGGAGTGAAAAATTGGTGTTGAATGTGTGTAGGATGAATGGTGTACGAAAATGTGTAATCCTCTAGGATTAATGACTCTTTTGTGTTTATGACTAATTTTGGGTTGCAATGAATTTAGAAATGAAGTAGGAATGATGTTTTAGAGTTGGGATGAAGATTAATTGAAAGATGGAAGGTTTATGGTTGATCAATGTGGGAAAAACAGGTTTCGGATGATTTTTGGGTCTCGAATGTCGCGACGTGCTCATGTGCACGCCGCGGCGCGCGCCTGCTTCCTCGCTGCGGCGAAATCCTGTTTTTCTGCACAGATATATTTTGGTATTTTCGGCATAACTTTTGATGTAGATGTCCAAATGAGGTGATTGTTGATTCTTTGTAAAATAGAGGCATAGCGCTACAAGTGTTATGAAGAAAGGACATTTTGAATCAGTCTCTAATGATCTCAAAATTTGTATGGAAGTCGAGTATAGATTATAGTGTTAGCGCTTTTGATTTTCAAAGCTTTATGATTTTCCTTTGAATTTTGTTTGAATGGGAACTTGGTTTGTTATAGGAAACCAAGCCGACCTAATCCGATCGCAAGAGGAAGGACAACCTTGAACTTGGATTTCAAGAGATATTTGGTGGGTAATATATTTATGGTTGTTGTGTGTATAGGCAAATTGTCTTGCTTGCTTGCATGTGTGTGACATTGAAATTGTTGAAAATGCATTGTGATTGTGATCATGTATTGCCTTGAAATATCATGGCATTTTTGTATGAATGGCAAAATAAGGAAACATGATGAGCATGAAAAGTATGAAAGCATTTGATAAAATGATTTGAGAATGAAATGAATATGTGCTTTGTTTGGGCAAGAGAGAAACGTTTCGTTAGTCACGTGCACGTCGACATATAGCCTTCTCCCAGCTGCCCGCTTGAGGCCACGAGATCCTGAGAAATCGGACTCGTTTTATTCACGGTATAAACTTCGGTTTATCCGTTTTGTTCCACAGAACTCTCGAGTCATTTGTTGTGCATTTCATTATTGATTTGTTAGGCATGATGCTTAATTAATTGTTATGTTGTGATGACATTTTTGGTAGCTATAAGATTGTGAATAAATTGTTAAGTGTTAAATTGCTACATAATTGTGTATATATATGCTTGAGTGTGTGGCTCGTTGCCAATGGCTATAATTGTATAAGCCACTGAGCTTCGCAGCTCACCCTATTACCTCCCACTCCTCAGGTGTAGAACGAGAAGATCGTTGATCCTTGTAAGGCATCGGAAGCTCCAAGATAGTTAGAAGCTTTTGTACTAAGTTAGTGATTTTGGTTAGCTTTTCAAGCATATCATCATTGAGCATCCTTATGTATTTTGTTTTAAGCTTGATATGTATTGTGATATGTTAGTAAAATTTGTTCCATCTCTTTGAATTATAATGACATGAAGAATTGAAGTTCTTTTGTATATGGGTGTGTTTAACTAGTAGTTAGAATGAATGTGTATGTGTTAGAATGTATGTGCTAATGTTGGGACTCGGATCTCGGAAAAAAATTGGGAGCTCGCGGTGCATCCCTTGGGAGTTCGTCGTGGCGTGGATGTTGGTCCTTCGCAGCGGCGTGTCCCATGAGAGCTTGTCACGGCGAAGCCAGGGTTCAGTCACGACGAACCTCTCCTGCGATGCGTTCGCCGCGGCAAACCACCATTTTTCCCGCTGCTAATTCCTAAAATTGAATGTTTTCGACCCCTTTCCCCCGCGTGATTCTTACTCGATGACCCCGAACGGTCATCTCGGGATAGGAAACGGGACCCGGGACCAACATTAGATGATTGAATGCCATAATCAATAGGATTTAATTTGTCAAAAAATTAATCAAGCGACATACTTGAGATTAAGTACAGACCAACCTTAGGATCTTGTGTGAGGATACCTAGGATTAACGAACTTAGTTTTAGGCCTTTTGCATTTAACACCTTTTATTTCGAATTATCTATGAACCAAATGGGTAACTTGGATTTAGAAGAGAAGAAAATTCCCTTGAACATTGGGTTCGACTTGCTTAAATGAAGTAATTACTATATCAATCCACGGTTACAATTTTAATGTCTAATCCAATTGAAATATGATACCTTAACCGATTTCTATCATTTGATTAAATCTAGTCGTTTTAATTCATACCTTATATTTTCATATTTCCTTGATTTGCTTACTTTATTTTATTTTATTTTCAAATCAATCAATTATTGATCGTCTGAGTAATTTTTCATTGTTTAATTTAATTGTCTTGCGTGTTGGATTTCCCTTGGGTATGATATCCGGTTCTTACCGTTTTATATTACTTATCGACGAGGCGCACTTGCCTCTAATTGGTCTAGATAGAATTTAATTGTTTTGTTTAGATCGTAATAAGTTTTTGGTGCCTTTGCCGGGGAATAAATTCCTTATTGTGAGTCATTAGATTAGACGATATTAATTGTCTCATATTTTATTTTGTGCTTTGTTATTTATTTGTGTATTTTAGTTGTTTGCTTGATTACTTTATCTCGATGTGTTTTATTTTCCATCCTTAGTTCTGTTATTATTTTTTATTTTTCCATTTTGTTTATGCTCACTCATGATCAAAAGTCTGAGAATTTGCTATTAGATATTGAGATTGAAAAAACTGCTTGCAGGTTGCGTAAGGAAACCAGATTGGCTCGAAGTAGTAAGACAGCGAAAAGGATTAGAGAAGAGCAATTCGTAGAGATGGAACAACAAGAGGAGAGGTTGATGCCACACACTGAAGAGAGAAGGGAGTTGACTATGATGGATTTGACTATGGGACACAACAATAGACCCATGTCTCCCATTATAAGACCGACGATCACAACTGTGAGTTTTGAAATTCCTTACAGCATTACATCTATGGTGAGAGCATCTGAATTTGGAGGATTGCCTTTGGAGGATCTGAACACCCATTTGGTGACATTCTTGGATATTTGTGATTTGTTTAAGCAAAATGGAGTATCGGAAGATGCAGTGAGATTAAGGTTATTCCCATTTTCTTTAAAAGATAAGGCTAGAGCATAGTTGACTAGTTTGCAGTCGGGATTGATTACTATATGGGATGGGATGTTGGGCTTATTTTTGACAAAAAAATTTCCCTCCTGTCAAGGTTGCAAAGATGAAGAATGAGATCACTTCCTTCACTCAGTATGAAAATGAAAGTTTATATGAAGCGTGGGAGCGATTTCGGGATATGTTGGCACAGTGTCCTAGTCATGGGTTCTCTACATGGCAGCAGGTCAATATTTTTTATATAGGAATGACCTCATCAACCAGGAGGACTATAGATGCTGCAGCAGGAGGTAGTTTAATGAGGAAAAAGCTAGATCAAGCCTACAAGTTGATTGACGAGATGGCCACTAGCAGTTTTCAATATCATACAAAAAGGCATCCCAGACAATTTACAGGAGCTCGTGTAGTAGACAATACAATGGCTTTATCTTCTCAAATGGATGTTTTGACGAAGAAATTGGATAATCTGATGCACAGTGTGAGAGGAGGAACTAGCTCTTCATTAAGGAGTTGTGTTATTTGCGAGCATTGTGGTGGAGATTCCCATGCATCTTCTGATTGTCAAGTCGAGAATCCTTTTGAACAAGAGACAGAAGAGGCCCATTATGTGGGCAATTATAATAGACAACGAGGGGACCTATATTCTAATACCTACAACCCAGGGTGGAGGAATCATCTAAATTTCTCTTGGCGGAACAATCAAGTGACACAACCACAATTATCCAATGTTCAGAGACAGTCACCTCCAGGTTTTAAGGTTCCTAATCCTGCTTCAGCAAAGAAATCTAATCTCGAAGAACTACTCTCGAAGTACATTTCCACTACTGAGGTTAGAATGCAAAATAAAAAATCTTCTATAAGACATTTGGTGAATCAGATGAGCCAGATTGCAAGTTTGTTGAAGGAAAGACCTTCGAGTTTATTGCCTAGCACTACTGAGGCCAACCTAAAAGAACATGCAAAGACAATTTTATTAAGTATTGGTAGATAACTTGAAGAAGTTAAGGAGAAGAAGGATAAAGAAGTTGAAAAAAAAGAAGAAGAAGAAAGTTGAGAGAGTGTCAAGGAGGCCAAGGAAGCATCAGCTAAAAAGGAGGATCATCCAAGGTTATTTGCTAACCACATCACACATTCGAATTCCTTATCCTTAAAGGTTGAAAGGTACGCAATTAGATAAGCAATTTGGTCGTTTTCTTAAGACATTTAAAAAGTTGCATATAAACATTCCTTTTGTTGAGTTTTTGGAAGAAATTTTGTCTAATTAGAGGAGGCTTGAGGAGTATGCCTTCTTATGCTAAGTTTTTGGAAGAAATTTTGTCTAATTAGAGGAGGCTTGAGGAGTATGTCACGGTGAAGTTGAATGAGGAATATTCGGCCATATTGTCAAGAAAGCTACCACTGAAGCTTAAGGATCTAGGGAGTTTCACTATTCCTTGTGTTATTGGTGATTTACATATAGATAGAGCTTTAATGGATTTGGGTGCAAGCATTAACTCAATGCTCTTTATGTTTTCAAAAAGTTAGGATTGGCAGAGCCCAAACCCATAACTATTTCACTTTAATTGGCAGATAGGTCAATCACTTATCTGAGGGGAATCATTGAGGACATATTAGCCAAGGTCGAGAAGTTTATCTTCCCAGTAGATTTCTTAGTCCTTGATATATAGGAAGATATAGACATTCCCATCATTCTTGGGAGACCTTTCATGGCCACTGTACGAACCATCATCGATGTTCAACTTGGAAAGCTCATCTTTAGACTTCAAGATGAAGAACTAGTGTTCGATGTGTTCAATTCTATGAGGCATCATTCTACTCTGGACTCTTGCCATTTTATTGATATTTATTCTTCTGATGCTGATGATTCTTCTATTATTTGTGCAGATTTTTTGGAAAGGGAAGAGCAAGGAATGATCAAAGAGTTAGGGGAAGAATTTTAAGAAGAGTTGGAGGATAATGCAGATGAGTTGGAGCAGGCATATTGGACACATTATAGAGCATACGAGCCTCTCCATTGTCCAGCCAAACTATTTCCAAAACCTTCAATTGAAGAACCCCCTTCTCTTGACCTTAAACCTCTTCCGAGTCATTTGAAGTACGTTTATCTTAACCCAGCTGAGCACTTACCAGCTATCATTTCCTCTTGCTTGCCAGGCGCCATGCAAAAGCAATTGTTAATGGTACTGCGGGACCATAAAAAGGCCATTGGGTGGTCCATTATAGGTATCAAGGGTATAAGCCCTTCCTTTTGTACACACCACATTTTCATGGAAGATGGAAGCAAGGTGATAGTGCAGCCCCTGAGGAGACTTAACCTACACATGAAGGAGGTAGTGAAAGATGAGGTAGTAAAACTTCTAGATGCAAGTATTATCTACCTAATTTCTGATTCTAGTTGGGTTAGTCCTATGCATGTGGTGCCAAAGAAAGGAGGCACCACTGTGGTTGAAAATGAAAAAAATGAATTAATAGCTACTAGGAAGGTAACTGGGTGGAGAATGTGCATAGATTATAGAAAGTTGAATGATGCCATACCTTTCATTGATCAGATGATTGAAAAATTAGCTAGACATTATGTTTATTGTGTCTTAGATGGATATAATGGATATTTGCAGATTTCGATAGCCCCGGAAGATCAAAAGAAAACAACTTTTACATGTCTTTATGGTATTTTTGATTATAGACGCGTGCTATTTGGGTTATGCAATGCTCCAACTACAATTCAAAGATGCCTTATGACTATTTTTTCTTATATGCTTGAATCTTGCATTGAAATTTTTATGAATGACTTCTCTGTGTTTGGTACTTCATTTGATGCATGTTTGGATAACTTAGAGAAAGTCCTGATTAGGTGTAAAGAGACCCATTTAGTGCTTAATTAGAAAAAATGTCATCTTATGGTACAGGAGTGCATTGTTTTAGGTCACAAAATTTCTAGCAAGGGTATAAAGATAGACCCAGCAAAAATTGATGTCATTAAGAAACTTCCACAACCAAACAATGTTAAATCCATTAGAAGCTTCTTAATCTGTAGCGCCCCCTTACCGTAGGGTACACACCGAGATGCCCGTGGGTCATCTCGATACATATCCTACAATAAGGGAGGGCTACGAGCAGTCAGTCACTACAATACTCTCATGGGATCATACTCATAAAATCGTAATATAAAAATCACTAAATTTTGAAACCGAATCACTTTCTCATATCATTTCATCAAAACAGAAATTTACATGACTATCAGTAGTTTTCCACTGTCCAAAAACATTACTCCAAAAAGGAAACTGATACAAAAATCTAACTAGGTCATCCCCAAAAACAATCCCAGCTGACTGACCTGTGTGCCATGACTTTTCTCGCCAAGTCGATCACACGGCAGGAAAAGTCTCTCTCCGGAGCTAGGAGTCTACTCTCTCTATCCTGAAAAATAGATTGCAATTTTGGGTGAGTTTGCGAACTCAATGAGAAACCATCATCGATGGTTCACTCAATTCATGCATTTCACAAATAGCATACAGATTAACACACTAGCACATTCATAATATCACATAGCAGTTTACAGATCATTTCACAATAGCATATTCAAAAGATCACATAATTGTAAGGCATTCTGCCTTTTTCCTAATCCAGAATTCAATCAAATGCATAAGCAATGAATACATGACATTTTTTCATTTTATTTCAGTATTGTGACTGAACGCCTGCACTGTCCCAATCTGGGCACATTTATCAATGAGCCTGAGGCTCTAAACTGTCTCTTTTCGGGCGCATTAAACGTTGAGCATATAGCTCTGAACTGTCCCTTTTCGGGCACATTAAACGTTAAGCATATAGCTCTGAACTGTCCCTTTTCGGGCGCATTAAATGTTACATACGCCTTAGGGGTAGGAGAGCCCTCTGGGTATGCACTACTTTTCACGCGTTTTAGGGATAGGAGAGCCCTCTGGGTATGCACTATTCCCTTTCGAGCACGAGGCTCTTTTCCAGTAGTCGAGCTTGTAGCTCTCGGTGGCAACTCCAGTCACAACCGTTATTAATCAATCATTCATGGAATTCATTTATCACAATGCAATCAGATCCAATTTATCAAAAACAGTCATATCGTTCTCAATCACACATTACCATACATTCACAATTTATTACATTGAAACATGAACATTTCACATTCACAAACAGTCTACACTTCAATGTCAAAGCACTCAATCCCTCGGACCTTCGGTCCGAGATTTCAAACATAACAATTCACATATACTCATCATTATTCTCCACAAAATTCTAAGTACAGAACATTTAACAATCACGGATTGAGGAACCAACTAGGTTACTCACCTGTAACTTCCGAGCTATTACCTGGAAGTCCCAGCAATATCCGTGGAATGTCGTTCCAACGGTGCCTCTATAACAATCAAATAATTACCCATTACTAAATGCAAAATCAGAATAATTCAATGATGCACATGTCGCAAATAAAAGATGTACGATGCATGTTCGTGACCTTCCCGGCGCTAATTCCCAAATTCCACTTTCTTTTGTCTCGAAACAATTTTTCATACTATAGATAACACAACATTTAGACAATACCCTTAAATTCTCAAGAAAGACCTCAAAGCCAAAATTACTATTCATGTGATCAAATTCACCCATTATACTAAGTTTCTAAAACCCTAAAAGCATTTCATTTATTTCAGAAGTCTCCAAATTATACTCCAATTATCATACAACAACACTTAGGTTGAAATAAAAACCTATCCTTAACTTTCATTCAATAATTGAGATCCTACTAATTTGAATTCAAACTTTCTTTCTTCACCTCAATTGTAGACCTTTTCCTCTAGTTTATAACTAATCAAAAATCACTTCAATTGGAGGTCTACATCATTAGTTATGACCCAAAAAATAAACTATATCAGTTCAGAAAACAGGGGCTCGCCGCAACCAAAGGACGCACGTCGCGACGACACGAGGTCGCTCGTCGCGACGAGTAAACACGCTCGCCGCGACGAGGCCCTCACACACGTCGGGACGTGCGGGTTCCTGTTCGTCTTCTCCGACCATTTTTCACCTATTTCTCTTCTAAAATCAGCCATAACTCAACACAACTACCCCAATCTTTCTCATTAAACATCATAAATGAAAAACAACTAACAAATAAACAAAATAAGAGAGATTTCCTTACCTATTTAAGCTTCCAACTCTTTAAACTCCCGAAAATCTTCTCCAACTCTTTACCCCTCTCTAAAACCCACGACCATCTCTTCTCCTCTCACAACTCAACATCTTCTCAAGGGTTTTAGAATGGCTTGCAAAGGTAGAAGAAGAAGCTAGCAAACGGACAACAAGATGATTTTGTAGAGAGAAAACACAAGCATCAATCAAAGGAGGAAGAAGATATGCCCTAGATGGAGGAAAGAGTTTACTGCCAAAGTAATTTTAATGCCTTTCCTCTTATAAATGCCGAAAACCTTAGGCATTAGGGTTACTCAAAAATTTATCACACCTAGGAACTTGCTATTTGCCTTATCCTCAAATTCTTTTAAATCTCTTTCTCTTTCCAAAATCATTTCTAGTCAAATTTGTCTCTAAATTTCAATGACTCAACATATTAAAATTTCTAAAAGCATGTGTCTAATTTCCCATCGCCATTGAACAATTATTCAGTACTATTAAGTCAATCAGTCCGTCACTTGTAAAATTCTTCGGTCCGGATTTTTTCTCCCAAATTGCCAGAAAATTTCTAAGAATCACTCTAACAACTGAAAATCACTCCTAAGACATTTCAATTCAGATTTTCAGACATAATTATTTCATAATTCACAAACAATTCAGATTCACACATGAATGTCGGGAAATGTCATGAATGCATATACATATAAGTGCATGTGCAAAATGTCTCATTCCTCTCTATATCGAGAGGCCAAATGAATGAATACATCAAAATATGCAATGTGACCTACTAGCCCGTCCCAATTTACCAATATACCCTTCCCATCGGTGATGGGATGTTACAATACTCCCCTCCTAATAAAAATTTCGTCCTCGAAATTTCATACCTAAATGGTCGAATAGATGAGGATACTGTCTCCTCATTTACTCCTCAGTCTCCCAAGTTGCTTCCTCAGTTGAGTGGTTTCTCCATATGACTTTCACCAGTGGAATAACCCTGTTTCTCAACTGCTTGATCCGTGATCCCACAATCTGAACCGACTACTCAATATAACTCAGATTACTGGCCACCTCAATCTCCTGAGCCAGAATCACATGAGTCGGATCTGATCGATACCGTCGGAGCATACTCACATGAAACACGTCATACAACTGGGATATCTCACTCAGCAATGCCAATCTATATGCCAAAGGTCCTATCCTCTCGATAATCTCGTACAGACCAATGTATCTAGGGCTTAACTTGTCCTTCTTGCCAAATCTCAAAATTCCTCTCCAAGGTGACACTCGGAGGAACATTCTGTCTCCCACACTATACTCCATCTCTCGCCGATGCTGATCCACATAACTCTTCTGTCTATCCTGAGCCGCTTTAATGCGACTCCGAATCAGTTTTACCTTATCAACAGTATCCTGAATCAGCTCTAGACCCTCAATCATCCTCACACCCTCTTCATCCCAATATAGAGGCGATCGACACTGTCGCCCATATAAAACCTCATATGGTGTCATCCCAATACTACTGTGATAATGATTATTATATGCAAACTCAATCAGAGCCAAATACTGATCCCATGCTCCTCTGAACTCCAATACACAAGCCCGAAGCATATCATCGGCAGTCTTAATCGTCCTCTCACTCTACCCATCAGTCTGAGGATGAAAAGTTGTACTGAAATTCAGTCTAATACCTATAGTAGACTGCAAACTCTTCCAGAACCTCAAGGTAAATCTAGAATCCCTATCTGAGACTATAGACACCGGGACCCCATGCAGTGTCACTATCTCTGATACATACTTCTGGGCCAACTGATCAAGAGTATTGTTCTCTCTCACTGGCAAGAAATGGGCCGATTTAGTCAACTGGTCCACAATGACCCAGATCGCATCATGCTGCCTCAGTGCCCTAGACAGTCCCATAATAAAATCCATAGTAATTTGTTCCCATTTCCACTCCGGAATGGGCAACGAATGCAATTTTTCCACTGGAGCCTGGTGCTCAGCCTTAACCTACTGGCACGTCAAACATCTCAAAACATACTCTGCCACCTGCTTCTTCATGCCAGGCCACTAGAAATGTGGCTTAAGAGTATTATACATCTTGGTAGTACCAGGATGCATAGCATAGGCGGCCATATGCGCCTCCTCCAGAATCTCACGCCTCAAACCATCCACATCAGGAACACAGAGTCTCTGACCCATCCATAATGTCCCATCTCTCAACTCAAAATCAGAAGTCAGATCAAATTTCACTCTCTCAATCAGTCTCACCAAAGCAGGATCCTTGTCCTGAACTCGCCTGATCCTGTCATGAAGCATCGGCCTGAGCCTCAGAGTGGCTATCAAAGCCCCATCTTGATCCAGATTCATCTGCACGTTCAGAGCTCTCAACTGAATCAAATTAGGCAGTCTCAAAACCTGAATCTGAGCTGCGCTGATGTGAGACTTCCTACTCAACGCATCTGCCACTACATTGGCCTTCCCTGGATGGTACTCAATCGTACAGTCATATTCCTTAAGTAGCTCTATCCATCTCCTCTGTCTCAGATTCAACTCTCTCTGACTCAACAAATACCTCAAGCTCTTATGATCAGTAAAATTCTGAAATGTCTCACCATATAATTAATGTCTCCAAATCTTCAGGGAAAAACAACTACAGCTAACTCTAAATCATGCACTGGACAATTTGCCTCGTGAGTCCTCAACTGTCTCGAGGCATAAGCAATCACTCTACCATGCTGCATCAAAACACATCCCAGTCCCTGATGTGAAGCATCGCTATACACCTCATAACCTCTAGTCCCAGATGGAATACCTAACACCGGTGCAGTAGTCAACCGATGTTTCAGCTCCTCAAAGCTCTCCTGGCACTCCTCAGTCCATCTGAAAGGTACATTCTTCCTCAGAATTTTTGTCAGAGGGGCTACGATCAGTGAAAACCCCTCGACAAATCTCCGGTAATAACCAGCCAATCCTAGGAAACTCCAAATCTCAGACACATTCCTAGGAGCCTCCCAATTCAACACTGCCTCAATCTTGTGAGGATCCACCTTAATACCCTCACCAGTCACTATGTGCCCCAGAAATACTACTTCATCCAGCCAAAATTCACATTTATTGAATTTGGCGTACAACTGTTTCTCTCTCATGACCTGTAAAATAGTCCTCAAATGCTGAGCGTGCTCCTGTCTACTCTTCGAATACATCAATATGTCATCAATAAACACTATCACAAACTGATCTAGGTAGGGCTGAAAAATCTTATTCATCAAAGCCATAAAAGCTGTCGGGGCATTAGTCAACCCGAACAGCATCACCAAAAACTCAAAATGCCGATACCTGCTCCTGAAAGCACTCTTAGGCACATCAGCCTCTGCTATCTTCAGCTGATAATACCCTGATCTCAGATCCAGCTTAGTGAACACCTAAGCCCCCTACAACTGATCAAACAAGTCAACGATCCTAGGCAGTGGGTACTTGTTCTTCACTGTCACCCGATTCAACTGCCTATAGTTGATGCACAGTCTCAGAGTCCCATCCTTCTTCTTCACAAACAGAACCGACGCTCCCCACGGGAAGACACTGGGCCTGATAAATCCCTTCTCCAACAGCTCCTGCAGCTGAGCCTTAAGTTCCCTCAGTTTCACCGGTGCCATCCTATATGGAGGTATAGATATAGGAGCGGTACCTGGAACGAGGTCAATGGTAAACTCCGTCTCCCGATCTGGCGGTAAACCCGGTAGCTCATCAAGGAACACATCCGGGAATATCCTGCTGATTCTGCCCAACTCTAATGTCAATAACGTGGGCCAGATAGGCCTCACATCCTCCCTGCATCAACCTCAGAGCACTCAGAAAAGAAATCATGCGGGCTGGCACTGCCTGACTAACTCCTCAGAAAACTGCTCTAGACTGACCAGGAGACTCCAATACGACCTCCTTGGTATAGTAGTCCATGATGGCCCTATGTGCAGTGAGCCAGTCCATCCCCAAAATCACATCAATCTCTCTCAGAGGCAATACTATAAGGTCTGCTCGCAAAACTGCTTGATCAATCTGGATCGAGCACCCCTTGCAGACCTCTCCCAAGGCAATAGTACTATCTAGAGGTGTACTCACCTCTAGCCCATACTGTAATCTCTCCCTATCCCCATGCAGTCTACATGTCAAATGTGATGCAACAAATGAATGTGTGGATCCAGGATCCAACAATGCATAAGCCTCAAAATCAGAAATCAGAAGCGTACCAGCTACCACATCTGGGGAATCCTGAGCCTCCTGCCGAGTCATGGCATAGACTCTAGCCTGGCACTGCGGTCGGTTGCTCAGTCCCTCTGTCCTCACCTCGGATCCCTCAGCTCTGCCACGGCCTCTACCTCGGCCTCTCAATCCAGATCCACCTCCCCGACTCTGCTGCACTGTAGAGTTGCTGCCAAATCTCCCAATCATAGCTGACTGAGCTCCCACTGTGGCAGGGCAATCCCTGATCTGATGCTCCATGGAGCCACATCTGAGGCAGGCTCCAGTCAATCTCCAGCACTCCCCACTGTGTCTCCTCTCACAATGCTCACACACAGGAGGAATCTGACCTGAACCTCTACCACTGCCACTGTCACTGCTAATCTGAACAAATCTTCCTCTCTGCCCATATCTGAACGGTCTAGCTCCTCCGGATGACCTGACAGTCCTACTCTGGCGCTTGTTATATGCCCTGCTAGAACTGCCCTGACTATCACTCAACCTCTTGCTCCTGGGCCCCTGACTGACTCGATGCAGTCTGTCTCGTGATTGCTCAACTCGAGCAACAATGACCCTCACTCAACAAATGTGTCCATATCATATCTGGCCAATCTAGTGCGAATCTCCAAGTTGAGGCCATTCTCAAACCTCCGGCACCTATCAGCCTCTGTAGAAATCAGGGCAGTAACATATCTCATAAGCTCGTTGAACCTCACCTCATACTCTGCTACAGTCATCCGACCCTGCCTCAATTCCAGGAATTATTGCATCTTCATCTCTATATAGACTTTAGGCATATAATTATCTCTGAAAGCCCTTAAGAAATCCTCCCATGTCAGAATACAAGGTCTGGTGGTACTGCCCGGGACAGTCTTCCACCACTGATATGCTGGGCCCTGCAGAAGAGAGACTGCATAGTTAAATCTCTCGTCCGAGTCACAATCCATCTGATCGAAGACTCTCTCAGTCCTCTCCAGCCATCCCTCAGTCTCAGCGGGGTCTGTGCTACCATAGAAGTCAAAAGCCCCCTGCTTGCGCAGTTTGTCATACCTCCTCTCCCGTCTCACGGGAACTCTAGGAGGCAACTCCTCAGAACGAGATACCGGTGACTCCCTACTAGCTCCGACTGATCCTTGGTCAGCTGGTTGATCAATCTGATCCCCAAGAACGGATGACCTATAATAAAACATAGATTCTGATCAATTTGGGCTTTTCTCACTGTAATTCAAGCCTAATTATGCACTATGCCCAACAGATGCCAAACCATGCTCTGATACTACCAAATGTAGCGTCCACTTACCGTAGGGTACACACCGGGACGCCCGTGGGTCATCCCGATACATATCCTACAATAAGGGAGGCTACAAGCAGTCAGTCACTACAATACTCTCATGGCATCATACTCATAAAATCGTAATATAAAAATCACTAAATTTTGAAACCGAATCACTTTCTCATATCATTTCATCAAAACATAAATTTACATGACTATCAGTTTTCCACTGTCCAAAAACATTACTCCAAAAAGGAAACTGATACAAAAATCTAACTAGGTCATCCCCAAAAACAATCCCAGCTGACCGACCTGTGTGCCATGACTTTTCTCGCCAAGTCGATCACACGGCAGGAAAAGTCTCTCTCCGGAGCTAGGAGTCTACTCTCTCGATCCTGAAAAATAGATTGCAATTTTGGGTGAGTTTGTAAACTCAATGAGAAACCATCATCGATGGTTCACTCAATTCATGCATTTCGCAAATAGCGTACAGATTAACACACTAGCACATTCAAAATATCACATAGCAGTTTACAGATCATTTCACAATAGCATATTCAGAAGATCACATAATTGTAAGGCATTATGCCTTTTTCCCAATCCAGAATTCAATCAAATGCATAAGCAATGAATACATGACATTTTTCCATTTTATTTCAGTGTTGTGACTGAATGCCTGCACTATCCCAATCTGGGCACATTTATCAGTGAGCCTGAGGCTCTAAACTGTCTCTTTTCGGGCGCATTAAACGTTGAGCATGTAACTCTGAACTTTCCCTTTTCAGGCACATTAAACGTTGAGCATATAGCTCTGAACTGTCCCTTTTCGAGCGTATTAAACGTTACATGCGCCTTAGGGATAGGAGAGCCCTCTGGGTATGTACTACTTTTCACGCGTCTTAGGGATAGGAGAGCCCTCTGGGTATGCACTATTCCCTTTCGAGCACGAGGCTCTTTTCCAGTAGTCGAGCTTGTAGCTCTCGGTGGCAGCTCCAATTACAACCGTTATTAATCAATTGTTTATGGAATTCATTTGTCACAATGCAATCAGATCTAATTTATCGAAAATAGTCATATCGTTCTCAATCACACATTACCATACATTCACAATTTATTACATTGAAGCATGAACATTTCACATTCACAAACAGTCTACACTTCAATGTCAAAGCACTCAATCCCTCGGACCTTCGGTCTGAGATTTCAAACATAACAATTCACATATACTCATCATTATTCTCCACAAAATTCTAAGTACAGAACATTTAACAATCAAGGATTGAGGAACCAACTAGGTTACTCACCTGTAACTTCCGAGCTACTACCTGGAAGTCCCAGCAATATCCGTGAAATGTCGTTCCAATGGTGCCTCTATAACAATCAAATAATTACCCATTACTAAATGCAAAATCAAAATAATTCAATGATGCACATGTCGCAAATAAAAGATGTACGATGCATGTTCGTGACCTTCCCGGCGCTAATTCCCAAATTTCACTTTCTTTTGTCTCGAAACAATTTTTCATACTATAGATAACACTACATTTAGACAATACCCTTAAATTCTCAAGAAAGACCTCAAAGCCAAAATTACTACTCATTTGATCAAATTCACCCATTATACTAAGTTTCTAAAACCCCAAAAGCATTTCATTTATTTCAGAAGTCTCCAAATTATACTCCAATTATCATACAACAACACTTAGGTTAAAATAAAAACCTATCCTTAACTTTCATTCAATAATTGAGATAATACTAATTTTTATTCAAACTTTCTTTCTTCACCTCAATTGTAGACCTCTTCCTCTAGTTTATAACGAATCAAAAATCACTTCAATTGGAGGTCTACATCATTATTTATGACCCAAAAGCTAAACTATATCAGTTAAGAAAATAGGGGCTCGCCGCAATCAAAGGACACACGTCGCGACGACACGAGGTCACTTGCCGCGACGTCCAAACACGCTCGTCGTGACGAGTAAACACGCTCTTCGCAACGTCCAAACACGCTCGTCGTGACGAGGCCCTCGCACACGTCGCGGCGAGTAATTAACCGCTCGTCGCGACAAGGCCCTCACACACGTCGCGACGTGCAGGTTCCTGTTCATCTTCTCCGACCATTTTTCACCTATTTCTCTTCTAAAATTAGCCATAACTCAACACAACTACCCCAATCTTTCTCATTAAACATCATAAATGCAAAACAACTAACAAATAAACAACATAAGAGAGATTTCCTTACCTATTTAAGCTTCCAACTCTTTAAACTCCCGAAAATCTTCTCCAACTCTTTACCCCTCTCTAAAACCCACGACCATCTCTTCTCCTCTCACAACTCAACATCTTCTCAAGGGTTTTAGAATGGCTTGCAAAGGTAGAAGAAGAAGCTAGCAAACGGACAACAAGATGATTTTGTAGAGAGAAAACACAAGCATCAATCAAAGGAGGAAGAAGATATGCCCTAGATGGAGGAAAGAGTTTACTGCCAAAGTAATTTTAATGCCTTTCCTCTTATAAATGCCGAAAACCTTAGGCAATAGGGTTACTAAAAAATTTATCACACCTAGGAACTTGCTATTTGCCTTATCCTCAAATTCTTTTAAATCTCTTTCTCTTTCCAAAATCATTTCTAGTCAAATTCGTCTCCAAATTTCAATGACTCGACATATTAAAATTTCTAAAAGCATGTGTCTAATTTCCCATCGCCATTGAACAATTATTCAGTACTATTAAGTCAATCAGTCCGTCACTTGTAAAATTCTTCGGTCCGGACTTTTTCTCCCAAATAGCCAGAAAATTTCTAAGAATCACTCTAACAACTGAAAATCACTCCTAAGACATTTCAATTCAGATTTTATGACATAATTATTTCATAATTCACAAACAATTCAGATTCACACATGAATGCCGGGAAATGTCATGAATGCATATACATATAAGTGCATGTGCAAAATGTCTCATTCCTCTCTATATCGAGAGGCCAAATGAATGAATATATCAAAATATGCAATGTGACCTACTAGCCCGTCCCAATTTACCAATATACCCTTCCCATCGTTGATGGGATGTTACATAATCCATGCTGGTTTTTACTGTAGGTGCATTAAGGATTTTTCTAAGATTGCTGAACCTTTGACTGAGTTGCTTGAAAAAGATGCTATGTTTAATTTTGACGATAAATGTTTGATGTCTTTTCAATTGTTAAAGGATATGCTTTTGACTGCCCCTATTCTTATATCTCTTGACTGTTCTCTTCATTTTAAATTAATGTGTGATGCAAGTGATTATACAGTGGGTGCTATTTTAGGCCAAAGATGAGGTAAGACCTTTCATCCCATTTTTGATACAAGTAGGACACTAAACAACGCACAACACCATTATACCACCACGAAAAAAGAGATGTTGGCAGTTGTGTTTATTTTTGACAAGTTTTGTTCATATTTGGTTTTGCCTAAAGCGATTGTGTATATTGACCATGCAGCTTTGAAATACTTGATGACAAAACCCGACGTTAAACTAAGACTAATTCGTTGGGTGTTACTTTTGCAGGAATTTGACATTGAGCTGAGGGATAAGAAGGGAGTCGAGAATTTTGTAGCTGATCACTTGTCAAGGTTAGATGAAGCTGCCATGGAGAGTGCAACAAAGAAGGACATTCAAGAGACTTTTCCTGATGAGCATCTGATGGTTATGACGGTCACTCCTTGGTTTGCAGACTATGTAAACTACCTTGCTGGTAATATCTATCCCCCTGATCTTTCTTATGCTCAAAAGAAAAAAAATTGTCTGAGGTAAGATACTATATTTGGGATGATCCTTTAGTTTACAAGATTTGTGTGGATGATATTGTTAGGCATTGCATTCCTGAAGAGGAAATCTCCTTTGTATTACATCATTGTCATTCTAGAGAGGCTGGAGACATTATGATGCATCTAGGAAAGCTCATAAAGTTTTAGAGTGTAGTTTCTATTGGCCCACCTTATTTAGGGAAGCATTTACATTTGTAAAATCTTGTGATAGGTGTCAAAGGGTCGAAAATATTAGTAGGAGACATGACATGCCATTGACTAACATTCTTATTTGTGAGGTTTTTGATGTTTGGGGCATAGACTTCATGGGACCATTCCCTAAGTCTATCCCGAATCAATATATATTAGTTGTTGTTGATTATGTTAGCAAGTGGGTGGAAGTAGAGGCTTTTCCCACAAATGAGTCTAAAAGTGTTGTTAAGTTTTTGAAGAAGAATATTTTCACATATTTTGGCACACCTGGGGCTATCATTAGTGATAGGGGGTTGCATTTCTGCAATAAACTTGTTGATTCATTATTAGCTAAGTATGGGGTGACCTATAAGGTTGCTACTCCATACCACCCCTAAACTAGTGGACAAGTTGAAGTCTCTAACAAGGAATTAAAGAAAATACTAGAGAAAATTGTTAATGCTTCTAGGCGGGATTGGTCTTTAAAGCAAGATGATGCACTTTGGTCATATAGGACCGCATTTAAGACACCCATAGGCATGTCACCATTCAAGATAGTGTATGGAATGTCTTTTCATCTTCCAGTTGAGTTAGAGCATCGAGCATACTGGACTACCAAATTTCTTAACTTTGATTTATCTACTGCAGGTGCTAAGAGACTTATGCAGCTTCATGAGCTTGAACAGTTTCATTTGGATGCTTATAACAATTCAAAATTGTTGGGCCCCGTTTCCGAAGCCCAACGATCGGACCGAAGACGAAAACATATATGAATTTCCAAGTTCCTTTACCTGGAAACCACCAAGGAGAAATTCCTCCTTGGCATGACTTCTCAGCCCAAGGGCGGACCCACACGACGGAAACACAAATTCCCCCAAAGACTTCTTCACAATGGTAGCTCTTAGTCTCTAGCTCAATTAGAAATAAGAACCACCCCAAACAGAGCTCTATGGACCGAGATATGCTTAAGAAATCGTAGTGGGTTTATAGCCCACTCATGCCCTCCAAAACTACCCATCACTTCCTTTTCATCAAACTTTCTGGATTTAAATCCAATGGTTACCAACTTTTGTGGAGAGGTAGTTAAGCATGTCATAAATCCAACGCCTTAAGAATCACTTAATTCGGAGGTCGGACGAAGAAGTTATGGTCGAAAGAATCCAAGATGTTCATGTCCTCATTCCAACTGAACATGTTTTGGCGCAAATGCTATAACTTTTTATACAAACGTCCAAATGCTTTCGTTCTTGGACCATTGGAAAGAAGACATCGATATATACAACTTCTATTAGAGGCCTCGAAGCGAGATTCGGCCTCTAAACTAGTCAAAATCGCAAATTACTGTAGCTCACCCGAGGCTGTCCGTTAAACGGACATGCATGACTGGCAAAACAGCTCCAAAACGTCCGAGAAAGTCCGTTAAACGGACATCCATGTCCGTTTAATGGACACACACTGCCCAAACCCTCCAAAACTCCTTCAAAAGCCTTTCCAAAGCTTCCAAACTCCAACCTAACCCCATATACATTCATAATCACCCCAAATTCCACTCTTCAAATACATCCCAACTCCAACATGCTATTCTAACACCATAAAAACCACTCCAAACACATCCAACAATATCAGACAACATTGAATTCAACTCCAAATCATTCATCACATATATTCGACCCAATATTCACAAGCTATCCTTCTAACACTAGCCAAGGACAAACACATACATCATTCTCAACCCCACCATTCTAGCATAACTACATCACCAACTTCATTAATTACAAAACTCATCTAGCACCAATCACAAAGACAATTTTCAAGCAACATATATATATTCAACACATTCAAGATTTGCAAAGGTTATCATTCAAGCCTAATGAACTTCCAAGTTCTTCATTCATTTCCATTTCAAAAGAAGAGTTCATACAATATTCTCATTCATAGCTTTAGTAACATATTGACAATACATCATAAACCTTTACAAGAATTTCAAAAATACAATTGATGATTCATGATCAATATGCTTGTAAAGCTATCAAAACCTAACTACACTTCTAATGCAAAAGCTAAATCCCACTCTGATCTGTCCAAATGCCTGCAAGGATTCACCGATCTTCTCGATCTACACCGAGGGAAGGGAAAACATGGGTTTGAGCTTGATTTCGATGGCTAAAACATTTCTAGCCATTGGCTTCGAGCCACACAACCAATCCAAAGACACATATACACAACTATTCACAATGACAATCTCAAATCATATGCATTGCATAAACAATTCAATTATCAAAATTCATACACATCTCATAATCATCACAGTTCGGATATGGTCCAATTCAAGATGCAACTTGTCACATCATAATGCAAATGCACATCAAATAGCTCGAGGGTCCCGTGAACAAAACGATGAAACCGAAGTTAACATCGTGAACGAAATGAGTCCATTTCGGATCTCATAGGCCACAAGCGGGCTGCCGGGAGAAGGCATTAGGTCAACGTCGACGTGACTACGAAACGGTTTCCTCTTACCCAAACACACTAAAGTTTTATGCTCAAATCATCCATTCATGTACAAAATGCCAAAATTCAATTAATGGCATGATAATCAGAATGTCAAGCATTTATAAATGCATAACATATCAAATTCCCAATTCCACTGTTTTAGCATGCACATATACACCTTAAGATCAACATTTCAACAAGTCATACAAATCATTTAACATATAATACACACATCATGCATTTGCCCACATCACACAATAACTAGAAAGATTTTACCCACCTTATAAAATCTTGAAATTTCCAAGATTAATGGCTTCCCTCTTCTTGCTCTTGGATAGCCCTTTGATTTCCTAAAACATAAACAACAATCAACAATTTACCATCTCCTCTTAAAATTTCGAAATTCCCCTTTTTAAAACCCTAAAATTGACATAACCCACTTCAAGCTTCAATCTAACCTAATCATACATCCTATAGGTTAGAAAACTCAACCTTTAAAAGAAAAGATCCAAAAACCCTAAGAATCACTATTCATCTTCTTCTTCACTACCACTTTCTCTCTCTAAACTTTTCTCCATCACAACTCTAACCATCTCTTCAACTATCAAGAAGAAAAGTAAAAGATCTTACCTTAGAAACTTGCCTTCCTCCTTTAATCCACAAAGTCTTTTCTTTTCCCCCTTGGATTTTCCTTCTCTTTTCTTCTCTCCTTCCTCTTCTTTTTCGTTTTCTTCTCCCTCTCTTGGTGGTTCACGAAAATGCTACTCCTTTCCCTCTAATTTTTATCTTTTATTTAAACTAACACCACTTACTTACTCTTCATTAAAAGCCCTCCCTCCTCTTGGGCTTTCCAAGGGCTTCAAGCCCTTTTTCCACTTAGGCTCATTCAACTATTTAATTCCAACTCTTCCATTCATTCAAGACACTAACTACTCCCTCTAACTTACATTTAATACTCACTTATCGCATTAATCCCACTTCACCTACTACCTCAATTAGAATTCAATTTCTTTTTCTTTTTCTTAAATTCTAATTAAAGACCAATTCTATATATATATATATATATATATAATTGTAAGCCATCAATCAAGCATAAAGAACCAATTAAACAATTTAAGCAAATAAGAACAAGGTCTAACAGAAATTGTATAAGGAACGTGTGAAGAAGTGGCATGACAAGAAAATCCTCCACCAAGACTTTAAGGTAGGCGACCAGGTATTGATCTACAACTCCCGTCTTGGTCTTTTTCCAGGGAAGCTTAAGTCGAGATGGTATGGTCTATTCACGGTGATCCAAGTCTTTCCTTTTGGGGTCCTTGAAATAAAACGAGAAAATGAAAACTCGTTCAAGATAAATGGGCAACGAGCTAAATTGTATATGCCCAAGTTTGTGGATAATTCTAAGGAGAGATTGTCTCTTCATGACACTTCTCCTCCTTGATCGCAGTGCATGCCTTCTAGTAAGACTGTAATTTTCTTTTTTTCTTTTCTTGTTGTTTCCTTTGCCTTTCTTTATAGTTTAATGCATTTCTTTGAGTTGTTTTGAGTTTTCTTTAGGTTTGCATGATTGGTGACAAAGAGTTCTTGGCCGATTCTTTTTCAGGGAAGTTTCTTATTCCTCTTTCCCCCTCTTTATGTTTGATTGTTAGCTATTTAAACATTAGGGACAATGTTCATATTAAATGTAGGGGGGTCGAGTTTATGTGCATGTTGATGATATTGATGTTGATGTTGAGAGATACACACTTGAATGGTTGCGACTCTTTTAGTACCTAACTTGGGTCCCATTTGTGATGAATTTGATCGTACGATTTTGTCAAAGTAGTTTGAAGGAGAATTGAGTTGTATGCGTGAGCTTGGATTAGGCAACTTGAGAGGATAGTGAACCATATGAATTAATTAAAGTAGTTTATTACATAAACTTAATCAATAACTGATGCTGAGTGATGAAGCAATGTATAGAGTTTTGATGGATTTTCATTTAAACATATGTGAGGTCTTGAGCTATGTGACTGCATCTTATAGTCATTTATTTTCTTTGTTGTATGTGATGCTTCCCTATGTGGATTACCTTCAAAACTTGCTCTGAACCTGTTTGATACTACTAGTTACATGCTTTATGGACATGATAAAGGCCTTCTTTGTTTTAACCTTTAGCTTAAATGACCCACCAAGTCATTTTTACCTTGTTACCCCTTTTGAGCCTTTGACCTTGTTGTTTTCGTATTAATCACATTGCATTGAAACTTGAAATCTTTTAGCTTGACCCCTTCATAAGTTGAATGAAGTACTAAGTATTCGATGTCCTTGACTTATGGACTTTCATTTTATATGTTGTTCTGAGATATTTTAGAGGTATATCTACTCAGTTGTTGTTGATTTGTGCTACTACTATCTTCTTTTATGTTTATTGTCACCAAAAAAAAGAAAAAAAAATAAATGAAAGTAATAAAAAAAAGAAGATCAAACAACAGCATTGGATAGTGATTAGTAGTTATAGTCCCGTATTTCTATTTGCACATCTCAGACTTTCTTTTTTATTGTCCCACATTACTTAGTGCTTTGTGAACGCTTGTGAGTAGCCTTTGTCCTTTTTACCTCACCTTAACCTAAGCCTCGTTACAACCCTTAGTAAAGCCCTTTTGATGCATGATGTACTCTATGTATTAGAAAATAGGTGAATTTGCAAGCCTATGGTAGTGTAATCTTTTAGAGTAAACTTTGAGGAAAACACAACCCTTATACACTTGAGCGACATGAGTGAATATCGTGAGGAAAGTTCATTTTAATTTTGTGCTTGCTTTTAATCAAACGTATCTACCTTTGATTTTGTTTATGTGTATTGATGAAAATATTATGATACATGTAGTAGCTTGATACTTGACTTTGTCGAAGTTTAAGAGATTGCAAGCACTTGATTTTCGTTGAAAATGAAACGACAGAATATGTTGATTATGATCTAAGTAAGTTGCTTGAGGACAAGCAACAATTCAAGTGTGGGGGTGTGATGCACCCATATTTTCATATATATTTAGGAATTAATTCAGAGTCATTTACATTCATTTTATGTTCATCTATAGCTAGTTTATCATGTTTTAGCATTATTCGAGGATCGTTGATGTAAAATGCATAAATGAAACAAATAGACTCGAATTGCATTATTTTTTAGTTTCTGGCAAACTTGATCTTTAGTCATTTTAGGACTTTTATCTCAAGATTGGTTTAGCTAAAAATTATTAAATTTCATACTTAAATTCTTGACTCATGGACAGATATTTTGGGAATAATTGCAGATTTTTCTAAGCTAGAATTCAGGAGAAATAAATTCCTGAAATTTGCGTCAGATTTTGGATCGCCAGAATGATCTTTCAACGATGTTTTGATCATAACTTTTGACTCAAATGATGAAATCTGATGATTCAAGTCTCATATTGAAGCTAACTCAAAGATGAAGATATTGATAACATTTGAAGTCCTAAATCATCACTGTTTACTTTTTATGCACTGTCAAAACTGACCTTGAAAAATCCATTCCAACCAGCCAAGGATCAACACCAGCTCCACACTCCATTCCTTCACAACGCTCCTCTAGCCTTATTCATCAACCCCACATTTATTTATTCCATCCCAGCATCCCACTTCTCCACTCACTTGCAAAAGCAACTAACATCCCCCACACTCCACACTTCAACAACACACGCAGCTGGAATCTTCAAAACTGTTGCATGTATAATTAGAGGATGGAGGGTTGCTTAGACATCAACGCACAAACCCATTCTCCAGCCCCACACTTCATTTTACTCTCCATACCTCCACTCATGCCTCCGCTACAAGACACATAGGCAGCTCTCTCATCCACCAACGAAAGCCATACATCCACGTAAGCCTTGATCTATTCCTCTCTAACCATCAAAATCATTGGCGCAACTCACCAATGCATCAGCCTTCATCCCTTTATTCTTTCACACACGTAACTCTAAAAAGACACATCAGCCTTCAACCATCCTCTCCATCAACACAACAGCTCCACCAGCCCACACATACAACAACGTAGCCTCCATACAGAAACTGTCTTCATGCCACCAAGCTACACCCATCCACTAGAACACTGGAGATAAAAGAGCGTAGCTGCTGGTGGAGAGAGGGGGTTGCACCATCACTTAACACTCACTACCCACACGTCAACAACTGGAAAAAAAAAACACTGAATAGGGAGACACAAAAACAAAGCAGGAGGTGGCAAGGAAGGAAGGAAGGAGTTGGTGGTGAAGACACACATTAGCTGTTGGAGAAGAGTTGAAGTAACCAATCCCTCACTGATGCACAAGCCCACTCAAAACACTCTCCACTCATGTTGATGAAGCAGCTGGTGGACGCAAGGTGACAGAAGCATCAACGTTGCAGCTGCTAGGAGAACATTTAGAGCTGGTGGTGGCATATAAAAAAACACGTGGAGCTGGTTATATAAAGGACAGAAATCATTGCAGGTGGAGACACTAGTAGCAGGCGAAGAAAAGCAATTTGGAGGCTGGTGGAGAGGAGACACAAGCAACTATTCACGCAAGCTTGGAGCATTGGCTAAAACATTTTTTTCAATCCTAGCAACCACAATTTTGTTGGGATTTACTTTATTTTTAGTCCTTGTTTATTTTAATTGTGTAGATTTAATCAATGCAAACATATGTTATGACCATAGTTTATGTTACATTGATGAATATGTGTAAGTAAATTTTTCTTTTCGGTTAAGGTTAAGATTGATATTGGATTAGGATAATTTTTGTGCTTGATTGAATGCATATTTAGTCCTAATTTAGCTTGATCACCTAGATTAAGGCCTTAGATGATTGAATGCCATAACCAATGGGATTTAATTTGTCAAAAATTAACCAAGCGACATACTTAAGACTAGGTGCAGACCAACCTTAGGATCTTGTGTGAAGATACCTAGGATTAATGAACTTAGTTTTAGGTTTTTTGCGTTTAACGTCTTTTATTCCGAATTATCTATAAACCAAGTGGGTAACTTGGATTTAAAAGAGAAAGGAATTCCCTTGAAAATTGGGTTCAACTTGCTTAAGTGAAGTAATTTCTATATCAATCTACCATTACAATTTTAGTGCCTAATCCAATTGAAATCGGATACCTTAACCAATTTCTGTCATTTGATTAAATCTAGTTGTTTTAATTCATACCTTGTATTTTCATATTTCCTTGATTTGCTTACTTTATTTTATTTTATTTTCAAATCAATCAATTCTTAATCGTTTGAGTAATTTTTCATCGTTTAATGTAATTATTTTGCATGTTAGATTTTCCTTAGGTATGATATTCGATTCTTACCTTTTCATATTGCTTGTCGAAGGGGTGCACTTGCCTCTAATTGGCCTAGATAGAATTTAATTGTTTTGTTTAGATCGCAACAACAATCTAGGTTCATTTCAAGCCTGAATCAAGTCCAAATACACCAATGTAGAGTGACTTATCCTCATTTGGTTCAACAAATTGACAAAACTAAAATTATCATTTCAAAGCTTTGGCCACGATCGTGGGGGACCTTCTCACTATCATGGGATGAGTGTCCCGTTGTGTACTATCCAATTTTCCTTAATTCTCCACAAATTTCATCTACTTAGGATCATCACTAACACTTTAAATTTTCCAAAATTTCTACTCTCAAAAGCTACTTCAATTCATGTTAATATAGCTTCCATCTTGGTTACAAAAGTCTCACAAAACTCTACTCAATTGATTCATTATCATTCACTTAATCCCATCATACATGTAATCCTAACTTTTCCAAATTCAAGAACACTTCAATAGCACCTATCTTTAGCATAAATTCACCTTCATTTATACTTCAAACCTCAATCTAATTCATCCATATAACAGCCTATAACCTACTATTTTCTTGCATAAAAAACAAAACAGAAAAGTAACCAATTCATCCATCATATTCCAGCACAACTTCATCATCAATCCTACATACAATTCATCCCAATTCAATCATCATAAAATTTCTATTACAATATGCCACAAAGATCAGAATTTCACTTACCTGTTTAGCTCAAATTCCACCTCAATTATCAAGCTATCCTATCCCTTCAAGCTTACAAGCACAATTCCAAAAACAAAGTGAGAGTCGAATGATTTCAGTAACAAGAAGACAAAAATATTGGAATGGCAAAGTATAGAATTTAGGCAAAAAATCAAGGTTGTGAGGTTGTGTATGTATGTCGGTAATGAGAGAAGGAAGAAGCATATAACATGTAGCAAAAACAAGAGAGAAGATAACCATCCATGTGTGTGGTTTGAGGGGTGTAGGTGTGTGGTTAGGGTTGAGGGTTGAGACACTTGTCAAGACACTTTTCAAATAAAGGGCCATGTTCTATGTGCTCTTCTTAAACTACCAAATGTCACTATCCACTTATCACTCAGTTTCTTAAGCACTTTGTCACCCAATTATCTAAGCCATGTGTCACTCAATTATACTGTCACATGTCACTATTTCATAGGCCTAGTCAACCCAATTTCTCACATGTCAACTTGTTTTGCCATTAACATTTTTCCTAGACTAAATGTACATTTTAATTCATCACCCTTCCAATTGTAACAATTAATTCCAAATTATTGATTATAATCCATCAAACCAAAATTTAGGACATAAACAATACATAATCATATCATAACCATTTTAAACCTTTCATACTCTTTGAATATGTCAATTGAGCGCACATACAATCTTTGCAATGTTTTCCAAATCAACATTTATGTGTGTATATGTACTCATGTTATGCATGTGAACGAAATGCACCTCATTAATTCTAAAATGATATGACTCAAAAATCTAACATTCTAACATTCAGTAAGTTTTAGAAACCAGCTATTACATTGCATAAAAAATGGTGAAGAAAATTTTTATTTACTTAAAATTAAAATTATATTTTTCTTTGAAAAATCAACGTTATCATTTGCACTAATATAAAATCAACATTATCATTTGCACCAAAGTTATTTCAAGAGCAAAGATTGCCCAAAGGATATGGAGGAAGGTGATTGGCAATGACTGATTTAGAATAGATGGGAGACTCTAAATTTTTACATAATTTTTAAATTTAAGAACTTTAACTTATTTTGTTAGTTTTTTCTTTTATTAAAAATAAATTGTTTATCGATATATAGGAGCAAAGAGGAAGAAACGCAAGAAATAGAGGAAATCAAAAGATGAAATCAGTTTCTGATACAAAATCAACTGTGTAGATTGCATATGAGATGGTAAAATAAAATTTTACTTAAAATTAGAATTATATTTTTCTTTTAAAAAATAAGTTCCAATTAATCATTAATTTTCTTTGTCTTTTCTTTTTAGAAAGATAAAAATTCCAATGAGTAGCTCAACGTTGTTAAAGTTTGGAATGTACCCTGACAAAAGCCAATGAAACTTGGTCTATTTCAAATGGAGAAGAAATAATGGTATGGAAGTTATAATCAAATTAGATTTTTTTAAAAAAAATTTAAAATTACTTTACTAAATTTTCAAATGCTATCTAAATATGTAGAAGAAGGAAAGAAAAACAAAGAAAAGATTTCATTTGTACCTCTACCTCTCGTTGAGCATTTCGGTCTTATCCTAGAAATAAACTCAAGCTATTCACGTGATTTAGGTGTTAAAGGGATAACATCTAAGTCCCGAGAAAAAAGTCAAATTCTAGCTAAAGTTGAGGCTGCAAAGAAATGTGCAAGTGATTTAGATGATAAAGTTGCAAGATTTACTGAAATCACAAAAATACAAAATGAAAATATTCCAGCTCAAAATGCAACTATTGAGAAGCAGTTTACCAAAATGAAACAAACTTTAACTGTTTTTGCTCATTTGGCAAATAATTGGGTAATTCTTAGTTTGTTACTCGATATTGTTGCCTCAATTAGAAATCCATCACGGGTCACAATATCAAATATCCCAACTAATTATGTGAGTTTATAAATTTGTAAAATCTAGAATAGTTAGTATTACATCTCATTCTTATCATTATCATTATATTATTATAAATTGTTTGTGCTAAATTTATAGCTTAATATTTTATAAACTAATTAATTGATTCTATTTTTTTATTTTGTAGGAAACAAATCAATAATAAACTTCATCGAAAGAATAACTAGAAAAATTTACCTTGGAGAGTTTTAGCTTAAAATAGTATATAATAGTTTGGGATAACTATAATAAATATAATTATCTTGGCTATTAAATTTTGTAATTTTATATATTAGAAATTAGAATTTTGTGCATTTTGGTATTTTTATATACTTTTATATGTATATATATACTAATAATTTTATTTATTTGTGTGACAATATTTTGACACTAAAATCCGTATCATTTGTGAAAATTTCTATTTATAGCCACCAATTCAAAATGTGGAAAATTTTATTGAGATATAATTTAATTTTGAAACGTGAATCTTGGTTATTATGTTAAAACTTGAACTTTTTAATAATTTTCGAGTTATGATTGTTATTCCTTCTTTGAGCACTATCAACTATTAGCATGAAAACGCAGTTGCAATTGTCAAAGAAAAGATTTTTTCTACAATCGATCTTTTCTCCCACTAAATATCAACCTTAAAAATGACAGCCATCCGTAGAGTATGATTTGCGCAATGTCTATTTATTCATACACAAATAGGAGGCAGACGAGGAGGATCCTTGGTTTAATTAAGCCAGTCCAGTGTCTGGCGAAGCTAGAAAGTCAATCTTTTCCAGCATTGAGCTCAAACGAGAGTTGTTATTGTACGTATATATCAACTGGTGGCTTCAACTTCAACGGAGCCTAGCCTCTCTTACATACTAGAGAGTAGAGGGAGATGCCATTCATCCATAACGTTGAACAAGAAGAGTACGATATATGCAAGTTGGAAAATTTCAAGAGAAAAGGGTTCCGTTTTCTATGGGCACTATTTCACCTTCCAGGTTTTAGGAAAGAGAGCTTAATCTTACGTCTTACCCCGTACTGCCCAGTTGCGTGCTTCAATCAATAAAAAGCAAAACACAATTATTCAAACTTCTCTACCTAATTCAATGCGTCGAGAGGTTTGAAAGTCAAGATGGTGGGAGCACTTTCTTGAATGTTCATTCCCTATATCATCATCAGAATGAACTTTTTCATCATTTTATGTCCTAATTATGTACAGTACATGTATCCATATGGATCTCAATCTTAGCCTTTTATTCCTCATTCCATTATCATTATCTTTAGCTTTCTTTTTCGTGTGTAAAACAATTATATACTACTCACGAGCACATGAAAAGTTGGCGGACTTGCTTATTTCGCATTCTTTCCAACAAAGTAACATTTGGTAGCTCTCTTATTCTTCCAATGCATGTACGCTCAGAAACTTGTCAACTACCCTAACTAGTAAGGATCATATTTCAAAGCTGCATTAACGTTGTCTTTTAGTATAACATGCAAAGATGAGCCTAAGTAAACATTGGATGCTGAAGGTGTTAGGTTGAAATTAATTGGACTAGCAGCATATGGGTCAAAAGATAAAGATGTCATTTATAAGTCAAAATGTATGTTCCAAATTGGGGGCAAATGAATGGAAAATCCCATCGTTGTAATTGAATTCGTGCGTAACTAATCACCTGGAAAGCAGTAGAGGAAAATGTGGTAGAGCCAAAAAAGAGGCATCCATCTATACATGGGGAAGTGTGCATTGGTATTGATTTCATCTGAAATCGTTCATTTTACTTTGATGTGTGACGTATAGACCTTGAGTCCAGGTAAAGATGTGGAAAATATTGATTGAGATGTTTTTAGTTTTTAGAAGACCTTCTTTTTGACAAAAATCTTTGCCTTTTTGGCAAGTGATCATAAAATGTCAATCTTTGTTAGTGTAGCAGGTTTCTGTTTTATATATATATACACTTGTGAAAACATGTCACGTGGGTATGTAGGACAAAAGGTTTGGTAACACATTATCTCTCTATATAAGATGATTCAGTGGACAGCCATTTCCAATTTCCAAATTCCAAATTCATAGATGACTGTTTATTCCTCTAAATACTTTGGATACAAAAAGGAATCCTCGAGTGGAAAAAGAATACTTAATTTTGCATTAAATGCATTACCAACTAGTACTATTTATCAACTCTTTTAAAATTAAAAATTATAAAATAATTTATTTTTTAATTACACCAGCTATTTAACTTATAAAAACAACTCACACTCCTACGATTGTCATCCCCGTTACTATTTCTTTCTTTGCACCCAGGGATTAATCTCCTTTCTTGTCATTAAGAGATAAGCCCGCCCTTATATAATCTATTTTCTGAGAGCTCTTTAAATTTAAATCCTGAAGTAGATGAAGTGATTTTCTTAAAAGGTGTTTATGAATAAAAGTTGCAACACTCTTTTTACCAATACCTATATTTATTAAAATAAAATAAATAACTCTTGAATATCTTCTTCTTTTGTTGTAGTAGTAAATAAAAATATTTGAATGAAGACAAAATACAAGACATAAAGAACTAAGTGTCTCTCACTTTTAACACTAGTTAATTAATCAATAATGCTACATGCTGGGAAATATTTAAAGAAAAAATTATGGTGCACCGTCAGGTTTTAAATTAAAGTGATTAGTAATGTACCGAACGAATTCAACTGTAAGCTTGGAAGGGGAAAAATATCTTCTTCTTTTTTTTTAAAAAATGTAAGAGTGTCTTAGAAAGTGACCTATACAAGAAAGACATGTAACATGTAGAATAGACCTTATTATATGTCCCGAATCGTTCAAGAAATGGTTAAAAATGAAAAAAAAATGTAAAATACCTTATTTCGATTCCATCTTAACTTTCGAAGCGATTTTCGCAGCCAAAACAAACTCCAATTTTCAAGGACCTTCTTAGAAAGTGTTCACTGACACGGTTAAAAATGAAAAAAAAATGTAAAATACCTTATTTCGATTCTATCTTAACTTTCGAAGCGATTTTCGCAGCCAAAACAAACTCCAATTTTCAAGAACCTTCTTAGAAAGTGTTCACTGACACGTAGTTAACGTTTTTCTACAGTTTTTTCAATATGTAAATGCTCTTAAAAGTTTAGAGGGTCTATAAGCTTACAAATTATATCAGCAATTGCAAGAGACCTTAACATTTATATATATGCAACTTTCATATTGAGCTTTTTTATCACAAGCCTGATATAGGTCCGGTCCACATTAATCGAGATTTAGTTTTCTCTTGGACTTCGACCCATTGATTTAGATTATTTATTGGACTATTTATTACCTTTATCTGAATCAAATTATGTAACTTAACTGATAAGTTATTGAAAAGCTAAAAAATACAATTAATAGTTGTCCAACATAAAGAAAAAGAATATAATTGCCCAACATCCTCCCCCTTAGACAATCATTAATTGCGATTTTTACTCAAGTTTAAAAATATTTTGAACACTTGGTTAAGTCACACTGTTGTATTGGTACCAGATTTAAAAATTAAAAATATTTGATCTAGAGGTAATGAAAGTCTAACATTCCGTCCTACAAAGTTTTCGGTATTAAAAAATATCAAACATGTATGTCATGTGTGACACAGGTCCATTAAAATCATGAATATCTAATATCTTACTAACATGAATGAGAAAATAGAGTGTGACAAATTAGGATGATACATGTATAATCTATTACATATCATCTTCGTTTGTAGATCTTGATTTCTCCAACTTTATGCTAACGTGCATTTGCTAAACTATAGTTTACCAAATGTTAAACAACATTAAAGAAAACCTTGTTTTCTCTTACCAGATGCTAAACAAAATTAAAGAAAACTTTTATGTTCTCCAACTGAATGCTAAACTGCATTAAAAAACCTTTATAGAATTATAACTTATATCTCCCTATGTCATATCAAATTTACGGATATCCGTACTAAACTCTGTGTTAAATGACGTAGGTCAATATTTATATATTCTGAATGACCTTTAAAATGCTTAAGATCAACATAAATCTTAAAGCTTTCATATGAATTATGGCTATACAAAAGAACAGTTGTTACTAAGGATAAATAGATGATCATCTATATTAATAAATAGCCATAATGTCATAATACATTAAAATGTACAAATATTTAAGGAGCGAGTACAATTATCCCTAACTACTACTGTCTAAGGACCTTAATGTGCCCATACCGGATACATGTTTATTAAACACTAGTGGTTGAAATCCTTTAGTCAATGAATCAGCTAACATCTCCTCAATCTTGATATGCTCCACTTTGGCGTTACCTTTTTGAATCAATTCCTTTATGTTCAAGTATTTGACCTTTAAATGCTTAGACCCTGTGATATTCTTGTTGTTGTTACTGAACAACATTGCAGCAAGATTGTCACAATATAACCAAATGGGTCTATGTAACATTTCATTCCCGATGGGAATGGTAGAATAGTAATTTAGAATGGGATATGAGCGTTTAAAAAAAATTGCATTGATATGTTCATGCATACGCATACAACTGAATAATGAATTTTGCACATGTAAATGACTATACATGTATTCATGACATTTTCGGTATATTTGGTCATAAATGTGTATAAATGATCAATTGGTTTGTATTATGAAAGGGTCTACGTGGTCATTGAAATTATTATTGACTATATGCGATAATTGCCTTCCGCATAGTATATGTGTTTTTGAAAAAAATTATACTGAGTTTAGTCATGTAGCACGCCACTCTCGCGAGGCACGGACTCGAATATCACCATCGATGTTAAGTTCCGGTCATGTGGGAGTGGAGTGTTACAGTCTAGCTATCGAATCTACCGCAGACAACTCAGAAATCAAGTTTATGAGCCAAACCACTTGTATAGCAGCTCCATAACATGCAACAAACTTTGCATGCATGGTCGAGGAAGTTACTAGTATCTGCTTGACACTCTTCCATGATACTGCACCATCTGCCAACATAAAAATGTACCCTGAAGTGGATTTACGATCATCCAGACACATAGTAAAATTAGAGTTTGTATACCTTGTGAGGTTTAAATCGTTGACTTTTCTATATGTTAACGTATAATCCTTCGTACACTTTAGGTATCTTAATACTCCTTCAACTGCATTCTAATGGTTTACACCTGGGTTAGCTAGATATCGACCTAGAAGTCCAACAGTAAATGCAATGTCTAGTCTAATGCACACCTAAGCATACATTAGGCTACCAATTGCACTAGATTACGGGACATTCCTCATAGCCACTCTCTCAACTTCATTCTTTGGACACTGTGACAAAGATAATCTCTCGCCATAAGAGATAGGTATTACAACATGTTTACATTCAGCTATATTAAACCTTTGTAGTACTCACTCAATGTATGCTTTTTGTGAAAGGCTCAATGAGTGTTAAGATTTGTCCTAGTAAATCTATACACCAAGGACAAAAGATGCTTTACCTAAATCCTTCATGTCAAAGTGTTTGGCCAAAAGTTGCTTTACCTCATGCAACATGGTCAAATCATTTGATGTGAGTAAGATATCATTCACATACAATAATAGGAAGATAACTTTGCTCCCCCTGAATTTATAGTATAAGCATCTTTCAACTTTGTTTTCTACAAAGCCGAATGAGGTCAAAACCTCTTCAAACTCTAGGTACCAATGCCTAGAAGCTTGTTTCAAACTGTATAATGATTTAGTCAACTTATAAACTTTGTTAATTGCATCCTAATCCTGAAATCCTTCAGGTTGCTCTATATAGATCTATTTATAAAGGTCACCATTCAGGAAAGAGGTTTTAACATCCATATAATATAGTTCCATGTCACAATGAGCTACTATTGCCATAATCACTCTAAACGCGTCCTTAAAGGATATGGGAGAGAAGGTAACATTGAAGTCAGCTCCTTCTCTCTGAGTGAATCCCCTGGAAACCAAATGCGCCTTAAACTGCTCAACTTGACCCTATGTGTCCTTCTTGGTCTTAAATAGTCACTTGCAATTAATAGGCCTGTAATGTTGAGGTAAATCAACAAGCTCTCATACCTTATTATATCTTATAAATTGCATCTTATCCTTCATTGTTTCCCACTACAAGTCTGCATAAGATCTAGAAACGACTTCTATAAAAGTAATTGGATCCACAACATTCTCACCCAAATATACTATGTAATCTAATGAGGTAGTAGGTTGCCTTTCTCTAGTGGATCTGCGTAATTGCATAGGTTCTTGTACCTCAAAAATCTCTTCTTGAATAAGTATAGGTCCCTGTACCTGCATAGGCCTGGTATTTGGATCTTTATCCAGCAGACCTGACTGTATGAGAGGCAAATACGTAATAATCGTATTATCCATCCTACTATCTTTTGGAGGATGTAAGGATCCTCCCTTATTATGGACATCGTATTTTCGAAACTTAGCCATATGTGATTTCACTATTATAGCTCCTCCTTCTTTACAGTAAAATCTGTAGCCCTTAGAGTAATCAAGATAACCTATTAAATAGTAACGAGAAGAATGAGGTTACAATTTGCTCTCATAAGAACCTTATCTCAACAGGGTAGCCCCACACATGAATGTGTGTAAGGCTTGGCTTCCTTTCAACCCAAAGTTCAAGAGGTGTCTTTGGTACTGACTTACTTGAGACTCTATTCAAGATATACAATGTCTTCTTGATGGCTTCACCCCAAAGATATTCAGGTAGGTTAGTTCTACTCTGCATTGACCTCATCGTGTCCTTTAGGATGCGATTGCATCTTTCGACCACACCATTTCAATTAGGATTACCTAGCATAATGAATTGAGTCACCATTCTAACTATTTTAAAATACCTGGCAAACGAGTTGTCCTATAACCCCATATTTGCCATAGTATTCCCTTCTCCTATCAGATCTGAGTATCTTTATTGATTTTCCATTGGTTCTCAACCTCAGTCTTAAAGATCTTAAACTTATTAAGAGCGTCATACTTTTCCTTAAGCAAGAACAAATAGTCATAGTGGGAATACTCATCTATAAATATCAGAAAATATCTAACATTGCATAACATGATTGTATAGGAACCACTGACGTTTGTATGTATGAGGTACAGTAAACCAAAAGCACGAGTTGGCCCCCTTTTCTTTATCTTGGTCAACTTACCCCTACAATAATCGATACATGTTTCCAGATCATTGAAGTTCAGAGTTGGAAGAATGTTATCCTTTATCAATCTTTCAACCCTCTCCCTAGAAACGTAGCAAAGACGTTTATGTCACAGCATGTACGATATTTCCTTTATGACGGCTCTCTTTTGAGTAACATTTTCAACAACATAAGAAGAGACATATATTTTGTTAGGAGTAAGACACATTCTATATAGTCCGTAGGATAAGAAAGCAGTTCTAATATGTCTTATATTAATAGAAATATTTACAACCTAATTATCAAATACAAAACGATAGCCCTCTTTATCCAAAACTGATAAAGAGATCAAGTTCCATCTAAAAGATGGTATATAAAATGTGTTTCGTAAAACTAATTTAAACCCCGCATTGAGGTTCAAGCCTATATTTCCTACAAACAAAACATCCACCTCTTCATTGTTACCAACCATCAACTTCTTCTCTCCTTTAGTCAGCCTTCTCCTGGATGTGAACCCCTGCATTGTGGAACCAAGAACTTGATGTGATTATAGCTACATTGGATTCATGAATCATATAGGTCGAAGAGTTACCTAAAACTTCCTGTTTAACCTTTCACAGCTTGTATTTCGAGCAATCAGCCTTCCTATGCCCTTTCCTCTTACAGAAGAATCACCTCATACCTTTTATTTCATGTGGGCCTTTTAGCAATTATGGACTGCTCAGTCTGATTCTGTAGAAAGGGTTTGGGTTTCTTACCCTTACCTTTAGGCTATTGGGGCTTAGCCCTCCCCTTACCTTTGGTAGCTACAAATAGGGCTATATGAGGAGAACCCTTGTTGCAGCATACCGAAAAATCTAGGCATTAATGTCCCTGGCATCATCCTAAGAGATGTAGGAGGTAGCCAACATCTCAAACTCTTGAGGGAGAGTATGAGATGCCTGATGCATTATGAGCTTGTCAGGAATGGATACATCTAGTGCCTTCAGCTTACTCTAAAGGTGAACCATCCTGATGATGTATTCTCTGACTCCTCATTCTCTTGTATACCTCATGGAGAACAACTATTTAATCAAGGTGCTCTACTCTGCATGAGAAGACACCTTATACCTCTAGGAAACGTTATCCATAAACTTCTTTGCTATGATCGTCTCTAGTAATCCACTGAGCAGATGATCTGGGATCAATTTGTTGAGGGTCAAATAGCACATCCTATTTGATCGCTCCCAAATTGCCATTATTGCTTTATCAACTTCTGAGTTGATACCAATAAGTGGAGAAGATCTTTTGATATGCATCGCCATATTAATGTCAGCCATCTCCAGGGCAAAGTCAACATCCTTCTTCCACTTCTTAGAATTGAAACCATTTAAGGTCTTAATCGTGATAGCATTGCTATTTATAGAAAAGGTGACTACAAAATAAAAAAAGACAACGTAAATATTAGTATAAATGCAGAATAACGATGATACTTAAAGTATTAGAGCAGTATCTATACTGAGAATCTAATCACACATATTATGAAACACATTTAGGCTGAATACATAATATCTGTAATTAGACCCTCATGACACTACCACCTTTGGGTGAATAAATCATTTAGCAACGACTTTCCTCCATCTAATGCCTTTATAAGCTTCTCAAAACCCTATATAAGGCCAACATCTTTAGGTAAAATAACCAAATATAAGGCTAAAGACATCCCCCAAAATGTGAGCAGAAGAATCCAAAATATTGACTTGAAAGACCACTTTGGTGACTACATCCTTATCAGTACTATAGAAAGTCTATAACACACAAGGGATATATCTTTATGTCATTCTCACATTCTATATGGGCATAATGTATATGAAAATCAACTATAAATGTAAAAACCAAATGCACAGTCAAATAATCACATAATAGTACTGGAAACATCGTCTTTAAACCTTATTTAAGACTTTTAAAAAAATATATCAGTGAGAGTGACTATCGTACTTTTTCGAATACCAAACCTACCACACAAGACATAAAATTTTAAATGTCTCCCTTATGCAGTTTGGAGCACAAAAATGCAGTCAAAATCATCTTAAAAAAGCTTTTAAACCTTTTTTCGGAGTCCAATTATCAACGTAATAAATCTAGAAAAATTGAAAAATATACCCCCCACGTGTCGCACAGTGAAAGCTATTTTGCGTATGGGGCGTGTGCTAAACAGGCGTTAGACGCATCTGGCATGCATCGTTACGCACGCATGCAACGCATGGGCACCCCTTACCACGTGCAAGTGTGACGCTTGCTGACATCAGCACTATAGTGCTACTGACGTTAGCACAAAAAATTAATATTTTTTTTTAATTTTCATAAAGTTGCCCCGGATCTTTTTGCAATCGCCCTCTGACGGGGAGGGTGATTTTTGGTGATCCCGGGACTAGTTTTTAGCATATTTTGGCTTGTTTTCAACCTGTTTTTCATAATTAGCTTTATATATACTACTTTTATGTAATCATATACACACAAAAAAAACTGAAAAAAGAATCAAAAATTGATGAAAATTATAACGGATGAAAATCGAAAAATCTTCGTTTTTGGCAACCCGATCACGTAACTATTCTGATACCACGTGTAACGTATAGCATAAACCTTGTTATGTGTCCCGAGTTGTTCATAAAAGGGTTAAAAATAAAAAAATATTGAATATGTGATTTTGGTTTCATCTTGAATTCTTGACTTCTAAAGCGATTTTTGTGGCTAAAACAAGCTCACGAAAAACATTCATTAATACATGGTTCAATTTTTCTAATCCGTAAGTGCTTTTAATAGATTAGAAAATTCGTATATACTAATAATATGAATAACTACAAAAGACCTTGAACGTTATATATATATAACTTATATGTTAGACGTTCCCTTTGTAAACTTGATACAGTTCCGTTTATACTACTCATGATCCATAGCGAATAATAGGACCCATTATAGAAGGATAAAATAGTAGTTAAAAATAGCTACATTTTGAATGACGGGTATTTTTAGGGGGAAATAAGAAGAGTATAAGCATGGAATTCTATGTGACGTAGCAGTAGCAGAAGAGGGTGACAGTCTATTTTCACCCTACCACTGTTACTCCCTCCTCCTGAGTCCTGTGTTAGCCCGGCGATTTGACGAGACGCACCTTTTATTAATAACGAGAACATGGGTTGATCTCCATCTCGGAGACCTTTCAACTCTGAAAATTCCCTTCTGTCCAATATTATATATATATATATATATATAGATAGAGAGATGCACTAACTAGCTAGCTATAGCTATTACTTACACCACCGTCGTCATCATCATGAAGCAGCCAAGCCCAAAATAAATTTAATTATTTGTTCAGTCAAAATAATATTCACAATGGCACATTATTCGAGATCCAGATCAAACAAAGTTTGCCTGCAAGCACACGCCAAAGGTACTCGGCGTCCTCGAAGGAGAAGCCTTCCCTTACCCCCACACTTCTATTCTTTCTGTCTCCTGTTTTGAATATCATTATTATTAAGAGCAGTACTAGTACTTTGTTTGTTTGCTAAAGAAAATTAATAAATGGGGGGATGTGTAATTTGGTGTGTGAGGGAACGCATTTTTTGCTGATCCGCAATAAATGTGATGACCTTTTTGGATTCACATGGGTGAAATTGAAAAAAGTAATTAATAATACCCATTTATTTTTTAATTATATTCTTTAGAATCATTCCATTTGCACAGGAATTTTCATCATTCCTTTTCTCTGCCATTTCCCATCATCCTCCTGTTGCATTTGCCAGAGTAAATACAAAACAAAAAGAACACGGGAAGAAATGGTTTAATCCCCAGATACGGACGTACACATGTATGGGGAAGAAAGAAGGAAAGAGCTTGTCTAGTCTTTCTTCCGCTGCTGCCATTTCTGTATCCCCTGAAAATTTGTAATGTTTTTTCTAATCTTGTGTTCTTTTACGTGAATATTTGCCTTTTTGTTTTGAATGAAAAAGGAAAGTAGGGACAAGATAAAATGACCAAGGGAAGGGGGGATTGAAAAGATTATCGTGATTCTAATACACCACCCCCCAATGTCGTCCCAAAATTCTACTTTTCTTTCAAAGACAGTTGAGTCATACTATACATATATATAAAAAAAAGATATTTCTATACAAAAATAGAAGGTAAGGTAAGGAAAGGAAAGCTAAGATTCTTAATATTGGGGCGCTTGACCTTGACTTTACGAGTATAGCATCTCCAAGTAGCGCATTGAATATTATATTCAAATCTGATATATTCCATCTTTGACATGACATTCTCTGAGGAGACGCATTCCATTTTAATTCGGGTCGTTTCACGTCACAACCAAAGTCAAGCGAACTTGTAGCAATATTTAGTGGTGCAGGTGGACACTTATAAATTACGTATGTCAATTCGAGGATAATTACGGTAATATTAAAAGATAAAAATAAGAAGTATTAAATAATTTTATATAACATATAAATTTGAAAGCAGCAATTTAAATATATTATCTTCTGAATCTAAATTATAGTATTTTAATTAAGAGATTTAATAACATTTTAGTGCAACATCCCCTGATTTGAATTTTTTTTTATAAATAATGAGTTGTTTTTGATTGTTTATCTTTATTACCCAAAAAGAAAAAAAAAAGAATCATATCACATCATATCAACTTAGGCATACGTACAGAGTTGGGAGCGAGAAGCAAAGCTGTAGCAAGCTATTGCCGGCCTACAGCAATCACATCCCATCAGCCGCCTACACATTACTCCTTCAGATCCACCAAAAGCGAAGAAAATCACAACCCCTCAAAGTAAACGCAGCAATGGAACACAGAGAAAAACAAAGAGCATAATTAAAGATTATTATATAATATAGGGACAGGAGGAAGGTACAAGTGCGCGTATACCAAGGGCAAGGTTAGATGACAGAATCATGATAATTCTCTCGGGCTTTTGTACGTAGGATCAGAGCAGACAATATTAAAAATAATTATAAATAATAAACATAAATGGCAAGAGTAAATCTAATTCTTTCTGTTTCTCTGTACTCTTTCAATGCTATTTGTCTTTTGCCAACCCCCGGACAGCATATATTCATTTGCCTTTTTTTTTTAAATAAAAAAATTTAGTTAACATTTATACCAGGTGTTATGTTACTGTATAATTAACCTGTCTCTAAAGATGATTGACAATAGAAATTAGATGATAAGTAATACCTTTTCTTAATACAATGTGACCCGTGGCGGCTATTACGGGAGTCAAACTGAATGCATGAACTTCTATAAAGACTTAGGATTGGATTAGAATTTTGATACCAATTGATGCATTGGAATAAAAACGAAATTAAAGTCTGAGACTCAATTAGTATTTGGTGGAAGAGCACACTGGTGAGGATATCGGAGGAATAATGCACGTGAATTGAGTAATGATTGGAAGATTTATACAAGTAAAATAATAAGGTATTAGAATTTCAATAGTCGGCACCGCCTTTTGGGTTTGCCATTGGCATTCCAAGTCTTTATTGGCATTTTGGATTAGAAATTTCTCCAAAATGAAAATGAAACGTGATCTATTTGAACATTCCCAGGGAATAATACTTCCTTCCCAACACTGACCTACTTATCTCATACACCACCGCCTGAATCGAAATATTACTACAAAAAGAAAGCATTTTCTTTTATCAATTTAACTGGTTTGACTCCTTTTTTTTTTTCTGGTTTCTTTTGGTTCGTCATTATACATTTCTCATGTGTTTGCACGTGGCGTTTTTGTCATGCGCGACGCGGTACAAATAATAACGTGGCGTTGCGACGCGATACAAATATGTAACCAACTCTTTCTCTTCATTTTATAAGAAAATGTTAAACCATAGGTCATTCTTAAACAACTCCTAACATATTAAAGTTTGGATATATTGGTGAATTCATTATTCCTTTTTCTTTTTTTTTTTCCTTTGCTCAACTTGTAGGTGAAAGCTTTTCATCTAAACTTGGAAAAGCTCGGCTAAGTTAGATGAAATATCATGAATCGAAGGTTTTCGGTATCAGTAATCCAATGAAGAAGCAACCATACATTTGTAGGAACTTAATCTTAGAATTTTTGTTTAGACATAATTGTCCATTAATTAGAGCTGATGATTCATTTTAAGCGAACGCATCCGATCTAAAAGCTGTTCACTTGTTATAATATGTCGCCATGAGAAGAAATAGACGAGAAACTAATTAGAGTCAAAATCAAGGTGTGTCCCAGAAGACGCAGTTTTGGAAACAAAATCGAAATATTATTGTAGCCCTACTTTGCTTGCTTGCCTTGCATGGACATAAAAAGATCATGACGACTTTTGTTTCTTAATATGTCAGAGAGAGAGAGAGAGAGAAAGAGAGTGAGAGAACAAAGGTCAAAACGAAGCAGTTGGCTTTTGTTTTTTCTTGGTTTTGAATAATGGCATCGCTGCAAATGGTCATACTTATATCTAGACGTAATGATTTTCGAGTGTAAACAGATCAGAAGCTCGTGAGTTCTCAGATTTCCAACAATTATTAATACGCACATATCGAAGGCTCTCTTTCTTTTTTCCTCTTCGTCTTTGCACCAAAAACTAAAAGAAATAGAGAGACAGAGCGCAGGCAGGAGGCAGGAGGCAGGAGGCAGGAGGCAGGAGGCACTAGCAGGGTATTATCAGTCTCCCAAGGAATTTACAGCTTCGTCTCTTCCTTTTCCTCGTGGTCTCTCTCTGTCTCTGTCACTCTTTCTTTACAGGCAAAGAAAAAGTTAAACGTTATTCTTTTTTCCCCCTCTCCCCATCTTCTCTTACTTGGATCTGTTTATTAGTATCACTTTCTCTTAAACCCCTTCGTGTCCGGTTCGTGCGTAAGTTCATACCCTACACGCTTCCTCCAGGGTTGAAAAAACCATAAGGTATTCTTCTGTATAGGGCAACTCACAGCGACTGAAGAATAGAAAAATATCATAACTGTTGTCAACTGGAGAATTAGTTTGGAGGGCAAGCCAGCTGGTTAGTGGTGTAAAGGTGGAATCTTTCGGCTACCCAATTAAATTTTCAGACGGATAGAGATAATTTCAGGGACATGGGCAGTTGTGGTAGGAGTGGGGCTGTGAGGCAGTATATAAGATCGAAGGTACCTCGTTTGAGATGGACTCCTGAGCTTCACCATTGCTTTGTTCATGCCATCGAGAGGCTTGGTGGTCAAGACAGTAAGTCTACTTTGTTATATCTTCTTTAGCAATCTTTTCTAGGTTTTGATTTAACCATGTGAATTTTACCTTACTATAGAGCTGTGTTCCTTGTTACCTTAATCCTTTTTTTTTTTCCTTCTTTTTTTGCAGAAGCTACACCTAAACTTGTTCTTCAGCTGATGGATGTGAAAGGGCTTACCATTTCACATGTGAAGAGTCATCTTCAGGTTTCTGTTTTTTTTCTTCTTTTTTAATTACTGTCTTCATTTATTCTTATATTCTTTTCCTACATGTTTGGATTCAAAAGTATTCGGTTTGCAAAATCAGTTTACTTACACATACTTATTTGTATTTGACCAGATGTATAGGAGCATGAGGAGTTACCTGGGCAGGCAAGGTATATATCCAAGCATCAAAGATAGGATCGGATATAATAACTATAATGTGTTCCAAGTCGTCAACTGTTTGAAAATATCTTTCATCTCGTGTAGAATTTTTCATTTTAAATGGTTTACATAATATGTTCGAAAGCATTCTGTTAAACTTTCCTCTAATGGTTCTTACTTTTAAACGAAGATTTTGGAAATGGAGTAACAGCTGCTTCATCACCTCATTTATCGTCTCTCATTTCTAGCTAATTGAATTTTTTTCCAAAACAGTGGAGTGCAAAGAAATTCTAAAACCTTGCCGAACCTTCTACTATTAGCATTATTAATGAAACCCACGATCCAAATTAAACCACGCCGATTTTCTTTTCCATGTTTTGAAGGAAGCATTAATAACAATATCAAACTAATAAAAGTATTTCTAACTTTAGTAGCTCTCTTTAATGACGTTTAAACGCACTGATTTCTCGCTCTCTTTCTCTTTCTATAATATCTATATCTATATGTGTGTGTGGGACAGATAAGAGCTCGACACAACATAGAAGACATACTTCTGACGAGCATAATGAATGTTTTGACGAAGTAAAAGCAAATGAAGAATCAGATACTCGGTTCGTCTACAGTATTCCTCACCCTTCAAAAAGGTTAGCTTTATTTGCAGTTCCTCATTGTTTCGGATACTACAAGTGCTTAGAAAAGGTGGATATAGACCTAGAAGCAAACAAAAGAAGATCTGCTACAATGCATTATGCGTTCCTTTCAAGGATGGACTTTTTTTCTTCTATGTGAAGTTTCCTTTTGTTTGATTTCGCTTTTGCTTCCATGAACAGGGCAAGAACCGAGGCCAGTTCAATCTCTGATAAGAACCTGCAATGCAGCGAAGGAATAAGTGAGACAGTGGTCTCAAATCCGTACACTTTTCATGATCGTGTGGGAATAAGCGAGAGGACGAAGTGTGGTGGGGTTTTCAGATGGGGGCAATCCTATTATAAACCTCAGGAACAATACAATATACCCATCTCTATGCCACGTGATCTTTGTAATCTCAATTGCGCACTGCCAGATTCTGATTTTCTCAAGGTAAAAAAAAAAAACTCTTCTCTTTTATTTCTCTGTTGTAGTCGCAACAACCAGCTTTTTAGTGTTTTTGGTTGGGTTGTTTGGGTCTCTAACCTTTTGAACCCAAGGAACTTGGTAGCTGACAGGTATATAAATAGAAGATAATGCGTTTTTATGACCACTGATATGATGGAATATGCAGCACTCTTTGTTAGTCTCCACTTGCATTCATTTCCATGATGTATATTTTCGCTTTTTGCATTTTAGTTTAGTATTTTGCTAAAACTTTTATATTCAATGCTCCAACTTGGGATTTGAACTGTGCCTAAATGTGTCTCGTTAGACGTGTTTTCAGTCCATATTTCTTCTTTTCTTTATTTATCCTTCTGCCTCGGTCCAAGTCTTGGTTTTCTGAAGAAACATGTTTTATTTGGACTCCTTCCTAGTTGATAACAGCTGGTAATATGTGTATATATACATTTATTTAACAATATTAGAAGTTAAAAGTTGTATAGCTGAACTCTAACAAAAAGTATGGATTAGGAGGAATGTAGAGCGGAGCAGTATGAATTGAATTGTCGAAAACCGTTCCATTGGTTAATGATTGTATGGGCGTCTGATTGATGAAACACATACATTCTGTGGTCCACCATCACTTTTTCCATAACAAATGGGAAGGAGGGGACCTCTCATTTCTCTCTAGACAGGATGCAAAATTCAACAGTTTCATTATTTAAGAGCAACTGTTGGGGCAGTAGCAGTACTTGTACCCCGTCCCGTCCTTTCTTGTTTCTTGATTTTCAGGACTGTCTACGTCTGTCTAACTTTATTAGGCCTACATACTTCTTTGCATTAAGCAGCTCTTGTATTTGTGCACTGATTAGCTGAAATCCCTAGTAATGTTTGTTGTGCAAAGTGGGTTTGATTCTCTAAAAATATATAAATAATAAAAATGCCCATTTCATGGTTTTGTTTTGATAGATTACCAAGCCAGAGGATCAAAAGCGCATACCAACCGGCAATGCTTATGAATCTACGGTAAGCGGAAGAGGAGAAGGTCAGAACCATAGTGGATGCGAGCTGTCATTGTCACTCTCAATAACCACCCATCCTCAGTCCCAGAAGAGTAATAACTCTTCCACTAGTGAGATAAGCGAGGCATTCTCTTCCCATCCTAGGTTTAACGTCAAGGACTTGTATGATTCATCGTCTGGAAAACACAGCATTAACTTGGATCTATCAATCGCTCTTTGTGGTGGCTAATGCCCAATGTAAAGAAACGACATTTGGTTTTGTTGACTGTCAACTTTTAGTGCTTCTGAGTAATTTTTGGTTTGTAGTTTTAGCTTATTATCCATTTCGGTAAAATTTCTCCGCCAGAATCCACCCATTCATTGTTTGACATTGGTGGGATAGCTTGAACCTGCTTACTCGATCATCTTAGCTGCCTTATGTTATTTAAGATTCAGTTGCGATGGGCTTAAGCTGCTAAGGGCAAATCATTAAGTTTATGTTATTAACGGGGTGTTTGGAAATTTTCGAATTGAATTTATTAACGATTGAGTTGAATTGAATTTATATTATTTAGAACAAACTTAACAGTATTAGAATTGAATTCAATTATACTGTTGGAACATAATCAATTTCATGTATTTATATTTATGTTATCGATATTTTAAGAAAAAAAAAACAGTCAAGAAAAGTAAATGCACAAATAACCATTGCAACATAAAGGGAAAGTAAAACAGAAATTGCAAAAAAATCAGAGATTGATTGATCTTCCGAGGGTAGATGAGTGAACAATAATATAAAACAGCCACAATTAAAAGCAAATAAAGTTGCTTTATGGCATCACAAAAAAGGGGTAGATCATCAAAAACTAAACGGACATGAGAAGGAAGTTTTAGAGTGGCCATTCTTTTACTTCACAAGAACTTTTGAAGTGTTCCTTTTTTCATGAGAAAAATCGAAAACGATGGAATGGATCAACAGGAGTGAGAGAGCAAGTGAGTGAGACTGAAGAGCTTTATTTATTAATGCCTGATGATTAACTATGGCGGTGGAAAAGGAAACGAGAAGACAGTGAAAAGGTATCATTTTCCTAATGCTGTTGCGAAGTTGAGCGTGAGCATTATGGGAAGATGAAGGTTTCAACGTTTAAAAAGAAGAGCAGTAGCCTTTTGGAATTGAAATCACGTGGATTGTAGGCTGAATTGAATTTATACGGAGAGTGGGTTTTAATTCTACATATGAATTCAATTCATGATTATTTTTCTGTTTCAAACAGGTGAATTGAATTCAATTACAACATTGAATTCAATCCACCTTATTCCAAACAGGCTGTAAGTGTGTGGGTCTCTGAAGTTGCAATAACACAAGCGAGAGATTGGGTTGACGATAGGTTTGTTAGCCATGTCTAGAGCTCAGATCTAAGGATCCGGTTTGAAACCTGGCTGAAAAGTCCAAACTCCCTTCCCAAAATGAAGTCGCCTGACAATTAAAAGGGTCTTGGGCTTAAGGTTAGACTTCCTATTTGTGGGCTGCTAGCTCGACCTAGGTTAACTCAGTCTGACTCATTAGCATGTCTAGACTATCACATCAGTGAAGAAATGAGATACATATTTAGTATTGGACGTGTATAAGCAATAATGTAAAAACCAAGGCCAATTTGACTGAGTTAAGTGCAAATTAGATTGATTTTTGGTTTGATATACTCTTGAAAAAAAATTAGTCGGGGTACTCTTAAATAAAAATTAGCCGATCAAATAATAAATTGGTCGGTTTCCTTTAAACGAGTTTTTCACGTATGCGTCTTTGTCTTCTCATAACACGCCCAAACTAGAAATCCGTTGTTGGTTTATGATTTTTGTGTTTATGGTGATGATGGCTGAGGTCAAGATGTGGAGGTCTATCTTGTTTAAGAGCCCAATTTCACCAAGTTCATCGTTTGATACAGTTGGTTAAGGACTAGAGAATTTAGAGGAGTAAGAAAGTCGTAGAAAATTGCAGAAGAAGAATGGGTATTGTTGAAAAAATTGCCTCCTATTTCATTCGTAAATCCATATTTACAGTAAATTGCATTGGAAGATAAATATTAAATCCTAAAAAATATCAAATCCTAAGAAACAAAAGCCTTTTAAGTCATTAAAACTAGGAAACTAACATTGGTTACAAACTAACTCTTATTTGACCTATTCCTAACAAAACTCTAACAGATAAGATATTTCTTGCTCTTCACGTGAGAGTTGGTCTTCAACCTGAAACGACATATCAATCCTTCCCTCCTTCAAGTCTCTTGTCCCCAAGGGAGAAAGAAGGATAACTCCTCGTAAGTCGTTGCATATCTTCCCAGGTTGCATCTTCTTCGGGCGCCCCTTTGTAGCGCCCCCTCACCGTAGGGTACGCCTCGGGACGCCCGTGGGTCGTTCCAACGTATATCCTATAGCAAGGAAGTGTTACGCTCGCAACTATCACTAAGTACTCGCATGACATCAATATAATTAAACCGCATTATGCAAATCACTAAAATTTAAAACCACAATAATCTTTCATTTCATAACATCAATCCAAAATATAGACAAGTCTACCAGTCCCCTAAAGTCTCAATACAATATCCCAAAAAGGGAGTTGATACAAAAGTCTATACTAAGACATCCCCAAAAATCGCCCTAGCTGACCGACCTATGTGCCATCGCTTCACTTGACCAAGCACTCGCACTGCAGGAAAACTCTAACACGGGAGCTAAGAATCTACTAATGCTGCCCTGAAAAATATTAGCAATGCTGGGTGAGTTTGTGAACTCAATGAGAAACCATCATCGATGGTTCACCCAACTCATGCATATACACATAATATATGGCAATATATCACACAGTCACAATACACAATCGGAACACTAACCGACACTTTACACACTTTCACTATAATCATACATTAGATAGGTCACTGAGAAATTGTCACATACTACACATTTGTAACACTGTAAATCAATTTACACATGTTCACCATCACATAAATCACACATATCGCTACGCAATCATCACTTAATACACGCACTTTCACTTTCTACATTACAATCTGATGCATAATGCATGCCACTTCTCATTTTATGTCTGTGTTGTGACTGAGCGTCAAAATTCGCATTTTTGGCGAGTAGGAGAGCCCTCTGGGTATGCACTACTACCCACTCACTTTAGGGATAGGAGAGCCCTCTGGGTATGCACTATTCCCTTTTTGGCCTTAGGCCCATTCACTGATAGTCGAGCTTAAAGCTCTGATCATTAATTGCTCCAGTCATAACTGTTTATTAAGCGATTCTAATCATGCCTAGCATGCACTTACACTTGCACATTCAATAGCACACATATCGATCACTTCCACTTAGAGCATTCATCACATTTGCTCATAATCACAGCACATTTATTTCACATTTATAACACTCACATGGACAACAATTCACACATTCACAGCACATTTAATCATACAAAGATTGAGGAACCAACTAGGTTACTCACCTGTAACTTCCGAGCTACTGCCTGGAAGTCCCAGCAATATCTGTGGACTGACGATCCAACGACGCCTCTATAACAATTCAAACGAAATCTCATCACTATATGCTCAATTTAATAATGCATACGTCTCAAATTCAAAATTGTACGATGCATGATCATGATTTTCCAGCGCTCTATCCCAATTCCGCTATCTCTCGCTTCACAACCAAAATTCACTATTCACTAAGTCAAATTCCTTCACTAAGTCCCCAATGATAACTCCAATTGCTAATACATAACTCTTAGGTCACTTTAGGAACCATAATCGGCTCTCTTTCTATAATTGAGAACTCGCTAATTTAAATTCGACTCTTATTCTTTACCTCAATCGTGGACCTCTTTCTCCAGTTCACAACGAATCTGGAATCACCTCAATTGGAGGTCTATACCATAAGATACAACCCAAAAACCAACTTATTTCACTTCAAAAAATTGCCCCTCATCGCGACCAAGGATCTCTCGTCGCGACGTGGGAAGGGACGTTCGTAGCGGCGTGGAAACACGCTCGTCGCGACGAATATCCACACGCTCGTGGCGACGACTCGGCCCGCTCGTCGCGTCGAACACGCACTGGCTCGTCGCGGCGAGGCCAGTCGCAGACGTCGTGACGTGCGAACGAGCTGCGTCTTCTCCGATCGATTTTTCCGCCATTAATACTCTTTAAACTCAACATTTAACACCCTAACTACTCAATCCTTCACCATAAATGCATGTAACAACAATAAATGACAGCATTAAACACAATAAACTTACCAAATCAAAGATCAATCCGAAAACCCTAAAAATCCTTCGAAAACTTCTCAAGCTCTAACAATCACGGTGAACTCCTTAATCCAAGCCAAACATCATTAACTCCAAGCTTTCTAGCAACTCTCCAGCCACAAAGAAAGGGAAGCAAACAAACTCTCCAAGGGAAGAAGATCAACGACACCCACGAGAGGAGGAAGAAGATTTGAACCCTAAGAGAAGTTGTCTTCCAATTTCAAGCATAGGGTATATATATATATATATAGGGCTGATTTAAACCTTTAGATCATAGTCCTCAAATTCATTAAATTCCAGTCTCTAAATTTCGATGGCTCATCACAATAATTCCTAAACTCACAAATCTAAATTTTCCAAGCCATTTACCACTCGCTTTCGGAACCGGAATCACAATCATCAGTCTCGAAGTCATTTTCTCGGTCCGGACACATAACTCTAAAAATTCCAAAAAAATTTCCATAATTCCTAAAAAATGTAAAACACTCGATCCCAAACTCAATTTCACTTTCCAATCCCAAAAAATTCAATTCTCACTCTAATTTCACTATTCTACTCAAATTATCCCTAATTTCACTTTAAATCAAATCTAACTCAATTATCTCAAAATTCACAATTCAACTCATAATCACAATTTAAATGCTGGAACAATCATGAATGCATGTCACTATGTATGCATGTGCAATATGATCTATCTCTTTAAAATCAGAGGCCACAAAACACTCGATCACAATTTATGCAATAATAGAACTACCCGTACCAATATGCTCATCGCATCGGTAACGAGATGTTACAATTCTCCCCTCCTAAATAAAAATTTTGTCCCGAAATTTCATACCTGACTGGTCGAACAGATGAGGGTACTGCCTCCTCATGTGCTCCTCAGTCTCCCAAGTTGCTTCTTCTGATGAGTGGTTCTTCCATAGGACTTTCACCAATTGAATCACCCTGCTCCGCAATTTCTTGACCCGAGATCCGATAATCTGCACTGGCTCCTCAACATAACTCAGATCACTAGCTATCTCAATCTCTTGAGCCGGAATCACATGAGTCAAGTCTGATCGATATCTCCGGAGCATACTCATATGAAACACATCGTGCAACTGGGACATCTCACTAGGCAATGCCAATCTATAGGCTAACGGTCCAATCCTCTCAGTAATCTCATACGGACCGACATACCGAGGACTCAACTTGCCTTTACGGCCAAATCTAAGCACTCCTCTCCAAGGTGACACTCGGAGGAATACTCTATCGCCCACACTGCACTCCATCTCTCGCCGATGCTGATCCACATAACTCTTACATCTATCCCGAGCGCGCTTGATGCGACTCAATCAATCTCACTTTATCCATCAGATCTGGATCAACTCGGGACCCTCAAGCATCCTCAGACCCTCTTCATCCCAGTAAAGAGGTGATCTACACGGTCTCCCATATAAGGCCTCATACGGTGCCATCCCAATACTGCTCTGGTACTGATTATTATACGCAAACTCAACCAAAGCCAAGTACTGATCCCAAGCACCTCTGAACTCTAATACACAAGCTCTCAGCATATCCTCAACAGTCTTGATCGTCCTCTCACTCTGCCCATCTGTCTGAGGATGAAATGTCAGATTAAAGTTCAACCTCGAACCCAAAGTCAATGCAGCTCCTCCGAATCTCAAGTGAACACGGGATCCTCGTCGAGACTATCGATAACGGAACCCCATGCAACCGTACAATCTCTGCTACATACTTCTGGGCCAACTGATCGAGAGTATTATTCTCTCGCACTGGCAAGAAGTGAGCCGATTTGGTCAACCGGTCCACTATGACCCAGATTGCATCATGCTGCCTCGGTATCCTAAGCAACCCCATAATAAAATCCATAGTGATCCGCTCCCATTTCCACTCCGGAATGGGTAACGAATGCAATCTCCCAACTGGGGTCTGGTGCTCAGCCTTGACCTGTTGGCACGTCAAACACCGAGAAACGAACTCTGCCACTTGCCTCTTCATACCTGGCCACCAAAAATGCAACTTAAGGGTATTATACATCTTGGTAACGCCAGGATGCATCGCATAAGCGGCCACATGCGCCTCCTCCAAAATCTCTCGTCTCAGATCATCAACATCTGGCACACACAACCCCTGACCCATCCAAAGAGTCCCATCTCTCAACTCAAAATCAGTAGTCAACCCTGATCTGACTCTATCCATCATCCTCACTAACACTGGATCTTGATTCTGGACTCTCCTGATCCTGTCCTGCAACATCGACCTCAGCCTCAGAGTAGCAATCAAAGCTCCATCCTGAGCCAAATCCATCTGCACATTAAGCGCTCTCAACTGAATCAAGCTAGGTAGTCTCTCAATCTGAATTTGAGCTGCACTGATATGAGATCTCCTACTCAACGCATCTGCCACCACATTGGCCTTCCCTGGATGATACTCAATCGTGCAGTCATAGTCCTTCAATAGCTCAATCCATCTTCTCTATCTCAGATTCAACTCTCGCTGACTCAATAGATATCTCAGACTCTTGTGATCAGTGAAGATCTGGAACATCTCCCCATACAAATAATGTCTCTAGATCTTCAGAGCAAACACAACTGCGGCAACTCCAAGTCATGTATTGGATAATTCACCTCGTGAGACCTCAACTGTCTCGAGGCATACGCTATAACTCTCCTATGCTGCATCAGAACACTACCTAATCCCTGCTGCGAAGCATCGCTAAATACCTCGAAACCTCCGGACCCTGACGGCAAAGCTAACACTGGTGCCGTAGTCAATCGATGCCTGAGCTCCTCAAAGCTCCTCTGACACTCATCAGTCCATCTGAAGATCACATTCTTCCTCAGAAATTTTGTCAAAGGGGCTGATATCACTGAAAACCCCTCGACAAACCTCTGATAATATCCTGCTAAACCGAGGAAACTCCTCAACTCTGACACGTTCCTCGAAACCTCCCAACTCCTCACTGCCTCAATCTTGTGAGGATCCACCCGGATACCCTCACCAGACACAATATGACCTAGGAATACTATCTCATCAAGCCAAAATTCACATTTTGTGAATTTGGCATACAACTGCCTCTCTCTCATAATCTGCAGTACAATCCTTAGATGCTCCACATGCTCCTGTCTACTCCTCGAATACACTAAAATGTCATCAATAAACACAATCATGAACTGATCCAGGTAGGGCTGAAAGACCTTATTCATCAAGGCCATGAAGGCTGCCGGGGCATTGGTCAACCCAAACGGCATCACTAAGAACTCGAAATGCCCATACCTACTCCTGAAAGCACTCTTAGGCACATCGACCTCTGCAATCCTCAACTGATAATAACCAGATCTCAAATCCAACTTAGTAAACACCTGAGCTCCTTGCAACTGATCAAATAGATCATCGATCCTAGGCAATGGGTACTTATTCTTCACTGTCACTCGATTCAGCTGCCTATAATCGATGCACAACCTCAAAGTCCCGTCCTTCTTTTTCACAAACAACACTGGAGCTCCCCATGGCAAAACACTAGGTCTAATAAACCCCTTATCCAACAACTCCTGCAACTGAGCCTTAAGCTCCCTCAGTTCCACCGGTGCCATCCTATATGGAGGTATAGATATAGGAACAGTACCTGGAACGAGGTCAATCTCAAACTCTGTCTCCCGATTCGGTGGCAAACCCGGTAACTCATCGGAGAACACGTCTGGAAATTCCCTAATCACAGGAATATCCTGCAACCTCTGCTCAATCCTGGTGTCCACCACATGAGCCAAATACGCCTCACAACCTCCCTGCATCAACCTCAGGGCACTCAGAAAGGAAATCATCCTAGCTGGCACTGCCTGACTAACACCTCGAAAAACAACTCTAGGCTGACTAGGAGATTCTAACACAACCTCCTTGGTATAGCAATCTATCACAGCCCTATGCGCAGTAAGCCAGTCCATCCTTAGAATCAGATCAATCTCTCTCAAAGACAAAACTATCAGGTCTGCACTCAACTCTGCCTGATCAATCACTATCGGACACCCCTTGCAGACCTCTCCCAAAACTGTCGTACTACCTAGAGGCGTACTCACCTCCAACCCACACTGCAATCTCTCCCAATCACAATGCAGTCTACATGCCACATGCGGTGCAATGAAAGAATGAGTGGATCCAGGATCCATCAATGCATATGCTTCAAAACCAGAAATCAAAAGCATACCCGCAACAACATCTGGAGACTCCTGAGCCTCCTGCCGAGTCATAGCATAGACTCTAGCTTGGGACTGCTGTCTGCTGCTCTGACCCTCAGTCCTCACTGCAGATCCCTCAGCTCGACCTCGGCCTCGACCTCGGCCTCTCCATCCAGATCCACCTCCACGGCTCTGCTGCACCGTGGTAGTATTGCCTGATCTACCAGTCATAGCGGACTGGGCCTCTACAGTAAAAGGACACTCTCGGAGCTGATGGTCCATGGAACCACACTTGAGACACGCTCCGGTAAACCTCCAGCACTCTCCACTGTGTCTCCTCTCACAATACTTACATAGCGGGATCATCGGCTCGAACCTCTAAAGACCGCCACGGCCACCACTAGATCGAGCAAATCGCCTCTCAAAAACCAGATGTTTACCTCCTCAGACGACTGAAAGTCCCGGTCCAGCTTCTTGAACCTCTACTAGCATCGCCACGACTATCATCGGGCCTCTTGCCGGATCCCGATCCACCTCGGTGACTCTGCCTCGAAAGCGCTTAATCCTCACGTGCCGCCCTCAAACAATAAAAGTGCTCATGTCTGATCGGGCCAATCTGGTACGGATCTCCATATTGAGTCCGCCTTCAAACCTCCGACACCTATCAGCCTCAGAGGCAAGCAAAACAGACACATACGCCGACAGCTCATTGAACCTGACCTCATAATCAGCCACTGACGTGGACCCCTGACTCAACTCAAGAAACTCCTGCATCTTCATCTCTAAATAAACTTTGGCCATAAAGTTATCCCTGAATGTCCTAAAAAAATCATCCCAAGTCAACATGCAGGGCCTGGAAGAACTGCCTGGAACAGTCTTCCACCACAGAAAAGCCGAACCTTGAAGCAAAGACACTGCATAGTCAAAGCGCTCCTTAGAGTCGCAGTCCATCTGATCGAGGACTCTCTCTGTCCTCTCCAACCATCCCTCAGCCTCCGCAGGGTCGGTGCTGCCATAGAAGTCAACGGCTCCTTGCTTGCGCAGTCTATCATACCTCCTCTCCCGTGTCACGGGAACTTTGGGAGGCAACTCATCAGAATGAGGCACAGGGGACTCTCTACTAGCTCCTACCGATTCCAGGTCAGCTGGTAGCTCAACTCGATCTCCAAGGACGGATGACCTAAAACAGACAAGAAATTTCAATCAGTTTTGCTATTCTTACAGTGATTCCAGCCTAAAATACACTATACCTAAAAGATGCCAAACCATGCTCTGATACCACCTAATGTAGCGCCCCCTCACCGTAAGGTACACCCCGGGACGCCCGTGGGTCGTTACGACACATATCCTACAGCAAGGAAGTGCTACGCTCGCAACTATCACTAAGTACTCGCATGGCATTAATATAATTAAACCGCATTATGCAAATCACTAAAATTTAAAACCACAATAATCTTTCATTTCATAACATCAATCCAAAATATAGACAAGTCTATCAGTCCCCTAAAGTCTCAATACAATATCCCAAAAAGGGAGCTGATACAAAAGTCTATACTAAGACATCCCCAAAAATTGCCCCAGCTGACCGACCTGTGTGCCATCCCTTCACTTGACTAAGCACTCGCACTGCAGGAAAACTTTAACACGGGAGCTAAGAATCTACTAACGCTGCCCTGAAAAATATTAACAATGTTGGGTGAGTTTGCGAACTCAATGAGAAACCATCATCGATGGTTCACCCAACTCATGCATATACAAATAATATATAGCAATATATCACACAATCATAATACACAATCGGAACACTAACCGACACTTTACACACTTTCACTATAATCATACATTAGATAAGTCACTGAGAAATTGTCACATACTACACATTTGCAACACTGTAAATCAGTTTACACATGTTCACCATCACATAAATCACACATATCGCTACGTAATCATCACTTAATACACACACTTTCAGTTTCCACATTACAATCTGATGCATAATGCATGCCACTTCTCATTTTATGTCTGTTTTGTGACTGAGCGTCAATATTCACATTTTTTGGGAGTAGGAGAGCCCTCTGGGTATGCACTACTGCCCACTCACTTTAGGGATAGGAGAGCCCTCTGGGTATGGACTATTCCCTTTTTGGCCTTAGGCCCATTCACTGATAGTCGAGCTTAAAGCTCTGATCACTAATTGCTCCAGTCACAACTGTTTATTAAGCGATTCTAATCATGCCTAGTATGCACTTACACTTGCACATTCAATAGCACATATATCGATCACTTCCACTTAGAGCATTCATCACATTTGCTCATAATCACAGCACATTTATTTCACATTTATAACACTCACATGGACAACAATTCACACATTCACAGCACATTTAATCATACAAAGATTGAGGAACCAACTAGGTTACTCACCTGTAACTTCCGAGCTACTGCCTGGAAGTCCCATCAATATCCGTGGACTGACGATCCAACGACGCCTCTATAACAATTCAAACGAAATCTCATCACTATATGCTCAATTTAATAATGCATACGTCTCAAATTCAAAATTGTACGATGCATGATCATGATTTTCCAGCGCTCTATTCCAATTCCGCTATCTCTCGCTTCACAACCAAAATTTACTATTCACTAAGTCAAATTCCTTCACTAAGTCCCCAATGATAACTCCAATTGCTAATACATAACTCTTAGGTCACTTTAGGAACCATAATCGGCTCTCTTTCTATAATTGAGAACTCGCTAATTTAAATTCAACTCTTATTCTTTACCTCAATCGTAGACCTCTTTCTCCAGTTCACAACGAATCTGGAATCACCTTAATTGGAGGTCTATACCATAAGATACAACCCAAAAACCAACTTATTTCACTTCAGAAAATTGCCCCTCATCGCGACCAAGGATCCCTCGTCGCGACGTGGGAAGGGACGTTCGTAGCGGCGTGGAAACACGCTCGTCGCGACGAATATCCACACGCTCGTGGCGACGACTCAGCCCGCTCGTCGCGTCGAACACGCACTGGCTCGTCGCGGCGAGGCCAGTCGCAGACGTCGTGACGTGCGAACGAGCTGCGTCTTCTCCGATCGATTTTTCCGCCATTAATACTCTTTAAACTCAACATTTAACACCCTAACTACTCAATCCTTCACCATAAATGCATGTAACAACAATAAATGACAGATTAAACACAATAAACTTACCAAATCAAAGATCAATCCGAAACCCTAAAATCCTTGAAAACTTCTCAAGCTCTAACAATCACGGTGAACTCCTTAATCCAAGCCAAACATCATCAACTCCAAGCTTTCTAGCAACTCTCCGACCACAAAGAAAGGGAAGCAAACAAACTCTCCAAGGAAGAAGATCAACGACACCCACGAGGAGGAAGAAGATTTGAACCCTAAGAGAAGTTGTTTTCCAATTTCAAGCATAGGGTATATATATATATATATATATATATATATATATATATATATATAGGGCTGATTTAAACCTTTAGATCATAGTCCTCAAATTCATTAAATTCCAGTCTCTAAATTTCGATGGCTCATCACAATAATTCCTAAACTCACAAATCTAAATTTTCCAAGCCATTTACCATTCGCTTTCGAAACCGGAATCACAATCATCAGTCTCTAAGTCATTTTCCCGGTCCGAACACATAACTATAAAAATTCCAGAAAAATTCTCATAATTCCTCAAAAATGTAAAACACTCGATCCCAAACTCAATTTCACTTTCCAATCCCAAAAAATTCAATTCTCACTCTAATTTCACTATTCCACTCAAATTATCCTTAATTTCACTTAAATCAAATCTAACTCAATTATCTCAAAATTCACAATTCAACTTATAATCACAATTTAAATGCTGGAACAATCATGAATGCATGTCACTATGTATGCATGTGCAATATGATCTATCTCTTTAAAATCAGAGGCCACAAAACACTCGATCACAATTTATGCAATAATAGAACTACCCGTACCAATATGGTCATTGCATTGGTAACGGGATGTTACACCCTTGCCATTCAACTAATACTTCGAGTTTGGGTCTGTAACATCCTTTTTGGTTTGTACTTTGTTGCAACACCTTCTTTGGTTAGGGAAGCACTGTCTCATCTTTCAGAGATTGGAGGAAGAGCAGAAGACGTCACTGGAGTTGCTTCCAAACACCTTTTAAGTTGACTAATATGCGTGATCTCGAAGGTAACTCAAGTAGATAAGCAACAGCTCCTATTCTCTCAATCAACTTGTAAGGATTGAAATATCTTGGAGAAAGCTTAAGGGAGGCTTGAAATGAAACAGAGGTCTGCCTATAAGGTTGCAATTTGAGGTAAATGGGATCGTCCACCTCGAACTCCATATCAAGGCGATGTTGATCTGCCAAACTTTTCATGTGGTTTTGTGCTTGCAGGAGAGCGGAACGCAGGTCCTTAAGGATTGCATCTTTGTCTTGCAAGTAAATGTCCACTGCAACAACCTTAGATGTTTCGGGTACATAACGCATTAGACTTGGAGATGCTATGCCATAGACAACTTCAAATGGTATGGTGTGGGTGGAAGAATGGTAAGATATATTGTAACTATATTCGACCCACGGTAACCATTCCCTCCATCTCCTTGGTCACTTAGAAGTAAAACACCGAAGGTACTATTCTAAAGTACAATTGACCACTTCAATTTGACCATCCGTTTGGGGATGATAACTTGAACTCATATTGAGTTAGGTACCCTGTAAAAGAAACAAAACTATCCAAAAATTGCTCATAAAAATTGGTTCACGATCACTTACAATGTTAGACAGAACGCCATACAACTTGATGATGTTTGCCACAAAAGCTTTGGTAACAATCATAGAAGTGAAAGGGTGAGCCAAGGGAATGAACTGAGCATATTTAGACAGCTGGCCCACTACCATGATGACTTGAGCTCCTCCTAAATTCAGTAGTTCCTTTATAAAATTGTTGGATCCCAAACTTTTCTTAGAAGATTAGAACTATTAAATGAGAAATTTTGGTGATTAGTCATGAGTAAAGAACAAATGAATGAAAATTCATGAACCAAGAAATGATAGGCAAGAGTAAAGTAGTGAATGAGAAATGTCGATAGATTCATGTTTTGCTTTGGTGTTTTTGATGGATAAGAGATTTTGAAATTGGAAGAATTAAGGTGAAAGTTATAAGTAAAACGAAAGTAAAAAAATGAAGTTAAGTATGTGTAGTAAGTTGATGAAGAATATGTGCATATGTATATATTCTGTTATTGGTTTTCGTGATTAATCATGGATTACAATTTTTATGGATTGTATCAAGTTGAAAAACAGAGTTAAGAATAAGGAGTAAATGAAGTAGAAAAGGTGATTTTGGTATGAGTTGTGTTAAGGAAAGACTGTGAAACAAAATTGGTAGTTGATCTGAAAAATGTTCACTGAGTTTATTTCAGTCTTTTAGCCATAACTTTTTCTCTAGTTATTCAAACGAGATGATTCTTGATTTGGATTAAACTCAAAACATATGGATACATTTCTTATGAAGATATTGAATTTAAATTCTATCTTTAAGAATCTCAAAATTTGTCATGAAGTTGAGAACTAGGTGCGGTACATTGGTGGTTGAATGTAAAATTCATATTCTGAATTTGAGGAAAATTCTGGAATGATATAGGCTAAATTAGAGAAATGTGTCTCTAGAAAGTTGTAGGTATTTCTTTTAGCTTTCCAACGGTATATAACATGAGAATTTTGGATATTGGAGTTGAAATTATGGCCTTAATAAGTGGAGATGTTCAAGAATATAGATAGAATCATCTGTGATGACATCATATCGTCTATAAAAATGTATCGTCTGTGATGACATCATGTCGTCTATAAGATGAATCATCTGTGATGATGTCATATCGTCTATGGTTGACTTTCTGCTTCTTTTATATTTGACCTTCTGTACACTATCGTCTATTCCTATTTTTGATCCTTCAGACGATAGAATTTGTCTTCAATATCTCATGAAAGTTGTAGATCTTGAAGTTATCTTTCAAACCATTTAAAGAACGCCTCAATCCGATATCTGTAGGGAAAGTTATAGTAATTTTTCTGATTCATCTGCTTTTTCCCATTCGTCTGCTTTTTTATTTGGTTTCGTTTGTACCTATCATCTGTTGCATTTTGACCATTCAGACGATATAATCTATCTTAAGTCTTCATGAAAGTTTTTGATCTTGAAATTCTCTTTCAAACAATATAAAGAACGTCTCAATTTAATAGTTGTAGGAAAAGTTATAGCAATTTTCCTGATTCGTCTACTTTTTCCCATTCGTTTTCTTTTTGATTTGATTTCATCTGTACCTATCGTCTACTCCATATTTGTCCCTCTAGAAGATAGAATATATCTTTGAGATCTTCATAAAAGTTGTAGATCTTGAAGTCCTCTTTCGAACCATCTAAAGAACACCCTAATTTGATATCTGTATGGAAAGTTATGGCAATTTTTCCCATTTGTCTGCTTTTTCATTTGGTTTCGTCTATACCTATCGTCTGCTCTATTTTTGACCCTTAAAATGATAAAATTTATCTTTAAATCTACTTGAAAGTTGTATATCATGAATTTCTCTTTCAAACCATCCAAAGAGCACACAAATCCGACATATGTAGGGAAAGTTATGGCAATTTTCCCGATTCATCTGTTTTTTTATTTGGTTTCGTCTGATCTTATCGTTTGGTCCATTTTTGTTCCTTCAGATGAAAAAATCTAACCTCAAGGTCTTGTTAAAAGTTTTAGATCTTGAAGTCCTCTTTGAAATCGTCCTAAGATAATATTAATCCAACATATCTAGCGAAAGTTATGCCAGTTGTCCCAAGATAGGTTCAATATAATTGACGACCAAATCTTGTTTGATTCTTTCGGCCATAATTTTGTTATCCGACCTCCAAATGAAATGATTCTTGAACCCATAGATTCTTAACACATTTCTTCTTTATGCCTGCATGAAAGTTATAACTTTTGATATTGATTCAATAAAGATTGTTTGAATCAAAGTAAGGGTATCAATTGGAAGAGTAGGAATTAGATATTTTACAAAACATGTTTCAGTATTTTGATGATTTTTGGATCGGTAGAGTTCCGAATAAGATGATTCTAGTTTCAAAATAAACTAGAGACATGAAGCTACAAATGGTATGAAGAAATCGAAATCTAATTCAGTTTCTAAGACTTTCAAATTCTGAATAGAAATTAAGTATAGTGTACTATTTCAATATAAGAACAGTCCGAAAATGTTTGGGATAATACTATCGGATTTCTAAACCAAATTGAATGATTTTGGTGTCATTAGAAACTTAAGACAAGGGAAACTTTTCTGAATTAAAGTGTTAAGGATATAAGAATGTTCAAGGGTACTTTTGGCAAAACATTTAAGTATAAAAGACATAAGGCATAAATGGAAGGGCAAATGGGACATTTCTCAATCATTAAGGGCATAATTGGAAGAAGAAGTGTTGTCTTGCATTTTAAGAAGAAAGAAGAACGAAAATTGAAGAGAAAAATAGAGAGGGTCATGAAGAAGTGAGAGAAATACGAACAGAAGAAGAGAAGGAGAGAAAGAAGAGAAAATAAGCTAGGGTTTAACTTTTCTTAATCTTCAAAAGAGATTTTGGAGTTGTTTAAGAAAGGAAAAAGGAAGAGGAAGAGAAAAGCTTCCCTTTGAGCTAAAGATCTCTTGAATTGGTGAAGAATCAAGGTAAGACCATTTTGAATCTTTTGGATTTTTGAAAGGATTTTAGTCAATAGAGTTTAGAAAATGCTTGGGTTTAAGGATTCTAGAACAAATTTTAGTGATTTTGCATTATGGGATTTTTTATTGAATTCCTATTGAATGAAACTTGGTTTGTTTTATGGAACCAAAATAATCCTACCCAAGAGCAAGAGGAAAGACAACCTTGACTTGGATTTTAGCAAGAAAATGAGGTGGGTAATGTATTTACAGTTATTGTGTGATTGGAAAAATTCTTGCCTATGTGTGAATATGTGTTAAATTGTTCGAAATTGACTTGTTGAAAAATACATGATGATTTTGATTTTGTTATACCATGAAAGAAGTATGATACTTTGATATAATTAAATTGTGATTTTGATCAATTTTATGCCTTGAAATATGTCATGACATTTTGTATAAATAGAAAGGAAAGAACATGAAAAGTATGAAACCGTTTCATTTTGATAAAATGATTTTGAGCATTGATTATGTGCTTTGCTTGGGCGAGAGAGAAACCGTTTTGTAGTCACGTGCATGTCGACGTAAAGCTTTCTCTCGGCTGCCCGCTTGTGGTCCATGAGATCCAAAAACTAGATTCATTTTGTTCACGGAGTAAACTTCAGTTTCTTTGTTTTGTTCCATGGAACCCTTGAGCCAATTGTTTGTGCATTGTATAATGGAACTGTCAAGTATGATGCATTTTGATGTGTTAAGTTATGATGCAAATTGAGTGTTACACTTTGATGTTAAATCACATCTAATTTGTTCTATGTGATGATGGATTGAACTATGAGATATGTATGCCTATATGGATATTCGTATATATTTGATTGTATGGCTTATCGCCAATGGATATAAATATATTAGTGATTGAGCTGCGTAGCTCACCCCACGCTTCCCTCCTTAGGTGCAAAAAGAGAAGATTAGCAATCCTTGCAAGGCATTGGAACACCAAGAATAGAGACTTTTGTAATTAAGATAGCTCATAAATTTTTGGTATTTAGAATCATATTAAGCATAAGCATTCAATTGTATCTTTTGTATTTTGTATTTTGTAATAAGCCAAAAGGGGTGGTTTTTGAAATGTAAAAATATTATGAAAACAAGCATTGTGTTCTGTTATGGGCCCAAGTGATTACTGAAACTCTGATGTGTTCAATAATGATTGCATCTTTGTGACTGAAATTGTTTTAAATAAATCAAGTCGATTTGATTATCGATTTTTCGCATATGCGTTAATTGTTTAAGAAAATTTCCAATAAGCTCACGTTAAATGTTTCCGAAGGTTGGGCTCTGGAAGCAGAGTCCAGCAAAAATCCATAGTGACATCACTCCATATTCTATCAGGAATGGGCAGGGGTTGAAGAAACCCAGCAGATGCCATGTTGTCAATCTTACAACGTTGGCAGACATCACAACTCTGGATGTAATCTTGTATAGTTTTCTACATACCCACCCAAGTAAAATCGGAACGAACTCGAGTGAGAGTTTTGAAGAACCCAAAATGGCCTCCAGTTGGGGTCTCATGTAGTTAAGAGAGAATGAGAGGAATTGTTGAATAAAGAGGATTTAAGATTACATTTTCATCAAAAGACCATACCCCATCACGTTGGAAGGCTTGTGGATTGGTTCTCAAAGTCTCATAAAATTTATTTTGTTCACATTCACGCTGCAATTGCACCACCAGTTGGCCTTGAGACGAGAGACAACAATGAACACGACCTCCATCCTTCGAGATAAAGAATCGTCTGCCTAGTTTTCTGGCCCCTTCTAATACTCAATGCAGTAATCATATCATCAATTTGGGTAGCCAACGAGCTTATGAGGGAGTGGTGATTCGTTGCTCCAGTAAATATTTAAGGCTCCATTGATCAGTCTGAACAGTGAAAGAATTCCCAAACAGATAAGGACGCCACTTACAGACGGACTTAACGATTGCCAACCTCTTCTTCTCGTAAGTTGACAATTTGAGGGCGACACCTTTCAAGCTTTCATTGAAATAGGCAATAGGCCTCTTGTCTTGCATCAAAACCGTGCCAATTCCGTTGCCACAAGCATCTCTCTCTATGATGTGTTAAGTCCAAATGACTTTACTTAGATATGATTTTGATGTATAACAAAAAGAGAATCAATAAAAAGAAAAATAAACCAGACACATCTGATCTAAGTCGATGCACGAATAAGTCATAGACATCTGAGCGAAGTCGATGACGGCGAAGTCACGACATCTGACAGCGCTAAGCAAAGCAGACGCAGACGCAGATGCAAATAATAAAGTAGACGAAGACGCGAAATAGTAAAAGCAGACGCAGACGCAGAAACACAAACAATAAAATACAGACGAAGAAAAGAAGATGCATAATTCAAAAAGAAGACGAAGGAGTCAGTTCGAGTTAGGTACAAAACTCAACTGAATAACCGTTTCTTTAAAGATTCAAGAAACAAGAATCAAGAAGCAGTTAGAGACGAAGGCTATAAATACAAGTCGAAGTCGAAGATTGCAAAGTTAGAAGAAGTAAGACAAAGTGAGAAAAAGTTAGCAAAGCTAGTCGAGTTGAAAAATTAGCTGAATTACATCTACGAGCTTATTGTGCGAATTAGATGAGAGCTATTTTACTGTTACAAGTGTTCAAACACTTTTCTGAGAAAAAGTAGTACAGATAGCCTGCAGAGGCTAAGTGTGAAAGAATACTGGTTGTAGAGACCTGAAGAGGCTCGCAAAGAATACTTGTAAAATTGAAGAGATAGTGAAATCTCAGAAGGAACTCTGAGGACTGGACGTAGCCCATAGTTTGGGGTGAACCAGGATAAATCTCTGTATCAACCACTCTCACTCTATATCTCTATATCTTAGATTCAAGTTTTATCAATACTTAATTCGTAAACAAAGTTTTCAAAGTTTTGATTAATCAGAATCTATCGAAATTTCTGTAAAGAATTTTATTTCTAGCAAACAGTTTTGAAAGTTTTTTTAAATAAGGGGAATACACAATTCAACCCCCCTTCTCGTGCATTCTTATATCGTTTTCTAAGTAAGTGTATTAACGTGTGATTCACTTCAATTGGTATCAGAGCCTGGTATCCAAGCATCACTATAGCAAAGTGTGGATCAAAGATAATGGCGGAATCACATGTATACATCACAGAAGGAGCCTCAGTCACTAGACCTCCAGCATTCAACGGAGAGGATTATCATTACTGGAAAGATAGGATGCGGCTATTCATAGAATCTACTCATGTCGACCTTTGGGATGTAATAGAGAACGGACCTTATACATCAATAGATGAAGATGGCAATTCCATTCCACGAGTTAGATGGACGGTTGACCAAAAGGTGAGAATACAACTGAACTCAAAGGAGAAGTTCTTCTTGACGTGTGCCCTAAGCAGGAGCGAGTATGACAAAGTCCACGGATGTGATACTGCAAAGGAGTTGTGGGACACATTGTCCATGCTCACGAAGGCACAAGCCAAGTTAAAGAATCCAAGATAAGTATTCTTGTGCACCAGTATGAACTTTTCAGGATGAAAGATGAAGAATCTATTGATCAAATGTTTGGAAGATTTCAAACAATTATCAATGGATTGAAAGCTCTTGGAAGAACGTAAAACAATCAAGATCATGTTCGAAAGATCCTAAGAAGTCTTCCGAAGAGATGGAGACCTAAAGTTACTGCGGTGCAAGAAGCCAAAGACTTGAGCGTGTTAAAGCTTGATGAGTTGCTTGGATCCTTGAAGATTCATGAAGTTGAACTCGATGCTGAAGACAAGCCCAAATGGGACAAGTCGATAGCACTGAAGGCCGGACATAAGAATCAAAAGACTCAAAGTAGGAGGAAGTCATCAAAAGCCTTGAAGATTGAAGAATCAAAGGATGACGACTGCAGTCAATCAGAATCAGAGTCAAGTGATGAAGATGACGAATTATCTTTCATCTCCAGAAAGATAAGATGCATGTGGAAGAAGAAGTCCAAAGGGAATCAGACTTTCAAGAAGAATGACAAAAATGAAGCTAAACCAGAAAAGTCATCTGTCATTTGCTACGAGTGCAATCAGCCTGGACACTACAAGTCCAAATGTCCGACTCTAAAGAAGAAACCATAGAAGAGTAGAGAAGGCAAGAAAAACATGATGGCAACGTGGGAGGACCTAGATTCATCAGAATCAGATACAAGTTTCGAATCGTCTGAACATGCAAACATCTGCCTGATGGCCGAGGAAGATAGTGATGAGGCGGTAAAATCTGACTACGATAATTTGCATGATGCCTACTCAGAACTATTAGAAGATTCTCATGCTATTTTGAAACAGTACAAACTGTTAAAGAAAAAGTATGCAGAAAATATTAGACATACGGAACAAAAAGAGAGAGAAAATATCTTTCTGAAAAAGCAATTAGAAGAGAAGAATAAAGTTGTAGACAGATCAGAAGAGATCAATCAACTTAAACTAAGAATTAAGAATTTATCAGCTGATTTAGCTACTTTCACAGAGAGCACTAAGAAAATGAATGAGATGCTTGGAAAATGTAGACATCCGAGTGATAAAACCGGATTAGGGTTTACTAGTAACAAGACTCAGTCTCATAAAAAACCTTTCTTTCAAAAGAGAAACCATAATAAATCTCGTTTTAATCAACGATCTAGTTATATGCATCAAAGAACTCATCATATGCATACTACTAATCATAAAGGACCCAAAAAATTATGGGTACTAAAAAATAAGATAGTTTCTCCTGCAGATATCCTTCCTTGGAAAATACGGCAAGCACCATTGGTATTTAGACAGTGGATGCTCGCGACATATAATGAGGGAAGAAGGTCTATGTTCCTAGACTTTCGGTATAAGAAGGAGGATCGGTAACTTTCGGAGACAACCAAAGAGGCAAGATTATTGGAATCGGTAAAATAGGTAAAGATTCCTTTGCATGCATAAATAATGTCTTGCTTGTTGATGGTGCAAGCATAACTTGATTAGCGTCGGTCAATTGTGTGATTCGGTTTCACGGTCACATTCAATCAAAATCTTTTGAAGTCAAAAAAAAGATGGGTCTATACTTTTCTCTGCCAAGAGAAGAAACAATCTTTACAAAATTGATTTAGAAGATTTTCAAAGTCAAAATATTTCATGCTTTCTATCTTCCGAAGAAGAAAGACTAATCTGGCATAAAAAGCTAGGTCATGTCTCTTTTAAACATATTTCAAAATTGGCAAAACATGATTTGGTGAGAGGATTACCAAAAATAAGTTTTGACAAAGAATTTTTCTGTGAAAACTGTTTGAAAGGAAAACAAGTTAAAACCTCTTTTTCTTCTAAAAGTTTTGTAACATCATCTAGATCTTTAGAGTTGTTACATATGGATTTATTTGGTCCAACAATGACAATAAGTCTTGGCAGAAAGAACTATGGACTTGTTATTGTTGATGACTTTACTCGATTTTGTTGGATATTGTTTTTATCACACAAAGATGAATCTTTTAAGTGCTTTAGGACCTTATCCAGAAAGTTACTGAATGAAAAGGAATGTCTATAGCGATGTCGGGAGTGACCATGGTGGAGAGTTTGAGAATGAGAAGTTGATTATTACATGAGGAGAATGGAATTTCCACAATTTTTCTGCTCTAGGACTCCTCAATGAATGGAGTTGTTGAAAGGAAGAACAGGACGATTCAAGAGATGGCTAGGACCATGCTATGTGAGATGAATCTTCCTAAGTACTTCTGGGCAGAAGCTGTGAATACAACATGCTATGTTCAGAATAGAATTCTGTTGCGACCCATGTTGAAGAAGACTCCTTTTGAGTTATGGAATGGAAGAAGACCAAATATATCTTACTTTCATCCATTTGGGTGCAAATGCTCTATTCTGAATACAAAGGAGATGTTGGATAAATTCGATTCAAAGACCTATCCAGGAATCTTTCTAGGCTACTCATTATCGTCTAAGGCATTTCGGGTGTACAACCTTACTTCAAAGACAGTTGAGGAGACCATCTATATCAAGTTTGATGATAGTTCCTAACCCCATAAGGAAGATGACATGGAAAGTGAAGGTCTTTCAAAGAACTTAGATGATAAAACAGAAACTCCATCATCAGGAACTCATGTAGACAAAGTTGAAGATATTCCAGAAACTATCGTACTGAAAAGAGACTGGAAATATAAAAGTTCTCATCCAGAAGAATTGATTATTGGAGAGACCTCAGAAGGAGTTAGAACAAGGTCCAGATTCAGAAGAGAAGCTAATGTGGCTTTTATCTCTGAAATAGAACCTAAGAGGGTTGAAGAAGCTCTTCAAGACGAAGCTTGAGTGTTAGCTATGCAAGAGGAGTTGAATCAATTTACTAGGAATAATTTCTGGTCCTTAGTTCCGAAACCCCCTAAGAAATCCATTATAGGAACCAGATGAGTTTTTAAGAATAAGTTAGACGAATCAGGAAGAGTAAGTCGAAATAAGGCTAGATTAGTAGCACAAGGCTACAATCAGCAAGAAGGAATAGACTACAATGAGATATGTGGTCCAGTAGCAAGACTTGAAGCCATTAGGATATTACTGGCATATGCGGTCTGTCATGATATAAAACTGTTTCAGATGGATGTGAAGAGTGCCTTTCTAAATGATTTTATAGACGAAGAGGTGTATGTTAAGCAACCACCTGGTTTCGAGGATGTTAAAAATCCAGACCATGTTTATAGACTTCATAAAGCCTTATACGGCCTGAAGCAAGCTCCTAGAGCTTGGTATGATCGTCTGAGTACTTTTCTTTTAGAAAATGGTTTCAGTAGAGGTCAAGTCGATAAGACGCTCTTTAGGAAAAACTTTCAGAATGATTTTATTTTAGTTCAGATTTATGTTGATGATATCATCTTTAGTGCTACTTCAAACAAGTTATGCATGAAGTTTGAGAGTCTAATGAAGAAAGAGTTTGAAATTAGCATGATGGGTGAATTAAAGTTCTTTCTTGGGTTGCAAGTTAAGCAAACTGAAGAGAAAATTTTCATTCATCAACAAAAGTATGTGAAAGAACTGTTGTCCAAATTTGATATGAATAATGTGAAGCCTATGGCGACCCCGATGCACCCTTCAAACCTTTTGTCCAAGGACGAACTTGGTAAGAAGGTGGATCAAACCCTATATAGAGGGATGATCGGTTCTTTACTGTATCTTATAGCAAGTAGACCTGATATTTTGTTCAGTGTATGCTTGTGTGCAAGATTTCAGGCTGATCCTAGAGAGTCTCATTTTATTGCTGATAAAATAATTATGAGATATCTCGCAGGTACTACTGATCTTTGCTTAATGTTTGAGAAAGGTAAAGATTTCAGGTTAATCGGATATTGCGATGCGGACTATGCCGGAGATAGAATCGAAAGAAAGAGCATAAGTGGAGGATGTCACTTTCTTGGCGCAAACCTAGTTTCCTGGTCAAGCAAGAGACAAAGCTCAATCGCTCTATCAACCGCCAAGCGAGTATATATACGCATGATTCTGTTCACAGACGTTATGGATCAAATATCAACTTGAAGATTATTCAGTTCAAAAAGAGGAGATTCCAATCTACTGCGACAACACAAGTGCAATCAATCTGTCAAAGAATCCGATTCAGCATTCTAGAGTGAAGCACATCGAAGTTAGACATCACTTCCTGAGAGACTATGTTCAGAGGAAGGTGGTGTGTCTGATTCATCGAAGCGAGCATCGGAGGCGGACATCTTCACCAAACCACTGAGTGAAGAACGGTTCCAGAAGATCAGACGCAACCTTAACATGGTTATGTTAAGCGAACAGAAAGGCTAAAGTAACGTCAAAACTAACGACGTCAGATACAGCGAGTTACAGCTGGTAACTTCTCTCACAAGGAATTTTTGGAGAGAAAAATCTGATAATCTCGGGGATCTTAATGATTCTAGAATACACCGGACTATACCCCTACTAGTAGCCTAAAGTTGAAATCATTGCGGTTACTCTCATCTCTAGTCGGTTCATCTTGCTTTCAAAATTTCTCCTTATCATCCTATCCCAGACGAAGAGCTTTCTAGAAACAGTTTTCGTTCTGAAACAATAGAGGCAGCTATGATTTTCAGAAGGCATGTGGATTTCGAGTCATTGAGAAATGATGGTATAGATGTAGAACCGGAGATTGTAAGAGCTGGTTGGATAAATTTCTTCCAGGTACGAGAACCAGTATACACCAATGAGGTATTTGATTTCTAGAAGAACACTCAACTTGTAGACAACACTGTCATATTTTCAGTAGATGGTATATCTGTTGTCGTGACTAAGGAGCTGATAAGGAAGGTGACTGATTGTTAATCGGTTGGTGAGACTCTGTCTACCAAGGCCGGTTGGATGTCTCAGGTTGGTATGAAAGAAGAAGATGTCAGAAGACAATTATATGGAGCCAATGACCCATGGGAGAGGAAGATCTTTAGTTTGATTCCGAAGGCTAGGATTTTTCATGCAATTCTGTTTAATTGAATCTTACCCAGAGGACGTTCAAGACATTTGGTGACTACTCTGGATGAACAATGCTTATTCTACTTGTTGAATCGCAACCTCATTGATTTACCCTTCTTAATCTTTCACTACATGATTAAGGGGATGAAGGATACAAATAGTTATCCGTACGGTATGCTTCTTACAAGGATTTTTAAGGAATCCGGAATCCTTCTACACAAAGGAAATAGAAGGATTGTACCAGTGAAAAGTAAGATTGATTCGATCACAATGCGACGAATGGGTTTGAGTACAGTGATTAAAGGAGAAGCCGACTCTTCGAGGAAAACAAGAACTGAGGGGGAGCGTGTTTCGAAGAAGACTCCTGCTTCAAGTTCTCGAACTCAACAAAGTATGAGATCGCCTGCGGATGAAATAAGAAGAATAACAGGAAGACCACTGATAAAACAGGCGAGTCCTAAAATCAAAGAAAGTCAGCCTCGGAGGACAGAAGAAGGTGCGCCAAAAAGAAAAGGAGAAAGTCTTTTAAGTGACGTTACAAAAGGCGAAGAGATCACCGAGGATTCGGACTCTAAGGCAACAAGAAGAAAAGATTGCCAGAGAACAGAGTCAGGAATAATCATCTCAATCTCGTGCACATAAAGCAACAAGATCTTTAGTCTCTATTATGGAAGAGGATACAGCCAAAAAAGCCAAAGAGATTGAGAAGAAGAGAAAATCAGAATCTAAGAGAGAAAAATCTCAAGGGCAGAAATCTTCAAGACTGATTGAAGCAGAAGAAAAGACTAAGAAAGGTAGTTGGAAGAAAACTGTCACAACTACTGGGGAAGTTAGTCAAAAGAAAGAAACCTTTGAAGTCGCTTTCAAAAGAAAAAGAAAGCGAAAGCGAGCACGCTTGAAACCCCGTTGCTCAACAGGACGAACCAGTGAAGCAAAGCCCGGTTCAGGAGAATCCTATTGAAGCACAACCAGAGGCAACAACAGAATCAGACTCGGATAATGATGAACCTTGCCTGATGGTATACAACTATCATAAGTTTTTGAGAAAACATAAGCTGAAGATCAGAATGATTGAAGTTGTTACCAGAAGGAGAACTGCTATTGCAATCTGTAGTCAACCAATAAAGAAGACAGTGGCTGTCGTAAAACCTATGTCGATAAATAGTGACACATGGGACTTACTGAAAGAAGATGAAAAGATTTTCTACGATGCTTTGAGGGATGATGCTACCAAGCCATACCCTACAAAAATTCCCTGTAAGCCATGTACTATTTTTTCGATTACAGAGAAGACCGAAATAAAGGTTGCACTAGATATCCAGCCAAGATATCCTTTGGATTTGACTAAGGGGAAGTCGAAGCTATTTCCTGAAGAAGTTTGTGATGATCTGTCCGCAGATCAAATAGCAGAAGAAGTGAGTAAAATTGATGAAGCATGCGCTTCTACACAGAATAAAGATGAAGCGAGCTACAATTATACTGACAAGCAAGAAGGCTGTCCAGTGGGAGGAAGAGTAATAACAGGGACGATTATTGAGTTCCTTGTTCAGACAGTTCTGCGTATTGAGTTCCAAATGACTTTACTTAGATATGATTTTGATGTATAACAAAAAGAGAATCAATAAAAAGAAAAATAAAACAGACACATACAGACGAAGTCAGACATACGAAGTCACAGACGCTAAGCAAAGAAGACGCAGACGCAGATACGAATAGTAAAGCAGACGAAGACGCGAAATAGTAAAAGTAGATGCAGACGCAGTAACACAGACAATAAAATACAAACGAAAAAAAGAAGATGCATAATTCAAAAAGAAGATGAAGGAGTCAGTTCAAGTTAGTTAAAGAACTCAACTGAATAACCGTTTCTTTAAAGATTCAAGAAATAAGAATCAAGAAGCAGTTAGAGATGAAGGCTATAAATACAAGTCGAAGTCAAAGATTGCAAAGTTAGAAGAACTAAGACAAAGTTAGACAAAGTGAGAAAAAGTTAGCAAAGCTAGTCGAGTTGAAAAATTAGCTGAATTACATCTACGAGCTTATTGTGCGAATTAGCTGAGAGCTATTTTACTGTAACAAGTGTTCAAACACTTTTCTGAGAAAAAGTAGTACAAATAGCCTGCAGAGGCTAAGTGTGAAAGAATACTGGTTGTAGAGACCTAAAGAGGCTCGCAAAGAATACTTGTAAAATTGAAGAGATAGTGAAATCTCAGAAGGAACTCTGAGGACTGGACGTAGCCCACGGTTTGGGGTGAACCAGGATAAATCTCTGTGTCAACCACTCTCACTCTATATCTCTATATCTTAGATTCAAGTTTTATCAATAATTAATTCATAAACAAAGTTTTCAAAGTTTTGATTAATCAGAATCTATCGGAATTTCTGTAAAGAATTTTATTTCTAACAAACAGTTTTGAAAGATTTTTTAAATAAGGGGAATACACAATTCAACCCCCCCTTCTCGTGCATTCTTATATCGTTTTCTAAGTAAGTGTATTAACGTGTGATTCACTTTATGATGAAGGGTTGAGAAAAATCAGGAAGCTATAAGATTGAGGTGCTAGTTGGCATCTTCTTTAGCTGGTCAAAAGAAGTAGGTACTTCTTTCGTCCATTCAAATCCTTCATTCCCTATCATCTTTTTGAGGGGAGCAACAATGGAACCGAAGTTTTTGACAAACTTGCGGTAATAACCCGCTAAGCCTAAGAACCCTCAGACCTGGCAGACTGTCATTGGAGTTGGCCATTCTTTAACTGCTTTAATTTTCTCCGAGTCTGGTTCAATTCCATCCTCTGATATAACATGAACTAAATATTCAATTTTTTACACACCAAAAACATAGTTTTCTCTTTTCGCGTACAATTGATGTTAGTTTAACACTGTTATAACCAATTGAATATGTTGTAAATTTTCTTCCCAAGTCTTTGAATAAATTAAAATGTCATCAAAGAAAACCAAAACAAACTTACGCAAATAAGGGCGAAAGATCTTGTTCATCAAACTTTAGAATGTCGAAGGGGCATTTGATAGTCCAAATAGCATCATGACGAACTTGTAATGTCCTTTATGAGTACGAAAGGTAGTTTTAGGGATGTCAGCCTCATATATACATATTTGATGGTACATGTGCTTCAAATCTAACTTTGAGTAACATTGGGCTCGAAACAGCTCGTCTAGGAGTTCATCATTCACTGGAATTAGAAATGGTGATGGAATTAAGTGCTCGGTAGTTGATACAAAATCTCCAATCTCTGTTGTCCTTTTTAACTAGTAACATCAGGTATGAGAATGGGCTGGTACTGAGATGGATCAAACCGGACGCAAGCAATTCTTAAAACTATCTCTCTATTTCAGTTTTTGGTAACGAGGATATTGATATGGTCATATGTTGACAGGCAGTGAATTTGGGATGAGGGAGATTCGGTGGTCCTTCTCTCTTTTAGGAGGAAGTTGGGTGGGGGCTTGAAAAAGGTGGGAATGGTCTTCGAGGATTTTATTGAGGTTGGAAGGATTAGAGGTTGAAAATTTTTTGACGTCAAATTATGAGGGAATGAGTTAAATAAAAAATCTAGTTCCCACTAGGTTACTAGAACTCAGCTGGGCAATTTCCTTATCAGATAAAGACTCTATCTCTTTGTACTGCAAGCTGTTTAAAAAAATGATGGACCCCATTCAGAATAAAAGACATAGTCAACTTATGGTAGTCTATGGTAATGGGCCCTAGGATTTCCAACCACTGGACCCCTAAAATAATTGAACAAGCTGCTATGGGCAAGAAATAAAAATCGACTTCAATGAAATACATAAGGAAAACTTTTGCTTTATCTAGAAGGATTTTTATTCCTCATAAGTAAAGATAAGGATAAGGCTTATCCTCATTATATACATTTTATTAAAAAGTTATTTGTATCTATCTAAGTCTTATAGCAAAATATCTACATAAAAGGCAAAGGATGAATGGGGTATCTTACTTTCATTATTTATATTATTTTTCAACCTCTCACTAACTTGAGCGTCAGAATGTTCCTATAAGAGAAATGTCTCACACTTTGACATTAATTCTTTGTATGCTAGATGGATCCAAAACTTAGTAGGCCCACTATTTCTTTCATGGGCCTATTTTAGTTTGCATCATTTCAAGTCATTTGTACGTAATGTTTCTAATTAAGTAACCACCACTTAAATCAAATATCCCTCAAAGGTGGATTTAGGAAGAAGTAACTCCCACAATAACTCAATATAAACAATTTATTATACTAGCCAACCTTTAATAATGGAAACACTAGTGAATATGCTTTTGCAAGATATGTAAAAATCCTTGACCCTTTGGTAATCCTTCAATGATACTCAATCAATAACCTTGCTAAGGTAAAGAAACCCACTAGGGATTTGCTTCATTCATATTCTACCTTACCAATAAAAAGAACCCCCACCTTAAATTTAACACAAATGCTTGAGAGATTGTGTTAGTAATTACTGCTTAGGTTCAAGATACCAAATTTAAACATATATGAGGAGATGAAGGATATCATAGATCATATTCATAGGTATAGGAATTAGTGGATCTACAAGGAGCAACAAGCAACATAAAATGTAAAACATTTCTCATACATATTAATGGGGCCAACAAAGTTATGGTTTGGTCGGATTGTCGAAGCCTCCAAAATAATTCTGATTCTTCAAAATTTTATAGTAGCCGTAAAACCAGTTTGAATCCCTAGAGAACTAAACACTAGCTTTTTTTTATTTCAATTAATAAAAGTAAATGAAAGGTTTTTTGATTGACTAATTGATTAGTTAAAATTAATACAAAAACAAATTAAATCAATTAAATTTAAAAATAAGAAAGTCAAGATTACCAAACTCTGATTAAAGGAAAAGATCTCATATAATTGTAACATTGACATTGGTTTAAAGAGAATATTTTCATGATTCGAATAGTTAGTTTGAAACATATTAAGATAGCCATAATAAGTCTCAAAATTTCTTAAATTAATTGGTTCAAACCTAACATCCAAACCAAAACTTATCATCTATTGACTAGGTGTGATAACATTCCACATCAAATAAATGATAGCAATAAGCTCCGTGAAAAAGACTAAACCCTAAATTAAATAATTAAGATTAGCTGCAACTATTGAATTTAGTTTTCTTGTTTATCATAAGTTAAATATAGAAATTTATAAATAACCTATTTGCTACTTGTACCAATCCGTCATGACAATTACATATCACTAAATTAATGGATAAAGATAGAATAATTAATATTAAATTAAATTGTCAGATTAGTCAAATATTATTCATTCATGAAATATGAGAACTCAAAACAAGAAATACTTGAATTAAAACTTGAATAAAAGGTTGGAACACAAAACCTTACAAAGTTACAACTAGAATATCGAATCTCCTTGAGTCAAAAAGATTTAGCTTCGCCACACATGGCTTTCGCTCCAATAACAAAAAATAGAAGAAAGATAAAGAATTATTAAAAACGTAAAAAGAGATAACCTTTTTCTATTGTGAGGAATGTCCCTTTTATAATGTTTTTTAAGATAATCCTAATCTAACTCCAACTTTTACATATTTCTATCTAAAACAAATTCAAATTTCTACATGATAAGGATAAAGTGAAGTCTTGCAATCAAACTCCAACTCTTTAAGTGATCAATTTTATCCAATGCAACAACCTTTCCACTTCATCCTTAAATTTTGTAATTATAGCCAATAATGTCCCAATTTGATTCAATCTCTACTCTTCATCTCCTAAAACAAAACAAACATTATTTTCATATTTAAGCACAAAAATAAATATAAAACAAAGAAGATAATATCAAATAATATGTGAAGATGAGATATTATTTAAGTGAATCACACGTAATACAAGACTTATTATACAGTATACAAATGCACAAGAAGGGGGGGGGGGTTGAATTGTGCATTTTTTAGTTAAGACCCTTCGAAAATGTTTTGTTAAAAGAAACTTGTTCTTTTCACAAGAACTACTGAAAATCAAAGTGATAAAGTATTTTTTGAAAACTTGTATAAAAACTAGTAAGATCGAAAATTGAAAGATAAGAGATATTAAGAGTTGAGAGATGTTGACACAGTAATTTTTATACTGGTTCACCTCAAACCGTGGGCTACATCTAGTCCTCAGATATCTTTATGAGATTTCACTATCTCTCAAAACGCTACAAGTATTCTTTATCTCCGAGCCTCTTTAGGTCTCTTATAATTAGTATTCTTTCACACTTAGCCTCTGTAGGCTATCTGCACTACTTTCAACTGAAAGGTTTTTCGAGATTTGTTACAGAAAAATAGCTCTATGTTTTTTGCACAATAGTTTCTCTCAAGTATCGCTAAGCTCTTTTATTTCACTAACTTTTGTAACTTTTTCAATCTTCATAATTTTTGTAAATTTTTCAATCTTCGACTCCGACTCATATTTATAGTCTTCGTCTTCAACTGCTTCTTGATTCTTGATTCTAGTTTCTTTCAAGAAACGGTTATTCAGTTGAGTTTTACAACTAAATCAAATTGATTTTTGATTTGACGTGGTTTGCTTCCGCCAGCTTTTCTTAGTTTGCTTTCTTTCGTCTGCTTTTCATTTTAGCTTCCGTCTGCCTTTCTTCGTCTGCTTTCTTTCATCTTCTTTTCATTTTAGCTTCCGTCTACTTTTCTTCATCTGCTTTTCTTCCATCTGCTTTTCATTTTAGCTTCAAATACGCTTTTCTTTATGCCTTTTCTTTAAATCTATTTTTTAAATACATTTTCTTTCTTACATTTTTCTTAAATCCTTTTCATTATTATTTGTACTTCATCAAAATCATTTATGTAATGCCATTTTGACTTGACAATCTCCCCCTTTTTGATGATAACAAATAATCATACAGATAAGATGAAAAACTGTAAATGGAAAAATATACAGATGAGAAATAAGAACATATCTTCACTCCATCTTTTTCAAACTTCTAGTTCTTCATTTTCTGCTTACTCTTCCTCCCCCTATCTTTTTCTTTCTTCTTCAAAATGTTTCTTTTCTCCCCCTTTCGCTTCTCCTCTATTTGTTATTAATAAAAAATGATTATGACCGATGATGCTTCAATAATTCTTTTACCATCTCCTTTATCTCCTTGACTTCTCTGCGTAGTTGAATTACTTCTGCTTGTAAGTCAAGATGAAGTTGGTCGGTCATCATCCTTCAGTTGTTCTTCTTCAACAGCAATTGTAGTGTTATATGCATCTGAAGACGGAACATAAGCTTCAATGATCTCTAGGGTAGGAGGTTAAACAGATAGGTTGGGTTCTGGAAGATCTAAATCATCAGGAGCTGGTAGTCTTAAAACTTGTCTTCCAAGCAAGGGTAGGATTTCTTCAATTGAAGATGTATTAGATAGTGGCCAAATACGCATAATTAACTGCACAAGGGATTCAGTTCTGCAAGTAAACTCTCCAATCCTTATCATGTTGAACGTCCCTTTTGTAAGGTTTCCCCCCATTGGACAATGTTCATCTTTAGTTGTTGAACTACCACTAGCTCCTGAAATGTGATGGGAAATGAAAGTTCCCGTCATCATCTTCTGTATAGGGCATGCTTCATCTATGCTTCGTACTTCTTCTGCAATTTGATCTACTGACAGATCATCTATTACCCCTTTTGGGTATAGTTTCTGCTTCCCCTTATTAACATTGCGTACCATGGGATACCTTGGTTGAATGTCAGGTATAACCTTTATCACTGTTTTCTCTGTGATTGGGAAAATAGTGTATGGTTGGTTTGTCATCTTTGTGGGGTATGGTTTTGTTCCTGCATACCTCAAGTCTCATAAAAAGTCTTCTCGTCTTCATTCAACAGATGCCATGTACAACTATTTATCAGAATAGGTTGTAAATGTACCTTCACTAACCTCTTTGGGATATCCTTGATGATTATTGAGGTACTCCTCATATTCACAGGTTGACCCTCTTCAGTCACTCTGATTCTCAAATCTTCTTTCCTCAGAAGTTGAGAAGAGTTATACTGTACCAGACTAAGTTCTGCTGATTTCTCCTGTTGAACATCAGTAGAAGTAGCCTTCTTCTGACTTAGTTCTGCTGATTTCTCTTATTAAACATCAGTAGGAGTAGCCTTCTTCTGACTAAGTTCTGCTAATTTCTCCTGTTGAACATTAGTCGGAGTAGCCTTCTTTTGACTAACTTTCTTAGCAGTAAGAGTACTCTTTTTCTGATTGACTTTCTCAGTCTTCTTCTCTGCCTCAATCAGTCTTGGAGTCTTTTGAGGTTGTAGTTTCTGCTTCTCAAACTCCAATTTTCTTTTACTCTTAATCTCTTTATGTTGGGCCCCGATTCGCTTTAAGCATGTTCTCTCTATTTTGAGGTTTGGATTGATTAATTGCTTTTAATTAGAATAATTTGAGATTTAGTGCGTGATTTATAGAATTAATTGGAGGAAGTTAGTTAAAATTAGAATTTTAATAAGTTGGTAGAATTAAAAAGAATAAGATGGAGTTGGGATAAATTAGGAAGTTAGCTTAGGTTATAAGGCCTTAAGTGTATCAAGATGGGCTTTTAGCCCATATTACATGACATTAATGAAAAAAAGAAGGAATTAGTGATGAATTAAATAGGAATAAGGAAGGAGTCGTATGATGGTGTGAAAGGGAAGAAAATGATAAGGAAAAGAAGAGTTATTGAAACTACCACGTTTTGGAGGGTTTAGGTTATAAGTTAGAATAATTCCTTAGGCTTTTAAACCTAGAAACTTCTGAAATTACAAGAAAGAAGAGAGGTTTTCGAATTTATAGTGAAAGAGAGGGAGTTTTCGGTTGAAGAAGAAGAATAAGAAGAAGAAGAAGAGAGGTAAGAGCTTAGGCTTTTATACTTGAAAAAGGAAGGTTTAAGAGTTTTGTGTAAGAAGAAAGTGGAAAGGAAGAGTTTAGTCTTCCATTGGAACAAAAAGAGCAATTTCGTGGGTCACCTTATAAGGTAAGGATTTTTGGATTTCTTTGAGATTTTTAGGTAGGTTTTGGTTTAAGTAGCTTAGTTTAGGTATGGGTTAAGTTAGATGGTTGTTAATTCAAGTTTTCCTATCCTTAAAATCTTCCGATTTTGATATCCTACGTTCTTATGGGATAATTAAGTTCAATGAAGGTGAATTGAGGCAATTGGAGGAAGAGCCAAGGCCATTTGACCATCCTACAAGCTAAAGGAATTTAAGGTGGGTAATTCTTTAATAATTGAGTTAATAGGTATATTACCGTCTTTAAAATAAACCAATTAAGGTGATAAAATGACTTGGAAATTTTGTAAGAATTACTCTTGATAATGTTTTGAACTTGTATGTGATATTCTTGTTTGTGAATTTATGTTGGAATGGTTGGTTCAATGATTTATTAAGTGAAAACAATAAGAAACTGTGATTTCGGAAAAAGATCGCCGTTTTGGGCAATTTATGTGAAAATGAATTTGTGAATGCCGAGAGAGCGATGGTTTTGAATTGTGTGAACTATATGTTTTCTTTGGGTTTGTGGTGGTCCAGCTTTGAGTCGTGCACTGCTCTATTATAGGCTTCTCCTTTGCCGCTAGTGGCCGTGGAGTTCCTCTTAGGGACTCCTATTCGTCACGATTACACATGACCGCTTCGCGGAAATGTGTAGTTCGTTCTGTTTCGGATCCACCCGAACCATATTTCTGTGCTTATGTGATAGATTGAATTGTAAAGTGCTGGGGTGATAACTTTGTAAAATGATTTTGAGAAATGTGAAACATTATAGAAATGTGACATTGCTTGAAAATGAGTAAATGATGGTTTTTGCTTATTGCTTATTTATTAAGTTATTACCCACGGAGACGTCGAGATCATCCCCCATTTTCCTCCACAGTGTGAAGCGAGAAACCGAGTCACCAAGATCGGGATTGAGGCAACTCCGATGCGGTTTGCTTTTAAAGTTGTGTTTTGATAAATCAAGCATTAGCTTGTTCTTTGTAAACTTTACTTTTGTTGTATTGAGATGTAATCGGGCTTAATGTCCTCTGGAGCTTTGTATTGACTTGTTTTATGTAAATATAAGCGGTTTGAAGTTTTCATGTACCTTGTATCGTTTTCAAGGATTGTATATTTATGTTGCTAAACTAAAAAAAGAAGAAGAGTGAAGTTGGGTTATGTTATGTTTTGAAACAAATAGAATCCTAGGGTGTGCCACTGCCTTGGATTTGAAGTATATTGGATTTAAGTTGTGTTTTATGGAAATAGAAAGAATGAGTTTTCATGCAGGTTGTGTTTTGGATTGAAGAGTTGGTTAGATAAAAAATAGGGGAGGTGCTGTCCAATTTTTGTAAAAATTAGGCAGCAATTTCATTTAGGGTTTAGGATACTTTAGAGTTTGAATTTTAGTGTGATGCCTTCTTGAAGAATGTAGTGCATGATTAGAGCTTTCAAACAACATAAAGTTTGCTTCAATTGGACTTAGGATGAAAAAGATATGAGAGTGAAAAGGTTTCAGCCACTGTAGTTAGATATGAAATTTTGCAGCAACTTCGGAAGGATTTTTCACCTAAATAGAGACTGATCTGGTTTTTGTGTTCTGCACGAAAAATGTAGATTATCTTTCTACCTTTAAAATGAGGTATGATTTGCAGTTATTGGAGTTAGGAATCAAAAGTTATGAGCATTTGAAGATTGCTGTTACTGTTCATGCTGCAAAATTACTGTTCCATTGGCTAGTTTTTAGGTTGAAACTTCAAGTGGGTTTTTACTCTCTTTAATGATTGAATTGATTTTTGTTATCTTCATGAAACTTGAAGATCTTCTTTTTATCTTCCCAATGAGGTATAATGTGTCATGTTTCGACTTGTGTGCTAAAAGATATGAATTTTCAAACTTTTGACATTGTGTAGGAAAACATAGTTTTGGACTGAAATTTTGAAGCAAATAATGACTCTTTTTATGGCTAAGGAGTATGGGAGCAAAATTTATGATTTTGTGACGTCTGAAATTTTCCTACAGATCCAGATTTCATCCTTAGGCGTGGCCACGCCTAGTCTCTAAATTTCTTAAACATGCCCACGCCTAATCTTTGAATGTCCTCCTCTTACTCTTTTTCTTGTAATTTTTTTTGTCTGGCTTCCGATTCACTCGACTTTTGAAGCATTGGTTTTATAAGAAAAATTTCCTACCCTTTCATATAAGTTTTCAATTTTGGGGATCGATTGAAGTGAGGTTCGCTTTATCCGCCTAGAGATATGGAATTTCCTTTTAGCTTAGGAATCGGATTTAGTTATGGGCCCTAAGCAAATTAATTTTACTTGTGGATAATTAGGGTGAATTTAGCAAGTTTTGTTCTTGATGACAATAAATTTAGTTCAATTCGAGGTTTCCTTCGTGGTGAGGCATCCTCCCGTGAGATCGCGTCCAGATGTCATGTGGGGCGTCAGACGCCACCCACCGGGGAGGGGTTCCAACACTTATGGTATCAGAGCTTTCGGTTGTAGCTTCGGGTATAAAGAGACTTTTAGGGTTTTTGTGGAGTTGTGTGAAAGTGCCTTGTGTGCATTGTTGTATTATTTGCATTGTGTTAAATGATTTTAAATATGGATTTTGCATGAATTTTTGCATGAATTAAAGCGTTCGAAATACTTTGAAAATTGTTTTTGCATGCACTAAGATTTTCACTGGTTTTCTTTTGAAGGATTAATATGCCACGTCGGGGTAGAACCCGAGGGACTCGATCTCGCTCAAGTTCTCGCCAGGGGAGTGCAGATGAGTCTCATGTCCCACAAGATGTAGGGACACATTCTGCTCCTGGCCCTGAGGCACCCAGTGTGCAACCTGAGGAGCCTCCTCTTCCTCCTCCTACTGTGCCGGTTGTGGACCCGCAAGTCTTCCGTGCCTTGCCTGTGCTTTCACTTTTGCCATGGATCGAGGTCTCGAGCTTATGCCATTTCGATGTGAGGCGGACAATTTGATAAGCTACGGAAGTTCTGAGCGGTAGACTTTCATGGTACCACCAATCCAGGAAGCCGAGTCTTGGTTGAAGAGGACAGAGAGTCTAAAGACAGATGAAATGTTACGATGATGAGAAGTCGAGTATCTTATCGCTTTATTACAGAGTGATGCTCTCCACCGGTGGGAGTCGATCCATGAGCCAGTTGTGCCACCAAAGCTTTCATGGAAGGATTTTGGAGAGTTATTTCGAAAAAGTATCTTTCCGGTCTATATGCAGGACAAGGCCGGGAGTTTCTCAATTTGACTCGAGAGGAGATGGCTCAGATCGAGTATGAGTGAGATTTACTCGGTTGTCGAGATATCGGCTTCATATGTGGCGATGAGGAAGATAAATGCAGAAGTTTGAGGAGGCCTCACTTGGGCATCGAGAGAAGGTAATGCTTCATAACTTCATGATTATCGGCAATGGTGGATCTTGCACTCAGTGAAAAGTCGGAGAATATTAGATAGGATGTCAGTAGGAAGAGAAAGAGCAGAGAACAGTCATTTAGGAGAGGGGCAGTGCAGATCGGTACAGGGTGGTAAGAGTGTCCGACTCGAGTCGTGGAGGTAGTAGTGGCCATGCAGCAGAGCGATAGCCAGAGCGAGTCGAGACAGGTTCCTCGGTGGGAGAAAGCAATGAACGGAGAGAACTAGGAACCAGATTCCTCCGTGTCAACACTATGGGCACTCGCATCGGGGAGAGTGTTATAGGGTATCGGGTGCCTGTTTCAAGTGTGAGGAGAAGGGACACAGAATCAAAGAGTGTCCTCAGATGCTTAGAGGAGAAGGATCTCAGCCACAGACTCAGAGGCGAGCGGAGACAATGGGACCGCACTCGGTTTACAGGGTAGGCGATTACAGGTCAGCCATGGAAGCCCAATCTGCTAGGGAGACCGAGAGGGCAAACACAGGCCCGAGTTTTTGCTATGACTCGTGAGGAGGCTGCAGCCGCACCAGAGGTTGTTATTGGTATGGCTCAACTCCTTCATTCTGCTGTGTATGTTCTGTTTGATTCTGGTAGCACCCATTCCTTTGTCTCTGCTAGTATGATATTGCCTGGTATGATATCAATTCTATTGAATGATTTTCTGCTTGTTAGTACTTCGTTAGGGAGGAATGTCATCGTGAGTCGGATCTTTCGAGATTGTGAACTTATTATTGATGGATCTAGTTTGGTAGTAGACCTGCTACCTCTAGATCTGAAAGGGTTAGATGTGATCGTCGGAATGGACGTGATGGAGAAGTATAAAGCGAAGCTAGATTGTAGTAAAAAGGAAGTTGAATTTGATCCAGGAGAGGTCGAACGGTGGTTTTCAGAGGAGATAGAAAGTTGACACCGCTGAAGCTTTTTCACTTTGTTGGTGACAGACCCGATGGGGAGAGGCTGTGAAGCCTTCTTGGCGTGTGTTATGGATACCGAGTGCGGAGAGAGTAGGGTGGAGGATATTCCCATTGTGAGGGAATTTCTGATGTGTTTCTGAGGAGTTGCGGTTTGCCACGGAGAGGAGATTGAGTTTTCTATTGATTTGGCTCCGGGGACGACTCTATTTCTATTCCACCTACAGGATGGCTCGGTGGTGAAAGAACTTAAGGAGCAAATGGAGGATCTTTTGGAGAAGGGGTTTATTAAGCCGAGAACCTCACCTTGGGGTGCGCCGGTCTTGTTTGTTAAAAAGAAAGATGGAACTTGGCGAATGTGTATTGATTACAGGAGGATCAATAAGGTGACGGTGAAGAACAAGTATCCTCTTCCTCGGATAGATGATTTGTTTGATCAGCTGCAGGGGGTAACGGTTTTCTCTAAGATCGACCTTAGGTTTGGCTACCATCAACTCAGGATTAAGGAGTCTGATGCGAGCAAGACAGCCTTCAGGACACGGTATGGCCATTATGAATTCCTGGTCATGCCTTTTGGATTAACCAATGCTCCTGCTGCTTTTATGGATCTGATGAACAGGGTCTTCAAGGAGTTTTTGGATCAGTTTGTTATCGTGTTTATCGATGACATTCTGGTGTATTCCAGGGATGAGGGAGAGCATGAGGAGCACTTGAGGATTGTGTTGCAGAAGTTGAGGGAGAGAGAACTGTATGCCAAATTCACGAAATGTGAATTTTGGCTTCGTGAAGTAGTCTTCTTGGGTCATATTGTTTCGAGAAAGGGTGCATGTGGATCCCAAGAAGATTGAAGCGATAAATGGTGCATGCTCAACGTCGATGGTGAGGTGAGGAGCTTTACGGGTTTAGCGAGCTATTATCGGAGATTTGTGGAGGTTTCTCGATGATTGCCACTCCTTTAACTAAGCTATTAAGGAAAACCGAAGTTTATGCAGGTGAAGAGTGCCACAAGAGTTTTGAGGAACTGAAGCACAGATTGACTAATGCTCCAGTTTTGGCTTTACCCACAGGAGAGGGGGGTTATACTGTATATAGTGATGCTTCCAGGAAGGGATTAGGATGTGTGCTTATGCAGGGAGATAAGGTGATAGCATATGCCTCACGGCAGCTAAAGCCTTATGAGATGAACTATCCGACCCATGATCTGGAGTTAGCAGCTGTGGTCTTTGCTTTGAAGATCTGGAGGCATTATTTATATGGAGTGCAAACCAGGATCTTCACAGATCACAAGAGTCTCAAATATCTGTTGAGTTAGAAGGAGCTGAATTTGAGACAGAGGCGATGGATTGAGCTGCTCAAAGACTATGATCTGTTGATTGAGTATCATCCGGGTAAGGCCAATGTAGTTGCAGATGCCTTGAGCAGGAAGTCTTCCATAGCCTATGCACAGACAGTGTATTTGTCGCTATTCGAAGAAATGGTTAAGCTCAGGATTAGTTTGAAGCAGGAAGAGTCTGATTGCATGATTGCTACTTTCAGAGTAAGACCGATCCTCAGAGAGAAAGTGAGAGAGTTCTGATTCGTGATCCCGAGTTGAGTAAGTCTGCGGGAAGAGGTGCGAGAGGGTAAGGAGTCCGATATGGTGCCGAGTGATGATGGACTCTGACGGTCGAGGAATAGGCTCAGATTCACGATGTCAAGGAGGTTAAAGATGAGATTCTGGATGAGGCGCACAATGCACCTTATGTTATGCACCCAGGCAGTACCAGGATGTACAGGGATCTCAGGGAACATTTCTGGTAGAGAGGGATGAAGAAGGATGTGGCCGAGTATGTGAGTAAGTGTCTGGTGAGTCAGCAAGTCAAGGCTGAACATCAGGCCCCTTCGGGCCAGTTGAGGCCATTATCCATTCCTGAGCGGAAATGGTAGAGAGTCACTATGGATTTTCTGATGGGGTTGCCCAGGACTAGTAGGAGGCATGATGCCATATGGGTGATTGTGGATAGATTGACGAAATTAGCCCATTTTCTGCCAATCAGACAGACAGATCCTCTGCATGTGCTAGCTAAGAAGTACATTGACGAGGTTGTGAGATTGCATGGGATCCCGGATTCAATTGTATCTGATCAGGACCCTCGCTTTACTTCGAGATTTTGGGGCAGTTTACAAGAGGCATTAGGTACTACGTTGAGTTTCAGCACTGCTTTCCATCCTCAGACCGATGGTCAGTCTGAGAGGACCATTCGGACTCTTGAGGGAATGCTCAGGGCTTGTGTGATGGATTTTAGAGGAGCATGGGACGATCACTTGCCTTTGATCGAATTTGCTTATAACAATTCGTATCATTCTAGCATTCAGATGGCTCCTTATGAGGCTCTGTATGGGAGGAGATGTAGGACTCCCGTGTGTTGGGATGCAGAGGGAGATATGAGACTTTTGGGTCCAGAGATGATACAGATGACCGTTGATAAGGTCAATTTGATTAAGCACAGGCTGAAGGCAGCTCAGGACAGGATGAAGAGCTATGAGGATGCTCATAGGAAAGAGATGGAGTATGAGGTTGGCGATAAGGTGTTTCTTAGGACTTCTCCATGGAAAGGGATTCTGAGATTCGGCAAAAAGGGTAAGCTGAGTCCGAGGTATGTGGGGCCTTATGAGATTCTGGAGAGGATTGGTCCGTTGGCTTCTGAGTTAGCTCGCTTAGGAGTTATCGCAGATTCATGATGTTTTTCATGTTTCTATGCTGAGGAGATATCGATCGGACCCCTCCCATGTCATTCAAGCTGATGAAGTTCAGTTGAGTGATGACTTAAGTTATGAAGAGCTTCCAGTGCAGATCTTGGATACTAAAGAAAAGGTGCTAAGAAAAAAGACTGTTCAGTTGGTAAAAGTCTTATGGAGGAATCATTCAGTGGAAGAGGCCACGTGGGAGCCATTGGAAGCTATGAAGGAAAAGTATCCCCATCTCTTCAGCGATTCAGGTACAAATTTAGAGGAAGAAATTCTTTTAAGGGGGGGTGAAATGTTGGGCCCCGATTCGCTTTAAGCATGTTCTCTCTATTTTGAGGTTTGGATTGATTAATTGCTTTTAATTAGAATAATTTGAGATTTAGTGCGTGATTTATAGAATTAATTGGAGGAAGTTAGTTAAAATTAGAATTTTAATAAGTTGGTAGAATTAAAAAGAATAAGATGGAGTTGGGATAAATTAGGAAGTTAGCTTAGGTTATAAGGCCTTAAGTGTATCAAGATGGGCTTTTAGCCCATATTACATGACATTAATGAAAAAAGAAGGAATTAGTGATGAATTAAATGGGAATAAGGAAGGAGTCGATGATGGTGTGAAAGGAAGAAAATGATAAGGAAAAGAAGAGTTATTGAAACTACCACGTTTTGAGGGTTTAGGTTATAAGTTAGAATAATTCCTTAGGCTTTTAAACCTAGAAACTTCCAAATTACAAGAAAGAAGAGAGGTTTTCAATTTATAGTGAAAGAGAGAGGAGTTTTAGGTTGAAGAAGAAGAAGAAGAAGAAGAAGAGAGGTAAGAGCTTAGGCTTTTATACTTGAAAAGGAAGGTTTAAGAGTTTTGTAAGAAGAAAGTGGAAAGGAAGAGTTTAATCTTCCATTGGATCAAAAAGAGCAATTTCGTGGGTCACCTTATAAGGTAAGGATTTTTGGATTTCTTTGAGATTTTTAGGTAGGTTTTGGTTTAAATAGCTTAGTTTAGGTATGGGTTAAGTTAGATGGTTGTTAATTCAAGTTTTCCTATCCTTAAAATCTTCCGATTTTGATATCCTACGTTCTTATGGGATAATTATGTTCAATGAAGGTGAATTGAGGCAATTGGAGGAAGAGCCAAGGCCATTTGACCATCCTACAAACTAAAGGAATTTAAGGTGGGTAATTCTTTAATAATTGAGTTAATAGGTATATTATCGTCTTTAAAATAAATCCGAATTAAGGTGATAAAATGACTTGGAAATTTTGTAAGAATTACTCCTGATAATGTTTTGAACTTGTATGTGATATTCTTGTTTGTGAATTTATGTTGGAATGGTTGGTTCAATGATTTATTAAGTGAAAACAATAAGAAACTGTGATTTCGGAAAAAGATCGCCGTTTTGGGCAATTTATGTGAAAATGAATTTGTGAATGCTAGTAGAGGCAGTGGTTTTTGAATTGTGTGAACTATATGTTTTCTTTGAGTTTGTGGTGGTTCAGTTTGAGTCAGGTGCACCTGTCTATTATAGGCTTCTCCTGCCTGCCCACTAGTGGCCGTGGAGTTCCTCTTAGGGACTCCTATTCGTCACGATTACACATGACCGCTTCGCGGAAATGTGTAGTTTCGTTCTGTTTCGGATCCACCCGAACCATATTTCTGTGCTTATGTGATAGGTTGAATTGTAAAGTGTTGAGGTGATAACTTTGTAAAATGATTTTGAGAAATGTGAAACATTATAGAAATGTGACGTTGTTTGAAAATGAGTAAATGATGGTTTTTGCTTATTGCTTATTTATTAAGTTATTACCCACAGAGCCGCCGAGCTCATCCCCTCATTTTCCTCCACAGTGTCGAGCGAGAAACCGAGTCACCGATCGGGATCGAGGCAACTCCGATGCGCTTTGCTTTAAAGTTGTGTTTGATAAATCAAGCATTAGCTTGTTCTTTGTAAACTTTACTTTTGTTGTATTGAGATGTAATCGGGCTTAATGTCCTCTGGAGCTTTGTATTGACTTGTTTTATGTAAATATAGCGGTTTCGAAGTTTTCATGTACCTTGTATACGTTTTCAAGGATTGTATATTTATGTTGCTAAACTAAAAAAAAAAAGAAGAAGAGTGAAGTTGGGTTATGTTATGTTTTGGAAACAAATAGAATCCTAGGAGTGTGCCACTGCCTTGGATTTGAAGTATATTGGATTTAAGTTGTGTTTTATGGAAATAGAAAGAATGAGTTTTCATGCAGGTTGTGTGTTGGATTGAAGAGTTGGTTAGATAAAAAATAGGGGAGGTGCTGTCCAATTTTTGTAAAAATTGGGCAGCAACTTCATTTAGGGTTTAGGATACTTTAGAGTTTGAATTTTAGTTTGATGCCTTCTTGAAGAATGTAGTGCATGATTAGAGCTTTCAAACAACATAAAGTTTGCTTCAATTGGACTTAGGATGAAAAAGATATGAGAGTGAAAAGGTTTCAGCCACTGTAGTTAGATATGAAATTTTGCAGCAACTTCGGAAGGATTTTTCACCCAATTAGAGACTGATCTGGTTTTTGTGTTCTTCACGAAAAATGTAGATTATCTTTCTGCCTTTAAAATGAGGTATGATTTGCAGTTATTGGAGTTAGGAATCAAAAGTTATGAGCATTTGAAGATTGCTGTTACTGTTCATGCTGCAAAATTACTGTTCCACTAGCTAGTTTTTAGGCTGAAACTTCAAGTGGGTTTTTACTCTCTTTAATGATTGAATTGATTTTTGTTATCTTCATGAAACTTGAAGATCTTCTTTTTATCTTCCCAACGAGGTATAATGTGTCATGTTTCGACTTGTGTGCTAAAAGATATGAATTTTCAAACTTTTGACATTGTGTAGGAAAACTTAGTTTTGGACTGAAATTTTGAAGCAAATAATGACTCTTTTTATGGCTAAGGAGTATGGGAGCAAAATTTATGATTTTGTAAAGTCTGAAATTTTCCTACAGATCCAGATTTCATCCTTAGGCGTGGCCACGCCTAGTCTCTAAATTTCTTAAACATGCCCACGCCTAATCTTTGAATGTCCTCCTCTTACTCTTTTGCTTGTAATTTTTTTTGTCTGGCTTCCGATTCACTCGACTTTTGAAGCATTGGTTTTATAAGAAAAATTTCCTACCCTTTCATATAAGTTTTCGAATTTTTGGGGATCTGATTGAAGTGAGGTTCGTTTCTATCCGCCCTAGAGATATGGAATTTCCTTTTAGCTTAGGAATCGGATTTAGTTATGGGCCCTAAGCAAATTAATTTTACTTGTGGATAATTAGGGTAAATTTAGCAAGTTTTATTCGGATGACAATAAATTTAGTTCAATTCGAGGTTTCCTTCGTGGTGAGGCATCCCTCCCCCGTGAGATGCGCGTCCAGATGTCATGTAGGACGTCGGGCACGCGACCCACCGGGGAGGGGTTCCAACACTTTAGCCTGTTTGGTTGTATCTTCATTTAAGATAGAGACTAGAGATCTTGTAGCCTTAGGTGCGCCTGTCTCAGAGACTTCTGCCTGACTTAGTTCTCTGGATCTCTTTTCTTCTTGTTGTCGCAAGGTTCAAACTCTGGGTGATCTTTTCACTTGCTTCGAAATTTCACTAAGAAGTGTCTCGCCTTTTCTTTTCAGAGCACCTTCGTCTATAACCCGTACTCGGCTACTTTCTTTTTGAATAATCATCTTTTCTTTCAAAGTTTCTTATGATAGTTTCCTCCTTTCAGTCATGGGCATGTTTGCACTAGATTGAGATTTAGAACTTTTTGTAGGAGATTTCTTCTTTGTAAGCTCCCCCTCAGTTCTTGTTTTAATCTCAGAATCTGCTTCTACTCTATCCAGATTCTTTAAACCCAATTTTGCTACTATTCTTGAGTTGATAACACTCTTAACAGACATCTTAATTCTGTTTCCTCTGTCAAGAAGGACTCCAGACTCTCTGAATATCCTTGTTAGCAACATTCCATAAGGGTAACTATTCGTATCTTTCATCGCCTTAACCATATATTGAAAAATCATAAATGGTAAATCTACAGGTTGGCGATTCAATGGGTAGAATAGGCATTGTTCATCTAATGTTATCACCAAATGCCTTGAACCTGCTCTTGATAAGATGCAATTGAACAGAATTGCATGTAGGTGTTAGATCCCGAATTTTTTTAATGCTGTTGTTAAGCATGATTCGTGTTACTTAAGTGATTATGCTTTAGTTTCATTAATTTGGGAGCATTAGTGGATAATTGAGGATTATTTGAGCTTAATGTGGTCTAAATGGAAATTATAGGATAAAAATATATGAGGGCATTTTGGGAAGAGTGCTTGGGTTAGAGTGGTTTAGGCTTTGCAAGGAGGGGTGTTTTGGTCTTTTCCTACCCCTTTAGACTTAAGAGAAATAGTATTAGAAAAGAAAGAAAGAAAGAAATAGAAAAAGAAAGAAAAGAGAAGAGAAAGAAGAGAGAAGTGTAAATAGGAGAAGAGGAAGAAGAGTTTAGAGCTTTCGATCTCCAAGGATCTTCGACGGTTTTGGAGCAATAATCAGTAAGTTTAAACCCTTTCTAACCTTGTTTCAGTTGGATTAAACCTTAGAATAGCTTGGTATATGTTAGAATTGGTGATTTAGGGTTTTGGGAAAAAATGGTTAGATTTCTTGGGTTGATGCGTTTGTGATTGATTTTGAGTTGCTACCGAGTTAGAAATGTAGCATAAGTCATGATCTAAGGCTTAGGTGTGTTGCATTTGAGTTTGGGAAATGATTGAAATCAAAAAATGCAAAAATTTGGGGTTCGGAGTCGCTCCTCCGATCCGCACGTAGCGACGTGATCATGAGCATGCCATGCGCGTTGATAGAAGGGCGGCACGGCGGGCGTGCCTGATTGATGTGCACGTCCGCGACGCATACGAGGTGAGCACGCCACGACCTTTTTTTTTATGCTCGCCGCGCCGAGCCGAGCTTCGTCATGGCGAGCTTGGTCGTTAGCTATGAGAGTCAATTTTCGCCACTACGAGCCCCAAAGTTGTCCGAAAGAGAATTTTTTGATATTTTTGGGCATATCTTTTGGTGTAGATGTCCAATTGAGGTGATTTTTTATTCATTGTGAACTAGATATCAAGAGCTACAAGTTGTATGAAGAAGGGAAGTTCGAAATTTGACTCGAAGGGTTCAGAATTTTAAGAGGGGGTCGAATGTAGACTTTTAGTGTTTTATTTTGGATTTCCAAGCTTTGAATATTTTTTGTGGATATTGATTGAATGGAAACTTGGTTTGTTTTAGGAAACCAAGCTGACCCGATTCCATCGCAAGAGGAAGGACACCAGTGAGTCGGATACTCAAGCGATATTAGGTGGGTAATGTACTTATAATTATTGTGTGACTAGGCAATTTCTTGCCTATGTATGAATATATGTTATATGTTGTGTATGTTTAAACATGATGATTTGAATGATTTTGATTTCTTATACTTTGAAAGAATTATGAGAATGGATAGCATTAACTTTTGATTATGAGCATATTATGCCTCGACCTCGGTCATGGCATTTTGATTAAATGCAAAGTATGAAAGCATACCATATGATAAAATGATTATGAGCATGATTATGTGCTTTTGTTTGGGCGAGAGTGGAACCATTTCGTTCGTCACGTGCACGTCGACAAGAGCCTTCTCCCGGCTGCCCGCTTGTGGCCTATGAGCTCCGAATGGACTCATTTTGTTCAGGGTGTAAACTTCGGTTTCTCCCTTTTGTTTCCATGGAACCCTCGAGCCATTGTGATGTGCATTGCATATGCGAATTATTCATTGTGAAGCATACTTTGTGACATATTTGTGAGTTGAATTAATTATATTGAATGTGTAAATTGTTTGATTAGCATGTGAGTACTTGAATTGATTCCTGTATAGATATAACATATATACATTCATATGCCTGAATTCGTGTTAGTTGCCGATGGCTATAATTATATTAGCCACTGAGCTGTGTAGCTCAACCCATTACTTTCCCTCCTCAGGTGCAGAACAGGCCGATCGTTGATCTTGCAAGGCATCGGAAACTTCGAGCTAGTTAGGAGTTTTGTATTAAGTTAGTATTTTAGTTGGCCCTCCGAGCATCTTATCATGGAGCATTTTCATGTATTTTGGATTGAAACTTTATTCTTTATTTTGAATGATTTTGAATACTTTTTAAATGTCTTCAGATTGTAATGGCATGAAGCCCCTTAGTTTATGGGGTTTTTAATTCCTGTTGTAATTGCATGTGTAAGCGCTTGATTGTATGTGAATGTTTGTGTGTGAATTATGAATTGAACTATGCATGGATGTTGGGATCGGGTCCGACGTTTTGAGGGGCTCGTCGCGAGCACAGCTCGAGGGGTTGCCTCGGGGTTGGGGATCTGGGACCCGGGCTTAACATGTTTGGTATCAGAGCGCCTAGGTTTAGTGTCATCGGCTTAGAATGCATACTAGGATGAATTGTGTGATCTATGCTTATGTGTTGCCTTAATTGATTGCATTAAGTGACATGCATGTCATGCATACATGTAGATTGACCAGTAGCTAATCCTTAGTGTTTACCTGTGAAGGAGTATGATGCCACCTCGTAGAAGGACACGAGGAGTTCTGCAAGGATCTGCTACACCTGACTCTCTGACTAGAGAGGAGAGGACTGATGAGTCAGTATCCCCAGGGAATGCTGAGGTTTCTGTAGGGTTAGGCAGTGAACCCATGCTGTCGCAGTCTCAGGAATTGCCGGTTCCGCAGGAGCCAGTGCCTCCACTTGATCCGAGGTTGTTCCAGGCCTTCACCCAGGCATTTGTTTAGGCTATGGGTCAGATGCCACAGCCTTCTGCTTCAACCCCAGCTCAGAAGGAGAGATGGTTTGATAGGTTGAGAAAGTATGGAGCAGTCGATTTCTTTGGGACATCAGATCCAGAAGAAGCCGAGACTTGGTTGAGAAAGCCTGAGAGAGTGCTGGATCAGATGGAGTGTGAGGATGACGAGAGAGTCATCTATGCTGCAAGTTTGCTTCCGGGAGATGCTCTACATTGGTGGGAGACTGTGCTAGGCAGTCAGATGAGACCCATAGGGTTGTCATGGCAGAATTTCTTGGCTGCTTTTAAGAAGAAGTATCTATCACAGGTTTACATTTAGCAGAAGCAGAGGGAATTCCTCAGTTTGACCCAGAGGGAGATGACAGTCAGTGAGTATGAGCATCGGTTCACGCAGTTGGCGAGATATGCTCCCGATCTGATGCTGAGTGAGGCTGCTAGGTGTCGCCGGTTTGAGTCAGGTTTGCACTTGGCCATCAGAGAGAAGGTGATAGTGCAAAACTTCTGTGACTTCCAGCAATTAGTTGAGGGAGCTTTGAGGGTGGAAAGTATTGAGAATATCAAGAGTGCAGTGAACAAGAAGAGAAAGGGCAGAGCGATTCGGAGGGAGGTAGCACTAGTACTCTGCATGCGACAGAGTGCTAGGAGCCTCCTGCTCGGTCCGAGGAGAGGGCGCAGGTGCCACGACCAAGATCCGATGAGGACTTCTACTGCTTACCAAGCCTCATGGTGGGTGGCGATAGAAGGGAGATGGGGACAAGTCATCCGTCCCTTAGTCTCGAGCCTTTGCTGCAATTTCCATGGTGGAGAGTGTTACCGAGTGACGGAGCATGTTTCAATTGTGGATGAAAAGGACACAGGCTGGAGAGTGTCCTCACCGTCCGGAGAGAGGGATCTCGGATCAAGCTTCTGGAGGCCGGAGGCGTGGGTCAAAGGACTGCAATGTGGGGGTAGTTCTGATGCAGCCAAGAGAGTGAGTCTTCCAGGTAGACCGAGGGGGCAGGCACCGGCTAGAGTGTTTGCAATGACTCAGGAGGATACAGAGGCCACTCTAGATGTTGTCACTGGTATGGCTAGATTATTTGCTAATGATGTGCTTGTTTTGATTGATCCAGGTTCTACTCACTCGTTTGTTTCTTCGAGTAGACCTGTGTGTGATAGGATTGTGAGCCCATTGGATACTCCGCTGATGGTGAGTACTCCAATCGGCCAGTACATTGTGATTACTGAAGTTTATAGGGAGTGTGAGCTTTGTATCGGTGGAGAACTTCTAGTGGTGGATTTGATGCCACTGAAAATGGGAGGATTGGATGTCATTTTGGGTATGGATACGTTGGAGAAGTACAATGCCCGTTTGGATTGTAAGCAGAAGACAGTGAAATTTGATTTGAGTGATGGCAGAAGAGTGGTGTTTACTGGGGACAGAAAAGCAAGTCCACCCAGAATTGTTTCAGCATTGGCAGCAGAGAAGATGACGAGGAAAGTGTAAGTGATAAGTCGACTTGTACCATGTGTAAGTCGACTTACACATGTTCGGTACCGATAAGTCGACTTGTTCATTGGATAAGTCGACTTGTTCAAGGCCGATCTTTTTATTTGCGCCCTAAAGGCAATCCCTTTAGCGCTGCTTTTATTCAAAGTCGTATGCGAGACTTTATGAATAAATAAAGAAAAGGCATTATTCATTAATTTGATATTCATAAACATTGTTTATGAATTGATTGGATCTTTAATCGAATTAATGAAGTCCATGATATATGACATAGCATGAAGGAAATTATGATGTGTTCATACTCCGAGATTCCTATCATGTGCAATTATGTCAAGATCTAATTCTCCTAGTCATAGGATTAATGAGACCGGACATCATTAATCCGGATAGACTAACACATGTCATATTCCTCGATTGGATCAGCAAAGGGATCTCGTAAACTGTAAATATGAGATATTTAGAATTGACATGTGGATGCTTACTAGCGGTAGTAAGTTCATTGATGACCCGCCATGAGATCATCACATGGATATCTTATCTAAGTGTCGTTGATAATCTCATCATAGCAATAGTGCAAGTATCCTTAGACTTGAGGCTTCAAGGATATCTTGGATACCGATCCCGCTTTGACTCCATTCCTTGTTGCCTTCGAGAGGTAACTCATAGGGTGGTGCTTGGGTACAACTTGAGGTATTCAAGATAATTGAGTAACCAATAAAGGATTCACCACTTGGATTAGCGTAAGAGATACCCGTGGCCTCTTGTCGATCATTACTAAGGTCGGCGGCATGTATGTCATGAAGAGTGTCTTCATTGACATATATAGTAGTGAGTCCCGTGACAAGAACTGATATCACTGGGCTAGACTCGCCTAGTGAGAGTTGACACTTTGACCATACTCATAACCAAGTGGGGTATAGGATGGTGAAAGGACGAATTGCACGTAATTGTACATGGAAGGGTTCGTGATCCGGTTCGTGATGAATACATCAAACCGATTACTTTCCTGGTCAATCGGGGTCGTGATGTGTTGCTAGATACCGCTCATGACTTGCTCTGATTAATTGTTAATCTAAGTGGCCAACATAACCGGAGCCTAAAGGGTCACACGCGTAAGAGTGTTTGGAGAATCAGAAATAGTAATTGGACAGAGTTCCAATTATGGAGAGCATTAGGATTAAATGGATCCCGATGGGATTGGGATATGTCCCGATGAGATCGCGACATCGATATTGCTAAGAAAGGTTTAGAATGCTTTCAAAGATCGGGGCCGAGAGTCGGTAGGACCGACCCCAGTTGGACTGGACCTTAGCAATTATATTCTAATTAATTAATTAAGTAATTAATTAATTAATTATTATATAAATATATGCATGTGTACGTGTGGGAGGAAGAAGGGAATGGAAGTTTCCATTTCAAAGCTTAGTCATCACTTGTAATTAATGATAAAAGACAAAAATGAAGTGATGAAAGATGAGAATCGTTGGCTTATGGGATAAGAAAAAGAAGGAGTCTTTTCTTTGATCTTTGGATGATGATCTTCGGAGGTTTTGAAGAAAAGAAAAGAAAGAGTTTCTTTCTTAAACTCTTCTCCAACGATTCTTCATCCTCTCCTCCAAGCTTTTTTATCCTCCTCCAACGTTGATCCAAGCTCTCCAGGACAGAGGTAGGCTCTAGCAGGCTTTAATCTGTTCTAGCTATTCCTGGGTCAAAGGGGTTTGACTCGGTTAGATTTTCTGATCTCTGCGTGGATTACCTTTAGAGATAGTCTCTTTTGGCTATTTAGGTTGATGTCTTCATACCGATACCTGGATCCTGGGATTCGGGAAAGTCCCGGGAATAAAAATTTTTATTTTCCACTGCCGGTACATGTGATGTACCTCCCGGGATTTTCCTACAGTGGTATCAGAGCGTCTGGTATCCCGTATGAAGCTATAACCTAAGCGAGATCAGAAATGCTAATGGAATTTTCTGTTGATGCATGCTATCTGTTCAGATTTCGAATTTATATTGTGATATGCTTTTCGAAATTTTTCTGCCCAGAATTGTTCATAACATGTTATAGAATATGTCTATGAAATTTGATAATTTATCGATTTGATTTGATATAGTTTTGCTAATTAATTCCCTAAGGTTACAGATGCTGTTTTGTGAAACGATTCTGGAACAGGCATGAGTATAAAATCCAGAATAAATTCTAGAAAAATGTTTTTTCGGATTTTCCTTCACCTACATGTCTCTAAGATGTTGGTGAATGTCTGTGAGCATGGAAATTGGATTTCAAGGTGATTGGATATTTATTCACGAATTTATTCTATGCTGTTGGGAATTACTGTGCTGATGAACACAGATTTTGAATCGGTTTTGTTATTTAGGTTGACTGAATTTTTGATGGCCTAAAATCCTGAAAACATTCATGTAGCATGTTCTGAACATGTAGTAACCTATATACGTTTCTCAGAATTTATTGAAATTGTTTCATTGATCATTTCGAGCAATGTACAGAACTGGACAGTTTTGTGAAAATTGTTGGGACTGTTTTGCTTGGCTTGATTGAGTGTGCTTTTCAGTTCCAATGCCTTGCACCATTTTAATGTGATTAAAATGTGTTATCTTGATGTAGTATGATTTCCAAACTGAATTGCTTGAAGTTGCTTTTCCAAGAATTTTGAATGCGAATTGGTCACATTTGTGTCTCGTTAGTATATTGCATTATCTTGTTTGTTTTGACCGTCATATTTTTATGGCATGTGCTGAAGTAAATTTGATAATGTATGTGCTAGCTAGAGATGCTTAGGATGATAATTAGGGTGTTCCTAAATTATTTGAAATTAATGAGTTTTGACTCATTTCAAGCTTTTCATATGGTTTGACCGTATAAGGCTTTCATGGTTCAATGAATTGTTCATTGATACATCAACTTACAGATATTACCCTAGGTATAATGGTATTGTGAATTGGAATTGCATGGATTGAGGAATTAGCCGATTAGATATAATAGCAATCTCCCTAGATAAGTCGACTTATATGGGACATAAGTCGACTTGTTCGCTTAATAAGTCGACTTGTTTTCTGGATAAGTCGACTTGTTTTCTGGATAAGTCGACTTGTTTGAAGAATAAGTCGACTTGTTCAAGATCTCTGTATAAGTCGACTTGTAGTACCTTATAAGTCGACTTGTTCATGGGCAGATGACACAAGTCGACTTGTGTGTGGGCAGAAGCATAAGTCGACTTGTGTGTGGGCAGAAGCATAAGTCGACTTGCATTTGATGAAAGTCGACTTGTGGCATGCATAGGTTGGATGATGGATGATTATAAGGATTGATTCAATGTGATTGATGAAACCTAAATCATTCCAAATAGTCCTAGCGACTATGATCCTTGACTTGAGTCGAGAATTGAAATCCCTCCTCGGTATATGAAAACTAACGCCTTCCATTAATATGGTAAGAACCAGAGTTCTTATAGGGTTGAGTTGTTGGGTAAACCCAAGCTCACTCTATACGGATATGTTCGAACCATGAAAATAAGATTTTCGGATTAATGGGTTGGTTTTCCTTTAAGGCGTTGGTTTGTTGAGTAAACTCAAGGTCAACGTGGATGAGGCGAAATTGGGTAGCATACATCGATGTATGCGTGTCAAAGAGTTGATACTGATGTAAGTGCATACATCAACAAGTTGATAGCACTGATCGATAGTTGTGTCTAAGATGTAATTGGTATATCTGATACCTCCCGACTTGCAATTATGTCAGTATCAGAATTCTCCCTAGTCATAGGATTAATGAGACCGACATCATTAATCTGGATAGACTAGCATGTCATATTCCTTGATTGGATCAAGCAGGATCTCGAAATCGTAAATATGAGATATTTAGAATTGACATGTGGATGCTTACTAAGCGGTAGTAAGTTTATTGGATGACCCGCCATGAGATCATCACATGGATATCTTATCTAAGTGTCGTTGATAATCTCATCATAGCAATGGTGCAAGTATCCTTAGACTTGAGGTACTCGAGGATATCTTGAATCTTGATCCCGTGCTGACTCCATTCCTTGTTGCCTTCCGAGGTAACTCATAGGGTGGTGCTTGGGTACAGCTTGAGGTATTCGAAGATAATTGAGTAGCCAATGAAGACACTCTTCATGACATACATGAAGAGTGTCTTCATGTCATATTCCTTGATTGGGGGTCATGATGTGTTGCTGGATACCGCTCATGACTTGCTCAGATTAATTGTTAATCTAAGTGGCCAACATAACCGGAGCCTAAAGGGTCACACGATAAGAGTGTTTGAGAGAATCAGTAAAATAGTAATTGGACGAGTTCCAATTATGGAGAGCATTAGGATTAAATGGATCCCGATGGGATTGGGATATGTCCCGATGAGATCGCGACATTGATATTGCTAAGAAAGGTTTAGGAGTTGTTTTGATTGACTGGGGCCCATAGGCGTGTAGGACCAAGCCCAGTTGGACTGGACCTTAGCAATTATATTCTAATTAATTAATTAAGTAATTAATTAATTAATTATTATATAAATATATGCATGTGTACGTGTGGGAGGAAGAAGGGAATGGAAGTTTCCATTTCAAAGCTTAGTCATCACTTGTAATTAATGATAAAAGACAAAAATGAAGTGATGAAAGATGAGAATCGTTGGCTTATGGGATAAGAAAAAGAAGGAGTCTTTTCTTTGATCTTTGGATGATGATCTTAGGAGGTTTTGAAGAAAAGAAAAGAAAGAGTTTCTTTCTTAAACTCTTCTCCAACGATTCTTCATCCTCTCCTCCAAGCTTTTTTATCCTCCTCCAACGTTGATCCAAGCTCTCCGGATGAGGTAGGCTCTAGCGAGGCTTTAATCTGTTCTAGCTATTCCGGTCAAAGGGTTTGACTCGGTTAGATTTTCCGATCTCTGCGTGGATTACCTTTAGAGATAGTCTCTTTTGGCTATTTAGGTTGATGTCTTCATACCGATACCTGGATCCTGGGATTCGGGAAAGTCCCAGGAACAAAATTTTTTGTTTTCCGCTGTCGGTACATGTGATGTACCTCCCAGGATGTGATGTACCTATTACAGAAAGGATGTGAGGCATTCTTGGCCTATGTGGTGGACACCAGGACAGATAGAGGAAAGCTGGAGGATATTCCAGTAGTCAGGGAATTCTCGGATGTCTTTCCATAGGAATTACCAGGACTACCGCCAGGTAGGAAAATTGAGTTTCCCATTAAACACATCAGTCTGTAATACGGTTTCAATTACGCCTTACGGATGGCTCGTGAATTGAAAGAGCTTAAGGAGCAGTTGGAGGAGTTATTGGAGAAGGGGTATATTCGACCGAGCTCTTCGCCTTGGGGAGCTCCGGTTCTTTTTCTGGAGAAGAAAGATGGATCGTTGAAGATGTGTGTAGATTATCGGAAGTTGAATCAGGTCACTGTGAAGAACAGGTATTCGCTTCCGCGCATTGATGATCTGTTTGATCAATTGCAAGGGGCGAAAGTCTTCTCTAAGATAGATTTGAGATCGGGTTACCATCAGTTGAGGATTGAGGAGTCGGATGTGTCGAAGACTGCTTTTAGGACGCGGTATGGGCATTTTGAGTTTATGGTGATGCCTTTTGGATTGACAAATGCTCCTGCAGCTTTTTATGGATTTGATGAATCGGGTCTTTAAGCCATTCTTGGACCAATTTATCATTGTCTTCATTGACGATATATTGGTTTATTCCAAGAGTGATCGGGAGCATGGAGAGCATTTAAGGATTTCTTTGGAGACATTAAGGAGGAATGAGCTGTATGCCAAATTTGATAAATGTGAATTTTGGCTGAGGGAAGTTGCATTTCTTGGACATGTGATTTCCGAACAAGGAGTGCATGTGGATCCAAAGAAAATAGAAGCTGTGGTGAATTGGGAGGCACCGAAGAATGTAGCAGAGGTGAGGAGTTTTCTGGGTTTGACAGGTTACTACAGGAGATTTGTGGAGGGATTCTCTATGATATCCGCTCCGATGACGAAGTTGTTGAGGAAAAATCAGAAGTTTGTTTGGAGTGAGGAGTGTCAGAGGAGCTTCGAGGAGCTTAAGCATAGGTTGACAAGTGCTCCAATTCTGGTTTTGCCTTCTGGAGATGAGGGCTATACTGCGTATAGTGATGCTTCGAGGAAGGGTCTTGGTTGTGTTTTGATGCAGGGAGATCGAGTGATTGCTTATGCTTCGAGGCCGTTGAAGCCGTATGAGTTGAATTATCCGACGCATGATTTGGAGTTAACAGCTGTGATCTTTGCCTTGAAGATTTGGAGGCATTACCTGTATGGAGTTCGAACGAGGATTTTTACCGATCATAAGAGTCTGAAGTATTTGTTGAGCCAGAAGGAATTGAATTTGAGGCAGAGAAGGTGGATCGAGTTACTCAAGGATTATGATTTGCTGATTGAGTATCACCCAGGCAAGGCCAATGTAGTGGAGGACGCTTTGAGTAGGAAGTCTTCGATTGCTCATGTTCGGACATTTTATCTTCCTTTATTGGAAGAGATGGCCAAGCTTAAGATAAGCTTGAAACAGGAGGAACCGAATTGCCTTCTAGCTAATTTTCGAGTGAGACCGATTCTCAGGGAGAAGGTTAGGGAATTGCAGGCTCAAGATGCAGATTTGAGCAAGCTTCGAGATGAAATTCGGAATGGTAAGATTTCTGAAATAGAGGTGAGGGATGATGGGCTTATGACAGTGGAGAACAGGTTGTGTATCCCAGATGTGCAGGAGATTAAGGATGAGATTATGGATGAGGCACACAATGCACCTTATGCTATGCATCCAGGTAGCACTAGGATGTACAGGGATTTGAGAGAGCATTTTTGGTGGAAAGGCATGAAGAGAGATGTAGCAGAGTTTGTCAGTAAGTGTCTAGTGTGTCAGCAAATCAAAGCTGAACACCAGGCACCTTCAGGCATGTTGAGGCCATTGTCCATCCCAGAATGGAAGTGGCAAAGGGTGACCATGAATTTTCTGATGGGTTTGCCTAAGACCAGTAGGAGGCATGATGCCATATGGGTTATTATGGATCGATTGACAAGGTCAGCTCACTTCTTGGCGATCAAGCAGACTGAGTCTTTTCATATGCTAGCAAAGAAGTATATTGATGAGATAGTGAGATTGCATGGGATTCCGGATTCCATAGTGTCAGACAGGGATCCTCGGTTTACTTCGAGATTTTGGGGTAGTTTGCAGGAAGCTTTGGGGACGAAGCTAAATTCTAGTACGGCGTTTCACCCTCAGACGGATGGTCAATCTGAGAGGACCATTCAGACACTTGAGGGAATGCTTCGGGCTTGTGTGATGGATTTCAGAGGAGCTTGGGATGAGCATTTGCCTTTGGTCGAATTCGGTTATAACAATTCGTACCATTCGAGCATTCAGATGGCTCCATATGAGGCTTTGTATGGGCGTAGGTGTAGGACTCCGATTTGTTGGGATGAAGAAGGAGAGCGGAGACTGGTAGGACCAAAATTGATTCAGACGACAGTTGATAAAGTCAATTTGATTAAGCAGCGGCTTAAGGCAGCACAGGATAGGATGAAGAGTTATGTTGATGCTCATCAAAAGGAGATGGAGTATGAAGTCGGTGAGAAAGTGTTCTTTAAGACATCTCTTTGGAAAGGAGTGATGAGATTTGGCAAGCAGGGTAAGTTGAGTCCGAGGTATGTGGGTCCTTATGAGATCCTTGAGAGGATTGGACCACTCGCCTACAGATTGGCGTTACCTCCAGAATTGGCTCAGATTCACGATGTTTTCCATGTGTCTATGTTGAGGAGGTATAGATCGGATCCTTCTCATATCATTCAGTCTAGTGAGGTTCAGTTGCGGGATGATCTGAGTTATGAAGAGCTTCCAGTGGAGATCTTGAATACCAAGGACAAGGTTCTCAGGAACAAGACGGTTCAGTTAGTCAAAGTCCTGTGGAGGAATCATTCAGTAGAGGAGGCTACATGGGAGCCATTGGAAGCCATGCGGGAGAAGTATCCTCATCTCTTTGATGATTCAGGTAATAATTTCGAGGACGAAATTTCTTTTAAGAGGGGGAGAAATGTTAGACCCTGAATTTTTTTATGCTGTTGTTAAGCATGAATCGTGTTACTTAAGTGATTATGCTTTAGTGTGATTAATTTGGGAGCATTAGTGGATAATTGAGGATTATTTGAGCTTAATGTGGTCTAAATGGAAATTATAGGATAAAAATATATGAGGGCATTTTGGGAAGAGTGCTTGGGTTAGAGTGGTTTAGGCTTTGCAAGGAGGGGTGTTTTGGTCTTTTCCTACCCCTTTAGCCTTAAGAGAAATAGTATTAGAAAAGAAAGAAAGAAAGAAATAGAAAAAGAAAGAAAAGAGAAGAGAAAGAAGAGAGAAGTGTCGTAGGAGGAGAAGAGGAAGAAGAGTTTAGAGCTTTCGATCTCCAAGGATCTTCGACAGTTTTGGAGCAATAATCAATAAGTTTAAACCCTTTCTAACCTTGTTTCAGTTGGATTAAACCTTAGAGTAGATTGGTATATGTTAGAATCGGTGATTTAGGGTTTTGGGGAAAAATGGTTAGATTTCTTGGGTTGATGCGTTTGTGATTGATTTTGACTTGCTACTGAGTTAGAAATGTAGCATAAGTCATGATCTAAGGCTTAGGTGTGTTGCATTTGAGTTTGGGAAAGGATTGAAATCAAAAAATGTAAAAATTTGGGTTCGGAGTCGGTCCACCGACCCAGAGTGCTGCGTCATGGCGTGCACGACGATAAAAATGTGCACGCCACGGCGTCATGAGGTGAGCACTTCCATGACGCCACATTTGTGCTCGCATTGCGTCGAGCCGAGCTTGCGCGCCGCAAGCTGATCTGCGTTAACGGCTAAAGTGGATTCGTTTACCGCATGGGCCCTGAGTTGTCTGAAAGAGAAATTTTTGGTATTTTTGGGCATATCTTTTGGTGTAGATGTCCAATTGAGGTGATTTTTAGTTCATTGTGAACTAGAGATCAAGGGCTACAAGTTGTATGAAGAAGGGAAGTTCGAAATTTGCCTCGAAGGGTTTGGAATTTTAGGAGGGGGTCGAATGTAGACTTTTAGTGCTTTATTTTAGGAGGGGGTTGAATATTTTCTGTGGATATTGATTGAATGGAAACTTGGTTTGTTTTAGGAAACCAAGCTGACCCGATTCCATCGCAAGAGGAAGGACACTAGTGAGTCGGATACTCAAACGATATTAGATGGGTAATGTACTTATAGTTATTGTGTGACTAGGCAATTTCTTGCCTATGTATGAATATATGTTATATGTTATGTATGTTTAAACATGATGATTTGAATGATTTTGATTTCTTATACTTTGAAAGAATTATGAGAATGGATAGCATTAACTTTTGATTCTGAGCATATTATGCCTCGACCTCGGTCATGGCATTTTGATTAAATGCAAAGTATGAAAGAATACCGTATGATAAAATGATTATGAGCATGATTATGTGCTTTTGTTTGGGTGAGAGTGGAACCATTTCGTTCGTCACGTGCACGTCGACAAGAGCCTTCTCCCAGCTGCCCGCTTGTGCCTATGAGCTCCGAATGGACTCATTTTGTTCAGGGTGTAAACTTCGGTTTCTCCCTTTTGTTTCCATGGAACCCTCGAGCCATTGTGATGTGCATTGCATATGCGAATTATTCATTGTGAAGCATACTTTGTGACATATTTGTGAGTTGAATTAATTATATTGAATGTGTAAATTGTTTGATTAGCATGTGAGTACTTGAATTGATTCCTGTATAGATATAGCATATATACATTCATATGCCTATATTAGCCACTGAGCTGTGTAGCTTAACCCATTACTTTCCCTCCTCAGGTGCAGAACAGGCCGATCGTTGATCTTGCAAGGTATCGAAAACTTCGAGCTAGTTAGGAGTTTTGTATTAAGTTAGTATTTTAGTTGGCCCTCCGAGCATCTTATCATGGAGCATTTTCATGTATTTTGGATTGAAACTTTATTTTGTATTTTGAATGATTTTGAATACTTTTTAAATGTCTTCATATTGTAATGGCATGAAGCCCCTTAGTTTATGGGGTGTTTAATTCCTGTTATAATTGCATGTGTAAGCGCTTGATTGTATGGGAATGTTTGTGTGTGAATTATGAATCAAACTGTGTATGGATGTTGGGATCGGGTTCGACATTTTGAGGTGCTCATCGCGAGCGCAGCCCGAGGGGTTGCCTCGGGGATAGGGATCTGGGACCCGGGCCCAACATGTTTGGTATCAGAGCGCCTAGGTTTAATGTCCTCGGCTTAGAATGCATACTAGGATGAATTGTGTGATCTATGTTTATGTGTTGCATTAATTGATTACATTAAGTGACATGCATGTCATGCATACATGTAGATTGACCAGTAGCTAATCCTTAGTGTTTACCTGTGAAGGAGTACGATGCCACCTCGTAGAAAGACACGAGGAGTTCTGCAAGGATCTGCTGCACCTGACTCTCTGACTAGAGAGGAGAGTAATGATGAGTCAGTAGCCTCAGAAAATGCTGAGGCTTCAGAGGTTAAGCGATGAACCTATCTTTCATAGCTCGTGAATCGCCGATTCCGCAGGAGCCAGTGCCTCCACTTGATCCGAGGTTGTTCCAGGCCTTCACCCAGGCATTTGGTCAGGCTATGGGTCAGTTGCCACGGCCTTCTGCTTTAGCCCCAGCTCAGAAGGGGAGACGGTTTGATAGGTTGAGAAAGTATGGAGCAGTCGATTTCTTTGGGACATCAGATCCAGAAGAAGCCGAGACTTGGTTGAGAAAGACTGAGAGAGTCTTTGGATCGAGATGGAGTGTGAGGATGACGAGAGAGTCATCTATGCTGCAAGTTTGCTTCAGGGAGATGCTCTACATTGGTGGGAGACCGTGCCAGGCAGTCAGATGAGACCCGTAGGGTTATCATGACAGAATTTCTTGGCTGCTTTTAAGAAGAAGTATCTATCAGAGGTTTACATTCAGTAGTAGCAGAGGGAATTCCTCAGTTTGACCCAGAGGGAGATGACAGTCAGTGAGTATGAGTTTCATATCATGATAGTAGTTGACTATCGATAATGACACTATTAAATGAATCTGGAATCAAGTATGTTTTCAAGAATAAAGTGGGCCGTTACTTTAATCTTAAAACATGCAACTTAAGCATTCACTTATTATAAACCATAATCTTGATGAGTGGTGAACTCATATATGTTTAATTATAATTTTGATATGATCGGAATGGATTTTACAGAGTATTAATCCGATCCTCAATGTTGGAATTATTAATTGAAACATGTATCGTGAACATTCACTCAAATAAAGAGTTTATAGTGTTATCATCTCTTCTAGATGTTTTAAGGAGATTTGGTGATTAAATGGCGCCATGAGTTTGATGGACTAGCTACCCATCAAGTCTTAACACCTGAGATGAGATCTTATGTGTTAATCACCATATAAAGTAAAATGAGAGATCTAGAAGGAAAAACCAACATAAGGGCAAAACGGTAATTTTACCCTTTGTTGTGCGGATGGCTATAATAAGGTTCTAAATAGGGTTTGCAATTGGAAATATTCTCATAATATTTAAAAATTCAAGAGTTCAACTAATTGTCTTTAGTGGAATGACATTTAGTTAATAAGCTAGAATTAATTCCAATGAGATTGAATTAATTATGGGCTTATTGGAGCTTGAATTATCAAAGTCCAATAAGATTCCCCACTTGGATTTAAGGAAGGTTATCAAGCTAAGTAAGAAATATAAATGGAGGTTAATTAGAAGCCCATAATTGAATCTTGGGCTTGGTCTAATTAAAGAAGCCCAAATGTACATTTAGTAATGAGCTTGGTTTTTGGTTTAATGTAATTAATTAGATTAATTATATTAAAACAATTTTTTTAAAAAGAAGATAGCAATTTCAGTTATTCCTAGGTTAAATGTGTAACCACACATTTGACATTAAAATGCTAAATAAAGATGGTCTTTATTATGGTTAATCATCATTAAATGGAGTTATGAACTTACCATTAATTGGTTTAATGATTGTCTTTTAATGTTGGCTTGTAACCTATTTGCATTCATTAGATTAAAGATGAAAGATGTACATTAGATGGACCATTTTCCTTCTTTCTTCTTGGCAAAACCAAAATTGGGTATTGAATTTTAGGTTATGGTCATTTCAAATAGCCATCATAAAGATAAATGAAAATAATCTCATTTATTGGCTATTTTATGAGTGATTAATGAAAGAAGTGATGCATTTTATGCGTCTTTCTCCTTCCATCCATGCATATACGAAATTGGTAGGCAAGAAAGGGTTCTTGCATGTTCTTTACACCTTCTCTCCTTTCATGAAAGAGAGGATCGAAAATACCAATTGAAAGAGTTTCAATTTTGCTTCTTCTTCTTCTAAGAAAATCTCCTCCAAACATTTCTTCTCCTTTCCCACCAAAGGATTTTGTTAACCTAATTGTCTTTGAAGAACAGGTGGTAAGTCTAATTGGTTGAGGATACTACAACAAGGAGAAAGTAGATTGCTAAAGGAAAAGAGTCAAAGGCAAAGGATTTGGATACACGAAGAAGGAGAGGATAAGCGCACCGGTTTTAAAAGTCAGAAGTGAATGAGTCGGTAATACTCCTGATCTTGTTTATATTTTATTATCCTTATACCATATCATGTATGGATTGGCATGTTGATTTGGATTTGTTGCTTCCGCTGCAAGTAATGATTTCTTAAAAGTTTTGAAATTTACTGTTTTTCCAAACAAAGCATGTTTTCTTTTTCCGATCCAACAGATTCATCTCACACAGCATAGTCCTTGCCATTTCTTGAATCATCCTGTTCTTCCTTTCAATAACTCCTTTTTGTTGTGGACTCCTAGGAGCAGAGAAATTGTGAAAAATTCCATTCTCCTCACAGAATATTTTAAACTTCTCATTCTCAAATTCTCCACCATGATCACTCCTAATACTAGCTATCGACATTCCTTTTTCATTATGTAACTTTTTGGAAAGGGTTCCAAAACACTTAAAAGACTAATCTTTGTGTGACAATAACAGTATCCAACAAAATCTAGTAAAGTCATCAACAATAACAAGTCCATATTTCTTTCCTCCAAGACTTATTGTCCTAGTTGGACCAAATAAATCCATATGTAATAACTTTAAAGGTCTAGATGATGTTACAATATTTTTAGAAGAGAACGATGTTTTGACTTGTTTTCCTTTATGAAAACTTTCACAAAAGAAATCCTTGCCAAAACTTATTTTTGATAAACCTCTTACCAAATCATGCTTTAACAACTTTGAAATATGTTGAAAACTGACATGACCTAGCTTTTTATGCCAGATTAGTCTTTCTTCACCAGTTGATAAAAAACACGAAATATTTTGTTTTTGAAAATCTTCTAAATCAATTTTGTAAAGATTATTTCATCTTTTGGTACAAAAGGATATAGACTCATCTTTGTTTCTGACTTCACAAAGATTTTGATTAACTTCAAAGCCAGAATCACACAATAGATTGACATTAATCAAGTTATGTTTCAGACCATCAACAAGAACCACATTATCAATACATGCAAAAGAATCTTTACCTATTTTATTGATTCCAATTATTTTGCCTTACTGGTTGTCTCCAAAAGTTACCAATCCTCCCTTCTTATACTGAAGATCTAGGAACATAGAAGTTCTTCCCGTCATGTGTCGCGAGCATCCACTGTCCAAATACTAATGGTGCTTGTTACCACTTCCAAGGAGGGATATCTGCAGGAGATATTATTTTATTTTTCGGTACCCAAATTTTCTTGGGTCCTTTTGGGTTAGTAAAATGCACAGAATGATAGTGATGCATTTGATAAGATTGTTGATGAAAATGTGATTATTGGAACTTCCTTTTCTGAAAGAAAGACTTCCTTTTCTGTTGAGACTTATTTCTAATAAACCCTAATCTAGTTTTATCACTTGCATATCTACACTTTCCTAAAATATCATTCATTTTTCTCGTACTTTTAGTGAAAGTTGCTAGATCAGCTGAAAAACTCTTGATCCTAAGCTTCAATTGATTGATCTCTTCAGATCTATTGATGACTCCCTCTTTCTTAATTTCCTCTACTTGTTTTTTTAAGCAGGTGTTGTTGGGCCCCAAATTGTTTTTTTTCTTGATGTTATTAAGTATGCATTAAGTTGATTGTATTTATTGTCACATAGTTTGATTTTTAGTGGAAGTGTTAGTGGAAATTAATATTAAATTGAGATTAGTGTAGAATTAGTGGTAAAGAAAGAATGAAAGTGTATAAGGGTAAAATGTATGAGGGCAAACATGGAAGATCACTTAAGGGTAAGAGGTTTAAGGCCTGCATAGAGGGGCATTATAGTCCTTGCTCATTCTTTTAGGCTTAAGGAAAGAGTTAGAAAGAAGAAAAAGAAAAGAAAGGGAAATAAGAAGAAGAGAGGAAGAGAAGAGAGAGTCGTAGGAAGAGAGGGAGAAGAAGAAGAAAAAGAGGAAACTAAGGTTGGCGATTTCTCGAAGGATCTGAAGCATTCTTGGGTAAGTATACAATTGTTTCTTCTTGTTTAGAATGCTTTAAAACCCTAATATGGTTTAGAATGAGTAGGAAACGATGGTTTAGGGTTTATGGGAAAATTTGGTAGAAATTCTTTGGGTTGTTGTTTTTGTTGGTGATTTTGTGTTGAATGAGTTTAGAAATGAAGTATTAAGCATGAACTAATGTTGAAATGTGTTGTTGGTGAAAGAGGGGAAGGATTTAGCTGGAAAAATGCATGAAAGTTGGGCTCGGAGTCGTTCTCCAGACTCGCACGTCGCGACGTGCACCAAGCCGTTCGTCGCGACGTGCGCGAGGCTGTTCACCGCGGCGTGAAAAAGTCGTTCGTCACGATGTGCAAGAGGTTGTTCGTCGCGACGTACACAAGTCGTTCATCGCGACATGCGAGGCAGATGTCTTTCGTCGCGACGAGCGGAGGCTGTTTGCCGCGACGAGTCTTCGATTTTCAGCAAGGATAGATTTTAGTGTTTTGGGCATATATTTTGTTTCAGAAGTCCAATTGAAGTGATTTTTGATGCGTTGTAAACTAGAGACATAGATCTACAAGTTTTGTGAAGTAGTGAAGTTATGAATCAGTCTCTAAGGATATGAAATTTTGGATGGAAGTTAAGAATGGAAATATTGTTTCAGCATGAGTTATTGAATGGGATTTTGGTTCTTATTTTAGGAAATCAAGTGAGGTAAGAGGAGAAAGAGGTTCAAGAGGAAACTCATTCCTAGGAAAGATCAAGCAAGGAATTCAAGATGGGTTCATGTTTATAATAGAGTAAATAAGTACTCATTGTTTTGTCCAAAATCAAGAAAGATTTAATACTTTAAATTTGCATCATCAATGATTGCATTACATGCTATTGTGAATGATTATATTTTGCTATATGAATTACATTCATGATTTATAAAAAGGTTTTCAAAAAGGGGTTTTCTCCTTTCACGAATACATGCACATGAATTCATGCTTTTCGAAATATATGAGAAGCAAGTTTACAAGCAAGTGCCAGTTTGGCAATCAAGTTTACAAAACTTTGAATCATGCATGTTATGTGGGTTTGCGGTATGTCCCTTATGAACAGTCAAGTGCACATTGACTCACGAAAAGGCTTCTCCCGCCTGCCTGCAAGTGGCACAGGGTTTCTCACAAGGATTCCCTCACGAAACTACGTCTACACATAACCATTTCGATGGGAATGTGTAGCACGTCATGAATCAGGGACTTACCCAAACCATCATGTTATGTTATGTGTTTTATAATCTGTTGTTATGTTTCATGCATCATGAATTGTTCAAGATTCAATCATTTCAAGATAGTGACACAAGCATGTTCAATTGCTATGATTTTAACAAGTACCACGACAATGAGTTATTTTGATTACTTTTGCTTATTCCTATATTATAAATATGTTCCCACGAGCTTTATAGCTCACCCCCTCTAATCTCCCCCATTCAGGTGACGAGCAAGAGACCGAGTGAGTCACGAGTTATGGCAGCACTCCATTTTCTTTTTGTTATGATGTATTTTTGGAAGTCAAGGCTTTAGTTACATTTCAAGTTTATTGGTTCAAGTGTATTTTGTATTTTGGCTCTTGAACTCAAGTTGTAATTTGGTTTGAAATGTCCTTAAAGCTTTGTAAAACTCATCTTTTGGATAATGATTTATGGGTATGTTTATTTTAATCATGATAGCAAGTTTTGAGTTTGTTCAAGGTGTGTCCATCGAGCTCCGATGATCTTTTCCCTTAATCGCTTAATTATCATGTTTCATCCCACACATACAGCACCACGCTCTCATGTCCGATGTTGGGCTCAGATAGCGGGGTCCAACATGTTGTGGTATCAGAGCGCCTAGGTTTTGGTCTAGGGCTGCATGGCATTGCTTTCAAAGAATAACTTGCATTATTTTACATGATTTGAACGATTTTTGCATATTTTGAAACTTGTCTTACTTGAACTAAAGTTTTCAATGGTTTTATATTCAAGGAGTGAACATGCTACCTCGAAAGAGAACTCGGGGAGCTATGACCAGATCTCATTCTCGTCAGGGGAGCGCGGATGAATCCCATGTTCCACAGGATGCTGGGACACATTCTGCTCTGATTTCTGAGTCACCTAGCTTGCAACAAGAAGTGTCTCCTCCGCCTCCTCCTATGCCTCAGGGAAATCCCATGGATCCGAGCTTCGTTCAAGCCTTTGCTTAGGCTTTCAAGTATGCCATGGGTCAGAGATCTCAGATTCCGATGCAAGCTCCAGTAGACAGGAGTGGGTAGTATGACAAGCTCTGTAAGTTTGGGGCTGTGGATTTCAGTGGGACGACAAATCCAGAAGAGGCTGAAGCCTGGTTGAAGAGGACTGAGAGGGTTCTAGTTCAGATGAGATGCACATATGAAGAGAAGCTAGATTATGCAGTCAGTCTGCAGCAGGGTGACGCACTGCATTGGTGGGAATCAGTGCCTCACAGTCAGGTTGTTCCTTCGGTGCTGACATGAAGGGACTTTGTAGAAGCGTTCAGAAAGAATTATCTCTCCAGGGTCTATGTGCAAGAGAAGGCGGGGGAATTTTTGAACCTCACTCAGAGAGACATGAGTGTGAGCGAGTATGAGTTGAAGTTCACACAGCTTTCTCGATATGCAGCTAACATTGTGGCAACAGAGGAAGACAAGTGCCGTAAGTTTGAGGGAGGTCTTCACTTGGGGATCAGGGAGAAAGTCCTGATCCACAATTTCTGTGACTACCAGCAATTGGTGGATGCGGCGCTCCAGGCTGAGAAATTGGAGAATATCAGAAATGAAGTGAACAAGAAGAGGAAGAACAGGGAGCAGACCTTCAAGAAGGGTGCTAGTGCTCTTATGCCTGAAAGGAGCACGAGGAGCTCTCACAGTCAGAGTGAAGTGGGTAGTAGTGGAGTTACCAGGAACAAGCAGGTGAGGGCTGTATTAGGGCAAGCCTCTAATGTGGGAGGCACGGGAAGAGCAGGAAAGAGCTGGTTCACCAACCCCTTATGTGACCAGTGTGAGAAACATCACCAGGGAGAGTGCGTCAGGTCACTTGGAGTCTGTTTCAGATGTGGAGAGAAAGGGCATAAGTTCAGGACTGTCCTCAGGCACCAAAACAGGAAGGGTCGCAGTTTCAAGGTCCAAGGCGTGCAGAGACAGTGGGAACCAGGCCAGTTACTGAGGCAGGCAGCTCTGGGACTGCGAGGAAGGCTATTGCTCTAGGAAGGCCAAGGGGTCAGGCTCCATCAAGAGTGTTTGCCATGACTAGGGAGGAAGCTGCAGTTGCACCTGAGGTTGTCACGGGTATGGCTCAGTTACTTGATTCAGCAGTATTTGTTTTGATTGATTCTGGTTCAACGCATTCTTTTGTTTCTGCAAGCATAGCATTGCATGGTGTGAATTCTATACCGTTGGATAGACCCTTGCTTGTTAGTACTCCTCTAGGGAGGAATGTGGTGATCAGTCAGGTGTATGAGCAGTGTGAGCTTTTCATTGATGGTGCTAGATTGGTAGTGGACTTACTATCGCTAGACCTTAGAGGATTAGATGTTATTCTGGGGATGGATACTATGGAGCAATATCTGGCAAAGCTGGATTGTGGTCGGAAAGAGATAGAGTTTGATTTGGGTAACGGTAAGAAGGTGATCTTCAGAGGGGACAGGAAGACACCATCGCCAAGACTGATTTCAGCTATGTTAGCTGAAAGAATGATGGGCCGGGGGTGTGAAGCTTTCTTGGAACATGTTATGGATGCCGATATGAATGAAGGAAAGTTAGAGGATGTTCCGATTGTGAGAGAGTTTTCGGATGTATTCCTAGAGGAATTACCAGGTTTGCCGCCGATGAGGGAAATCAAGTTTGCCATTGACTTGATTCTCGGAACCGCGCCAATTTCGATACCGCTGTATAGGATGGCTCCAGCTGAGTTGAGGGAGCTTAAGGAACAGTTGGAGGAACTGTTAGAGAAAGGGTATGTCAGACCGAGTTCGTCTCCTTGGGGAGCACCGGTTCTGTTTGTCAAGAAGAAGGATGGATCATGGCGGGTGTGTATTGACTATCGGAGACTCAACAAGGTGACAATTAAGAACAAGTATCCTCTGCCACAGATAGATGATCTGTTTGACCAGCTGCAGGGAGCTAGGATTTTCTCCAAGATCGATCTCGTGTCGCTATCATCACCGTAATCAAGGAGTCGATGTAAGCAAGACAAAGATTCGTGACTCGGTATGGACATTATGAGTTTTTGGTTATGTCATTCGGCTTGACCAATGCTCCAGCTGCTTTCATGGATCTTATGAATAGGGTCTTCAAGGAGTATCTGGATCAGTTTGTCATAGTGTTTATAGATGACATTCTGGTGTATTCTAAGAGTGAAGAAGAGCATGAAGAGCATCTTAGGATGGTATTGCGGACTCTGAGGGAGAGAGAGCTTTATGCCAAGTTCAACAAGTGTGAGTTCTGACTTCATGAGGTGACATTCCTTGGGTATGTGATTTCGCAGGATGGTGTGCATGTTGATCTGAGGAAAGTTGAAGCAGTAGTGAATTGGCATGCACCCAAGATAGTGACAAAGGTAAGGAGTTTTTTGGGTCTGGCAGGTTACTACAGGAGGTTTGTAGAAGGATTCTCCATGATAGCTACTCCGATGACCAAGCTATTGAGGAAGAATCAGAAGTTTGTCTGGACTGATGAATGCTAGAAGAGCTTTGAGGAGCTCAAGCATAGGTTGACAAGTGCTCTAGTGCTGATTCTACCTTCTGGTGATGAGCGCTATACAGTGTATAGTGACGCTTCGAGGAAGGGTCTCGGTTGTGTGTTGATGCAGAGAGACAGGGTGATAGCTTATGCTTCAAGGCAACTTAAGCCGTTTGAGTTGAATTATCCGACTTATGACTTGGAGTTGGCAGCAGTGATCTTTGCCTTAAAGATTTGGAGGCATTATCTATACGGGGTTCAGACAAGGATCTTTATTGATCACAAGAGTCTCAAGTACTTACTGAGCCAGAAAGAACTAAATTTAAGACAGAGAAGGTGGATTGAGTTGCTCAAGGACTATGATTTGTTGATTGAGTACCATCCAGGCAAAGCGAATGTAGTGGCTGATGCTTTGAGCAGGAAGTCTTCCATTGCTCACGTTCAGACAGTTTATCTTCCTTTATTGGAAGAGATGGCCAAGCTTAAGATAAGCTTGAAGCAGGAGGAACCAAATTGCCTCTTAGCTAATTTCAGAGTGAGGCCGATACTCAGAGAGAAGGTTAAGGAGTTGCAGGCACAGGATGCAGATTTGAGCAAGCTTCAAGAGGAAATTCAAAAGGGTAAGGTTTCTGAGGTAGTAGTGAGAGAGGATGGACTCATGAAAGTGGGGGACAGACTCTGTATTCTAGACAGCAGGGAGGTTAAGGATGAGATTTTGGATGAGGCACACAATGCGCCTTATACCATGCACCCGGGTAGTACCAGGATGTACAGAGATTTAAGAGAGCATTTTTGGTGGAAGGGCATGAAGAGGGATGTAGCAGAGTTTGTCAGTAAGTGTCTCATATGTCAGCAAGTCAAGGCTAAACACCAGGCGCCTTCAGGCAAGTTAAGGCCATTGTCCATTCCTGAGTGGAAGTGGAAAAGAGTAACCATGGATTTTCTGATGGGTTTGCCCAAGACCAGTAGGAAGCATGATGCCATATGGGTTATTGTGGATCGGTTGACGAAGTCAGCTCATTTTCTGGCAATCAAGCAGACTGATTCGTTGCATGTGTTAGCCAAGAAGTACATTGATGAGGTAGTGAGATTGCATGGGATTCCAGATTCCATAGTGTCTGACAGGGATCCTCAGTTTACTTCAAGATTCTGGGGAAGCTTGCAGGAAGCTTTAGGTACTAAGCTGAATTTTAGCACAGCTTTTCACCCTCAGAAGGATGGTCAATCTGAGAGGACCATTCGGACACTTGAGGGAATGCTTAAGGCATGTATATTGGATTTCAAGGGAGCTTGGGATGAGCATTTATCATTGGTCGAATTTGCTTATAATAATTCGTACCATTCGAGCATTCAGATGGCTCCATATGAGGCATTGTATGGAAGGAGGTGTAAAACTCTGATATGTTGGGATGAAGAAGGGGAGAGGAAATTGGTCGGACCAGAATTGATCCAGATGACAGTGGAAAAAGTCAATCTGATTAAGCAGTGGCGCAAGGCAGCTCAGGATAGGACGAAGAGTTACACTGATGCTCATCGAAAGGAGATGGAGTATGAAGTCGGTGAGAAAGTTTTCCTCAAGACGTCTCTTTGGAAGGGAGTAATGAGGTTTGGCAAGAAAGGCAAGTTGAGTCCAAGGTATGTGGGTCCTTATGAGATTCTTGAGAGGATCGGACCACTAGCTTACAGGTTGACGTTGCCGCCAGAATTGTCTCAGATTCACGATGTCTTCCATGTTTCCATATTGAGGAGGTATAGATCAGATCCTTCTCATATCATTCAGGTTTCAGAGGTTCAGTTAAGGGACGACTTGAGTTGCGAGGAAATTACAATAGAGATCTTGGACACAAAGGAAAAGGTCCTCAGTAATAAGACAGTTTAGCTAGTTAAAGTTCTGTGGAGGAACCATTCAGTGGAAAAAGCCACGTGGGAGCCATTGGATGCCATGAAAGAGAAGTATCCAAGTCTTTTCGATGATTCATGTAAATTTCGAGGCCGAAATTTTTTTTAAGAGGGGAAGAAATATTGGGCCCCAAATTGTTTTTTTTCTTGATGTTATTAAGTATGCATTAAGTTGATTGTATTTATTGTCGCATAGTTTGATTTTTAGTGGAAGTGTTAGTGGAAATTAAGATTAAATTGAGATTAATGTGGAATTAGTGGTAAAGAAAGAATGAAAGTGTATAAGGGTAAAATGTATGAGGGCAAACATGGAAGATCACTTAAGGGTAAGAGGTTTAAGGCTTGCATAGAGGGGCATTATAGTCCTTGCTCATTCTTTTAGGCTTAAGGAAAGAGTTAGAAAGAAGAAAAAGAAAAGAAAGGGAAATAAGAAGAAGAGAGGAAGAGAAGAGAGAGTCGTAGGAAGAGAGGGAGAAGAAGAAGAAAAAGAGGAAACTAAGGTTGGCGATTTCTCGAAGGATCTGAAGCATTCTCGGGTAAGTATACAATTGTTTCTTCTTGTTTAGAATGCTTTAAAACCCTAATATGGTTTAGAATGAGTAGGAAACGATGGTTTAGGGTTTATGGGAAAAATTGGTAGAAATTCTTTGGGTTGTTGTTTTTGTTGGTGATTTTGTGTTGAATGAGTTTAGAAATGAAGTATTAAGCATGAACTAATGTTGAAATGTGTTGCTGGTGAAAGAGGGGAAGGATTTAGCTGGGAAAATGCATGAAAGTTGGGTTCGGAGTCGTTCTCAGACTACTTGCGTCGCGGCGACGCACCAGCCGCTCGTCGCGATGTGCGCGAGGCTGTTCACCGTGGCGTGAACGAGTCGTTCGTCGCGACGTGCGCGAGGCTGTTCACCGCGGCGTGAACGAGTCATTCGTCACGACGTGCAAGAGGTTGTTCGTCGCGATGTACATAAGTCGTTCGTCGCGACAAGCGAGGCAGATGTCTTTCGTCGCGACGAGCGGAGGCTGTTTGTCGCGACGAGTCTTCGATTTTCAGCAAGGATAGATTTTAGTGTTTTGGGCATATCTTTTGTTTCAGAAGTCCAATTGAAGTGATTTTTGATGCGTTGTAAACTAGAGACATAGAGATACAAGTTTTGTGAAGTAGTGAAGTTATGAATCAGTCTTTAAGGATATGAAATTTTGGATGGAAGTTAAGAATAGAAATATTGTTTCAGCATGAGTTATTGAATGGAATTTTGGTTCTTATTTTAGGAAATCAAGTGAGGCAAGAGGAGCAAGAGGTTCAAGAGGAAACTCATTCCTAGGAAAGATCAAGCAAGGAATTCAAGGTGGGTTCATATTTATAATAGAGTAAATAAGTACTCATTGTTTTGTCCAAAATCAAGAAAGATTTAATACTTTAAATTTGCATCATCAATGATTGCATTACATGCTATTGTGAATGATTATATTTTGCTATATGAATTGCATTCATGATTTATAAAAAAGTTTTCAAAAAGGGGTTTTCTCCTTTCACGAATACATGCACATGAATTCATGCTTTCCGAAATATATGAGAAGCAAGTTTACAAGCAAGTGCCAGTTTGGCAATCAAGTTTACAAGACTTTGAATCATGCATGTTATATGAGTTTGCGGTATGTCCCTCACGAATAGTCAAGTGCACATTGACTCATGAAAAGGCTTCTCCCGCCTGCCCGCAAGTGGCACAGTGTAACATCCCATCTCCCATAGGAAGGGTTTATTGGTAATTTGGGACGGGTTAGAAGTATTAAATTATATCTCGGCATGCACATACAACATATAGCCTCTATGATTGATGGTTTGTTGTACTTGCACATGGTATACATGCATTCATGACATTTTCTGGCTTAAGTTTCAAATTGAGATCTTTTGTGAAATTTATGGGATAATCGTATTTGAAAAATTATTTGGAGTGCGCCGTTGAGTGTTTTACATTTTTAGGGATTTATGAGAAATTTTTTGGAATTTTTCGGGATACTTGCCCGGACCGGGAAAATTCCAACTGGCTGACTGAATGGATTTCCGGTACTGAAAATTGACGGTCAAATAGCACTGGACTATTAGACATATGATTTTAGGAATTATGAACTTTGAGCCATTGGAATTTGGAGACAAGTTGGACTAGAAATTTAACTGAAATTGGAAAGAGCCTTAAGAGGAATTAGAAAAAGACAAGTGGCAAGTGACACATGTCACTTGCTTACTTAGTCTTAGATTTAATGGTTCTTTATTTAACCTAAAACACTTAAGCTTCCACGACACTTTAAGGGAAAGAGTAAAACAAAAAGGTGATTTAAGGCTTTCTTCTCCTCCATTCGTGGGTTCCTCTTCCTTTCTCTTCTCCTTTGGTTTTCTCTACTTATTCTAGCCTACTTGCTCTCTTCTCTTCTACCTTAAGTGTTTCCTTTCCATGTGTTCAAGCTTAAGCCTCCTCCATCTCTTAAAATGGTGATTTTGTATAAGTAAAGTGAGGTGAAGGAATTGGTGTTGGTTGGAGGGACTTGAAGAATTGATAGCTTGAACTTGTTTAAGGTGAGTATTGATGTTTGTTCTTATGCTTTTGGTAGTTAGAAGCCATTATGGGAATCACTTGTGCATTTATTTCATGATGATAAGGGTAGGTTTGAATGGGTTTAAAAGCATGCTTGTGTATGGATAAATGAATGACTATAGTTCCATTGATTTTGGCTTGGTTTGGATTGAGTTTTGCAAGGTTTGATGAATGGAAAACTTAGGAAGATAATTTGTGTAAGTGCTGCCACTTATGCTCTCTTATATAAGTATATGTTGTGATGAAATTGTGACTGAATTAGAGGTATAAGTGGATGCTTAGTGATGTGTTATAGGTGTTAGAAGTGATAGGAGTTTGGTTGTTGATGTAAGCTGGAAAATTGCTATTGACCCTACTGCAATATTTTGATCATAACTAATTGTTTAGGTGAGAAAATGAGGTAAGGTTTGTGCTCAATGAAACTTTGGGATGTTGGCTACAACTTTGTGTGAAATAGGTGTTATTAGATTGTAATGCTAGAAGGGTGAATTTTTGCATGGAAAGTTACTGTTTTATTGTCTGTGAACAGTAACTGCAAGTATGACTAATGTGTTTTGTTGATTTTTCTAAATTAATTGACATGGAATTAGGGAACATGGTCTTCATGAAAGTTGAAGCATATTAAGTTAGATTTCCATTGCCTCTGATCTTGCAATTTTTCGATATGTATATTGGGAGTTATGCATTGTGGCATGTTGACTGATTTTCTGTCATTTGTGGAAAGCTAGCCTCATTGTCGATTTTGTGAGCTTTCGGATTGGAGGCCATTTTAGCAATTTATGTGGACTGAATTGGTGTGAGTGATCTTCTGAAAAGTTGTAGAGGAAGAAATTATCTTGAAAATGATATATGGCATGTAATTTTTGAAGGTCAGATTTGGGAGTTATGATTTTGCAAAAACTGAACCTAAACTAGGTTGTGAATGGCTGATCATGACAGTAGCTTCCATAACAGTTTTGAAATTGTTAGAAATCGAATTGGAGTTTGAGTTCTTCATGAAAGTTGTAGATAACATTGTGATCTTACTGCCTTAATTATTGTGTAATTGTTGACTGAAGAATCAGAGAGTTATTGAATTTGCAATGTACTGCCCTGTGTTGATAGGTTTTGAGTAGGCGAGGTTTGATAGGATTTTGACACCCTTAGGGTGAAATTGATTTTTATGGTCTTCTTGAGAATTGTAGAGGGTTTCATGATCTTTCCAATGAGATATATTTGGTAATTTTCTGAATTGTGTACCATGAGTTATTGGTGTTGAAAGTTGGCTTGAAATCAGGAAAATAAAGAAGGGAATAAGGTTTATATATATAGATGTTAAGTGTTTAATTTGAAATTTGGTTTCTTTTGTCAATTTCTTTTCCGTCCGACGTTCGATTGACCTGATTTTTGAGGCATCGGATTTGTAAAATATTGAATTTCATTTTGTGAGAAATTGGGAATTTTTAGCTGAGAAATTGACGTGAATCCGGGTAATTGTTCTATGGTCACTGTTTTATTTATTTTTGGACCGATCGAGGTCCGAATTGAGTGCTGTCAGTGGCTATAGCTTTCTAATTTTTAGATGAAATTATTATGACGGGAAAATTTTGGATTAGGGCCGGGAATGCCATGAACATGCATTATACACATTTTAATGATTCCATGTGCATTGTTTGGTCATTCTAACTATACAGTTGGTAATGTGTACTTATTTTAATTGTTATAGAGGCTCAGTTGGACCGTAGTTCCACGGACGTGGCAGAGACTTTCCGGCATTAGCTCGGAAGTTATTAGGTGAGTAACCTAGATGGTTTCTCGATTATTAATTGTTTATAATTTTGAACTTATAACACTGTGGAGATAACGGTGGGCCATGTGTTTATTTATGACTGATTCCGGGCCGAAGGTGCCTGATGTACTGGGAGATACTGACATAGAAGTGTCCTACTTGCTATATGTGATTTGATTGTGATTGACTGTGATTGGAATGTGATTATTTGTGAACCAATTGTGTGAATGTGTTAATTTGGGATTATCAATCGTGTTTGTGGTTATACTGTGAATCGTTGTGAAATAATTGTTTGAATATGATAAATTGGATTCGATTGTGATGTCATATTGTTTAATTGTGACACATGCATTCCATGCATGAATGCATGATCAGTTAATAAGAGTTGTGACCGGAGCAGCCACCGAGAGCTACTATCTCAACGTTTGTATTGGGCCTTGAGCCCCACAGTGATTCAGAGCCTTTGGCTCAACGATTAATGCGCCCATATTGGGATAGTTCAGAGCCTCAGGTTCACCGATTAATGTGCCCATATTGGGACAGTTTAGGCGCTCGATCACAACACCGTAATAAATTAGAAAGGGTCACATGCGCATTACATATGCATTGAATTGCACTTCTTTGAATGAATGAAAGGTCGATCGCCTTGTAATTCCGTGGTATTTCGAATGTAAATTGGGAAACAAGCGCCTTATGGTTGAATGTTTTACGAATTCAATTGGTTCTGTATGTATAACCGTGTGAAATGTATAAATGGTTTGCGTTCAATTAGAACTGTGCAATGTGCTTAAATATGCAGCAATGTGAATATATGTTATGTGAAACGACGTGTTGCATGAATTGGGTGAACCATCGATGATGGTTTCTCACTGAGTTCGCAAAACTCACCCAAAATTTGCAATTATTTTTTAGGACTCAGAAGAATACCCCGTTAGGCAACGGGCGTATGACATCTGCTGGTTAAGGAAGCAGAGAAGTGGTCGGGATCAATTTGAATCTGTCTTAGTGTATTTCTATTTTTTTTTACTTTTGTATTACTGATTTGGACAATTTGTAAAGTCAACAGACTGAAATAAATTGTAAATATGAAAAGGGCCACGAGGCCATTAAATTGTGTATCTAAATTGTTTTCCGCATAATATGTGATGTGTATGTATGTGCGTTTAAAAAAAATTTTATTTATACTGAGTTTTGACTGACTGAGTGATGTAGCACGCCACCCTCGCGGGGCACGAACTCGGATATCACCATCGATGTCGGGTTCGGGTCATGCAGGAGTGGGGTGTTACACACAGGGTTTCTCATAAGGATTCCCTCACGAAACTACGTCTACACATAACCATTTCGATGGGAATGTGTAGCACTTCATGAATCAGGGACTTACCCAAACCATCATGTTATGTTATGTGTTTTATGATCGGTTGTTATGTTTCATGCATCATGAATTGTTCAAGATTCAATCATTTCAAGATAATGACACAAGCATGTTCAATTGCTATGATTTTAAGAAGTACCACGACAATGAGTTATTTTGATTACTTTTGCTTATTCCTATATTATAAATATGTTCCCACGAGCTTTATAGCTCACCCCCTCTAATCTCCCCCATTCAGGTGACGAGCAAGAGACCGAGTGAGTCACGAGTTATGGCAGCACTCCATTTTCTTTTTGTTATGATGTATTTTTGGAAGTCAAGGCTTTAGTTACATTTCAAGTTTATTGGTTCAAGTGTATTTTGTATTTTGGCTCTTGAACTCAAGTTGTAATTTGGTTTGAAATGTCCTTAAAGCTTTGTAAAACTCATCTTTTGGATAATGATTTATGGGTATGTTTATTTTAATCATGAAAGCAAGTTTTGAGTTTGTTCAAGGTGTGTCCATCGAGCTCCGATAATCTTTTCCCTTAATCGCTTAATTATCATGTTTCATCCCACGCATACAGCACCACACTCTCATGTCCGATGTTGGGCTCCGACAGCGGGGTCCAACAGGTGTTCTCTCTTTCTATCTCTTGTGTATTTTTCATATTTTCTACATACTTTTTCTTCAACAGTTTGTACTATTTCAGAATAGCATGGGAATCTTGTAGTAGTTCAGAATATGCATCTTGCAAGTCATCATATTTAGAGGTTACCTCCTCATCACTTTCCTCTTCGGCTACCAGGCATATATTTGCATGATCTGATGTCTCAGAGCATGTATCTGATTCAGATGAATCTAGATCCTCCCAGGTTGCCATCATGCTTTTCTTGTCTTCTTTACTCTTCTTTGGTTTCCTCTTTAATGTTGTACACTCAGACTTGTAATGTCCTGGTTTGTTGCACTCATAACATATGATGGATGTCTTCTTTATCTTCCCATCATCTTTGCCGTTCTTTTTGAAGATTTGATTTCCTTTGGACTTCTTCTTCCACATCCGTCTGATCTTCTTGGAAACGAAGGATAGATCGTCATCTTCTTCACTCGACTCCTATTCTGAGTCACTGGAATCATCGTTCTTTGATTCTTCAATCTTCAGTGCTTTTGATGAATTCCTCTTCCTTTGAGTCTTATGATTCTTTTGTTCGGCCTTTAGTGCTATCGACTTGTCCTTGTTTCCTTTATAAGGAAATTAGGCCTAGGTCATTTTTCCTTCAATACAAGATTCACAGGTAGGTAATGGATCATTATCCAAGCCTATAAGGATCCCATCCTTTACTAACCTATCAAGTCTTTTCTGATTGATATGTCTCATTCTTAAGTGCCATAGATATTTTGAATTAATGCTAGGGACATTGGATTGTCTTAGTTTTATCAATTCTGTGGTTTTTAGTGAGCCTGTAATAGATTCTATAAAGAACAATCCCTATTTAATTATTACATCACAAATAAAATCCTTATATATTGAAACAACAATTTCAAAATATAAGGACTAACCATATTTTATTAAACAAAAAATAGAAATCATATTCCTTACATTCATTGGGATGTAATATACTTCCTCCAAATATAACTTATTACCACTAGAAATGCCTAAAATAATGACTCCCACTTATTATGTCGAAAGGTAGGATCCATCTGCTATCTTGACTTGAAACTGGCCTTTAGGTAATCTTTTGCTTTGCTGTAACTCCTGCAAAGAATTGCAAACATGGTTAGTAGCTTCCGAATCTAATATCCAATAATTAGATAAATCTACCACATTTCTAGTTCCTAACAAACTTAGGAAACCCATACCTTGTTTTCTTTTGAGGGACTTAAGGTAGAATGGACATTTTCTTTTCTAGTGGCCCATCTCATAAAAGTGGAAATACTTTCTTTTGGTGTTCTCTTTGGCCTTTTTTTTCATAGGTTGGGCCTTGCCCCTATTTGGGTCTTCTTTTTCATTAGACCTTTCTTCTTTTGCTTGCCCTTACCCTTGGGCATAGAAGAAGATGCTACATTAGCTTATGGCCTATGAACCTTCATATTCAATATCTCCTCTATACTCTAAAGGGTATTCATTAACTCACTTAAGGTGTAATCCTTATTGTTGAGCTCATAGTCTAACTTAAACTGCTGAAAAGAAGAGTTTAAGCTATTGATAATCATAATTATCTGTGTGTCCACATCCATGTCTGCCCCAAGCATCTTAGCCTCAATGACCACAAAGATTACCTTAAGCATGTAATCTCACACTGGTTCACCAGGTTTTTCTCTGAGATTATGAAAAGTTTTGATAGCTTTTACCTTTGTAGACCAGGTCCTCACACCAAACATCTTATATAGGTGATGGACCATTACACTAGTAGTTTTCATATGAACAATTTATTTTTGCAATATGTTGTTGACAGAAGTTAGAATATAGCACTTAGTAGTCATATCATAATTCTGCCATCACTCACGTTGTTGGACTTGCTCAGGAGTTGAATCTCCACCTACAGGTGTAGGCTCATTTTCAATTGATACCCATAAGTGGATTCATTTTGTGGTGATTATGTCTGAAAAAAATAAATTATTAAAGAATGAACATACTAGTCAACAAAATTGGAACTTTGTATAAAATCACGATGCATGTATGTATGATGATAGATTTAACAAAACTTTAAAAAAATTAAATAGTTATATGATGGTTATTTTTCTTATCTATAACAGACTAAATGACGGTGGGCCATCTTATCAATTAAAAGAAAAACTGGGACCCTCCTACTAAAAAAAACTACCAAGCATCTTCATGCCTAACTGTTTGAGAAGCGTCATGATTGATGGATCGAAAAAAAAAGCATGTTATATTTGGAGAAACGGTAGATTTCAAAACTTTTATGAAATCATTTTTCCAGTGGAAGCAACAAATCCAAATCATCATGCTAATTCATACATGATATGGTATAAGGATGATAAAAATATAAACAAGATGAGGAGTATTACCGACTCCTTTTCTACAGCTTTAAATCCTCGTTGCTCTATCCTTTCCTTCTTTTTGTATCCAAATCCTTTGCCTTTGAATCTTTTCCTTTAGCGATCTATCTTCTCCTTGTTGTTGTATCCTTAACCAATTTGATTTACCACTTTCTCTTCAAGTACAACTAGGTTAACAAAATCCTTTGGTAGGAAAGGAGAAGAAATGTTTGAAGGAGATTTTCTTAGAAGAAGATGAACTAAAAATGAAACTCTTTCACTTGGTAATTTCGGTTCACACTTGCATTAAAGGAGAGAGTGTGTTTAAAAACATGCAAGAAGCCTTTCTTACACTATCAAATTCGGATATTCATGGAATGGAATAAGAGAGAGGCATCCAATGCATCACTTCTTTCATTAATCAATCATAAAGCAACCAATAAATGAGACTCTCTTCATTTATCTTTAAAATTGTTATATGAAAAGACCATAACCTAAAAATGAATTATATATTTCGGTTTTTGTAAGAAGAAAGAAGGAAGATGGTCCATCTAATGTACATCTTTCTTCTTTAATCTAATGAAAGCAAATAGGTTACATGCTAACATTAAAAGTAACCATTAAACCATTTAATGGTAAGTTCATAACTCCATTTAATGATGATAAACCATAATAAAGAACATCTTTATTTTAGCATTTTAATGTCAAATGTGCAGACATAAATTTAACCTAAGAAAATTGAAATTGCTACTTCTCTCTTTAAAAATTGTTTTAATATAATTAATCTAATTAATTACATTAAACAAAAATCTAGCCCATTTCTAAATGTACATTTGGTCTTCTAATTAACCATTAATTATAGTAAGCCCAATATTCAATTATGGGATTCTAAAACCTCCATTTATATTTCTTACTTAGCTTGATAACCTTTTTTAAAGCCAAGTGGAGAATCTTATTAGACTTTGATAATTCAAACTATAATAAGACCAAAATTAGTTTAATCTCATTAAAATTAATTCTAGCTTATTAACTAAATGTCATTCCACTAAAGACAATTAGTTGAACTCTTGAATTATTAAATATTATGAGAACACATATTTCATGTTCAATTGCAAACCCTATTTAGAACTTGATTATAGCCATCTGCACAATAAAGGGTAAAATTACTATTTTGCCCTTATATTGGTTTTTCCTTCTAGATCTCTCGTTTTACATTATATGGTGATTAACTCACAAGATCTAATATTGGTGTCAAGACTTGATGGGTAGCTAGTCCATCAAACTACTGGTGCCAGTTTAATCACCAAATCTCCTCAAAACATCTAGAAGTGATGATAGCACTATAAACTCTTTATTTGAGTGAATGCTTCCTAATACATGTTTCAATTAATAGTTCCAACATGCAAACACTGGATTAATACTCTGTAAAAATCTATTCTGATCATATCAAGAATTATAATAAAACTCACATGAGTTCGCCATTCATCAAGATTATGGTTCATAATAAGTGAATACTTAAGTTGTATATTTTAAGATTAAAGTAACGACCTACTTTATTCTTAAAAACATATTCGATTCTAGATTCATTTAATAGTGCCACTATCTATAGTCTACTACTATCATGATATGAAACTCATCATTCCCTTTAAATAAACTCCTTTACTTATATGGAGATAAATCACAACACTACAATCTAAAACTATAATCAAGCGACCGACTTAGTTATTCAACTATGAATCAATTAATTTAGATTCTAATAATATACATGTTTAGCATACATCTCTATGTATATGTATACTACTTACAAAAGAATCTTGATACCTTTTGATCAGATATATAACGCTCATACTAATAAAACCAAACTATTTTGTTTTATTAATAATAAATATTTTCATTACAAAACTATAACTAAAGAAGATAAATTTACCTGTAAATACACTTGCTTTCCAGGGCACTATATTTACATAACTCCAACAATCTCCCACTTGCCTTAAAGCAAGTTTGACATGTCCCTCATTCCCATCCCTTCCAGGTGACCCTCAAAGCTCTTTTGAGTCAGTGTCTTTGTGAACGGATTAGCAAGGATTTGCTCTGTGGCAATATTTACCACATCCACCTCTCCATGTTGTATTATCTCCCTTATGAGATGATTCTTTCGCTCAATATGTTTGGCAGCTTTGTGGTTTTGAGGTTCTTTAGAATTAGCCACTGCCCCACTATTATCACAATAAAGTGTAATGGCTTTCTTTACCTTTGGAACTACCTCCAAATCATTTAGGAACTTCCGGAGCCAGACTGCTTCCTTTGCTGCTTCACAAGAAGCAACATACTCAGCCTCTATAGTTGAATCAGCAATACAAGATTGCTTGACACTCCTCCAAACTATGGCTCCACCTCCCAAAGTAAATATAGAACCAGAAGTTGATTTCCTTGAATCAACATCTGAATGGAAATTAGAATCTATATATCCTGTCGAAATAAGATTATTTCTAGAGTAAACAAGCATTAAGTTTTTCATCCTATGAAGATACTTAAATATACACTTAACCGCAGTCCAATGTTCCATTCTTGGATTGGACAGAAATCTGCTTACAAGTCCTACTGCGTAACAAATATCTGGTCTAGTGAAAAGCATTGCATACATCAAACTTCCAACTGCGGAAGCATATGGAATGTTACGCATGCGTTCAACCTCCTATTGGGTTTTAAGTGCTTTTTTCTTTAAAAGTTTGATTCCATGTCTAGTAGGAGTGAAACCCCTCTTGGAATCTTACATGGCAAACTTATTGAGCATATTCTCAATGTAGGTTAATTGAGACAAAGCTATATATTTGTTCTTGTAGGAAAATCCCAGTGTGTACATCACATACACACGGTGCAGAAAAACAAAAAAATTTTCTGGGATATTCCCGAAGTCCAGGATCTATGTGTCTATACAAAGAGGTACCATAATTCTCAAACCACAACTACCAAAGGAGACCGTCTCTAACGGTATCCACGCAGAGGTCGGAAAACCTAACCGAATCAAACCCTTTGATCCGGAAATAGCTAGAATAAAGAAGAGAGTGCTAGCTCTAACCTTATTCTTGGAGAGCACAAGGTGAAGATGTTGGGACCCGATCCAAAAATCGGATCCCAATCGAAAAACGGAAATGAATACGAAAAACGAAGTGCAGAAGCAAAGCGAAATCGAATACGAATACGAACCAATATGAATCGAATCAAAGTAAAGAAACGAAACATAAAACAAAATCGAATCGGATGCGAATCGAATCATAAATCGGAAGCGAATGTAAAAAGAAAAACGATCGAATCCATCGAACTGAAATAAATTTTGACATCCGTTGAAAACACAAAGCATAGGAAACTTATCGCGTTGGAAACCTTAAGACAATTCTCAAAACCCGTATAAATTTTTTTCTTTCTTTCTTTCTTATCTTATTCATTCCTTTCATCATTCCCATACAAAGCACTTCAATTCCGCATTTAGACAAATCCATCCTCAACCAATATCTCAATCTATTTGATCCTATTTAAATCATGACCATCAATTACACAAAATCTTACTAATCCTTTCTTTTGTCAATAGACACTTAATACACATATCTATCTATCCGAAATTCATACACCATAAACGCTTTAATAATTCTCAATCCAATCATTCATGAATTACACCGTTACCAAAATCACATACACCATACCCAATTTCATACACAAATACATTTATCCAAATTTATCTAAAGCCATATATATATCAACACTAAAATCCAAATTACTCAAAATCTAACTTATACAAATTACGAAAACATGCAAGAAGTCGATCTAACATCTTGACCGTCTTTCATCCGATCTCCTGCTCAAATACCTGGAGATGGGGATGAAAGGGGGGGTGAGCTTATAGCTCGTGGGTAACAGTTTATAACAAATAAATAAGCAAAACCTTTTAAAATGATTTTCTTTTCTTTTCTTGCAGAAACCTTGTTTGAAACCCATAATGCACATTTTCAAAATTTCTTTTCTCGCAGTGGTTGAAATCATAATTTTCAAAACATGAATGCATCAATCACAACACTTCACAATGCAAATGCACACATAACGGCTCGAGAGTTCCATAAACACGACAAAAAACTGAAGTTTTACCGTAAACACGACGAGTTCATTTTTCAGATCTCGTAAGCCTCAAGCAGGCGGCCGGGAGAAGGCTAAGGGGGTCAACGTGCACGAGACTAAGGAAATAGGTTCTCTCTTGCCCACACAAAAGCACATATCATGCTCAAATCAATTTATCGAATAATCATTTCCAAACATACGAATGCCATGGAATCTTTCAAGGCATAACACAATGTATTTTGCAATTCATCAAAAGTTCATGTATTGAATCAATAATGATTTTTCAAATCATTCATGCAATAATGCAACATTTATGATGCAATTGAAATGAGAAAAATCTCTTTGTTTAAAGAAAACAGTAGTGGCATATAAATTTTATTATAAACAGGTACCCACCTCATTTCCATGCTAGGAGCTTGTCCTTAGCTTCAATTTGACCATTGCGTCTTTCTTTCTTCCAATAGAAAATTTCCTACACCAATTTCCCACAAATTCAATCTCATAGATAACATAATCTTTAAAATTGAACTTAGAAAACACTAATTTCACATATAATCAAGCCATCTAAATCACCAATTTTCAAAATCTCCAATTCACAACATTGGGCATAACCCTAATTAATTTCCATCCAAAATTAAACTCATAATACTAAGCAATCACCAAAATTGACTCCATAATACACAAACCCATATCATTTTCCATGATTCTAAACCAACAATCTTCCAAAAACCCCAATTACAAAATTAGGCATAAACCCTAATTTTCAATTATCCAAAATTGATCCCATTAAAACATGCAATCTCCATAATTGACTTTAGAATTCACAAACCCATACCAATTCTAAGGTATCTAATACAAAAACTCTCTAAAAGATCAAAGATAAAAAATCGACTCTTACCTTCATCTTCTCAAATTTCAGATTTTCTTAGTTCATGAAGAAGCTCTCTCCATCCTCCACCTTTTTCTCTCTTGGAATGACATCAAAATGTCTCTTCAAGTGGTAGAGAAATCGAGCCCTAGCTTTCTCCCCTTTTCTTTCTCCTTCTCCACCACCGAACGCTTCTCTCTTCTCCTTTCTCTTCTTATTTCTTTCCTTCTTTTCTCTTAAGTGTCGTGGGTTGCCTCTTAAAATGACAGCCCACTTGCTTTTATAGTGCCATGTCATTAAATGACTTAAAATTGACCCATTTGCCCTTACTCATAAGCCTAAAACTTAACTCTTTAAGTAAATTTCCAAAATGGCCCCTTCCTTTTTGCCTTAAAAACTTTAGGGAAACATCCCTCTATGTCTTACGAATCTATCGCTTCAAGAATCAGATCATTTGGAGCTCTATAACTTAAGATATCTCCAAAATACTGAAGTTTGTTCTTCAGACCCGAGGCTGAACACTATCCCTGACTTCCGACCTGAATTTGAAAGTCTTAAAGGCTAAATTATAGCTTAGCTCCTTCATAACATTTGTAGCCCCATGTCTCTATTTTAATTAACAACAAGAATAAACTAAATCCGAGCTCTAGCGACCTAGATATCTTCAAAATACTGAACACTGTTCAGTCATTACAACACTGGGACTGAACACTACACTGAACTTCCGACCTGTATTTGGAAGTCTTAGAGGCTAAATTATAGCTCGGCTCCTTCATAACATTTGTAGCCCCATGTCTCTATTTTAATTAGCAATAAGAATCAACTCAATTCGAGCTGTAGAGACCTAGATATCTTCAAAATAATGAACACTATTCAGCCATTACAACACTTAAACTAAACACTATACCGAACTTCCGACCTGCATTTGGAGACCTTAGATGCTACATTATAGCTCGGCTCCTTCATAAAATTTGTAGCCTCATCTCTCTAGTTTAATTTGAAAAAAGAATCAGATTGATCGGATGTCAGAAGAAGAAGTTATGGCTAAAAGAGTGAAGGGAGGTCAGAGCTCGGCCAGAACGAAGATCGGTCGGCCAACAGAGGTCGGTTGGCCATCAGAGGTCGGTCGGCCAACAAAGGTGTGTCGGCCATCAGAGGTCGGTCGGCCAACAGAGGTCGGTCATTAGAGGTCGGCCAACAGAGGTCGGCCGGCACCCAATCCGACCTTCAAACTTCCAACTCTCATAACTTTTGACTCCGAGCTCCAAATTGGACAAACTTGGTACCGTTGGAAAGATAAAAGAAAGATCTACAATTTTCAAGCAGGACTCACAAACAAGCTTGGTCTTTAAAGGGGTAAAAAATGAGCTCGAAGATAACTGATCGATAATCTCCTCAAAACTTTACACAATACCTCAACTTAAAAACATCATAACTTTTGAACTAGAACTCCAAATTTGACAAACTCGGTGTCTATAGAAAGGTAAAAGAACACTCTACAACTTTCATGAAGGCCCTAAAAGTCAGATCGACCTCTAAATGGGTCAAAAACTCCACACAAAGTGATTGGTCGATCAGCTTCACACCAAACAGCATCAAAACTTCTAACAATCATAACTTTCTACTCCCTTGTCCAATATTTTCGTGCTTTATATCAATGGAAAGCTAAAAACAAGCTCTACAATGATCATGAAGAACTCCAAAATAACGTCAATCTCTATCTAAGTCAATGTTTCAATCAAAGTTTCTGCCCTGATAGCAATCACCTAAGCAATATCCAAATTTCACATTATCATATCTTTCAACCTCCACAACCAAGAATCGCATATTATAAATCATTTTAAAGCTATTCAAATTCTCTATAACTTTCATGTAGACCGTTTACTCCAATTCAAACCACACCAGTACGGAAATCGCCTCAAAACACAACATATATAATCCTACACTTAGAGCATTTTCCAAAACCAAAGCAAAATACACTTAACTTTCAAAGATCATAACTTTCAATCCCGATATCGAAAAATAACATACTTTATGGCTACAAAAAGCTCTCAACATAATCTACAAATTTCATGAAGATCATTTTTTCAAAATCTGCCTAAATCAAAAGTCAACTCTTTACTCCAAAGGTCAATTTTCTTAATTCTCCAAAATATGACACTTTCACTAATTATTTCTTGCTTTTCAACTTCCATTTCAATCAACTAGTTCATTTTGACTTTCATAACTCATACAACTCTACTTGAATTTCAAAGTCATCAAAAGTAATCACTTCATTTCTCATCAATCTTCTTTAAGCACAATAACATCTATAACATAATTCATATCCGAAAACACTCATTTAATTCCATTTAATATCTCTAATTTCTATCGAAAGTTCGGGGTCCAACAATTCTCCCCCTCTTAAAATAATTTCACCCTCGAAATTTCTACTAAGACATTATCAAGTAACACAATCTCTTAACTAATTTCTTTCGAGAAGAACTTAATCAATCACTTTTCTTATCTAATATCCTCATAATACATATTCTCAATCTCTTCACAATTTCTTAATTCTTAAGTCACATAACACCCATACCATCTCAATACATATATCCCTATCATCAAGCTCATCTTTCAAGTATTCTGCTATTGCATCTCCTATATATTCAAAGTCAAATCATCCAAACTCATTATGAATTTCTAGTCTTAAGTTCCATACACACAATCTTAAAATCAATCGTACTCTTGACACTTAAATCAAATAGTCACTGTAATTCCTCGAATAATTCATGAACACTTATTCACATCAATATCATACTCTCACTAATTCAATCACATCCATTCACTAACTCTTATCCATTTCTTACTCATACACATACGCCCAAGTAAGATCATATTATTGGGCTCTGATACCACAAATGTTGGGACCCGATCTGGAAATCGGATCCCAATCGAAAAACAGAAATGAATACGAAACACGAAGTGCGGAAGCAAAGCGAAATCGAATACGAATACGAACCAATATGAATCGAATCAAAGTAAAGAAATGAAACATAAAGCGAAATCGAATCGGATGCGAATCGAATCACAAATCGGAAGCGAATGCAAAAAGAAAAACGATCGAATCCATCGAACTGAAATAAATTTCGACATCCGTTGAAAACACAAAGCATAGGAAACTTATCGCGTTGGAAACCTTAAGACAATTCTCAAAACCCGTATAAATTTTTTTCTTTCTTTCTTTCTTTCTTTCTTATCTTATTCATTCCTTTCATCATTCCCATACAAAGCACTTTAATTCCTCATTTAGACAAATCCATCCTCAACCAATATCTCAATCTATTTGATCCTATTTAAATCATGACCATCAATTACACAAAATCTTACTAATCCTTTCTTTTGTCAATAGACACTTAATACACATATCTATCTATCCGAAATTCATACACCATAAACGCTTTAATAATTCTCAATCCAATCATTCATGAATTACACCGTTACCAAAATCACATACACTATACCCAATTTTATACACAAATACATTTATCCAAATTTATCTAAAGTCATATACATATCAACACTAAAATCCAAATTACTCAAAATCTAACTTATACAAATTACGAAAACATGCAAGAAGTCGATCTGACATCTTGACCGTCTTTCATCCGATCTCCTGCTCAAATACCTGGAGATGGGGATGAAAGGGGAGGGGGGGGTGAGCTTATAGCTCGTGGGTAACAGTTTATAACAAATAAATAAGCAAAACCTTGTAAAATGATTTTCTTTTCTTTTCTTGCAGAAACCTTGTTTGAAACCCATAATGCACATTTTCAAAATTTCTTTTCTCGCAGTGGTTGAAATCATAATTTTCAAAACATGAATGCATCAATCACAACACTTCACAATGCAAATGCACACATAACGGCTCGAGAGTTCCATAAATACGACAAAAAACTGAAGTTTTACCGTAAACACGACGAGTCCATTTTTCGGATCTCGTAAGCCTCAAGCAGGCGGCCGGGAGAAGGCTAAGGGGGTCAACGTGCACGAGACTAAGGAAATAGGTTCTCTCTTGCCCACACAAAAGCACATATCATGCTCAAATCAATTTATCGAATAATCATTTCCGAACATACGAATGCCATGGAATCTTTCAAGGCATAACACAATGTATTTTGCAATTCATCAAAAGTTCATGTATTGAATCAATAATGATTTTCAAATCATTCATGCAATAATGCAACATTTATGATGCAATTGAAATGAGAAAAATCTCTTTGTTTAAAGAAAACAGTAGTGGCTTATAAATTTTATTATAAACAGGTACCCACCTCATTTCCATGCTAGGAGCTTGTCCTTAGCTTCAATTTGACCATTGTGTCTTTCTTTCTTCCAATAGAAAATTTCCTACACCAATTTCCCACAAATTCAATCTCATAGATAACATAATCTTTAAAATTGAACTTAGAAAACATTAATTTCACATATAATCAAGCCATCTAAATCACCAATTATCAAAATCCCCAATTCACAAAATTGGGCATAACCCTAATTAATTTCTATCCAAAATTAAACTCATAATACTAAGCAATCACCAAAATTGACTCCATAATACACAAACCCATATCATTTTCCATGATTCTAAACCAACAATCTTCCAAAAACCCCAATTACAAAATTAGGCATAAACCCTAATTTTCAATTATCCAAAATTGATCCCATTAAAACATGCAATCTCCATAATTGACTTTAGAATTCACAAACCCATACCAATTCTAAGGTATCTAATCCAAAAACTCTCTAAAAGATCAAAGATAAAAAATCGACTCTTACCTTCATCTTCTCAAATTTCAGATTTTCTTAGTTCATGAAGAAGCGCTCTCCATCCTCCACCTTTTTCTCTCTTGGAATGACATCAAAATGTCTCTTCAAGTGGTAGAGAAATCGAGCCCTAGCTTTCTCCCCTTTTCTTTCTCCTTCTCCACCACCAAACGCTTCTCTCTTCTTATTTCTTTCCTTCTTTTCTCTTAAGTGTTGTGGGTTGCCTCTTAAAATGACAACCCACTTGCTTTTATAGTGCCATGTCATTAAATGACTTAAAATTGACCCATTTGCCCTTACTCATAAGCCTAAAACTTAACTCTTTAAGTAAACTTTCAAAATGGCCCCTTCCTTTTTGCCTTAAAAACTTTAGGGAATGTCCCTCTATGTCTTACGAATCCATCGCTTCAAGAATCAGATCATTTGGAGCTCTAACTTAAGATATCTCCAAAATACTGAAGTTTGTTCTTCAGACCCGAGGCTGAACACTACACCTAACTTCCGACCTGAATTTGAAAGTCTTAGAGGCTAAATTATAGCTCAGCTCCTTCATAGCATTTTTAGACCCATGTCTCTATTTTAATTAGCAATAAGAATCAACTCAATCCGAGCTCTAGCGACCTAGATATCTTCAAAATACTGAACACTGTTCAGCAGTTACAACACTGGGACTGAACACTACACTGAACTTCCGACCTGTATTTGGAAGTCTTAGAGGTTAAATTATAGCTCGGCTCCTTCATAACATTTGTAGCCCCATGTCTCTATTTTAATTATAAATAAGAATAAACTCAATCCGAGCTCTAGAGACCTAGATATCTTCAAAATACTGAACACCGTTCAGCCATTACAACACTTAGACTGAACACTATACTGAAATTCCGACCTTCATTTGGAAGCCTTATAGGCTACATTATAGCTCGTCTCCTTCATAACATTTGTAGCCTCATCTCTGTAGTTTAATTTGAAAAAAGAATCAGATCGATCGGATGTCGGACGAAGAAGTTATGGCCAAAAGAGTGAAGGGAGGTCAGAGCTCGGAGTCAATATTTTGGTCGGTGGGAATTCTCTCAAACTATCAATCAATCTCATAAAGAATCAAAATTCACATATTGAAAACTCAAACAATCAAACATAAAGAATTCAACAATTATGCTCATTTAATCAAATCCTTCAAACACTTTGAAAGTAGTTAATTGAATCATTTCATTTGAAAGTCCAAAACAATTCTTGAAATTTCTTGATTCATTCGGAAAACAATGAATCCAACAGTTCATAAATCATCCCAAAAATCAATAGATTCAAATCATTTGAAAAACAATGATTACATTCTTGATTTTTCCAAAACTTACAATTAGCTTATAATTCGATAAATAAACACGTTACCCACCTTTTATCCATGCTTGGAACTTGTTCCAATCCTCACCTCTTATCGATAAATAAACACGTTACCCACCTTCTGAAATACGGTGGCTGCTCCGGTCAGAACTGTCATTATCTGAACATGCCTTTATGTATGAATGCATATGTCTCAATCCACAGTAATTACCATTTACACACAATTTACACTTCGATATCAAGTACTCCATGCTTTGGACACCTATGGTCTGGAACCAATCAAAATCAAAGTACGCATAAGCCCTCCATTCATCTCCGCATGACATAAACGCATCAATTTAAACACATAAAAATTGAGGAACCAACTATGTTACTCACCTATAACTTCCGAGCTACTTCCTGGAAGTCTCAGCCACATCGGAGGATAGACGTTCCACAAGAGCCTCTAAAGCAGTCAGAATATAAAAATATTACCAATTGCACATTTTACAATAGTCAATAATGCACATGTAGCAATTTAAAATGTGTACTATACATGTTCATGACATTTCCGGTACTAAACCCAAAGCTTTCCATCACTACTCTTTTCTCTAAAGGATAGAAATTCAAAGATATCATAACTCATTTAACTAAGTTCAGAACTCCCAAAAGTCAAACTCCAAGACATAGGGACTATCTTTATATCGAAATCATATTCACTATTCAACTTCCATTCTTATAAATTTGTAGTTCTTAGTCTCTGCATTGCAATAAATCAAGAACCAATTCATTAGGATAAAACCTCAAAATTAATACTTCACTCTTGGAGAAATGGTGTCTTCGCCATGACGAAGGTTGCTCAGCCATGCGAGATCCTCGATATATGTCATTGCAGATGCTGTTGGCGCAAGATCATGCATGAAGCTCGATACGTTCATTGTGAGCGTGCGTCTTCGCACTCGCTGCGGCGTGCGAAAAGGGAATTGCTCGCCGCGGCGTGCGATGAGTACGTGACGTGCAACCCCATAAACACGTCCGAAACCCAGATTTCTCACTTCTGTCAAATTTTGATCCTTCTAACTCAGATCAAAACACTCCAAAACAACTTAATACACCCCAAATTACTAATCCCTAACCTCAAATACATTGAAAAACAATTATCCCTCAACTCCCAAATTCAAAGACAAGAAAACTCAAGAATTCATATCATCCGAAACCTATACCCATTATAACAATCTATAACCCTAATTAAACCACAAATCAAACTATCTATACTTAAAAGAGCAAGAACTTACTTGATTTAAACTTTGCAATTTCTTCAAAATCTCCAACCCTTCCAAGTCTAACAACACCCATGGTTAACACTCAATCCAACACCAATCATCATCTTCTCCATCACAAAGCCTAAGGGGTAGATTAAAGGTGAAGAAAGAAGTAATTAAGCAAGAAAAATAGAAACAAAGAGCAAGGAAGGAGACCCACGAAGAAGAAGAGAAGAAGAAAGCCAACAAGGAGAGCAAGTTTTCTTCCAAGGAAAAAGGAGTATCGTGATAAGCAACAAAATAGGGTTTTAAACTAACTAATAGAAAGCGTAAGGCATGTTTGGCAAGTGACTTATGTCACTAGCCACTTGCCCACTTCTAAGGGTCTAAAATCCAATTCTTATTCTAACTTTCTTCCGATTTCCAATGGCCCCAAACAATAAATCCTAAAATCATGACTCTAATTTTTCCGTGCCATTGGCCAGGAAATTTTCAGAATTGAAGATTCAATTATCACCTAATTGGTCATTTCTTCGGTCCGGACCTATACCTAAAAAAATTTCAGAAAAATTCCTATAATTCTTCATAAATAGAAAACACATGATCATACACTCAAGTTCCATATTTCAAACCCCTATATCTCATTTTTCACTCCAATTCCATATTCAAAGCATAATCTACACAATTATCACCAAATTTCCAAAATACACAATTATACTGGGAATATGTCATACATACATGTACACTCATATGCTTGTGCAACAATGATCATTTATCAAATAGTATAGAGGCTAAATAATGCATGGACATGCCAAAATATGAATGCACAAGCCTAACCCATTCCAGATAACCACTATACCCATCCCATCGGTGACGGGATGTTACACCGTTTCTGGAACCCAACTACATAAACTTAACACTATCACTCTTGCTTTGATACCATAAATGTTGGATCCGAGACTTAACTTCTTAAACTTAACAATCGTAACCCCACTGTTTAAACTAAACATGATCACTCTTAAATCGAATCCGAAACGGAACGAAAAACAATGAATCAGATCATATAGCGAATCAAAGCGAAACAAACACATGAATCGGAAATGAAATCGAATAACAGAAATATGAAACAAATACGGATCGAATCGAAGCAAATAAAACTGAATCCGACATCCGATACAAATATTTTAATCATAGCGTTGGAAACCCTAGACTATTCCTATCCGAAACGGATCAATGCCGGTGTAAATTTTTTTTCTCGTTCTTATTCATTTCTTTCATCTATATTTGATCCCATTCAAAATCAAACAAATAATTCCCACTTTTGGGAAACTCATACAAGTCTACTTCTCTCAAAATCTGACTTTTAATTACAAATATATTATCGTATAACCAATTTTCTTATAAAAAATTGGACAACATAACGGCTGCACATGAACAAAACCCAAACCTGCAAGGTGTAAAACCCACTTCTATAATTTCCAAATAATCACACATACATCAAAATCCACCAGACGCTCCGTCCGGGATCTCAGCAAAAATGCAATCCTATTTCTAAACCACTTCAAGTCATTTTTCATATCCAAATCGTATCCATCACATTCAAAATCTTATACAACTTCCATTTATACTCATATACAAATTCATCTTTCCATCAATCCGAAAACCAATCGTATTCATAAATCATCACAATTCATGTCCCATCATCAAGCACATTCATCCATATATATATATATATATATATCCCAATTAACCAATATGAACAATCCATAGCCAATACATTTCCAATTCCATAAATCAAGTTCTTATAAAATATCATAATCCAAAAATACATCATGAACTAAATGCTTACAATACTCTAATGGCATTCCAAGCCATATACCGTTACCAATAATCATAAACCAAAATACAAAAAGTACAAACACATGCACAAATCGAACTAATGTCTTCACGTCTTTCATCCGATCTCCTGCTCGAATACCTAGAGATGGGGATGAAAGGGGGGTGAGCTCGGAAGCTTGTGGATAACATGTTTATGAATCAAATGATAAGCAAAACATTTTTAAACCTTATTTTTAGTTGATCAAACTATCATAGTAGGAAAAACATCGTAAGTTTATTTCTCAAAAACTTCTCAACTTCAAAACTTTCATAAACATTTACAAACAGTTCCCAAAACTACCATAGTTGAAAATCCAAATTTCTCATTTGTCGAAATTCCAAACCATTGTACAATTTATGAATATAGTCGAAACACATGAAATGCATCACATATAAATGCACCATATTCTACACAAAGCAAAAAAATATAACCCATCAAATGGTTTGGGTCGGTCCAAAAATAGGACGTACTGTACATTCCCGCAAAGCGGTCCTGTGCAGCCGTGTTGGGCCCCAAATTGTTTTTCTTGATGTTATTAAGTATGAAATATGTTAGTTGTATGATTTATGGCATAGTTTGATTTTATTGAAAGTATTAATGGAAAATTAGGATTTATTTGAGTATAGTATGGTGTAAGTGGAAATGAAAGAGTAAAAATGTTTGAGGGAAAAATGGGCAAGTCACTTAAGGGTAAGAGGTTTTAGGCTTAACTAAGAGGGGCATTCTAGTCCTTGTGTTTCTTTTAAGCTTAAAGAGTTAGAAATAGAAGAAAGGAAAATAAGAAGAAGAGAGGAGGAGAAGAGATAGTCGTGGGAAGAGAGGAAGAAGAAGAGAAAAAGAGGAAAGCTAGGTTTGAAGATTTTGAAGGAATCAAAGCATCATTGTAGCGCCCCCTCACCGTAGGGTACACATCGGGAAACCCGAAGGTCGCTTCGATACGTATCCCACGATAAAGGTGCACCACCAGAACATTTCCATTAAAAATCCACATGGCATCGCAATAAATTAAAACCATAACATAACCCAATATCGGAAACCACTAAATTTTAAAATCATAATATCAACTGACATAAATATCCAATAATGAATAGACAAGTCTATCAGTCCCCTAAATAAAACCAAAAAGGAAACTGATACAAGCGTCTATCCTAAGTCATCCTCAAAATCCAACCCAGCTGACCGACCTGTGTGCCATCACTTCTCCTGCCAGCATGCTCGCTCGGTAGGAAAAGGCTATCTCCGGAGCTAGGGGTCTACACTATCAGTCCTGAAAAATGGGTTGCAATTTTGGGTGAGTTTGCAAACTCAAGGAGAAACCATCATCGATGGTTCACTCAAATCATGCATTACGCAAATCAAGTACAAGACGCACACAAGAATATTCAATTGACAGATTATATAGCGGTTTATAGTAGTTTACAACAATGTATAGTATCGATAATAATATTACAAAGAGCATAGAACAGCTTCTGATATCACATCACAATTTACAATGAAGTCATGGCATCACACGCTTCAAGAATCATCACACAATTTGGCAATTCAATCACCATGTATATAATGCATATGAGACTCTTTCCAGCTTATTCAAGATTGTGTCCAAGTGCTCATCGGTGTTCAGATGGGGACGCGTCGAGATTTCTCTCCTCGGCCTAGGCCCCACAAGACAAAGTTAGAGCTCGAGGTTCTTTTCAGTGATAATAGCAACTTGGGTCACATTCCATTATCTGATCATGCATTTATGCATGCAATGCAGTGTCCATTAATTCAATGTATGGCTATAAAAGTCCAGTATTGTATTTCTCAAGATCATGCAAGAATTCACCGAAGACAAAGAGAAACATGTCATTTGATCATGTACATTTCAGACATTTCGGTAATCATACAATTTCACAGTCCAATACAGTAGAGGCATACCATCCGATCATGTATATCTCAGTAATCATACAGTTTCACATTTGGCAAGTAATTCACATTGAGCATTTAAACAGTCAGAAATTTGAGAAACCAACTAGGTTACTCACCTGTAACTTCCGAGCTACTACCTGGAAGTTCCAGCAATATTCGTGAAATGACGATCCAACGACGCCTCTATAACAGTAAAATACAGTCCCATTACTAGATGCTCAATTAAATAGTTCAGTAATGCATATGTCTCTATGAAATTACGTACAATGCATGTTCACGATTTTCCCGGCGCTAAAACCCAATTTATAACTCTTATATCCCAATCTAACTCTTCGCCTAATTGATCAACAATAATTGGTCCAATCCTATAATTCAGTCAATTTTCCTCAATTCGCACTCCCTATAGCAATTCCCTATCCTTTGGGTCAAAACCCTATTGAAAATCCCAATTAAAACCCCAATTGTCTCAATTCAATATTTAGGTCACACTATGAACCATAATTGGCCTTAATCTCGATAAATCAATACCAATTAAATTAAATTCTAACTCTCATAATTATCCTCAATTGTAGACCTCTTTCTCTAGTTCATAATGAATCGAGAATCACCTCAATCGGAGGTCTATACCATAAATTATGTCTAATAAACAAACACTCATTCAATCAGAAAACTGCCATTCGCCGCGACCTACAGCCCTCGCCGCGACGAAGAGAAGATCGCTTGCCGCGGCGTGAAGCACGCTCGCCGCAGCGTGCGTCCTCTTCACGGCTTGCCGCGACGTAGGCAAAGGTGTTCACCGCGGCGTGGAACCAGGCGCCGCCATGCCGCCTAGCTGCTCTCGTCATGGCGAAAGATCGAATTTCTTGCTTGGCGAGGTCAGGCCAGACGTCACGACGTGCGGGTCGCCCTTCGTCTTCTCCGATCAATTTTTCGCCATTAATGCTATTTAAAACCTCCATTAAACATCCTAACTACTCAATCTTTCACAATAAATGCCATAAATACATGAAACAACTACTAATAACAACATTAAAGCCATTAAAACTTACTAATCAAAGATCAATCCACAAATCTCTCAAATCACCGTAAACCCTAAATCTTTCTCAAATGAATGATAACTCATTCCAATCCTTCTCAACCTTCACCAATCACAATAAATCAGTTAGGCTAGCACAATAGGAAGAAAACCATAGAGGAAAGATCGAAGAATCCTTACCTATGGAGGAAATCGAAATCACCGTGGGAGAGAAGAAGAAATGCCTTAGGTAATTCCCACATTCAAACTTAGCTATTTATAGACAAAGGTCTCCAACTCAGTCCAAATTTTAGTCTCTAAATTTCAATGGCTCAACATTTTAAATTTCTTAACAGTATCACTCTAATTTTTTCATTACCATTGGACGCTTCTTTCAAGATTATACTATCGATCGATTCATCACTCCAAAATTTCCGGTCCGGGCATTTTCTCCCGAATTTCCCGAAAATTTCCTATAAACCACTATCAATAGTCAATCACTCTTAGACTATTCTAAATCGGTCATTCAAGCTCACTTACTCCTAATTTCTCAATCAATTACAATCCAGTCAGTCCAATCAGTTCACAATCCAATCAGTTCATACTTAGAATAAAGTGCCGGAAAATCATGAATGCATGTACCTATGAATAAATACATATGCAAGAAATCCGTTCCTCTATAAGTAGAGGCCAGTAACGCGCTCAATTAGTGAATGCATTGAAAACTATCAGTCCGACTAGTGAATGCAATGAAACCCATCAGTCTGACCCAATATTACCATAATGCCCTTGCTATCAGTAACTGGATGTTACAATCATCAAGTAAGTATAAGCTTATTTCTTCTTGTTTGGGTTGGATGAAACCCTAATATAGCTTAGCATGTGTAGGAAAATGGTGGTTGAGTGGTTTATGAAAAATGGTTAAATCTCTTAGGGTTGATGATCATGTTGTGTTTGTTTATGAGTTTGGGTTAGAATGAGCTTAGAAATGGAGTTTAAGGCATGATTTGGGGTTTAGATGTGTTGTAATTGAAGGATGGGAGGTTTAGGGTTGAAAAAAAGTGAGAAAATCAAGTTACGGGAGATTTGGGCTGCTGCTCAAGGCGCCCATGCCCTGCCAAGGCGGCCTTGCTTTCTCTCTCATGAGCGCCAATTTCTCAAGCGACATGCTTTGGTATTCTGGACATAACTTTTGATGTAGATGTCTAAATGAGGTGATTCTTTTTGCGTTGTAAACTAGAGACATAGGGCTACAAGTTTTGTGAAGAAATAAAGTTCTTATTCAGTATCTAAGGATATCCAATTTTGGATGGAAGTTGAGCATAGAATTTATGTTTCATAATAAGTTATAGTTTGAACTGTTAAAGTATGACTTTCCGATTTCTACACCAAATTGATTGGAATTTGGTTGTTTGGTTAAGGAAATCAAGTGAGGCCAGAGGAGTAAGGGGAACAAGAGGAAAGACATTCCTAAGCAAGTTTTAAGCAAGAATTCCAAGGTGGGTTTATGTTTATAATAGAGTAAATAAGTTACTCATTGTTTTGTTCAAATCAAGAAAGATTTAATGCTTTAAATTGCATCATCAATGGTTGCATTACATGCTATTGTGAAATGATTATATCTTGCTATATGATTTGCATTCATGATTATTAACAAGGTTTTCAAAAGGGGTGTTCTCCTTTCACGAATACATGCACATGAATTCATGCTTTCCGAAATGTATGACAAGCAAGTTTACAAGCAAGTGCCAGTTTGGCAAACAATTTTATAAGAATATGAATCATGCATGTTTATGTGGGTTTGCGGTATATCCCTCACGAACAGTCAAGTGCACATTGACTCACGAAAAGGCTTCTCCCGCCTGCCCGCAAGTGGCACAGAGTTTCTCACAAGGATTCCCTCACGAAACTACGTCTTCACATAACCATTTCGATGGGAGTGTGTAGTACGTCATGAATCAGGGACTAACCCAAACCATCATGTTATGTTATGTGTTTATGATCTGTTGTTATGTTTCATGCATCATGAATTGTTCAAGAATCAAGCATTTTTCAAGATAATGACTTATACATGCTCAATTGCTATGATTTTAACAAGTACCACGACAATGAGTTATTTTTGAATACTTTTTCTTATTGCTATATTATGAATATGTTCCCACGAGCTTTATAGCTCACCCCCTCTATTCTCCCCCATTCAGGTGACGAGCAAGAGACCGAGTGAGTCACGAGTTACGGCAGCACTCCATTTTGTGATGTTTACTTATTTTCAATGTTATATTTTTGGAAGTCAAGGCTTTAGTTACATTTCAAGTATTATTGGTTCAAGGGTATTTTGTATTTTTGGCTCTTGAACTCAAGGTTGTAATTTTGGTTTAAAATGTTCCTAAAGCTTTGTAAAACTCATCTTTTGGATAATGATTTATGGATGTGTTTGTTTTAATCATGAAAGCAAGTTTTGAGTTTGTTCACGATGGGTGCATTGAACATCCGATGGTCTTTTTCCTTAATCGTTTAATTAACATGTTTTACCCCACGCATACAGCACCACGCTCTCATGTCTGATATTGGGCTCCGACAGTGGGGTCCAACATGTTGTGGTATCAGAGAGGCCTAGGTTTTGGTCTAGGGCTGCATGACATTTCTTTCAAGGAATAACTGCATTGTTTTACATGATTTGAACCGTTTTCACATGCTTTGAAAATTGTTTTGTTTGAACTAAAATTTTCAATGGTTTTATATTGAAGGAGTGAAAATGCCGCCTCGAAAGAGAACTCGGGGAGCTATGGCTCGATCTCATTCTCGTCAGGGGAGCACGGATGAATCCCATGTTTCCCAGGATGCTGGGACACATTCTGCTCCGATTTCTGAGGCACCTAGCTTGCAACAAGAAGTGCCTCCTCCGTCTCCTCCTATGCCTCAGGGAAATCCCATGGATCCGATTTTCTTTCAAGCCTTTGCTCAGGCTTTTACGTATGCCATGGGCCAGGGATCTCAAATGCCGATGCAAGCTCCAGTAGACAGGAGTGGGCAGTATGACAAGCTCCGTAAGTTTGGGGCTGTGGATTTCAGTGGGAAGACTAATCCAGAAGAGGCTAAAGCTTGGTTGAAGAGGACTGAGAGGGTTCTAGTACAGATAAAATGTTCAGATGAGGACAAGTTAGACTATGCAGTCAGTTTGTTGCAAGGAGATGCACTGCATTGGTGGGAATCAGTGCTTCACAGTCAAGTTGTTCCTTCGGTGCTGACATGGAGAGGCTTTGTGGAAGTGTTCAGAAAAAAATATCTCTCCAGAGTCTATGTGCAAGAGAAGGCCAAGAAATTTCTGAATCTTATGCAGAGGGACATGAGTGTGAGCGAGTATGAGCTGAAGTTCACACAGCTTTCTCATTATGCAGCCAACATTGTAGCAACAGAAGAAGATGGGGATCAGGGAGAAAGTATTGATCTATAATTTCTGTGACTACCAAAGAATTGGTGGATGCTTTGCTCTCAGTGAGAAACCTGAGAATATCGAAATGAAGTGGCGGAAGAGGAGGAACAGGAGCGGACTTTCAAGAAGGGTGCTAGTGCTCCAATGCCCGAGAGGAGCATGAGGAGCTCTTACAGTCGAGGTGAAGTGGGTAGCAGATGGGGCTACCAGGACAAGCAGTGAGGCGATGATCGTGGCAAGCCTCTAATGTGGGAGGCACTTTGGAAGAGCGAGGAAAGAGTTGGTTCACCAACCCCCTATGTGACCAGTGTGGGAAACGTCACCAAGGAGAGTGCCTCAGGTTACTTGGAGTTTGTTTTAGATGCGGAGAGAAGGGACATATAGCCAAGAATTGTCCACAGGCACCAAGACAAGAGGGGTCACAGTTTCAAGTTCCAAGGCGTGCAGAAACAGTGGGAACCAGGCCAGTTACTGAGGTAGGTAGCTCAGGATAGGATGAAGAGTTACACTGATGCTCATCGGAAGGAGATGGAGTATGAAGTCGGTGAGAAATTTTTCCTCAAGACGTCTCCTTGGAAGGGAGTAATGAGGTTTGGCAAGAAAGGCAAGTTGAGTCCAAGATATGTGGGTCCTTATGAGATTCTTGAGAGAATCAGACCATTAGCTTACAAGTTGGCATTGCCGCCAAAATTGTCTCAGATCCATGATGTTTTTCATGTTTCCATGTTGAGGAGGTATAGATCAGATCCTTTTCATATCATTCAGGCTGCGGAGGTTCAGTTGAGAGATGATTTGAGTTATGAGGAGATTCCAGTGGATATTTTGGACACCAAGGAAAAGGTCCTCAGGAACAAGATGGTTCAGCTAGTCAAAGTTCAGTGGAAGAACCATTCAGTGGAAGAGGCCACGTGGGAGCCATTAGACGCTATGAAGGAGAAGTATCCACAACTCTTCGATGACTCAGGTAATAATTTCGAGGACGAAATTTCTTTTTAGAGGGGGAGAAATGTTGGGCCCCAAATTGTTTTTCTTGATGTTATTAAGTATGAATTATGTTAGTTGTATGATTTATGGCACAGTTTGATTTTATTGAAAGTATTAATGGAAAATTAGGATTTATTTGAGTATAGTATGGTGTAAGTGAAAATGAAAGAGTAAAAATGTTTGAGGGCAAAATGTGCAAGTCACTTAAGGGTAAGAGGTTTTAGGCTTAACTAAGAGGGGCATTCTAGTCCTTGTGTTTCTTTTAAGCTTAAAGAGTTAGAAATAGAAGAAAGGAAAATAAGAAGAAGAGAGGAGGAGAAGAGATAGTCGTGGGAAGAGAGGAAGAAGAAGAGAAAAAGAGGAAAGCTAGGTTTGAAGATTTTGAAGGAATCAAAGCATCATCAAGTAAGTATAAGCTTATTTCTTCTTGTTTGGGTTGGATGAAACACTAATATAGCTTAGCATGTGTAGGAAAATGGTGGTTAAGTGGTTTATGAAAATGGTTAAATCTCTTAGGGTTGATGATCATGTTGTGTTTGTTTATGAGTTTGGGTTAGAATGAGCTTAGAAATGGAGTTTAAGGCATGATTTAGGGTTTATATGTGTTGTAATTGAAGGATGGGAGGTTTAGGGTTGAAAAAAAGTGAGAAAATCAAGTTACGGGAGATTTCTGGGCTCGCTCGCCGCGGCGCGCCCATGCCCTCACCGCGACGCGCCCAGTTTTCGCCACGGCGAGCGACCAATTTCCTGCGGCGACATGCTTTGGTATTCTGGGCACATTACACAGAAATCGCGTTTTCGGGGGTAGGAGAGCCCTCTGGGTATGCACTACTGCTCACGCGCACTAGGGATAGGAGAGCCCTCTGGGTATGCACTATTCCCTTTTCACAATTTCACAATAGATGAGCTTATAGTTCCGATCAGAATGTGCTCCAGTCACAACTGTCAATTATCGATTTCTATTCATGCCTAGCATGCGTTCACAATTCATAATAGCATGCTCATGCGAAACACTCAATCATACTCACAGATAGTTCACACAAAGCATTTAACACACCAGAGATTGAGGAACCAACTAGGTTACTCACCTCTAAACTTCCGAGCTACTGCCGGAAAGTCTCAGCTGCGTCAGAGGATCGACGCTCCACTTGAGCCTCTACAATAATCAGAATATCTGAATATCACTAATTTTACCAATTTCAATAATTAAGGATGCAATTATATCGAATGATTTATGTACTATGCATGTTATGACATTTCCGACCGCATTCCCGAGTTGATTTCACACTAATCCATAGCAATTTCTAATACCATATGTCAATTGGCTAAGTTCTATATCCTTCAAGGACAAATTTGAAGACATAGGAATTATCTTTAAATCAGAATCAAATTCACTATTCAATTGCCATCCGATTTCGAAAACCACCGAATAAAATTTCCGAAATTCCTTTCTCCTAAATTAAAATTCGTAGCCCCTAAATCAAGATCAATTAATCACTCCTCAATCATTAATAAAATAACCTCAAAAATCATTTAAAACCAAGCAACTCACCTTCGAAAAACAGACGTCCCCGCCGCGGCGTGAGATTGCTCGCCGCGGCCAGACGTCGCTCCCCACGTCGCGGCGCACGATGTTTTCTCCTACACGGCGTGATTCCTTGCGCTTCATGCAAGGCGCGTCTTCGCTCGTCATGATGCAAGGATCATCCGCCGTCGTATGCGTTCCTCGCACGCGTCATGGCGTCATGAACGCTGATTTGTTTCGCCACAAGGCGTGTTCATCACACGTCGCGGCGTGCAACCCCAGATTCACGCCCGAAACCAAGAAATTCCCATATTTTCAGATATAAAACCATCCCAATCCATACTAAACACTCCAAAACAACATTCTACACTTAACACAACTCATTCCTAACCGTAAATCCACCAAATAACTATTATTCCACAATTACCCAAATCAAAATCACATTTTCCCTTAAAACCTAAATCATCCGAAAACTTAAAACTTTCTAAACAATTAATACCTTAATTCAATGCTCAAATCAAACTAGGTAAAACATAAACATGTAGGAACTTACTTCATTAAAGCCTTTAACCTTAGAAAACCACTTCAAATCTTTAACTTCCAACTCAAACACCACCCACGGCAACACCCAAAGCACAACATCTCTTCATCATCTTCAACACCAAACTAAATGGAATGATTCAAGGGTGGAAGAAGAAACAACTAGCAAGAAGGAACCACGAAGAAATCACGATGGAGGAAGGAAGAAACTTCAAGTTTTCTTTCTCAGGCAAAGCAAGCATCGTGGACCAATGTTTTCAAAGGAAAGGATTAAAATACTAAGGAGATTAAGGCTTGTTTGGCAAATTCATTTGTCACAAGTCCAATCCGAACAACCTCAATCCAATTTCAAATTCTAATTTCTCCCGAATTCCAATTGTTCAGACCCTAATTCCTCAAATCATAATTTAATTTACCTCATAGCAAATTTTCAATCAAATTCAGAACCGGAATCACAATTAATCAGTCACTAAGCCATTTTTTCGGTCCGGATCTAATACTCTGAAAATTCCAGAAAAATTCCTATAAATCCTCAAAATTAGAAAACATTTAATCACATACTCAAATTTTCTATTCTCAATTCCTAAATTCACTTTAACACCCCAATTCACTAAGCCAAGTACAATTAACCTTAATCACAAAATCTCCAATTTCACAATCAAATTTGGTTATGCATGGAATGGAAGAAGAGAGAGGCATCCAATGCATCACTTCTTTCATTAATCAATCATAAAGCAACCAATAAATGAGACTCTCTTCATTTATCTTTAAAATGGCTATATGAAAAGACCATAACCTAAAATTGAATTATCAATTTCAGTTTTTGTAAGAAGAGAGAAGGAAGATGGTCTATCCAATGTACATCTTTCTTTTTTAATCTAATGAATGCAAATAGGTTACATGCTAACATTAAAAGATAACCATTAAACCCTTTAATGGTAAGTTCATAACTCCGTTTAATGATGATAAATCATAATAAAGACCATCTTTATTTTAGCATTTTATTGTCAAATGTGCAGTTGCACATTTAACCTAAGAAAACTAAAATTGCTACTTCTCTCTTTGAAAAATTTGTTTTAATATAATTAATCTAATTAATTACATTAGACCAAAATCTAGCCCATTTCCAAATGTACATTTGGGCTTCTAATTAACCATTAATTAGAGCAAGCCCAATATTCAATTATGGGATTCTAAAACCTCCATTTATATTTCTTACTTTGCTTGATAACTTTCCTTAAAGCCAATTGGGGAATCTTATTGGACTTTGATAGTTCAAACTCCAATAAGCCCAGAATTAATCTCATTAGAATTAATTCTAGCTTATTAACTAAATGTCATTCCACTAAAGACAATTAGTTGAACTCTTGAATTATTAAATATTATGAGAACACATATTTCATTTCCAATTGCAAACCCTATTTAGAACCTTATTATAGCCATTCGCACAACAAAGGATAAAATTACCGTTTTGCCCTTATGTTGGCTATTCCTTCTAGATCTCTCGTTTTACATTATATAGTGATTAACACACAATATCTCATCTTGGTGTCAAGAATTGATGGGTAGCTAGTCCATCAAACTACTAGCGTCATTTTCATCACCAAATCTCCTTAAAACATCTAGAAGTGATGATAGCACTATAAACTCTTTATTTGAGTGAATGTTCCCTAATATATGTTTCAATCAATAATTCCAACATGCAGATACTAGATTCATACTCTGTAAAAATTCATTCTGATCATATCAAGAATTATAATGAAACACATATGAGTTCACCACTAATCAAGATTATGGTTCATAATAAGCAAATGCTTAAGTTGTATGTTTTAAGATTAAAGTAAAGGCCCACTTTATTCTTAAAAACATACTTGATTCCAGATTCATTTAATAGTGCCATTATCAATAATCTACTACTATCATTATATGAAACTCATCATTCCCTTTAAGTAAACTCCTTTACTTATATGGAGATAAATTGCAACATTACAGTCTAAAACCATAATTAAGCGACCAACTTGGTTATTCAACTGTGAATCAATTAATTTAGATTATAATAATATACATGTTTCCCATACATCTCTATGTATATATATATTACTTACAAAAGAATCTTGGTACCTTTTGACCAGATATATAACGCTCGCACAAATAAAACCAAACTCTTTTGTTTTATTAATAATAAATATTTTCATTACAAAACTGTAATTGAAGAAGATAGAGTTACATGTAAATACACTTACTTTCCAGGGCACTATATTTACATAACTCCAACAATGATTTAGTCCATACTTTTACCAACAGAGCTACGATGGGTAGGTTGTTGATAAAATAAGTTGAATGTGTAACCATTTGATTTATTCACTAAAGATACTTGCAAACCATGCCTCGATGGGAGGTCACATTTACTATCAATGAGTGGACTTATCCTTAAGGAGACCCACACCATGCAAGATCTAGGATTCATGCCCTCAGGTATGGAATAACACTTCACCACATGCAAATGGGCCATCACATGGAGACCGTGATCTCTCACATAAGCATCCTCTCCTACTTAATCTTTTTGGTTTTTAAGTTTTAATAAATATCATCTTGTCTAGATGCAACTAATTATCCGACCAATGGCTCAATGGTAAGAGGCGTATTCTTAGAAACACGAAAACCTTGAGGGGTCACGAGTTCGATTCCCAAAGAGGACAATACTGATTAAGGTTGGATGCTGCAGTATAACCCGCAAACACACGTTGGGATATAACCCCCAAAAACCTACGGGTGGGGTGTGGGGTTCAACATTAAAAGGATTGGCTCAATGGTAAGGGGCGTGTTCTTAGAAACAACAAAACTTTGAGGGGTCGCGAGTTCAATTCCCAAAGAGGACAATACTGATTAAGGTTGGATGCCGCGGTATAACCCGCAAACACACGCCGGGGTATAACCCCCAAACACCTACGGGTGGGGTGTGGGGTCTAACATATAGGAACCGAAATATGCATAAAAAAAATTGGCTCTGATACTAATTATTGGATCGGAAACATAAGCATGCTATATTTGGACAAAATGGTAGATTTCAAAACTTTTTAGAAATTAAAAAATGCAGCGGAAGCAGTATAACCAAATCAACATGCCAAGCCATACATGATATGATATAAGGACAATAACTTACATTAAAAAAAACAAGATGGAAATTATTACTGACTCCCTCGCTACAGCTTTAACTCCTCGCTGTGCTATCCTATCCTCGACAAAAAAAAAAAGATGAAAATTATTACTGACTCCTTCATTACAACTTTAACTCCTTGCTGTGCTATCCTATCCTCGACAAATGTATCTTCTCCTGGGTAACGTATCCTAAGTCGCTCTTCTTTTTGTTTGAGTTCTTTAGCTTTTTTGGTAACCTAAGTCCAGATTCTGTTCCATTCATATGATTGATAGTGCTTCATTAAAAGATGCAACACTCTATTCCAAATAACTTTAGAGTACATGAATTGAAAAAAAAAAGATGATTCCTATATTCCTCCCCTTCTTTGCATAAGAAACATATAGAATCATATGAACCAAACCACCTATCCTTATTTCTAATTCAATTTTTATAACCAGCCAGTTGATCAAGGAAACTTTAAGGTTCAAGGTTGGTTTCCATAGTTTTTCATACCAAGGTACATTTTCTAAGTTGCTTTTGTAAATTTTGTAGCAAGAGTCATTAGCGAAATATCTATTGGTATTAGTTAATCAAATGATTATGTCTTCTCTATGCAAATGATGACACTGAGGTGGATAATTTTATAATGAAAAGGAGCCCTTAAAGTTGTAATGTTAAACTCCATCTTGTATAAGTGAAGAAACTCTAGCATCTAAAGGAATTTTATTCTTTAAGTGTAGGAGATAATTTCTCATAATTAATGGACTAAGATCATTTCAGATGTCATGCCAGAACAAAATTTTTTCATCATTTTCCATTTGTGCTTAATCTAAAGGTATAAGAGGTTTCTTAATTTCAACATATATGAGAAGTACTAGAAGTGCTCCCTGTTTATTTTAAATTGATACATATTTAGGTTTTTTAGGTAAAATTCATTAATTCATTTAATCCATAACGCTTCTTTTATCAATGTATAATCACCAAATCCTTTTGCATAAAAGGGCATTGTGCATAATAGAGAGGGACTATTAGCAAACCCCCCAACTTCTTTAGGATGGATATCTCCTCCCATTTATCCTTGCCCCTTTTTAAATTTTGTGCCTTTGTAGACTATAAGAAAGCTTTGATACTTCTCTCAATCTCCTTGATGACTCTCTTAGGAAGAATTAAGTGAGCACTCTATTGCACATGTAGATTGTTTAATACATAATTGATCAAAGTAAGCCTAGCGATAAAGGATAAAAACTTGCTTCTGCCAAGCACTAATTCTTGCTTTATATCATCCAATCAGTGGAATGCAATCTCTAAATTTTGGCATAGTTTTGGCTCATCTAATCCTTCCAAAAATAATAATCAAGGAGGTGGAGGAAATGATCAAGATATTTATATTTATATATATTCCAAGCATTGATTCTTGCTTTATATCATCTAATCAGTGGAATGCAATCTTTAAATTTTGGCATAGTTTTGGCCCATCTAATCCTTCTAAAAATAATAATCAAGGAGGTGGAGGAAATGATCAAGATATATATATATATATATATGGATAAGGGATGTGAACAATACATAAAAGGCCAAGGTCAAGTGGTCTAAGGTACGTTGTCCAAAGTAAGAATGGGGTTTAAGATTGATTTCTCGTAAGAGTTATGAATCAAATGCTGTTGGTACAAAGAATATGGAGACCTTTTAATGATAAGGAAGTTATATGGATTAAATGGATGCATATTTATTACCTATCTAACATTGACTTTTGGTGTTTAAAGCATAATAAAGAATGCTCTCGGACCTTTATAGAGATGCTAATATGAACTTGGTTTTGTGCATTCCTTGTTATCATAATCTCTCTAATGTAGTTTAGAGCGTTTTCAACTAATTTATGTTTTCTAGCAGTTTCCCCTTTGTATAATATGCTATTTCTTTCTCTCCTTATTAAATAGATTGTTGAAATGAAAGTATTTTTAAGTAGCTCTTCATTTTGTTTTAGTTCTTTATCCTTTTTGGTAACCCATGTCAAGACTCTATTCCATTCATATGACTGACAGTGCTTCATTAAAAGATGCAACACTCTATTCCCAATAACTTTAGAGTATCTGTATTGGAACAAAAAAGATGATTTCTATCTTCCTCTTCTTCTTTTCATAATATACATATAGGATCATATGAGCCAAAGCACCTACCCTTATTTCTAATTCGATTTTTTACAACCAGACAGTTGATTAAGGAAACTTTTAGGTTTAAGTTTTTTTTTGCATAGTATCTCATACCGAGGTACATTCTCCAAGTTAGTTTTGTAAATTTTGTAGCAAGAGGCATTAGTGAAATATCCATTGGTATTGGTTAATCAAATGATTATGTCTTCTCTATGCAATTGATGAGGCTAAGGTAGTTGATTTTATAATGAAAAGGAGCCCCTAAATTTGTAATGTTAAACTCTTATAAGTGAAGAAACTCTAGCATCTAAAGGAATTTTATTCCAGTAGTGTAGGAGATAAATTCTCATAATTAATGGATTGAGATCATTCCATTTTTCATGCCAGAACCAAAAATTTTCACCATTTTCCAATTTGTGCTTAATCCAAAGGTACAAGAGGTTTCTTAATTTCAACATATGTGAGAAGTACTAGAAGTGTTCCCTATTTATTTTCAGTTGATACATATTCAGGTTTTTTAGATAAAATTCATTAATTCATTTAATCCATAATGCTTCTTTTATCAATGTATAATCTCTAATTCCTTTTGCTTAAAAGGACATTTTGCATAAGAGAGAGGGACTATTCCCAAACCCCCCAACTTCTTTGGGATGGATATCTCCTCCCATTTAACCTTTTCCCCTTTTAAATTTTCTACGTTAATAGACTATAGGAAAGCTTTGACACTTCTCTTAATCACCTTAATGACTGTAACATCCCGTTACCGATGTGAAGGACATATCGGTAATTTGGATGGGTTAGTGGGGTGCATTCATAATTGAACTGCACGTGCATTTTTGCCTCTGCATCAGCGATAAATGAGTTAATTGCACATGCATACATAGTGACATGCATTCATGATTGTTCCAGTATTTAATTGTGATTATGAGTTGAATTGTGAATTTTGAGATAAATGTGTTAGATATGATTTATTGGGTTTGGAAATCAGAGTTGAGTGAGAATTGAATCTTGAGAGTTAGAAATTGAGAATTGAGTATAGGACTTTGTGTTTTGTATTTTTGGGGATTTATGAGAATTTTTCTGGAATTTTTAGAGCTATGAGCTCAGACCGAGAAAATGCTTAGAGACTGATGATTTAGATTTGGTTCAGAAAGTGAGTGGTAAATGGCATGGAAAATTTAGATTTATGAGTTTAGGAATTTTTGTGATGAGCCATTGAAATTTAGAGACTGAGATTAAGTAAATTTGAGGACTGTGATTTATAGGTTTAAATTAAACCTATATATATAAGAGTTAGGTTTTGATTTGGAGAAAAACATTTTCTCCTTCTTTCTCTTCTCTCCCGTCGACGGTGTGGTTTGCTTTCCTTCGAGATTTTTCATTTGTTCCTTTCATTGTGGTTAAAGAGTTGCTAGAGATCTTGGAGATGATGATGGTTGGCATAGATTGAGGAGTTCTCCGTGATTGTTAGAGTTTGAGAGAGTTTTGGAGGTTTTTAGGGTTTTGGATTTTGATCTTCGATTTGGTAAGTTTTGTGTTTAATGTTGTATTTATGGCATTTATGGTATTTAATGTGTTAGCTGGGGTAGTTGAATGTGTTTATGGAGGTTTTAAGAGTATTAATGGCGAAAAATGACGATCGGAGAAGATGAAGTGGTCGCACGTCGCGACGTCTGGAAATAGGCCACGCCATGACGAGAATGGCGTGCTTTCTTGGCCACAAATAAGAGGACGTCATGGCGAGTGAATAAATTCTTCGCCGCGGCGAGTTTCTATAGAGACCTCGCGGCGAGGCACAGAAGAGTTGTTCGCTGCGGCGAATGTTCCCACTCCATGGCGTACCTTTGTCTTGTGCCCATGGCGTACCTTTTTGTACGCCATGGCGGGTATGAGGTCGCATCGAGGGACAGAAATTTTAAAGAAATTGAATTGGTTTTTAGGGTATATCTTTTAGTGTAGACCTCCAATTGGGGTAATTATGGAGTTGTTATGATCTAGAGAAAGAGGTCTTTGAGTGAGGTAAATTATAAGAGTTCGAAATTAAATTAGCGAGTTCTCAATCATAGAAAAAGAGCTGATTCTGGTTCCGTAAGTGACCTAAGAGTTATGTATTATCAATTGGAGTATAATTAGAGTTTAAATGAGAGATTTGTGAAATTTATGGATGTTATTGACCTAGTGAGTAGTGAATTTTGGTCAGGAATCGAGAGATAGCGAGAATGGGACTATAGTCGGGAAATCATGATCATGCATCATATAATTTTAAATGTGAGACATGTGCATTAGTGAATCTTATTGATTGAGCATATAGTGATGAGAATGCATTTGTATTGTTATAGAGGCGCCATTGGATCGTCAGTGCACGGATATTGCTGGTACTTCCAGGCAGTAGCTCGGAAGTTATAGGTGAGTAACCTAGTTGGTTCCTCGATCTTTCTGTGATAATCTATGCTGTGAATGTGTGAATCAATTGTCAATGTGAGTGATACAAATGTGAGATAAATGTGCTGCAAATATGAATAAGTGTTCTAATTGTGAGTGATTGTACTGAATGTGTTGCTAATGTGAATACTTGTGATTATGAATCAGTGTATAGTATTACGAGTAAGTGTTCTGATCGTGACAAGTGAGTGAAGTGATAATATATGTGCTAGTGATTGTGCAAGTGTTAGTGCATGCTAGGCATGATTATAAAAGGTAATTAAACAGTTGTGACTGAAGCATTTAGTGTGCAGAGCTTTAAGCTCGAATATCAGTGAATAGGCCTAAGGCCAAAAGGGGAAATAGTGCATACCCAGAGGGCTCTCCTATCCCTAAAGTGAGTGGGCAGTAGTGCATACCCCGAGGGCTCTCCTACTTGCTGAAATTGTGATCATTGTGAAAAGTGCCCGAATCGGGAAAGTGTAACGCCAACCACAACAATGACATAAATGAGAAATTGCATACATTATGCATATGATCAGATAGTGAAATTGAGAATGCGTGTGATGTATGACAATTGTGAAGTGATATGTTTGAGTTATGTTATCGTATAAATATGTAAATTGTGGACAGTGTTCTAAATTGCGTTAAAGTGTACTATGCAATATATTATATGTATATGCATGAGTTGGGTGAACCATCGATGATGGTTTCTCACTGAGTTCGCAAACTCACCCAACATTGCTAATATTTTTTAGGGCAGCGTTAGTAGGTTTCTAGCTCCCAAGATAGATGTTTTCCTGCTATGCGAGTTCTTGGACAAGTGAAGCGATGGCACACAGGTCGGTCAGTTGGGGCGACTTTTGAGGATGACCTAGTATAGACGTTTTTATCAGTTTCCTTTTTGGGTTATTGTATTGAGACTTTAGGGGACTGATAGACTTGTCTATAATTTGGATTGATATTATGCAATGAAATTAGGGTTTTAAATTTTAGTAATTTGCTTATTGCGGTTTAATTATATTGATGCCATGCGAGTATTTAGTGATAGTTGCGAGCGGTAGCACTTCCTTGCTGTGGGATATGCGTCGGTACGACCCACGGGTGTCCCGGTGTGTACCCTATGGTGAGGGGGCGCTACATTAGGTGGTATCAGAGCATGGTTTGACATCTTTTGGGCATAGTGTATTTTAGGCTTGAATTTCAGTGAGAAAAGCAGAAATTGATCAGATTCTTGTTGATTGTAGGTCATCCGTTCTTGGAGAGCAAGTGGATCAACCAGCTGACCTAGGATCCGTGGGAGCTAGTAGAGAGTCCCCTGTGCCTCATTCTGATGAGTTGCCTCCCAGAGTTCCCGTGAGACGGGAGAGGAGGTATGATAGACTGCGTAAGCAGGGAGCGGTTGACTTCTATGGCAGCACCGACCCTGCAGAGGCTGAGGGATGGTTAGAGAGGACAGAGAGAGTCCTCGATCAGATGGACTGCGACTCTGAGGAGCGCTTTGACTATGCAGTGTCTTTGCTTCAGGGTTCGACTTTTCAAAGGATGGAAGATCGCTCCGGCGCTTCTTCGAGCCCCGCATGTTGACTTGGGATGATTTTCTGAGGGCATTCAAGGATAATTTCATGCCCAAGGTGTATTTAGAGATGAAGATGCAGGAGTTTCTTGAGCTGAGACAGGGGTTGATGTCAGTGGCAGACTATGAGGTCAGGTTCAATGAGCTGTCGGCTTATACGTCTGCTTTGATTGCTTCAGAGTCTGACAGGTGTCGGAGGTTTGAGGGCGGACTCATTATGGAGATCCGTACCAGATTGGCCCGATCGGATATGGGTACATTTATTGAGCTGAGGGCAGCAGCTGTGAGGATTGAGCAGTTGTTGAGGTAGAGTCAGCCTGAGGCTGGATCGGGACCCAGGGGCAAGAGGTCTAGTGATAGTCAGGGCAGTGCTAGTAGAGGGTTCAGCAAGCATCAGAGCAGGACCTTCAGGTTGTCTGGAGGAGGTAGACAGTCCAGATTTGGGCAGAGGGGTAGATTTGCTCAGTCTAGTGGTGGCCGTAGCGGGGCTAGAGGTTCAGGTCAGATGATCCCGCTATGTGAGTATTGTGAGAGGAGACATAGTGGAGAGTGTTGGAGGTTTACCGGAGCGTGTCTCAAGTGTGGCTCCATGGACCATCAGCTCCGAGAGTGTCCTTTTACTGTGGAGGCCCAGTCTGCTACGACTGGTAGATCAGGCAGTGTTACCTCGGTGCAGCAGAGCCATGGAGGTGGATCTGGATGGAGAGGCCGAGGTCGAGGTCGAGGCCGAGCTGAGGGATCTGTAGTGAGGTCTGAGGGACAGAGTAGCAGGCAACAGTCCCAGGCTAAAGTCTATGCTATGACTCGGCTGGAGGCTCAGGAGTCTCCAGATGTTGTCGCGGGTATGCTTCTGATTTCTGGTTTTGAAGCATATGCATTGATGGATCTTGGATCCACTCATTCTTTTATTGCACCGCATGTGGCATGTAGACTGCATAGTGATAGGGAGAGACTGCAGTGTGGGTTGCAGGTGAGTATGCCTTTGGGTAGTACTACTGCCTTGGGTGAGATCTGCAAGGGGTGCCCGATAGTGATTGATCAGGCAGAGTTAAGTGCAGACCTGATAGTTTTTCCCCTGAGAGAGATTGATTTGATTCTAGGGATGGACTGGCTTACTGCGCCTGGGGCTGTGATGGATTGTTATACCAAGGAGGTCGTGTTAGATTCTCCTGGTCAGCCTAGAGTTATTTTTCGAGGCGTTAGTCAGGCAGTGCCAGCTAGGATGATTTCCTTTCTGAGTGCTTGTAGATTGATGCGTGGTGGTTGTGAGGCGTATTTGGCTCATGCGGTGGACACCAGGATTGAGCAGAGGTTGCAGGATATTCCCGTGATTAGGGAATTTTCGGATGTGTTCCCCGATGAGTTACCGGGTTTGCCACCGGATCGGGAGACGGAGTTTGGGATTGACCTCGTTCCAGGTACCGCTCCTATATCTATACCTCCATATAGGATGGCACCGGTGGAATTGAGGGAGCTTAAGGCTCAGTTGCAGGAGCTGTTGGATAAGGGATTTATTAGGCTGAGTGTTTCGCCGTGGGGAGCTCCAGTGTTGTTTGTGAAGAAGAAGGATGGGACTTTGAGACTGTGCATCGATTATAGGCAGCTGAATCGGGTGACTGTCAAGAACAAGTACCCACTGCCTAGGATCGATGATCTATTTGATCAGTTGCAGGGAGCTCAAGTGTTTACTAAGTTGGATTTGAGGTCGTGGTATTATCGATTGAGGATTGCGAAGCGTGCCTAAGAGTGCTTTCAGAAGCAGGTATGGGCATTTCGAGTTCCTAGTGATGCCGTTCGGGTTGACTAATGCCCCGGCAGCCTTCATGGCCTTGATGAATAGAGTTTTCCAGCCCTATTTGGATCAGTTCGTGATTGTGTTCATTGACGATATTTTAGTATATTCGAGGAGTAGACAAAGACATGCGAGCATCCGAGGATTGTGTTGCGGATTATGAAAGAGAGGTATTTGATGCCAAATTCACTAAGTGTGAATTTTGGCTTGATGAGGTTGTGTTCTTAGGACACATTGTGTCTGGTGAGGGTATCCGGGTGGATCATCACAAGATTGAGGCAGTGAGGAGTTGGGAGATTACGAGGAATGTGTCGAGTTGAGGAGTTTCTGGTTGGCGAGTTATTACCGGAGGTTTGTCGAGGAGTTTTCATGTGATCTCAAATTCTTTGATAAAACTTCGAGGAAGAATGTGGCTTCGGATGGTCTCGATGAGTGTCGGTGAGCTTTGAGGAGCTTAGGCATCAATTGACTACTGCACCAAAGGTTAGCTTTACCGCCGTGGTTCGGGGTTTCGAGGTATTTAGTGATGCGTCGCAACAGGGATTAGGCAATGTTCTGATGCAGCATGGGAGAGTTATAGCATATGCCTCGAGACAGTTGAGGTCTCACGAGGTTAATTATCCAGTGCATGATTTGGAGTTGGCTGCAGTGGTGTTTGCTCTAAAGATCTGGAGGCATTATTTGTATGGAGAGACGCGTTCGGATCTTCACTAATCATAAGAGTCTGAGATATCTGTTGAGTCGTGAGAGTTAAATCGAGATGAGGAGATGGATTGAGCCGTTGAAGGACTATGACCGCATCGATTGAGTATTATCCAGGAAGGCCAATGTGGTGGCGATCGTTGAGTAGGAGATCTCATGTCGGTCGACTCGATTCAAATTGAGAGGTTGCCTAGCTTTGATTCGATTGAGGCGCTTGATGTGCGGATGGATTTAGCTCAGATGGAGCTTTGATTGCTACTCGAGGTCGAGGCCGATGTTGCATGATTGGATCGAGAGAGTCCAGATCGGGACCCAGTGATAGTGAGATTGATGGATAGAGTTAGAGTGGTCAGGGTTCAGATTTTGAGTTGAGAGATGGGACTCTTTGGATGGGTCAGAGATTATGTGAGCCAGATTTTGATGATCTGAGACGAGAGATTTTGGAGGAAGCGCATGTGGCCGCTTATGCGATGCACCCTGGTGTTACCAAGATGTATAATACCCTTAAGTTGCATTTCTGGTGGCCAGGTATGAAGAGGCAAGTGGCAGAGTTCGTTTCTCGGTGTTTGACGTGCCAGCAGGTCAAGGCTGAGCACTAGGCCCCAGTTGGGAGATTGCATTCGTTACCCATTCCTGAGTGGAAATGGGAGCGAATCACCATGGATTTTATTATGGGGTTGCCTAGGACACCGAGGCAGCATGATGCGATCTGGGTCATAGTGGACCGGTTGACCAAATCGGCTCACTTCTTGCTAGTGCGAGAGAATAATACTCTCGACCAGTTGGCCCAGAAGTATGTGGCAGAGATTGTGCGACTGCATGGGGTCCCAGTATCGATAGTGTCAGATAGGGATCCTAGATTTACTTCGAGGTTTTGGAGGAGCCTGCAGTCAGCTTTGGGTTCGAGGTTGAACTTTAGTACAACATTTCATCCTCAGATAGATGGGCAGAGTGAGAGGACAATCAAGACTGTTGAGGATATGCTGAGAGCTTGTGTATTAGAGTTCAGAGGTGCTTGGGACCAAGATTGGCTCGATTGAGTTTCATGACAATAATCGCATACAGAGCGAGATTGGGATGGCACTGTATGAGGCCTTGTATGGGAGCCCGTGTAGATCACCTCTTTACTGGGATGAAGAGGGTGTGAGGATACTTGAGGGCCCCGAGCTGATCCGAATCTGATGGATAAAGTGAGATCGATTCTGAGTCGCATCAAGGCACTCAGGGATAGATGTAAGAGTTATGTGGATCAAAGATCGGCGTGAGATGGAGTACAGTGGGCGATAAAGTATTCCTCCGAGTGTCACCTTGGAGAGGAGTGCTGAGATTTGACCGTAAGGGCAAGCTAAGTCCTCGGTATGTCGGTCCGTATGAGATTCTCGAGAGGATTGGACCGTTGGCCTATAGATTAAGCGTTGCAAGTGAGATGTCCCAGCTTGCATTATGTTTTCATGTGAGGATGCTCGGAGATACCGCTCAGACCCGACTCATGTGATTCCTGCTCAAGAGATTGAGATAGCTAGTGATCTGAGTTATGTTGAGGAGCCAGTGCGGATTATCGGATCTCGGGTCAAACAATTGAGGAGCAGGGTGATTCCATTGGTGAAAGTCCTATGGAAGAACCACTCATCAAAGGAGGCAACTTGGGAGACTGAGGAGCAAATGAGGAGGCAGTACCCTCATCTGTTCGACCAGTCAGGTATGAAATTTCGGGACAAAATTTTTATTTAGGAGGGGAGAATTGTAACATCTCGTTACCGATGTGAAGGACATATCGGTAATTTGGATGGGTTAGTGGGGTGCATTCATAATTGAACTGCACGTGCATTTTTGCCTCTGCATCAGCGATAAATGAGTTAATTGCACATGCATACATAGTGACATGCATTTATGATTGTTCCAGCATTTAATTGTGATTATGAGTTGAATTGTGAATTTTGAGATAAATGTGTTAGATATGATTTATTGGGTTTGGAAATCAGAGTTGAGTGAGAATTGAATCTTGAGAGTTGGAAATTGAGAATTGAGTATAGGACTTTGTGTTTTGTATTTTTAAGGATTTATGAGAATTTTTCTGGAATTTTTAGAGCTATGAGCTCGGACCGAGCAAATGCTTAGAGACTGATGATTTAGATTCCGATTATGAAAGTGAGTGGTAAATGGCATGGAAAATTTAGATTTATGAGTTTAGGAATTTTTGTGATGAGCCATTGAAATTTAGAGACTGAGATTAAGTAAATTTGAGGACTGTGATTTATAGGTTTAAATTAAACCTATATATATAAGAGTTAGGTTTTGATTTGGAGAAAAACATTTTCTCCTTCTTTCTCTTCTCTCCCATCGACGGTGTGGTTTGCTTTCCTTCGAGATTTTTCATTTGTTCCTTTCATTGTGGTTAAAGAGTTGCTAGAGATCTTGGAGATGATGATGGTTGGCATGGATTGAGGAGTTCTCCGTGATTGTTAGAGTTTGAGAGAGTTTTGGAGGTTTTTAGGGTTTTCGGATTTTGATCTTCGATTTGGTAAGTTTTTGTGTTTAATGTTGTATTTATGGCATTTATGGTATTTAATGTGTTAGCTGGGGTAGTTGAATGTGTTTATGGAGGTTTTAAGAGTATTAATGGCGGAAAATGACGATCGGAGAAGATGAAGTGGTCGCACGTCGCGACGTCTGGAAATAGGCCACGCCGAGACGAGAAATGGCGTGCTCGCCGCGACGAGCCAAGAGAACGTCGCGGCGAGGCACAGAAGAGTTGTTCGCCGCGGCGAACGTTCCCACGCCGCGACGAGCGTACCTTTGTGCCCCGCGGCGAGGGGCTGTAGGTCGCGGCAAGGGACAGATATTTTAGAGAAATTGAATTGGTTTTTAGGGTATATCTTTTAGTGTAGACCTCCAATTGGGGTAATTCTGGAGTTGTTATGATCTAGAGAAAGAGGTCTTTAAGTGAGGTAAATTATAAGAGTTCGAAATTAAATTAGCGAGTTCTCAATCATAGAAAAAGAGCTGATTCTGGTTCCTTAAGTGACCTAAGAGTTATGTATTATCAATTGGAGTATAATTAGAGTTTAAATGAGAGATTTGTGAAATTTATGGATGTTATTGACCTAGTGAGTAATGAATTTTGGTTGTGAATCGAGAGATAGCAAAATGGGACTATAGCACTAGGAAATCATGATCATGCATCATATAATTTTAAATGTGAGAAATGTGCATTAGTGAATCTTATTGATTGAGCATATAGTGATGAGAATGCGGTTGTATTGTTATAGAGGCGTCGTTGGATCGTCAGTCCACGGATATTGGTGGTACTTCCAGGCAGTAGCTCGGAAGTTACAGGTGAGTAACCTAGTTGGTTCCTCGATCTTTGTGTGATAATCTATGCTGTGAATGTGTGAATCAATTGTCAATGTGAGTGATACAAATGTGAGATAAATGTGATAAAAATATGAATAAGTGTTCTGATTGTGAGTGATTGTACTGAATGTGTTGCTAATGTGAATACTTGTGATTATGAATCAGTGTATAGTATTACGAGTAAGTGTTCTGATCGTGACAAGTGAGTGAAGTGATAATATATGTGCTAGTGACTGTGCAAGTGTTAGTGCATGCTAGGCATGATTATAAGAGGTAATTAAACAACAGGATCAAGCATCTGCAAGGTGTCTGATTTAAGCTCAATATCGTTGAATAGGCCTAAGGCCAAAAGGGGAAATAGTGCATACCCAGAGGGCTCTCCTATCCCTAAAGTGAGTGGGCAGTAGTGCATACCCAGAGGGCTCTCCTACTTGCCAAAATTGTGATCATTGTGAAAAGTGCCCGAATTAGGAAAGTGTAACGCTCAGTCACAACAATGACATAAAATGAGAAATTGCATACATTATGCATCTGACTGCGTAGTGAAATTGAGAATGCGTGTGATGTATGACAATTGTGAAGTGATATGTTTGAGTTATGTTATCGTATAAATATGTAAATTGTGTGTAGTGTTCTAAATTGCGTTAAAGTGTACTATGCGATATATTATGTGTATATACATGAGTTGGGTGAACCATCGATGATGGTTTCGCACTGAGTTCGCAAACTCACCCAACATTGCTAATATTTTTTAGGGCAGCGTTAGTAGGTTTCTAGCTCCCGAGATAGACGTTTTCCTACTGTGCGAGTTCTTGGACAAGTGAAGCGATGGCACACAGGTCGGTCAGCTGGGGTGACTTTTGAGGATGACCTAGTATAGACATTTTTATCAGTTTCCTTTTTGGGTTATTGTATTAAGACTTTAGGGGACTGATAGACTTGTCTATAATTTGGATTGATATTATGCAATGAAATTGGGGTTTTAAATTTTATTGATTTGCTTATTGCGGTTTAATTATATTGATGCCATGCGAGTATTTAGTGATAGTTGCGAGCGGTAGCACTTCCTTGCTGTGGGATATGCGTCGGTACGACCCACGGGTGTTCCGGTGTGTACCCTATGGTGAGGGGGCGCTACAATGACTCTCTTAGGAATAATTACGTGAGCACTCTATTGCACATTTAGAATGTTTAAGAAAGAATTGATCAGAGTAAGCCTAGCAACAAAAGATAAAAACTTGCTTCTGCCAAGCACTAATTCTTACTTTATATCATTCAATTAGTGGATACTATCTCTAAATTTTGGCTTAGTTGTGGTAATAGGAATGCCAAGATATCTGAATGGTGGAGTTTCAATTCTATAGCCAGTCCTCCTACACAACTAGATTGATTCCTCACTTTAAAAAAATGAACATATTACTTTTGATAGCATTCGCCTCTAATCCAGAACAAGTTGAAAATAACTTCAAAATACCCAATATTATTTTAATAGATTGAAAGTCATCAGCACATTTCAACATAAGATCATCAACAAATATCAATTGTGTGATCTTTAGCTCTTTACATCTATGATAGTATTAGAACATGACATTACAAGAGACAAGTTTATTGAGCATCCTAGATAAGGCTTCCATAGTCAATGTTAATAAGTAAAGGGAAAGAGGATGCCCTTGCTTCATTCCACTTGTAGTTCTAAAGATTTGAGTAGGAGCTTCATTTATTAGAATGCAAAAGGAAGTTTTGTGAAGCATTTCATCATCCATTTGACAAACTGCTATGGGAATCTAAGAGCTAGCAAGCAAGATACAATAAACTCCCATTTGATTATGTCAAAGGGATTGAAGAAATCAATTTTAAATGTACAACTTTTGATGGCTCTTCTTGAGGTGTAATATTTCATTTGTTCCTATATGAGCAATATGCTGTCTCCTATTGATCTCCCAATTATGAATGCACCTTGACCTGGATTAGTGACATCCTTCAAAGCTAGTTTCAATATGTTTACTAAAATCTTTGCGATTACTTTGTAAGTAGTATTGCAACAAGATATAGGCTTGTAATCCATCATGGATTACGGATTTTGTTTCTTTAGAATAAGACATATAAAGGTTCATTTCCTTCAACATATTTGATGAAGCAAAAAACTTTCAGCACAGCTTCAGTGAATATTTTACTAGTGATATCCCAAGTCTCTTAGAAGAAATAAACAGAATATCCATTAGGTCCAAGTACATTAGAGGGTGAAAACCAAATAGAATTTCTTTAATCTCTTATTGTGTGATGGATGATATCACCCCTCATCTCCTGACTGATTAATTTCTCAAAGAATCTACTAGTGTTGAATTCCCTAGGGATATTGCTGTCTTCAGTTCCCATCATATTAGTGAAGAAGTCTAGTGCTACTTCCTGCATCTTATTCTTATCAATATGTAAAACTGCATAATTATATTATAGCTCAGTTATCTTATTTATGTTTCTTCTAGCTAGGATGGAAGAGTGGAAGAAGTTTGTCTTAGCATGTCCATCCTTTAATTAATTGATCCTTGATTTTTGTTTTAAAATTGAATTGGATAAAGCCTCTTAGAACTCCTTCATCCTCTGACTTTCTAATATTCTTATAACATTGTTATCAAGATACTTATAACTAGTATCTTAAGTATGTCTCATATTGTTTTTATCTATTGAGTCTCCTTTAGTCTGTTCTTTAGCAAACTCCTTGAATGTAGCCATAACAAGTTTAAGTTTCTTCATAAGCTTAAAAGCTTTATATCCTTTCACTTCTTCACTCCATTTTGCAAGCACCAATTCCTAGAAGCCTACTCTTTGTATAAGCCATTGAAAAATTTAAAAGGAGCTATTGATGTTTTAGAGGGATAAAAACTCAAAATGTCTCTCCAAGAATGATCAAAACACATGTTATCACCAAAATGAGCATAAGAATATGGGAATTGTTTAAACCAATATTGATTTACCATCACTTTATCTAACTTCTTTCTAATAAGCAATCTCCTTATTGTTTAATTGTCTAAGTGAGAAAACAACATGTAAAGCTTAGATCCACCAAACTAACTTTCTGCACCAAATATGTGGCTCCCTGTAGGTGCCTACATAACAATTTCTACCTCCTTCTACTTCTAGGGGAGATAAAATGCAATTAAAGTCCCTAGTTATCACCTAAGGATCAGTTATTCCAACATGTATAGATTAAATATCTTCCCATAGTTTAGCTCTTTAAAATAAGAAGTTTGAGGAATAAATCACAGTCAGTTCAAACTTATTATGCACTCCTTGAAGCTAGCATTTCATATGTAAATCATAGTTAGTTCAAACTTCATCTGGATTGTAAAAACATATTATCCTTCCAATAGAATGATAAGCATGATTGGAGAGGATTTTCCGTTCAACACCTAAAATCCTAAAGCAATTCTGTACATATGGTTGCATATTTTATTTTCAAGAAGTCTTATAAAACAAGGCTTCTTTTCTCATATGACCTCTCTCATAGCTTGCCTTTTTAGAGGGTCATTCATTCCTCTAACATTCCAAATTAGTACTCTCATGTTTGTAAGGGGATTGATCCCCTTTTTATTTGTTTTCCCTTTCCTTCTAGCATATTTTCTTCTGGAGTTAGTGGTAAATTCCTTTTCCTCTTCCTTTTCCATAAGGTTCTCCTTTTCTTCAATATACCCATCCCTACTTGCTCAGGAATCATTCATGGCCTTCTGTTGAATTGTAGCCTGAGCATTTGAATCAAGGGTATTTTCTAGCTCTTTTGTCTTATTAATTTCCCCTATCACCTTATATGTATCAATCATAACCTCATCACTTCCCTTTTATGAATTTTGTTCATTGTTGGTATAGTCTGTAACTTTTTAAGAATCCAGTCCCATAAGTTCATTATGTTCTCCAATTTTGAATGTTCTTCCTGTGACCTTCCACTTTTTGCTGAAATTGTTAGGCTTTTAAGGGTTAGTGACAGGGATATCCATTCTCACCAATTCCCTTACCTCTCCTAACTTCAAAATAATAATGCTATTAGGAAATTCAAAATTTTTCATAATGTTAATGCACATTTTAGCAAAATAGATCCTCTTCATACTTACAGTCTATGTATCCATGCATATTCTTACCTAGGGAGCTAGCTGGGAAGCTAAGTCCTTCAATAGTCTAAAATTCTAAAGGAAAATTATGAAAATAAACCCAAATAGGAATGCTATCAATATTTCCTCTATCATATTCAATAGGTGGCTTCCATTTTTTAACAGACATAGGTTGACCTCCTACATACCAAGGCCCTTGATCAAGTATCTGATTCAGACAAATTTTAGAGTTGAATTTAAATAAAAGGGAACCATCCTCTATAAGCATAGTTTTCTACAGACCCTTCTTGCTCCTCCTAGCTACAGACCAGGCTTCAACTATTGTAAATGTAGGTCTTTTGCTCTAGAAGAACCCTACTAGAGTTGAGGACCATACAAAAGCTCCAACTTTGAGTAATATAGGTGGTGTGAGAACTCCATCCACTATGACATCTTCAAAATGTTTTCTGTTGGATGTCTATTATATTTTTCCAAGCTCCAGCAGGTTGGTGAGTTGTAAATTTCCCATATTTGACATTTCTTGCAATTTGATTCACTGGAGCAGAAAATTCACCATTCTTGACACCTTGTACTACACAAGATAGCATTGGGAACTCTTCTTGGAAAAGTTTTACTCTATTTACTTTGTCACTAACATCCCTAGGAGATTATAAGGCTAGCTAAAACCTTGGATTTCACTAAAAGATTGTACCAAGTTAGCAACAAAAACAATCACATAAGTTGACTTTCCAAAAGTAGAATGTTTCAGGGGCAATTTAGTAATGTAGCTATAGAGAAAACAGATGGTGGTTCAATATGAAGTTGCACCTATCAACTTCGAAGTTGTTTTGGTTTGATAATTAGTGTAACTTGAGTCCATTTTACTCGAGAAATAATTTGAATGCGCTTAGTTTAAGGATCTCTTATAATGCAAAGGTTAAAGAAGTAATTGATGTAAGGGATATGGCGATGTAAAATACGGGAAATGTATATCGTTAAAGCTATTCTCCTAAGTTATAGTCTAAACCTAAAATGAAGCTAATTCTATAATTTGGCTAAAGGATAAACCCTTTGCATTCACGAATAACTCCTACTCGATGTGCTTATCATGCAAGAATTTTTCAGAGTATATCACCCATTTGTTCTTTTAGTGTGGGTACTCTTAAGTCTTATGGACTAAGATTTAACAACTACTTCATATCTACTGTAATGTCACCAAATGACACATAATTGTTAGTTGGACTAGCAGTCTAGTTAAGGGGTTGGGCAAAGATACTAATATTTATTAGACCTCCTTCATCTGTTGCATATATGCATTATAGAGATATAAATACCAAGTTGCATAGTGGGATTAGCTTGGAAAAGTACGTCATACTATATAGTATATACAACCATTCATTGAATAAGAGAAGTGTTAGTTACCAACAATGATGATGTTGAAATAAGTGTACATATCAAATAGAGCTAGGGTCTTATTTAGAGATATGCTAACCATTTGGATTTCATGATTGAGTCAAGGATAGGTCTACAAACACCTCCTAATGGTGTTCCTTAACGTTGATGTTCCTTTTTGTTTGAATTATCATTGTAAGCTCTTGTATCTGATGCAGCTTGATCTTTTGAGCTTTGTTATCAATATATTTATTTACTTTCCAAAACTTTTTTTCTTTTTGTTGATAATGTGCTTTGACATTTAGAAGCATCTTTGATGGAGAAAAAGTTTAACAAATAGAAAGATAAAGACAATGGATTCTCCATTTTACTTAATTAAAAAGGAAAAAAGTCCAATTAATAAATCAAATACTAAAGTTAAGCTTTAGAATTTAATTATAAAATAAAAAATTATTAGACATCTATTTAATTTGCTTATCTAGTTACTTATAAAATAAAAGGTTATTGGCATTCAACTAACAAACACTCAACAACAATGCTTATAAATGTTTTTGGTTAGTTCTCTCATTAATAATTATAGCAACGTAGGATGAAAGAAATTAAAGAATCTTTCAAGGTAAATGCCTCTCTATAGAACAATTCAACAAAGAACTTATGCAATACATAAGGCTCCAAATTAGTATTCAAAACCACAGATTTTAGGACAAGCATTGCCGTCTTTCCTTTTGGAACATCCAATTTCCTTTCATTTCCTTTAAATTCCTATTTGAAATCCTTGAAAGTCACTAAGCTTTAGAGACATTTAGCGGTGTATTTGAATGTACAACTGGATTGCCTTTCATGGCTTAATACATTATCATTTTTTTTAAAAAAAAAGGAAAAGTTGCTCAAAACTATTTGTTTTAAGATAGACCAAAACTTAAAGAAATTGAAAAATAACTAAATAAAAATTAAATGTAATTATAAAAATGCATCAACAAAATGAAAAAAAGCACTATTTAGTTAATAAAGAAATTTAAAATAAAAGAACATGTATTAGTATTTTAAAAATCTTAAAGATTTAATTTGTAAAGGAAATAATATAGAATAAATGTTGACTTCATTTTAAAACTAAAATATTGAATTTTCCCTTATCTTTTGAGCTTGTATTTTAGTTGATATAAAAGAAAAGGATTTTTTAAAGCCTTTGGAACATGAATAGAAATTGAAATTAAAGAACATGGTTATTCATTATTCTTTTGATCTTTTCCCATGAATTTAAATTAGAAAGAAGACATTTCAATATTTTACTTAGGTATATAGCGAGTTTGGCCAAACATAGATTTCAGTGTTACTTAAAGTTATTAATGTTAGAATTGAGTCGAATTCATTTTGGATTTAAGGTTGAGATCAAAATTGACCAAAATTCAATTGGTAGTTGACTTAAGTTTGGATTTCATAGCTTGGACTTTCACTTGGACTTAGTTGGATTTTGGTTTGACTTGTGTTGAATTAAGGAAATTCTATTTTTTTATGATAATAAAATGTTATTGATATGATGCAAGATAAGTACATGTTGTTAAGTCAAACCAGACTTTACGTATTAAATAATTTTGATGACAAACAAAGAGAAATATACAAATGAAAAGTAGATGGACGATGCAAGTAAAAAGCAGTTGAAGGAGAAAATCAGCGAAGTAAAATTAGTGATACAAGAAAAGGCATTTGAAGCTTTACAAGAAAAGCAGACGGAAGCTTTACAAGAGAAAAAGCAGACGGAAGCTTTACAAGAAAAGCAGACGGAAGCTTTACAAGAGAAAAGCAGCCGATACAAAATGTCAGACGGAAGAAAGAAACATCAGTTTGAGTTAGTTACGGAGTCAAACTGAATAACCGTTTCTTTCAAGAATCAAGAAACAGATATTCAAGAAACAGTTGAAGACCCGACTATAAATAAGAGTCGAGATTGAAGAAGAAACAACTTTATGCAACTTTATGAAACTTCATGAAACTCTGAGTATTCAACTTTTGATTTTCAGATTATCTGAGAGAAAAATTGTGAACGATATTTCGAGTGAACAGTGTTAAGAGCATTTCTATTGTAACAAGCTCTTTACTATTCTTTCAATTAGAAAGTGTTACATATAGCCTGAAGAGGCTAAGAGTAAAATAATACTTGCTGTAAAGAGATGCGAGAGGCTCAATCGAAAGAATACTTGTAAACAATTCGAGATAGTGAAATCTCGTAAGGATATCGAGGATCGGGCGTAGCCCACGGTTTGGGGTGAACCAGATAAACCGCTAACGTGTTTCTTTCTACTCTCATATTACTTATATCGTATTCTTCAAAATTAACAAATTTTTCAAACTAATTCTGAATTGATTTACGATAAGTTTTCGAAAGAACAAGTAATTTTTTTAAAGGGGATTAAGAAAAAGTTTATCACAATTCAACCCCCCTTCTTGTGTATCTTGATCATATTATTGTTCAATATATTAACGTGTGATTCACTTCAATTGGTATCAGAGCCTGGTGTTCAAGAATCACTCTAAAAACGTGTGAATTAAAGAAAATGGTGGAATCACACACGTATATTGCTGAAGGAGCTTTAGTCACAAGACCTCCAGCATTCAATGGTGAAGACTACCACTATTGGAAGGACCGGATGGGATTGTTTATCGAATCTACTCACATTGACCTTTGGGACATCATCAAGAACGGACCATACACACCTGAAGATGATGATAAAAATCCAATTCCACGAGAAAGATGGACAGCCGAGCAGAAAGCAAGATTTCAACTAAACTCCAAGGCGAAATTTTTCTTGAGTTGTGCATTGAGCAGAAGCGAGTATGACAAAGTTCATGGATGCGACACTGCCAAAGAAATGTGGGATACATTATCAATTGCACATGAAGGAACAAATCAATTCAAGGAGTCCAAGATAAGCATTCTGGTGCATCAGTACGAGTTGTTCAAAATGAAAGAAGAAGAGACCATTGATCAAATGTTTGGAAGATTTCAAACAATTGTTAATGGGCTAAAAGCTCTTGGAAGAGCGTTACAACATCAAGACCATGTTCGAAAGATTTTGAGGAGTCTACCAAAAGATGGAGACCCAAAGTAATGGCTGCATCTGAAGCCAAAGACTTAAGCGTCATCAAGCTTGATGAATTGCTTGGATCGTTGAAGATACACAAGTAGAGCTTGATGCGAAGATAAGCCCAAGAAAGAGAAGTCCATAGCGCTCAAAGCAGGTCAAATGAATCACAAGATCCAGAAGAAGAAGACAAAGAGGAATACATCAAAGGCATTAAAGATTGAAGAATCAAAGGATGATGATTCCAGCAAGACAGAATCTGAATCAAGTGATGAAGACGACGAGCTATCTTTCATTTCAAGAAAGATAGGAAGAATGTGGAAGAAGAAGTCCAAAGGAAATTCAACATTCAGAAGGAACAGCGGCAAAGACGATGGAAAAATCGAGAAAGCATCTATTACATGTTATGAATGCAATAAGCCGGGACATTACAAGTCCGAGTGTCCAATGTTGAAAAGTCAACCCAAAAAGAGTAAGGATAACAAGAAAAGCATGATGGCAACGTGGGAGGATCTGGATTCATCAGAATCAGATACAAGCTCAGAAGCGTCAGAACATGCTAACATATGTCTGGTAGCTGAAGAAGAAAGTGATGAAGAGGTAACTTCTAGCCATGATAATATACAAGATGCATACTCAGAATTGTTAGAGGATTCTCATGCTATTACGAAGCAAAGACAAAACATTGAAGAAGAAATATGTAGAAAACCTCAAACATACTCATGAGATAGAGTGAGAATATAAATCGAGAAAGCAAGTTGAGGAACTGAATAACAACAAAGTTAGAGATAGATCCAAGAGATTAAGCAGTTGAAGCGAGAATCAATAATCTCTCGATTGATCTAGCTAAATTCTGATAGTACAAAAAGATGAATGAAATGCTAGGAAAATGCGAGACATCCGAGTGATAAAAGCTGGATTAGGGTTTGCTAAAAATAAGTCTCAACATTACGTGAAATCAATTGTTCAAAAGATAAGAAAAGATATCAATCAGGTTTTCAAAAAGGTCATCAACGTTTTCATTCTACGTCTTATTATCATTCATTACACCATACTAACCCTAAAGGACCCAAGAGAATCTGGGTACCTAAAAATAAGATAATATCTCCTACAGAAATCCTTCTTTGGAAGAACCAGCAAGAACCATTGGTATTTGGACAGTGGATGCTCGCGTCACATGACGGAAAAAGGTCTATGTTCTAGATCTTGATCAAGAAAGGAGGTTCGGTAACTTTGGAGACAACAAGCAGGGCAAAATAATCGGGATTGGTAAGATTGGTAAGAATTCCCATGCATGCATTAACAACGTACTGCTAGTTGATGGTCTAAAGCATAACTTGATAAGTATTAGTCAATTATGTGATTCTGGTTTTGAAGTTACATTCAACCAAAACTTTTGTGAAGTCAGAAACAAAGATGGTTCTATTTTCTTTTCGGCCAAAAGACGAAACAATCTTTACAAAATTGATTTAGACGATTTCCGGTCTCAAAATATTTCATGTTTTTATCTCTTGAAGAAGAAAGATCGATCCGCATAAAAACTAGGTCATGTCGATTTAAACATATTTCAAAACTTTTGAAACATGATTTGGTAAAGGTTTGCCACAAATTTGTTTTAACAAAGATTTCTTTTGTGAAAGTTGTCGAAAAGGAAACAAGTTAAAACCTCTTTCTCTTCAAAACATTTCGTAACTTCATCTAGACCACTAGAGTTGTTACACATGGATTTATTTGGTCCAACAAGGACAATAAGTCTTAGTGGAAAGAAGTATGGACTTGTCATTATTGATGATTTTACAAGGTTTTGTTGGATACTTTTTCTGGCACATAAAGATGAATCTTTCAAGTACTTTAGAAACCTTTCCATGAGGTTACAGAATGAAAAAGGAATGTCTATAACCAGCATAAGGAGTGATCATAGTGGAGAATTCGAAAATGAGAAGTTTAGAGTATTCTGCGAAGAGAATGGAATTTTCCATAACTTCTCTGCCCCAAGGACTCCGCAGCAGAATGGAGTTGTTGAAAGAAAGAATAGGACGATTCAAGAGATGGCAAGAACAATGCAGTGCGAGATGAATCTTCCTAAATATTTCAAGCGAAGTCGCCAATCAAAGATGCTATATTCAGAATAGAGTGTTGCTGCGACCAATATTGAAGAAAACTTTCTATGAGTTGTGGAATGGAAGGAGACCAAACATTTCTTATTTCCATCCTTTCGGTTGCAAGTGCACTATTCTGAACACAAAGGAAGTTCTGGACAAGTTTGATGTAAAGACTCTTGCAGGAATATTTCTAGGTTATTCTCTCACCTCAAAGGCATTTAAAGTCTACAACCTCACCTCAAAAACTGTTGAAGAAACTATTCATGTCAAGTTCGTTGATAGCTCTCAACCCAATAAGGAAGAGGAATCGATAATGATCTTTATAAAGGCCTTTGATTGAGTACAAAGAAGTATCTTCATCGAAACACTATATGACGAAAAGAAAGACATTTCGAAGAATTTGGAGTTAAAGAAAGATTGGAGATACAAAATTTCTCATCCTAAAGAGTCAATCATTGGAGAAACCTCAGAAGGTGTACGAACAAGGTCCAAGTTCAGAAGAGAAGCCAGCGTAGCATTTATATCTCAAGTAGAACCTAAGAAGATTGATGAAGCTCTAAAAGATGAAGCATGGATACTAGCTATGCAAGAGGAGTTGAATCAATTACAGAGAAATAAAGTCCGGACCTTAGTTTCTAAACACGAAAAGAAATCCATTATTGGTACTAGATGGGTATTCAAGAATAAACTAGACGAATCAGGAAAAGTAAGTCGCAATGAGGCAAGATTAGTAGCACAAGGCTATAATCGGCAAGAAGGAATAGACTACAATGAGACATATGCTCCATGAGCAAGACTTGAAGCAATAAGGATCTGCTTGCATATCACGGTTTCTCATGACATAAAGCTTTTCATATGGATGTAAAAAGTGCATTTCTGAATGGTTTTATAGATGAAGAAGTCTATGTTAAGCAACCTCCAGATTTGAGGACATAAAGTATCGGATCATGTCTACAGACTTCATAAAGCCTTATATGGACCGAAACAGGCCCTAGAGCTTGTATGATCGTCTGCGAGTTCATTTCTTATAGAAAATGGATTTACTAGAGGTAAAGTAGACAAAACTCTTTTAGAAAGAACTTGAGTAATGATTTCATTATTGTGCAAATTTATGTTGATGATATTATTTTGGTGCAACTTCAAAAGGTTATGCATGAGTTTTGAAAATCGATGAAAAATGAATTTGAGATGAGCATGATGGGTGAGTTAAAATTCTTTCTTGGATTGCAAGTAAAGCAAACTAAGGATAAGATTTTATCCATCAACAAAAATATCTTAAAGAATTGTTGTCTAAGTTTGATATGTGCGATGTTAAACATATTTCTACCCCGATGCATCCTTCAAACTTGTTGTCAAAAGACGAAAGTGGTAAGAAGGTGGATCAAACCCTATTTATAGGGATGATTGGTTCTTTGCTTTCTCTTCAACAAGTAGACGACATTCTATTCAAGGTGTATGCTTGTGTGCAAGGTTTCAGCCGATCTAGAGAATCTCATTATATTCTTTGTAAAAGCGAATTTTGAGATATCTCGCAGGTACTACTGATCTTTGCTTAATGTATGAGAAAGGTAAAAATTTCAGGTTGAATGGATATTGTGTTAGAGTAGTGCCCTAAAGGCAATCCCCTTTAGCGCTTTTGTTCACGATCATATGCATGACTTTATGAATAAATAAAGAAAGGCATGTTTCATTTATTTGATGTTCTTTATGAATTGATATTGATCTTTAATCAAATTAATGATGTCCATGATATATGACATAGCATGAAGGAAATTATGATGTGATCATAATCCTGAGATTCCTATCATGTGCAATTATGTCAGTATCTAAATTTTTCCTAGTCATAGGATTAATGAGACTGGACATCATTAATCCGGACGGATTAGATATGTCATACTCCTTGATTGGATCAAGCGGTGGATCTCGAAGCTGTAAATATGAGATATTTAGAGTTGACATATGGATGCTTACTAGTGGTAGTAAGTTCATTGGATGACTCGCCATGAGATCATCACATGGATTTAATGTCGATGATAATCTCATCATAGCAATGGTGCAAGTATCCTTAGACTTGAGGTACTCGAGGATATCTTGAATCTTGATCACGTTTTGACTCCATTCCTTGTGGCCTTCAGGAGGTTACTCATAGGATGGTGCTTGAGTACAGTTTGAGGTATTCAAGGTAATTGAGTAGCCAATAAAGGATTCATCACTTCTGTGAGAACAGAAGAGATACCCTGGCCTCTTGTCAGGATCATTACTTTAAGTCTCTGGCCAGAGCATGACTATGTCATGAAGATTGTCTTCATGGACATATAAAGTAATGAGTCTAAGGCAGAACCGATATCACTTGGGCTAGACTTAGTCTAGTAAGAGTTGACACTTTGACCATACTCATAACCAAGTGGGGTATAGGAAGATGAAAGGACGAATTGCATAGTAATTGTCTATGGAAGGGTTCGTGATCTGGTTCGTGATGAATTCATCAAACCGATTACTTTTCGGTCAATTGGGGGTCATGATGTGTTACTAGATACCGCTCATGACTTGCTCGGATTAATTGTTAATCTAAGTGGCCAACATAACCGGAACCTAAAGGGTCACACGATAAGAGTGTTTCGAGAATCAGAAAAATAGTATTGGACGAGTTCCAATTATGGAAACATTCGGATTAAATGGATCCGATGAGATTGGGATATGTCCCGATGAGATCGCGACATCGATATTGCTAAGAAAGGTTTAGGAGTCGTTTGATCTCGGGACCCTAGAGGCGATAGGATCGAATTTCCCAGATGTGTTGGACCACTTCAGCATCATTATTATTATTATTATTATTATTATATAATTAATTAAAGAATTAATATATATATATATATATATATGCAAAACGTGGAGGAAGGAGGAGAAGTCATCCATTTTGCCTTTTATATATATATATATATATATATATATATAAAGGATTAGATGGATGGATGACTCACCATTTACAATGATTATGTCTTGAAAAATGATAAAAGACATAGACATGGTGAGTTAGACGAGTGTAATCGTGGATTGAAAGAGAGAGGAAGGTTTTTGAGAAAAACCAAAGTTCTCATCTCCATCATCGATTCTTCATCTTCTCCTCCAAGATTTCCATCTTTCCAACGTTGATCCAAGCTCTCTAAGGACAGAGGTAGGCTCTAGCAGGCTTTATTCTGTTCTAGCTATTCCCGGGTCAAAGGTGTTTGATCCGGTTAGGTTTTCTGATCTCTGCGTGGATACCTTTAGAGATAGTCTCTATTGGCTATTCAGGTTTGAGTTTTCATACCGACACCGGGATCCTGGGTTTTCGGGAAGGTTCCGGGAACAAAATTTTTGTTTTCCGCTGCTGGAACATGTGATGTTCCCTCCGGGATTTTCCTACAGTGGTATCAGGCGTGCGGTGTGTGTATGAAGCTTTAATCAAGCTAGATCACAAACCCTCATTGCTTGTGATGTTGTAGCATGCATTCTGTCCAGATTTCGTATTGCTATAGAGATAGGGTTTTCGAAATTTTTCTGCCCAGGATTATTCATAACATGTTAGAGAATATGTCTATGAATTTTCAGAATTTATCGATTTGATTTGATATAGTTTTGCTAATTAATTCCCTAAGGTTCCAGATGCTGTTTTGTGAAACACTCTGTGGACAGGTATGAGTATAAAATCGAGAATAAATTCTAGAAAAATCTTTTTCTGGATTTTCCTTCACCTACATATCTCTAAGATGTTGTTGAATGTCTATGAGCATGGAAATTCAATTTCAAGGTGATTGGATATTTATTCACGAATTTATTCTATGCTGTTGGGAATTGTTGTGCTGATGAACACAGTTTTTGAATCGGTTTTGTTATTTTGGTTGACTGAGTTTTGGACGGCCTAAAATCCTGAAAAATGTCAGGTAGCATTTTCTGAACATTTAGTAACCTATGTAATTTTCTCAGAATTTATTGAAATCTTTTCATTGATCATTTCGAGCAATGTACAGAACTGGACAGTTTTGTGGAAATTGTTGAGACTGTTTTGCTTGGCTTGATTGAGTGTGTTTTTTCAGTTCCAATGGCTTTCACCATTTTTAATGTGATTAAAAATGTGTTGTCTTGATGTAGTATGATTTCCAAATTGAATTGCTTAAATTTGCTTTTCCAAGAATTTTCGAATGCCTAAAAGGTCACATTAGTGTCTCGTTAGTATATATCATTATCTTGTTTGTTTTGGCCATCATAAATTTTGTGGCTTGTGCCGAAGTAATGTTGAGAAAGTATAGACTAGCTAGAGATGCTTAGGGTGAGAATTTGGATGTTCTTAAATTGTTTGGATATTTATGAGTTTTGACTCATTTTAAGCTTTTCATGTATGGTTTGACCATATAAGGCATTCATGGATCAATGAATTGTTCATTGATACATCAATTTACATATATTACCCTAGGTATGATGGTATTGTGAATTGGAATTGCATGGATTGAGGAATTAGCCGATTAGAGATTATAGCATTTCTCTCTGGATAAGGCGACTTGTGCATGGCATAAGTCGACTTGTTCAAGGTCTCTGTATAAGTCGACTTGTAGCACATTACAAGGCGACTTGTACATGGGCAGGTGTCATAAGTCGACTTGTATTATACAAGTTGACTTGTGTGTGGGCAGAAGCATAAGGTGACTTGCATTCGATGAAAGTCGACTTGTGACATGCTCAGGTTGGATGATGGATGATTATAAGGATTGATTCAATTTGATTGATGAAACCTAAATCATCCCATATAGTCCTAGTGACTATGATCCTTCAGCTTGGAGTCTAGAGTTTCTAAATCCCTCCTCGGTATATGAAAAACTAACGCCTTCCATTAATATGGTAAGAACCAGAGTTCTTATAGGGTTGGGTTGTTGGGTAAACCCAAGCTTACTCTATACGGATATGTTCGAACCATGAAAATATGATTTTCGATTAATGGGTTGGTTTTCACCGAAGCGTTAGTTTGTTGAGTAAACTCAAGGTCAGCGTGGACGGAGGTGAAATTGGGTAGCATACATCGGATGTATGCGCATCAAAGAGTTGATACCCGATGTAAGTGCATACATCAACAAGTTGATAGCACTTATCGATAGTTGTGTCTAAGATGTAATTGGTATATCGATACCTCCAGAGACATAAGGTGGCTTGTTGGGTAAACCCAGGTCATTCTCAATGTCGATTATCGATGATGCAATTGGTATGTTCGATACCTACCGATTGACCTAAGTTGTGGCTTGTTGGGTAAACCCAAGGTCATTCTTAGCAATATCGGATATCAACCCACTAGGACATTATGTCACTTTTTTCTTTGGATTCAGTAATGAGGGTTATGGATTCTATGAAACTAGTGGGAGCTCTTTTGCATATCATTCAAGTCCTTATGATTATGCAGCTATTCCTATTCTAACATTCTTCCTCTCTATCCGTGTGTAGGTTGTTTGAAAATGTCGTCAAGTGTGAATCTTGGCCGCTTATGGATTCCAACAAGTTAATCGGACCGAATTTTCTTGGTCGTTAAGGAATCGAGAATAGTTCTCGATCTGAAGGTCCGGATATATCCTAGATTTTCCGCTTCGGATGCACTCTTGTCGATGCTTGATGATGATCGAAGGCATATAGTAAGCATCTAAAGGACAATGACATGGCTACTTGCATCATACTTGCCTCGATGTCACGGAGAGCTGCGAAGCGGCATGAGTCCATGGATGCTCACACTATAGTATTTCATCTTAGGGAGCTGTTTGACGAGCAAGCCGGTCCGAAAGGTTCGAGACCTCAAGGCTTCTCTTCACCACAAAGATGGCTCGAGGACATCTGCATGCGTCATACGAAGATGAATGGCTATATTGAGAGATTGGCCGTCTTAGGTTTTGCAATGGATCATGAGTTAAGTATAGACTTAATTACGGTTGGATTGTCAAGCGATTATGCACGGTTTGTGTTAAACTATCGGATGAACCAAATATCCACTACAATACTGAGTGATCAATCTGCTCAAGACAAATTGAAGGACTATCAAGAGTGATAGTAAGCAAGTCTTTGGTAGTAGCTTCTTCTTCTTGAGTTCCAAGAAGAAAAGAACCCAAAGAAGAAGAAGGCAAAGAAACCAAAGGGAAGCACCATCGAAGAAGACCAAAAAGCTACCCCGAAGGAACTTGCTTCCATTGCGGTAAAGATGGCCATTGGAGGCAATTGCAAAGTCTATCTGGAGTCATTTGAAGCGAAGAAGGCATCGGATGCCTCGACTACTTCAGATTTGTATGTCATTGAAGTTAATCTTTATCGATCACAACATTTGGGTATTTGATCTGGTTGTGGCTCACATATGTAATGATATCTGGGGCCTCGAGGATGATGGGTAACTCATGAAGGAGAAGTAGACCTACGTGTTGGAAATGGAGCAAGAGTTCTTGCATTAGCCGTAGGAACCTATGTTTTGTATCTCCTCTCTGGGCTTGTCTTTGGAATTAGATGATTGTTATTTTGTACCCGTTTGTGAAGAATATATTATCTGCATTTCTTGTCTAAATAGAAATGGATTCCATATGAATTTTAATAGCAATGGTTGTTCTATCAATTCTAATGGAATGCTTTATGGAACTGGTACATTGTGCAATGGTATTTACATATTAGATATGTCTAATCCAATTTTAAATGTCAATGACACCAAGCGGTATAAAGAGATAATCTAAAGTCAACTTACTTATGGCATTGTCGACGGCCATATAAATGAGACACGATCGCTAAACTCCATAAGAGTGGCGGTTTAGGGTCATTTGATTATGAATCATATGACACGTGCGAATCTTGTTTATTAGGCAAGATGACTAAGTTACCCTTCGAGGAAAGGGTGAGCGAGCGATTGGAGTATTAGACCTAATACATTCGGATGTATGCGGTCCGATGTCCATCCATGCGAAGTGGTTGTCGTTACTTCATTACCTTTATCGATGATTATTCACGATATGGGTACTTGTATCGATGAGATACAAATCAAGCGTTTGAAAAGTTCAAACAATTGAAATGAAGTAGAAAACCACTTGGTAAAAGTATCAAGGCATTACGATCCGATCGTGGTGGAGAATACTTAGACCAGCAGTTTGAGATTATCTCGAGATAATGGGATATTATCTCGATGGACTCCTCCTTACACGCCGCAACATAATGGTGTGGTGAAAGGAGAAATCGAACCTTGTTGGACGTGGTACGATCAATGATGGGTTTCGAAGTTACCAAAATCGTTTTGGGGGTATCGCTAGAGACATTTGTTTACTTGTTAAGCGAGTTCCCTCTAAGACAGTTGATGTTACTCTATATGAGATGTGGACTAGCGAAAACCTTATCTTTCTCATCCGAAAGTATGGGGTTGTCACCTTACATGAAGCGGATTCGATCGGATAAGCTTGAAGCAAAGTCGACAAGTGTTTGTTTGTAGGATATCCTAAAGAGACCATGGGATATCAATTCTACCTTCTTGAGGAACAAAAGGTGTTTGTTTGAAGCATGCTGTCTTTAGAGAAAGAGTTTCTTCTCAAGAAGGCGGTGGGAGCAAAGTCGAACTTGAAGAAGTTCAAGATGCTCAAACAAGCATGATCAATCGCTCTGAACACGAGGCATCACTCATTCGGATGAAGTAACAGATTCAACCTTCCGTGACACACACGAAGTTAAGAGGTCAAGTAGGATGCGCCTTTGTTCCCGAGAGATATGGATTTCGTAAGTGAGCAGAATGACGTATTGCTCATAGAAGATGATGAGCCTGCTACCTATGAAGAGGTTCGAAAAGTTGAGTCCGAAAATGGCTTTGTGCCATGAAAGCGAAATGGATTCCATGTACATAAACCAAGTATGGACTTTGGTTGATGCACTGAAGGATAAAACCTATAGGGTGCAAATGGGTTTTCAAGAAGAAAACCGACATGGATGGTAATGTGATTACCTACAAGCAAGGCTTGTGGCGAAAGGATTTCGCCGAAGACAAGGAGTTGACTATGACGAGACCTTGACCAAATAGCAATGCTCAAATCCATTCGGATACTCCCAGCCATTGCCGCTCATTATGATTATGAGATATGGCAAATGGATGTGAAGACGACTTTCCTTAACGGAAATCTGGCGAGGATGTGTACATGACACAACCAGAGGGCTTCACTTCCGATGATGGTGAAAAGGTATGCAAGCTTGAAATCCATCTATGGATTGAAGCAAGCATCCAGGAGTTGGAACATCCGTTTTGATGAGTCAATCAAAGAGTTTGGTTTCTCACAAAATCCGGATGAACACTGTGTGTACAAGAAGGTTAATGGGAATGCAATCATTTTCCTTGTGTTGTATGTAGATGACATACTGTTACTCGGAAACGATGTCTCATTGATGCAATCAGTTAAAATTTGGTTGTCCAAGCAATTTGCGATGAAAGACCTTGGTGAAGCAACTTATATCCTTGGGATAAAGATCTATAGAGATAGATCAAAGAGGTTGCTTGGTCTTTCACAATCATCGTACATAGACAAGATGCTAAAGAGGTTTAGCATGGAGCAATCCAAGAGAGGTTTCTTCCCATTACTTATGGGATAACACTCTCGAAATCTATGTCTAAGACACAAGATGAGAGGATTCGCATGGATCGGATCCCGTATGCATCTGCAGTAGGATCGATCATGTATGCTATGTTATGTACGAGGCCGATGTATCGTATGCTCACGAGTGTCACGGCGATACCAATCGGATCTGGTAAGGTCCTTTGGTAGTTATCAAGAATATCCTCAAGTACTTGCGAAGGACTAAGGATGTTTTCTTGATATATGGAGATGGAAATCTCAAGTGGCGAGCATCTGGATGCGGTTTCCAATCGACAAGGATGACTCGGATCCCAGTCGAGGTTATGTTTTCACGCTAAACGGCGGAGCGGTCGGTTGGAAGAGTTCCAAACAAGAGACGCATCGCGATTCGACGATCGAGGCGAGTACATTCTTTGCATCGAGGCGGCAAAGGAAGTTGTTTGGATCGAAGTTCATTTCTAAACTTGGTGTGGTTCCTAGGCGTGATGGACCCATACGGTTGTATTGTGACAACAATGGGGCTATTGCTCGAGCAAAAGAACCGAAGTCTCACCAACGATCTAAACACGCACTCATGAGATATCATCGATTCGAGAGATCATTGCTAGAGGTGATGTCGCGATCGAGAGGATTCCCACAGAGCAGAACATTGCTGATCCGTTGACGAAGCCATTGTCACAGAAGAATTTTGATTCTCATGTACTCGCTTATGGTATTAGATACCAAGGCGATTGGCTTTAGGTCAAGTGGGAGATTGTTAGAGTAGTGCCCTAAAGGCAATCCCTTTAGCGCTTTTGTTCACGGTCAATCTGGACTTTATGAATAAATAAAGAAAGGCATGTTTCATTTATTTGATGTTCTTTATGAATTGATATTGATCTTTAATCAAATTAATGATGTCCATGATATATGACATAGCATGAAGGAAATTATGATGTGATCATAATCCTAAGATTCCTATCATGTGCAATTATGTCAGTATCTAAATTTTCCCTAGTCATAGGATTAATGAGACTGGACATCATTAATCCGGACAGACTAATATGTCATACTCCTTGATTGGATCAGCGGTGGATCTCGAAGCTGTAAATATGAGATATTTAGAGTTGACATATGGATGCTTACTAGTGGTAGTAAGTTCATTGGATGACTTCGCCATGAGATCATCACATGGATTTAATGTCGGTGATAATCTCATCATAGCAATGGTGCAAGTATCCTTAGACTTGAGGTACTCGAGGATATCTTGAATCTTGATCTGTATTTTGACTCCATTCCTTGTGGCCTTCCGAGGTTACTCATAGGATGGTGCTTGGAGTGCGATTTGAGGTATTCAAGGTAATTGAGTAGCCAATAAAGTTCATCACTTCGTGAGAACGAAGAGATACCACACCTCTTGTCGGGATCATTACTTTAAGTCTCGGCGAGCATGACTATGTCATGAAGATTGTCTTCATGGACATATAAAGTAATGAGTCTAAGGCGAACCGATATCACTGGGCTAGACTTAGTTTAGTAAGAGTTGACACTTTGACCATACTCATAACCAAGTGGGGTATAGGATGATGAAAGGACGAATTGCACAGTAATTGTCTATGGAAGGGTTCGTGATCTGGTTCGTGATGAATTCATCAAACCGATTACTTTCCGGTCAATTGGGGGTCATGATGTGTTACTAGATACCACTCATGACTTGCTCAGATTAATTGTTAATCTAAGTGGCCAACATAACCGGGAACCTAAAGGGTCACACGCATAAGAGTGTTTCAGAGAATCTGTAAAATAGTATTGGGCAGAGTTCCAATTATGGAGAGCATTCGGATTAAATGGATCCCGATGAGATTGGGATATGTCCCGATGAGATCGCGACATCGATATTGCTAAGAAAGGTTTAGAGTTTGTTTGATCTTTGGGACCCGGTAGGCCGGTAGGACCGACCCCAGTGTGACTGGACCACTTCAGCATCATTATTATTATTATTATATATATATAATTAATTAAAGAATTAATTAATATATATATATATATATATGCAAAACGTGGAGGAAGGAGGAGAAGTCATCCATTTTGCCTTTTATATATATATATATATATAAAGGATTAGATGGATGGATGACTCACCATTTACAATGATTATGTCTTGAAAAATGATAAAAGACATAGACATGGTGAGTTAGACGAGTGTAATCGTGGATTGAAAGAGAGAGGAAGGTTTTTTAGAAAAACCAAAGTTCTCATCTCCATCATCGATTCTTCATCTTCTCCTCCAAGATTTCCATCTTTCCAACGTTGATCCAAGCTCTCTAAGGACGAGGTAGGCTCTAGCAGCTTTATTACATTCTAGCTATTCCGGGTCAAAGGTGTTTGATCCGGTTAGGTTTTCGATCTCTGCGTGGATACCTTTAGAGATAGTCTCTATTGGCTATTCAGGTTTGAGTTTTCATACCGACACCGGGATCCAGGTTTTCGGAAGGTCCCGGAACAAAATTTTGTTTTCCGCTCTTTGGAACATGTGATGTTCCTCCGAGATTTTCCTACATATTGCGATCACGGACTATGCGGTGATAGGATCGAAAGGAAGAGCACGAGTGGTGGCTGTCACTTTCTTGGACCAAACACGTGTCATGGTCAAGCAAGAGACAAAGCTCGATTGCATTATCAATCGCCGAAGTGAATATATATCTGCGCCGAAGTTGTTGTTCACAAGTATTGTGGATCAAGTATCAATTGGAGGACTACTCAATACAAGAAGAAGAGATTCCAATATACTGCGACAACACCAACGCCATCAGCTTGTCAAAGAATCCAATTCAACATTCAAGGGTGAAGCACATAGAAGTCAGACATCATTTCTTGAGAGATTACGTTCAGAAGAAAGTCGTCAGTCTACAATTCGTAGAAACAAAATATCAGTGGGCGGATATCTTCACAAAACCACTAAGTGAAGATCTCTTTAAAGAAATCAGACGCAACCTCAATATGGTGATGTTAACGGACCATTCATCTGGTTTTTCATAAAGACAAAACAGACAGACGGAGGAGTTAACGGACCATTCATCTGGTTTTTCATAAAGACAAGATAGACAGACGGAGGAGTTAACGGACCATTCATCTGGTTTTTCAAAAACACAAAACAGATAGACGGTGGAGTTAACAGTTTGATCATCTGATTTTTCAAAAAGAAAGGACAGTGAAACGGTGGAGTTAACGGCGTTAGACGGTTTCAGATATAAAAATTCTTTCACAAGAAAAAGTTTTAGAGGAAAAGTCATCGATCATCGAGAGTAAAATCGTTCTAGAATTAGCTATAATATCCTAAAACCGACTTTTGGGATTTCTACCAATTCGAAATTGCTAGTTCTCTTAAAATCTCTCGAAATTTCTTCAAGCAAGTTCCTACTCAATCGAATCAGCAAGATGAATGTCAAGCCTATTTTGCGAGTTGATCCAGGATCAGGCTGGGGAAGATTGGTAAACTTCGAAGAACTAAGAAAAGAACAGATGGATATAGAGCCGGAGATAATAGCGGCAGGATGGAGAAACTTCTTTCAAATACGAGATGAAGTCTATCTACAAGAAGTTTATGAGTTACGGAAGAATACTAAATCGATGAGCGATACAATCGTGTCGTATGTAGACACACACTCTGTTATAGTAACGAAGGAGTTACTGGAGAAAGTCACTGAATGTCCGATGGATGGAGTTCAACCCACTAATATGGCGAAATGGATGACTAAGCTTAAGATGAACGAAGATGAAGTTAGTCGTCAACTTTATGGACAAAATAACCCAACTGAAAGGAGAGCCTCTTGGCTGGTACCAAAGGCAAGGGTATTGTTCGCGGTTACATGTGGTGTGTTTCTTGAGAATAGGTTCACGACATCGGTCACTACCCCGATGAACAATGTATTTTTCATCTTCGAATCATCACCAATAGATTTACCATTTTGATTTATCGATACATGGTAAAATCAATAAAGGATACAAACACTTGTCCTTATGGGATGTTGTTGACAAGAGTGTTCAGAGAATCGGCATCGATTGGAAAGGGAATCGAGCGAAGATATCATTAAAAGCTATATAGATTCAACATCTATTGCTAAAATGGGTCCAGATTTTCAGACGAAAAGGAGCAGATTTGGCAAGAAAAGCAACAATTGAGGGGGCGTTCTTGAAGAAATCTTCTATGAAGGAAACAAGATCACATTCTCAGGAATCAAAGTCAAGAAGTGTTCGATTTTTTGAATCAGGTGACTTTATGCGTAAAGGGGAACCACTGCTAAGTGACATTCCAAAGCAAGCAAGAACGTCACCCAGAGCGTAAAATGCAAAAAAGAAGCCACCAATCCAGAGAATCAAGCCAATCAAAGCATTCTGAACTGCAAGGATCAAGAGCTACAAAGTCGTTGACATCAATCCTTGAAAAGATTCGAAACTTCGGTCTCAAGGAAGTGGAGGAAAAGGAAAGAAGAACTGAAAAGCAAAAATGCAACCTAAAAAGTCACGAGGGAAAGAAAATGAGTGCAACAAAGAAAGAAGTCCAATAATGAAACAAAGTCTAAGAAGGTGCAGCGAGAAAAGATCATTGTTGATACTACTGAAAAAGTCTCATTCTTGATACGGTTGAAATTCTGAAGTTAATGTGGAAGTCATTCTGGTAATCTTAAGGATACTCACAATGTCCTTGACAATCCAATGTTTGAAGAAGTAGTTTCTACTACTTTTCGGTCTTCACTTGTTCGCAAACAGTTGCTACACATGTTATGGGACAAAAGGTTACTCAAAAGTCTTGAGTGTGATGACTAATGTTCCATCCCAATATTTAACTTTTCAAAGAGAAATTGGGAACACAGATTGGTTGTCCGAGAGGAGAAGAAGACCAAATCTGTCATCATCCGAGACAAACCAAAGAGATTTGTGAAAGCCTTCTTCAAATCGGTGAAATTTGATAACAACATTCTACATCTTGGATAGGGGTTACAAAATTTCTATGAACAATCAAGAGAGTTGGAAGAGAACCATATCCACGAGCCATTTGGAGGCGTCTTACTTCTTATCCAATCTTTGGGCGATCAAGATAATCAAGGTGGTACCTAATTTACAACCACCAAATTTTGTTGAGCATGAAGTGTGAAGAGAAGCTGGTGAAAGTTCAACGAGAACCGATTTTGGATGACATGACTTCGATCGATTGCGAAGCGGTGCAATTGATTGATGAAGCATGTGAAGAGAAAAGAAGTGGAAGTTCTATCTGCATTTATCAAGATCCGAGAACAAGCCAAACTAAGGCTACAACAGATGATCCACGGGAGGCACTTATCGAAAAGGTCGATGTCGTTCTTTTACGATTGGGAACTTAAAATGTTCTTATAGTATTTTACGAAACATTACGCAAAATCGGCCTCTGGGAGATCAACTCAATTGCGAAGCTATGCCTTGGCTTGGAAGCACATATCAACGTATACTTGATTCCTATGATCTTGATATTCTGATCAAGTCAGTATATGTTCCTCGCCTCTCCTCCAAATTATTGAACCACATGTCTCAAGCGTGGAAGCTTATATAACAACAGTTGCTATTGTTGAAAAACAAGTTGTTGAGACAGAATCTTCATTCTTCTGAATCATTGACCTTAAAGAAACAAGTTCGAAAACTTGATAAGGAAATGAAGAAGATTAAGAAGATGCTGAAAAAGTTGGTGAAGCGATGGGAAATAATTTTTTGATCAATAACAAATAGGGGAGAAGGAAGAATGAGAAGGAGAAGGAAGAATGAGAAGGAGAAGGAAGAATGAGAAGGAGAATCAATGAAAGGAAAAGATAGAAGAAATTTTGAAAGCGATGCGAAGTTATTTTGATCTATTAATACTTACGTATATGTGATACTTTTCATAATTTGATACCTTTCATATTTCTATTTCATAATATTTGTTATCATCAAAAGGGGAGAATGTTAAGTCAAACCGGACTTTACGTATTAAATAATTTTGATGACAAACAAAGAGAAATATACAAATGAAAAGTAGATGGACGATCAAGTAAAAAACAATGAAGGAGAAAATCAGTAAAGTAAAAATCAATGATACAAGAAAAGCGACGGAAGCTTTACAAACGAAGCGAACGGAAGCTTTACAAGAGAAAAGCAAGCGGAAGCTTTACAAGAAAAGCGGATGGAAGCTTTACAAGAGAAAAGCGGCGATACAAAATGTCGACGGAAGAAAGAAACATCGGTTTGAGTTAGTTCTGAGTCAAAGCTGAATAACCGCTTCTTTCAAGAATCAAAAGCAGATATTCAAGAAGCAGTTGAAGACCCACTATAAATAAGAGTCGAGATTGAAGAAGAAACAACTTTATGCAACTTTATGAAACTTCATGAAACTCGAGTATTCAACTTTTGATTTTGATTATCGAGAGAAAATTGTAAACGATATTTCGAGTGAACAGTGTTAAGAGCATTTCTATTGTAACAAGCTCTTTACTATTCTTTCAATTAGAAAGTGTTACATATAGCTGAAGAGGCTAAGAGTAAAATAATACTTCGTAAAGAGACTGGAGAGGCTCGATCGAAAGAATACTTGTAAACAATTCGAGATAGTGAAATCTCGAAAGGATATCGAGGATCGGGCGTAGCCCACGGTTTGGGGTGAACCAGGATAAAGCTAACGTGTTTCTTTCTACTCTCATATTACTTATATCGTATTCTTCAAAATTAACAAATTTTTTCAAACTAGTTACGAATTGATTTACGATAAGTTTTCGAAAGAACAAGTAATTTTTTTAAGGGGATTAAGAAAAAGTTTATCACAATTCAACCCCCCTTCTTGTGTATCTTGATCATATTATTGTTCAATATATTAACGTGTGATTCACTTCACATGTAACATTGCCTAATTAAGAACTTGAAAGAATAACAAATATCGAAGATATTATGAAGGTTAAGAAGGCAAATGAAAACAGAAAAGAGGACTTTCAAGTTAAGGAAAAAGATTCAATAATTTGAAGAAATTCTTTTATTTAGACTCATCATGTTTGGTAATTTGTTAAAACTTCCTAAATCTGAATACATACAATTCACTTCTCTTTTAAATGCCTTTTGGGAAATAGTGCATCAGAGTGTACATCTCACTAACCTCAGTTTCAAGTATCAATAGATATTTAAATAAATATCATCACCCATTTAAGATCGTCGTCTAGTCAAGAGAGAAGACGGATAAAATTAATGTTTTAAAAATTGGACCGATGACTGAATCGAAGAAACAACTGATTTAATGATTAATGGTTCAACCGGAATTTAACCGTGGTCGAACCGATGATTAATAAATATATAAAATTTTATTTTATGTTATATGTATATAAGATAATTTTTAAACATACTATTTAATTATTTATTTATCTAATTGTAAACTAAACTTAAACCTTCAAATTTTAAAATATACAATTTTTTAAAAATTCTCCGAATACAACACAAAATAAGATAACAAAGCTCACTAGTTATATTTCATTAAAAAGATTAAAAAAAAGATCACTAATCATAATATTCATTCAAGTTGAAATCATCAAAATTAAGGTATTTTAAATAGACCGGCCGATTTTTTCTTTCACTAGTTCAACGGTTTTTACTGATCAGACCATAAAATGAACGGATCAATCACTCACAAAAAATACAGGTTAAACCGGACCATTCGGTTCAATTTTTAAAACACCCGATAAAACATAAGCAGGTATCTTCGAACACCCGCATAAAAATTTTCCTGATGACCCGGGTAATGGACCTCTGGCACATTGTAAAAAGAAGCCTATCATCCTAACGATACTTTCATTGTGGATAGAGGGCGTACTACAATTTCCAAGCAGTAAACCGAATGAGCCCCTAAAAGCTAAGCTTGTGCACAACTTAATTTGTGCACTGTGACATTTAACAGGGTATCCATCTGTGAGATAACAGGATATTTGACCTATTAGAGATATCAAACGAGGGTATTAAACAATCAGAATAAAAAGAGCACGCTTGTACAATAATTTGAATTATTTTGCATGAAACATGACAAATTAATAGCCATCGTATACGTTCATTTTTATAGATACTATGAATGTCCTAAAAGGCCTTGAAAAGATACCGTCTCCGTTTAGTTGGTTAATAAAGGAATTGAGATTTCCTTCCATGATAGTTGGTTAATAAAGGAATTGAGATTTCCTTCCATGATATTCCGCTGATAAGCATGACGTAGGAGTCGCTAACAAGCACTACCTTATCCTCCAAAAAATAAAATGCGTCTTTTCGTATATTAGAAAAGAGTGACAGTTCCATAATGGGATGAATTTTCTGTTCGGCAAGCATTAGAGAAAAAAAAAAAAAAGTCTACCAACATCAAAATGGTAAAAGATTCTTAAATGACTTTGGAAGAATTGGGAATTAAAGGCGAAAGTGACCCAAGGAACAAAGAATCTTAACACAGTACCACTTAAAAGTTGGTGAGTTTTCCCCTCGAGTGAGATGAGAAGAGGAAACTAAACGGAGGAAAACAAGTATCTTTTAAGGATGATAAAATGGCATTGGGGAATGGCAGGAGTTTAAAAGATAAACATCACTTTCAAAGCCCTAAAGGATTGATAGTTATGAGCAATTAACCACCTGAAGTGAAAGCGACAACTAGGTCGTATCTCTCGTCACAAGAACTCCTAAATAAATAGAAAACTGAGAAGAAAAAAATATTTAGAAACATGTGAAGTTCCATTGCCCGAATTCCGAAAAGAACATTAAACAAAAACAAATAAGAATTCAAGGAGATTAAAGCTTTAATGGGATGACAAGCGAATTAGAAAACAATGAAATCAGGCATGAAGCAGCCAAACAATTTAGTGACGATGGATTTAAATATAATGAGATATTTGAGAATCTTGAGATGTTAACGAAGAGAGGAAGTGACCCTAAAATGAACAGTAGTTGAAACTAAGAGAGTTGACGACTTACACGTGCAAATAACTTATTTATAATTTTCCCTCACACACCTACACTAGACCTTGACAATCATATTCATAGATCTTATCCATACGTTTATAACTCATATAGAGCGTACCGTACTAAATGTTATTCTTATAATGATTATGTTATGTTGAGAACTTTTGTTATTTAAGGAGTTCATAAAATAGACATAAAAAGATGTTAGTTGCAAAAGGCTTCAATACTAACCTTGAAGGACTTAAGTGCACTTAGTTACCAAAAATTAGATAAACTATTTCTGTAGGTAATCAAGCGTGGACGCTCAAAGCATGTAAGGACACAACAAATTTCAGTAATCTTTTTGTGATATTGGAGAGAGTACAAATGATAAGATTACTGTCTTTGGATGTAGAAAATGTATCGTGGGTTAATTAATTGAAACACAACTTATTTAGTCTTTAGTCAATTATGTGATGGTTACAAAATTAATTTTTAGGTCAAATCTTGCATTCTAAGTAGAGTAAAAAAATAGTTCCATTGTACTTGTTGACAATATAGAAGTAAATGTGAACACTATTGATGTACACAATCTATCTAACCGTGATCTCAGATCTTCAATCTCAATTAGTGAAAACGCCTGAAAGTGATACGGAAGGCCTTGTCGCCACGAAATTAGACAAATACAAACTTATTAATAATCTACTCAAATTTCAAGTCAAATTAGACAGGGTCTTGAACAATTCTAATTTTTTGCCGAAAGAGGGACATTTTTGGAGCTTCGTATATACTCAAGTAGGTTGTACATCTAATTGAATAGATAAAAGAAAATGAAAAAAGACATGCTAGGAAAACTAACAAGAACGTAAAATAACAATACGACCAGTAAATGTAGGTAGAATTCGTTAAAAATGAGGGTAAGGTAAAACATACATTTTTGATCCTAAGGCTTTATCAAAATTTAAATTTGACTCCAACGCTTTGTAGTGTTCAAATGAGTTTTGTGCATTATGAAAATAATCACAATTGACCTTAACCAACCACTAACTACAATCATGCTTCCGTTAACTTAAGCTGACGTGACATTTAATTTTGGATTAGAGGCCATCCATTACTAATATAGAACTTATGGCCCTCCAATCTATCTAAAGACCTTTTTCTTTGTTTGAGCTATTAGTGGATTTATAGGCTAGTTTAATGGCCGCACAGACAGTGGATGGCCTCTAATTAAAAAAAGTGTTACGTAGACTTAGATCTTATGATTAATTAAGGTAAATTTCATAATATAAATAACATACTTAAATATTACAAAATATTGGGATCAAGCTTAAATTTTAATAGAACTTTAAATTGTACCTTCTACCGGATAAGTATCTAATTGCTTACGGCTCAAGAGCATGCCCTTGTCCCATACCTCAATACACCTGTACACGTAGACATTGATTAACATGATTAACAAGAGCTTTTAGCCAGATAAGAACATAATCAACAAAATGCTATCCTAAGCTTTTTCAGAAAATGTATAGAGCAGAAGCTACTCCTCGAAAAAGTAATAGTAACGTCATCACATTTAAATATTACTAATTTCAAGGCAAATAGAATGAGTAAATAATGAAAATCACCCAATCAAAGTTGATTCCATAAGCAAGATCTCGTAATTACTCTCGAATTAAATATCATTGACGCATAAAATGGGGACAAAGAGAAAGGTACATTGGATACATGGGGTTGACGATTTTTAAACTACTTATTCTTTTCCTCCGTGTACTTGCCATAAGCTTTTAACTCATTTAAAAAGTTCTGTCAAGCATTATGGCGTACTCTGTACAGATCAATTAAAAAACATAGAGTAGCGATTCCCACTACATAGAGTGAAGTTCAACTACATTGGCGGTTCATGCTTGTAAACTGAGTTGGAAGCAAGTGAAATGAAATGAATGTATTAATCCAAAAATGAAATGAACAGAGATACAAAAGATGGACAAGTTGAAGTTACACACAAAATGTCTAAGGACATTATGCACTAATACATAAAAGATATACATGCAAATAATTCCGTGATAGCCCATGAAAGGTGGAATTGTGCGAGTCTTGGCCTATATTTGGCACTCAGGACGATGGAACAAATCAAATATTTGCAAATAGGTGAGGAAAACAGGCATTGTCAACGAGTTTATGTATATTAGTAGACATTGGCAGAAATCTTCAATGAGAAGCAAAGATTCAAATGTAAAACCAAAAGAGAGCTTGAGATAGAATTTAGAATGAAGATTAGTTAGATCAAATGTGTGAGGGAGACATGTGGGAGGTCTAAGCACTTAATGTGTGCTCAAATAGACGAATCATAACTAACAAACTTGCCATGGATAAGAATTCGATTAGACCAGCGTGCTATAAAAGACATAGGACTTAGATGACTCATCATCAATGGATAGAGACAGGGACGGAGCTACACTAGGGGCAAGTGGAGGCACCTGCCCCCACTGCCTCCAAAAAATTTTACACGAAAAAATTATTATTTTAAATTTTGGTCCCATAAAAAAAACAAAATTCCGTTCCTATTTAAATTTTGTCCCCACTCAAAAAAATTTTGGATTCGAAAAGCAAGGGGAAATCTTACATGATGTAGTGGATAAGATCACAATAGATATACATCAATTCTAATAGAGAAAGACCAAATGAGAGAATCATCAAAAGATAGTGGAGTTGTTCACGGATATAGATGTATCTTTCTCAATTAAATGTGATCTCTTATTTTGTTAGTTGTGATGTAATGTAGTTAAATCCCATCAAATATAGTCTTATTTACATAGGGGTACCATCCAATTGATTAGTGTGATAGAATTTGATAAGGATAAAGGTGATCTAGTTAGTTCAATTCAATTAGAATTTTGAACTGCAAAGCTAGAGGTGCCTATAAATAACTTATTTGAGTCTTACTCCTAAGAATAAAAATAGAGAGGAAGGGAACACATTGAAAGAGAATATTCTTTTGTATACTTTTGAGGAAGTAATAAAGGTTTATTTTTATCGTAACTCTTGCATATTTATTATTACAACAATAACAACCTAGTAAAAATCCAGCAGATACACGAAATCTGAAAAGGTCTAGTAGTATGCAACCTTATCCTTAACTAGTAGAGAGGTTGTTTCTAAATCTTGTGTATTTATTATTGCCTATGAATATTTAATACTTTCATAGAACTCGAGTGTAATAGTTTAACACTTCAAGGGTTGCAAGGCATTCGAAAAGGTTTTGTTCGTCAATGATTACATGGGAAAGCTGAGTCTCGCTTAAACAGACCTAAGTGGGATTGTTGTGCAACAGAGTAGGCGCAATTTCAGTACAAGTTTGGTGTCTAGGTAAACCTTTATAACAATTGGTATCAAAGTCAAAATATCAACATAGCAGGAGATAGCAATTTGACAGAGCGTGTCAACATAGTAAAGGCAGTCATAAGGCCAATTTTTCAAGGGGAGAAAGAGGCAACTTTCTAATCTCAATTAGAGATTTGGGTGGCACATATCCGACAGTTTCAGCATCAAATAGCGGACTTTATGAAGGCAAAAGAGGATTCTAGATTGAAAATCACAATCTTAAGGTGTGCCATTGCAACATAAGATCATGGGCATGTCGAAAGTAATTTTTAGTGGCACCAGATTTTTAATGGCAAACAAAGTGTCAAAGAGTTTGAAAATTTCTTGTGAAACATGGAACAATACTTTATGGTGACAAAGGTATCCAATTCGAAGAAGGTGTCGATCATGATTACGTATACGATGGAGGATGCAAAGCTATAGTGGAGAACGAGAACCTTCAATGATATAAGTGTGGGCAGACCTTCTATTGACACTTGTGGATGAAGAAAAAGCTAAAGTATCAGTTCATCCTAACAACATTTCATAGCTCACGAGGGAAGCTTTGAAATGTTTGAAGCAAGACAACTTGGAGTAGCAGTTTGTGAGAAAATTCACATCTTTGATGTTGGACATGCAGAACATGTCTAAGGAAGGCAAGATGTTCAACTTCATAAGCAACTTGTAAGATTGGACATAAATGGAGCTTCAAATGCATAACGTAAAAGACCTTCAAATGTGATAATGGCTGCAAATTCTTTAGTAGATCTCCAAATGCGACCACTAATTCGAACTAGCAACGAGGGCAAGAAGAATGGTAGGACACAAAATGACTTAAAGAAACGAAAAGAGAAATTATATGAATCTTCTCAATGCAAGTCCAAAAAAACAACAAAAACTAGATATTAGTTATTTCATTTGTGAAGGGCTGCATTTTGCTTGTAAATGCTCAAAACGGAATGTGGGTGAGGAGCAAATAAATTCCATGGTTGCGAAGGATCAAGGAGGAAAGGATGACTTCACGAAAGAATTCTACCTCAACAATTATGTTATATTGGGCGTAATGGGCCTTAAGAAGAAGCGTTCAAACAAAAGCAAGGGACAAACTCGACGGAGAGGAAAAATGGTACGTTGGAGATGTACCTATGACTAAGGAATCTTAGAGGAAATCAATTTGGATGAGTGCCTGCAGATTATTTCCATCACAGTGATGAGTTCTTCTGGAAGGGGTTGTTAGATAGACCCCTAATTCTAAATTGTGAAATAGTGCAAGTGTCGGCAAACCTTGGCCAATATTTAGCACTCGAAACAACGGAACAAGGTAAAGACTTGCAAGTAGGCAAGGAGCATTGTCGATGAGCTGGTATGCATTGGTGCACATTAACCAAAATCTTCGACGAGATGCAAAGATTCAAATGTGAGACTAAAAAGATAGCATAATATGGACCTTGAGTTGAAGGTTAATTGGATCACATGCATGAGAGACCTGTGAAAGCTCTAAGGACTTAATGCGTACTCAAATAAACGAACCATGACTAATGGACTTGATATTGATAAACAATAGAATGAACAAGTATGCTATTGGGCTTGGATGACTCATCATCAATGGATAGAGATCAAGGAGAGATCTTAAATGATGTGACGGATAAGATCACAATAGATATATATTAGCTCTAAAAGATAAAGACTATGTGGTAGGATCATTTGAAGATAGTGGAGTTCATAGATATAGATGTATCTTTCCTAATTAAATATAATGTCTTACGTTAATAGTAACGTAGCTAAATCCTATCAGATAGAATCCTATTTTGATAAAGGTATCATCCAATTGATATAACCTAATAAGAATAGAGATGATCTAGTTAGTTCAGCTTAATTAGAATTCTGAATTATAAAGCCATAGTTGCCTATAAATAGCTTATTTGAGTCTTACTCCTAAAAACAAAGAGCGGAAAAGAACACATTGAGAGAAAATATTCCTTTATAACTTTTTAAGTAATAAAAGTTGATTTTTACCATAATTTTTGTGAGTTTATTGTTGCCTATGATTATTTAATAGTTTTATAATATTCTTACTCGAGTGTGAAAGTTAAAGCACTTCAAAGGTCGTAAGGTGTTCTCGAACAAGATTTTGTTAGTCAACGATCATGTGGGAAGGCTAAGTCTCGCTTAAATGGACGTAAATAAAATTGTTGTACAACTGAGTAGGAGCAATTTTATTATAAGTTCGGTATCTAGATAAACCTTTGTAATAAAAGATATGGAAAGTGTGCCTTTGCACCAACAGACAGAAAAAAAAAAAAAAAAAAAGATATGAAGTTCTAGGAAAATTTTTACTTCATAGGCTATTGAATTACTAAAAGATTATTTTTATGTCTTAGGAAAATGATAACACATGCTACTAATTGTTTGATAAAAGAAGCAAAATGTTGTAGAATAATGACACATGTCTAGTAATTGAATATTTAGGATAGAATATATACCTCATTCCATCAACATCAATACAAAGGAAGTGGCCATGTCGCCAACCATCCTCAAACTGGCCAAAGAAGACATCACCACACTTTGAATAGAAATGACTTTCACCATTTGCTTTTCCCTTCCAAAAGTTTGCAAACCACCGATCCCCTTTATGGAAATAAAACCAACCCTACATAGTCACAAATATTTAATAGGGTATAAATAAAAAATTAAAGAACAGGTTTGATTAAACTCATTCATACAAATTAAATAAGTAGCTTGACGTTACTCCAATTGAATGCATGATATAATGGGTAAAAACTTGGAATCAAGTACACTTGATTTAGGCTGCATTTGATATACTTTAACTAACAAGATAATAAGTACTTAACAAAATAACTTTTGAAATTGGAAATGTGCCTACCGTAAAAATGTCAAAAGTATTCGCTGTCATAATTGATAGTTCATATACATTAATGTACCCTTGTTAAAAACTGATTTTGCATCTATCAAAGACTGATTTTTTAGCTCAACAAAGGCAAATTTTGTGCTTTTTGTACAGCTATAAGGATTTGAAAATCTTTCCTTAAATAGGATTTATCAGCTGTAGAAAGATATGTATACAATAGTTTATCTATTTCTAAAGGTCAAAATTCAGCTTGCACTTTGGAATTCCATATCGACAATGAAATAATATGTTATCAAAGCCTTTCATATAATCTCATCCTTGTCTAGCCTTTTGTCCATCTCAACTTTAGTTCCACATTTATTTATCTCAAAACTACCCAGCTCCTATTCTTTTCATATTCAACTTCTTGTCTTTGATCATTCCTTTTTTTTATATCTCAACTCTAGTATCTTGGCATTATGTTTTTAGATAAGTACGAAGTATTCGTAGTTCTATTTTAATAGAAAAGTTTAATCAGATTGGTCAATCCATTTCAACATATTTATCAAAAATAAGGATTTATGGGGGCATGATGATGGCAGTAATCATGTTCATGATAAAAACAAGCATAAAGATAAACATGCCAAGTGGTAAGTGGAGGATGCTCAAATCATGACATAGATTTTAGGATCTGTTGGGCCTAATATCATCTTTAATCTTCAACTGTTTAAGACTGCAACCAAAATGTGGCTGTATTTAAAGAGGCTCTTTAGCCAACAGAACACTACTCGCCAATTTTAGCTTGAACATGAATTAGTCACTCTCCAATAGGAAAGTCTTTTTATTTTTGAATTTTACTCTACCTTCATGAATGTTTAGGCTGAATATACAATCATTTTTTTTATGCTTGACTCTTAAAAGGACTTAGCACCGTTCAATTTGTTCATGAAACCATTAAAAAGATCAATTTCTTAAGGAACTAAGACCTAAATTTGAAGATACCAGATCCAATCTTATGAATCGAGATGCATGTCTCAATGATTTGTTTCGCGACGAGCAACATCTTCACACTCAAACCACAATGGAGTAACAAAGATTGGCCTCGATTCATGTCACTTGTGTAACACAAGGTAACGCAAGAGAAAAGGACACGAGCACTATTCGATATTTTTCGTTGCAAAATGGTAATTGTGCATTTGAATGTTCTAAAAGATGTGCAATTACTACATAAAGGATGGTCACCACCCAAGAAACTACGATAGCATATATTCAATTTGTGAATTTGTGTGAATCCTGAAATAGATTACACAAATTGTTATTTCTTCACTTTCTACTTTAGGAAACTTAGCTAAACCTTTTTCTACACTGTCCACTTTGTACCTTGATTCTGGGGCTTCCAATCATATGAAAAACAATGCTCATATCCTTACCAATGTAAACAAATAACATGGAAATCTCAAGATTTCCCCTGCTGATGGAATCATTACCCATCACAACCATTGGAGATAATTCTTCTTCTCTAATTGATATATTCATCATATTGATCTTACTATTAATATTGTTTCTATCGGTCAGTTGGTTGACAATAATTATATTCTAAATCTGGTTATGTTGTGCAATATCAACAATCAGGGGATGATTGCAAGAGGGCTTAAAGTAGGACGTCTTTTTCGTCTCCAACTTTATCTAGACATTCGCCCTTTGTCACTTGTCACTAGGCTTTTGTTGATTACTAAGTATGGGATAAACTTTTCAGACATCCTATTTCGAATATACTTCATGATTTACTAAACTTTAGTTTTCTTGGGGATAAAGAGTCACTACCTCGTAATGCTTTTTAATTTGATTGCAATCGTCTTAGACTTGGAAAAAGTAAAACTATGCAATGTCCACTAACTCACGAAATGTTGTCCAACCTTTTGATATGATACATAGTGACATGTTAGGTATAGCCTAGTAGCTTGTCATCCTAATTATAAGTACTACATACATTTATTGACAATCATAGTCATTTTACATGGATTTATTTTCAGTTTCTATTCTTAAGATTTTTCCTGCAAATGTTAAGACCCAATCTTTTACCAACATCAAAATCTTTTGTTTTGACTGTGGGGTGAGTGCATGTCTCATTTATTTCAGGAATTCCTAGAAGTTAATTGGATAATCTCTCAAAAACCATGTTTTTTCAACTTCACAACAAAATGGGATAGTTTGAAGTTGAAAGAAAGAATTGTCACCTTCTTGATGTTGTTCAAACCCTTTCATTAGAGTCTTCTGTACCCTCTTATTTTTGGTGAGAAGCCCTCTCCGGTGTTGTCCCTCTCATTAACCAATTGTCCTCTTCCAAATTGAACCATGTTTCTCCTTTTACTCGATTATTTGGTCATTCTCCAAACTATTCTAATCTCGATACCTTTGGTTGATGTATGTTAAGTTCATCTTCCTGCATACGAATGCACTAAACTCACAGCTCAATCTATTAAATGTGCATTTTTTAGGATACACTATAAACCAAAAGATTTTCTTTGTTCATATCCTAACTTCCATTACATTCGAGTTTCTCAAAATATATATTTTTTCCATTTATTAGGATTCCTTTCCTCCCTTCATTTTCTATTCCTTCAATGATTGCTAACTTTTTTTGTATGTTCCTCATCATCTAAACCACTTGGTTTATCATTTATGTAATATTACCACATCAAATCAAACTTCGGCAACTCCCGAGCCCCCTCAAGATCTTTCCCTAACTGATGATCTTACTATGGCAATTAAGCCCGTTCCCTTCCAACATGTACCCGAATTCGTACAACCCCAAAAAAGTGTTACTTCACCCCTCAGCTTTCCTTGGGAGCTACTTTATCTAATATTTCTATTCCGTCATCTTACAAATAGGCAATGAAGCATTAGTAATAATGCTATTGAAATAGTTCTTGCACTTGAAGAAAACCAAACCTGGGTTGTTGTCCACTGTCCCTCATCTGTAAAACCACTTGGTAGTAAGCTTGTGTTTTCTATCAAGCTTCGTTCTTGTGAAATATTAGCAGTGAAGAAAACAATTTCATTCACATTACCCGTAGGTTACAGCTATATTCAGTATATATACAAGTTTCTATACTAAGTATCGATTTCCTAAGATACATGGAAATCAGATCTTATCCTAATCCCTAGAAATCGAGGATTCACAAGATAGCTATACAATCTTCTAGATAGTCTTGCATGATTCTACATAATGCATGATTAAACATAATCTTCATGATTACGCATAATCCGACACTCCCCTCAAGTCGGTGAGTGGATATTTTCCATTCCTAGCTTGCCAATAATATCTTGAAACACTGTGCTTGCTAGTCCTTTTGTAAGAATGTACGCGGTGATCCTTAGTTGACACAAATGGAGTGCATATTAAGCCCTTGTCCGTTTTCTTTGATGAAATGCCTATCAACTTCAATATGCTTTGTACGATCATGTTGTACGGGTTATGTACAATCTTGATAGCTGATTTGTTATCACAGTACAACCTCATAGGTCCTTCCCATTTTATTCTCAAATCATCAAGAATTATCTTTAGCCAAAGTAACTCACATATTCCCGATGCCATAGATCTAAACTCAGATTCTGCACTTGATCTTGCCACTACATTTTGCTTTTTGCTTCTCCATGTTACAAGATTACCACCTAGGAATATGCAATAACCTGATGTTGATCTTCTATCAACCAAAGAACCTGCATAATCTGCATCCGTATAAGCTTCTAATGTCAAACTGCGATTGTTTGTTTCTTAAGCGAATACCTCTTCTGGGCTACCTTTCAAGTATTGTAGTATTGGTTTCTTGCCTTGAGATGTGATTCTTTAGGATTGTGCATAAATTGACTGACTTTGCTCACAGCAAATGCTATATCTGGTCTTGTATGTGCTAGATATATTAACTTTCCAACAAGCTTCTGATATGATACTTTATCTACAATAGGATCTTACGGGCATCACCTAATCCATGATTGAATTCTATCGGTGTGTCCACCGGGTTTACAGCCCAATTTTCTGTTTCTTTCAACAAGTCCAATACATACTTTTGTTGAGAGATGAAAATCCTTGCTTTGAGTGAGCTACTTCAATGCCTAGGAAGTATTTTAACTTTCCGAGCTCCTTAATATCAAATTCCTTCAAGAGACATTGCTTCAGATTTTTCATTCCTTCTACATCATTACCTGTCACAATAATATCATCTACATAAACTAACAATGCTGTTACCTCTCCAGATTTTGAATGTCTAATGAACAAAGTATGGTCTCCTTGACTTTGCTTAAATCCCAATGAAATCATCACCTTAGCAAACCTCCCAAACCAAGCCCGTGGAGATTGTTTGAGCCCATAAAGAGCTTTCTTCAACTTGCATACCCTTCCTTCTTTAGATTCAAATCCGGGAGGAACTTCCATGTAAATTTCCTCTTCTAGATCACCATGGAGGAACGCATTCTTAACGTCAAATTGCTGCAGATTCCACTCAAAATTAGCAGCTAATGATAACAGTATTCTTACCGTGTTCATCTTAGCAACAGGGGCAAATGTCTCAAGGTAGTCTATGCCATAGGTTTGAGTGAACCCTTTAGCCACCAATCTTGCCTTATATCTTTCCACCGAACCATCAGCCTTGTATTTTACGTTGAAAACCCACTTACATCCAACTAGTTTCTTCCCTCTTGGCAATTCAACTAACTCCATGTCTTGTTCTTATCAAGGGCCTCCATTTGGTTTTCATAGCATCCTTCCATTTTTGTCTCCTAATGCCTCAATTAGATTTTTGGGTATGGGAATTGTGTGGAGATTGGTTAGGAATGCTCTATGTTTTGGGATAGGTTACGGTAAGACATGAAGGAAAACAATGGGTGTTTTGTGCGAGTTCTGGTTCCTTTCCTTAGTGCAATTGGTAGGTCCTCGACTTGTTTCTTTTGGTTTTCTTCGGTTCGGATGACTCATCTCTTGGTTCACAATCTGGTGTGGTATTTTCATTTGGAAGTTGAGCAACAACACGAATGGGAGATTGAACTTGTGCTGGTTGAGAGACGATACCTTTCTCTGGAATAAACTTGCGTTGGCTGTTTGGCGATGGGTATGGCGATAGATGTGGCTGACTCAATTGAGGAATGAGTGGATTTAGGGGCGAAATAGATTCTTGAGCACGGTTATGTCTTGAGATTGAACAATACTAGGATCTAGAAGGAACATATCGGTCTTATCTTCACTCAAGTTCTCCCCACGAAGATGAGTGTGCTGAAAAAAAGATTCATTCTCAACAAAAGTAACATCAGCTGAAATAAAAACCTTTTTGGAAGGTGGATGAAAGCATTTATAACCCTTTTGGGTTGAGGAATAGCCAATAAAAATGCATCTAAGAGCACGGGGATCTAATTTGTTCCTATTGTGAGAATGAACATGAACAAATGCAACACAACCAAAGATTCGGGGTATCTGATTGTTAGACACATAAATTTGGAAAAAACTTTGTGAGTATTTCAATTGGACTTTTGAACCCAAGGACTCGTGTTGGAAGCCTGTTAATAAGATGGGCAGCAGTTAAGACTGCTTCACCCCAATATTGTTTTGGAACACTCTTATGAAATAGCAATGCCCTAGTGATCTCTAGGAGATGTCCATTTTTCCTCTCAGCCACCCCATTTTGTTGAGGAGTAGTAACACATGATGACTTATGAATAATTCTGTTTTACGAAAAAATGAGGAAAGGGTTTGATTGAAATAGTCCTTGGCATTGTCGTAGAAATCTCTTAATTTTGACATCAAATTGAGTATGGATCATGTTGTAGAACTTAGGAAACACAGTGCTAACATCGATTTATTTTCAAGAGGTAAAGCCATGTGACTCGGTACAATCATCAATAAATGAAACAAACCACCTAGCACCAAACATTTGGAATATTAGAAGGTCCCCAAATATCACTATGAATGAGAGAAAATGGAACAAAGGTTTTATTGTTGCTTATTGGAAAGGAAGCACGTTTGTGCTTTGCAAGTTCACAATCATCACAATGAAAAGATTCAAATGTAAGATCTCTAAACAATGAAGGAAACATGAACTTTAGAATTCTAAAAGATGGGTGACCTAAGCGACGGTGATAAAGCGAGATTTTCCTTGATTTGACACTCTGATTCGGAAAGAAAGGATAGTGATTTTCCAACTTCGGTTTCTTGTGTTGTTTTTCCGAAAATAGAGACCATCTCTCGACTAGCACATCCAATCATCCTCTTCGTGCCTAGCTCTGAAAGACACAATGTGAAGGAAAAAGGTTATACTACAATGTGAGTCTCAGCTAATTTGTGAATGGAAATAAGGTTTGCAAATAGTTTGGGAACATGGAGAACATTTCTTAGTGTAATGTCCTTGTTTATGTATATATCTCCTTGACCAGCTACGGTGGTGGTAGATCCATCAGCTATGGTAATCTTTTTATGGCTACAGCTGGGGTTATAAGAGATAAAGTGTTTAGAAGAACAAGTCATATGATCTGTTGCTCCGGAATCAAGTACCCACATAGGATAGGAATCTTTTACCAAGGCATTAGGATTAGAAGAAGAAGAAATACCTGAAAACGCCAATGAACAAGTACCTGTTGAGATTGGCTTTTCAAAGGACTCCACAAATGTTTTAGTTTCTCCATTTCTTGATATTGAACTCGAGCATAGGTTTCTTAGAACTTTCGTCATTAGATGACGAAGTGCTCACCATATGTGCTTGACTTGATCATTCCCATGCGATTAGGCTTGCCATGAAGTTTCCAAGACACTTCTCCCTAGTATGCCGATACTTTTTGCGGTAGAGTGCAGATAGAGAATCTCGATTGAAAGTTTTGGATGAGTCCAATCTAGTGACAGCGATGGGATAATTTGTCTCCTTCAACTCCGTGGCCTTAGTAATGAGTGCGAACCATCTCCTCCTTGAGGTTCAAGCATAACACTTGACGTCCTTCCGCACGATATAATAGCTATTGTCTCATTTAGAGGCGGTAAGTCTTGTTTTCCCAAAATCTGCACCCTTACAACATCAAACTCTACGTTTAAACACCGCCAAAAAATCATAAATCGATTCTTTTCCACAAAATGTTTTAAAATTGCTGCATCTACACTCTGACTCATTTGGATACATTGATAATGATCTATTTCACCACAAACTTTATAAGAGACTCGAATATTCAAGACGGTCCGAGTCTCTTGTTTAGTCTTGAAATCTTTGTCTCGATCTCATAGATCATGCGGCATCATTGACTTTGGAATAAGTCTCCGAATAGCTTCCCATATCTCCTTGGCGGTTCTAGGAACATGCATGTATCATCGATTTGGCGACATTGAGTTCCATAGCCAAGACATAACCATGGAGTCTTGTTCATCCCATGCTGCAAATTTTGGATCATCTGTGAAGGACCGATCCAATAAATGACTCAATTTCCCTCCCTTTTAGGAATGTGCGGACTAGTTGTGACCACTTTAAATAGTTCTTCCCATTCAATCGGTATGCGACTTGAATATTCGCAAATCTCCGGTATAGCGGCGGAAGATTCTCGACGAGTGGTGATGATTTCAGCCGAACTACTAGGGGATTCGACATGATTGATTTGGTAGGACTAAGGAAAGGAGTAGGAAAAAAAAGTATAAGGCTAGGAAGTTGAAGAGAGCTATCGAAGATAGGATTCTCGGTCGAGATGACCGGAGAAGAAATCGAGTTTTGAAAAATCGAGCCAATAGCTCGATACCATGTGAAATATTAGCGATGAAGAAAACAATTTCATTCACATTACCCGTGAGTTCTGACTATATTCAAGATATATACAAGTTTCTATACTAAGTATCATTTCCTAAGATACATGGAAATCAGATCTTATCCTAATCCTAGAAATCGAGGATTCACAAGATAGCTATACAATCTTCTAGATAATACTGCATGATTCTACATAATCTGCATGATTAAACATAATCTTCATGATTCTGCATAATCCGACAGTTCTGATGGATCCAAAAACCACAAGGGCCTGTTAGTTGTTCTTGGAAACAAACAAAAATATGCCCTAGACTATGGTGAGACTTTCACACCGATAGCCAAGATGACCATTGTGCGAACTATTATAACACTTGTTGCATCTTAATCATGGTCCTTACATTAAATGGATGTCCAACATGCATTCCTCCATAGTGATTTCAAGGAAGAAGTTTACATCAAACTTCCCTCTGGTATGCCTTCTCCTCAGCTAATGATGTTTGCAAACTTATTTTTTGGGTTTAAAAGCACATCATCAACCAAAAGGCATTTTCTTAATTTAGCATAAGTATATTCAAGATTTTGTTCAGTTGGCTAGAATCATAATATTACTCCTTTTGACATTCCTATAGAAAATAACGTGAAATATTGACGTGACAAAATAGAGCTTCTTGAGGACCCTATCTTTTATCAAAAGCTAGTGGACAGTCTATCTATCTAACTATTACTCGCTCAAATATTTCTTATGCTGTCCACATTGTAAGCAAGTTTATGCAACTTCCTCGGCATCTCCATTTATCCACAATACGATGCATTATTCAATACATCTTTAGAAAGCTAGATCATTGATTATTTTTTCCCGTTAATTCCTTACTCCAGCCTAAGGCCTATGGTGATATTGATTGGACTGATTATCTAGACACCAGGTCTATTCCTAAATAGTACATGTTCCTGACGATACTCTTGTCTCTTAGAAATGTAAGAAGCAAGAATCTATTTCCAAATCTTCCTTGAAGCAAAGTATCGTGCCATATCTATTGCATGCTCAAAGATGGTCTCCTAATGGAGCTTGGTTTTTCTCAAGTTTAACCAACTCCATTACATGTTGGCAACGCCAATGTCATTCAAATTGTAGATAATCTTGTTTACCATGAATGCACAAAGCATATAGAAGTCAACTATCACTCCATCCAGAAGTTTCCTATGATTGCCAAGTCATCACTCTCCCACATATCTCCACCACTAAAAATTGCAGATATTTTCACCAAATCCATAACACATCAACGACATTAGCTTCTTGGCAAATTGATGCTTGTATACCTACTGCATCAATTTGTGAGGGGATGTCAACAGTTTTAGCTGTCGTAATTGACAAGTAATACATTAATAGACCCTTGTCAAATGCTGATTTTGTTTAGACCTTTCAAAGGCTGATTTAATGCCTCATTGAAGGCAGATTTTGTGCCTTTTGTACAGCTATAATGATTTTAAAATCTTTTCTTAAGTAGGATTTACTAGTTATAGAAAATTATGTACTTAATACTTTAGCTACTTTTAAGGGCATGAAATTCAGCTTGCACTTTGTATATATATATTAGGAATTCCCCACTTAGAAAGACACAATTTTCACCCCAAAGTTCTCTAACTTGTCAAAAATATCTATTGGCCCTATGTATCACCACCATATATGTCAAGTTTCTTATGTAAACATTTCCCTTGAGCTCCATACACCCAAACAAATGACTGGTTCCTGTAACTCTACATGTCCAATATTGATAAAGGATGAACAAGAGCAAATTATAAAGCCACTCAATGCGTTAAGATTACAGCGACTGAAAGTATGGCTTCAGTGCAGTGCTTAAGCATCAATTTTATAGAATTGATAGTACAATATTTATCAAATAAAAAGAAAACTTGAAGACCATCACCAATTAAAAAGAAAATCAAAGAACAAACAGTACAAACCTTCCCATGCATTACATCGTCCCTCCATGAGCCTTGGAACACATCCCCATTATTGAAATAGAACGTACCTGCACCTGATCGGTTACCATAGTGCCACAAACCATCATAAATGCTCCCATCAGCAAGGATCAAACGGCCCTATACAAAGTCACTTATTAATGCGCACTTCAATCATTCTACATAACATGAAATAACTATACATACCTTTCCTTCAGGAAGACCTCCCTGGCAGCGTCCCTTGTAGATTCCACCTCTGTACTGCATCTCCATAAGAGGGCTCCACTTTTTTGGTGAATCTCGCTCACCTTCCTGCACGCCAGACAGACAACTTTTGTAATTTTTGTACACAGTATAAGTAATGATGTTATTTAAGTCGGGAAACTAAAAGCCATATTGTTCTTATATCCACTGCCACAGGAAAGCTTCTATGATCAGAAACCATGAAAGAAGGATTTGATCTTCTAGGATTATCCTTGATCTAATTACTTCAAATCATGGCATAGTTTTCAACATGTTCAACAGAAATTGAAGTGCTGCTGTTTTGCAGCTTAAAGACCAATATTCACAAATTTCCAAGACTCTTCAAAACATGACATAACGGAAAAAGAAAAGTAATTAGGTCAAAAAGGAGGTATGTACTATACTGGAATTTCAAATGGTGGCACTCACAAACAAATTCATTTATGTGCATCAACTATCCGAAATAATAAATGGCTGACTAATATATTTAGAATTTGTTGCATTATCAACATATACAATAATATGCTGACAGCGTAGGCAATTAAAGTCTCATCGGTCATAACAATGAAATATAAAATCAATCAGTATCCCACTTTTTATAGCAGCCAAAACAATTTAGAGTAGTAAGTCCGCATCTTAAATAGCATTAATTTGCAATTCAAACTCACATTGGGCTAGAATTATTCTGCTTAAATCATGACAGAATAATAGACAAAAATAATAACTTTAGGGAACCAATAAAATAGCTTCAAACATAAAACTTTTAGCATGAAGATCAAATCTTTTTGTTAACAAAGTCCACTTCCATGTCATGCATATTACCAGCATGGATGCAGCACGAATAGAAAGAACTCCTTGCTTCTTAGGTACATCAGCTTTTCTGCTCTTTAGCTGGGTAGATGCATTACTATAAAAATCCTTCATTGCTAGAATGCTGGCTTCAGTCAATGCACCCCAAGAAGAGATGCTTGAATCAACAAGAGCTTGCTCTTTGACACTGTCATCAGTTTTTGGCGAGGTGAATTCTGTACTATATGATATATTCAAACTGTCCTTGGGCTCATCTGGAGGCCTTACACCAACTGGAAGAGTGAATATGCTCAAATTATCAAGCTTTGCATTAGCTTCAGCCATTTCTTTAGCCCATTTCTGTGCAATCTGATATCCTGGACCCAAGTTCCAACTATTAAGTGGCTCCCTCTGGATAGGAGGAGCTGCTACACGATAAGACATTTCTCCATTAACTAAAGGACAAAAATTGATTGGTTCAATGCAGACATTTATTATGATTTAATGCCACCTTCAGCAATTGGGTCATATGAACAGGAAGCATCATCCACAGTATCCAACATGCAACCATCACTTACTTCAGTGCTGCCAATGGTATTCCTAGAAAGTAAAATAATAAGGATCAAAAAGTGAAAATGAAAAAAAAAACAATGAAAAACAAAAAATGATTGTGACACGAGAATTAGAAGAAGAATAACATAAAACAAAAGGGCAGCTAGGATATTGTAATTCACAGGTTCATTAATTTGAGTTTGGTCATGACCTACAAAATCTCTTCTCTGCAAGAAACTGCTAAGGCTATATTTCTAATTCCTCTTACTTGATCCACTTTCCAGGCATAAAATAATTTCCTCTCTCTTTTCTACTCACATATAATTCTAAAGCCTGTTTTGGGTGTTTAGTCTTGAACTACAAATGAAAGGATCTTAAATTTTGTATTCTTGGGTTAACTTGATGTTTGAGGCTTCTCTCTCTCTTGCTTTATGATTTCTTTTCTTCCCCCTCTTTTTCCTTCTCTCTTTCTAACTTTCAACCATTCTTTTGCAACATTTTCTCATACACAGAGAAGCTTAAAACTCAAAAGAACAGATTAACTAAACCAGCAAGACCGATTAATGACAGTTTGGCTGCTCAAGCTTTGTCATGATCTGGAAAGATAGATTTCTATTTAGAGTCATGTTTTTGGTTTTCACATCCTGAATAAAAAAAGGTATATCTCAGTACGGACACAAGATAAAGGTATGTAGGAATCAAACCTCAAAATGCAGTGGTCACTGAAATCACTACTTGATATTACATTGGTTTCCGAAGTATGCTCAACAACAGTTTTTGTGGTATTTTCTACTGCAATTTTTTCCTTGGAACAAAAGTCTGTTGAACTGGCCATCTCAGAAGGCCTTGCATCTTTCTCGGTGTTGTTTCCATCATTCTTATAAGATTCACTAGAATGCTTCTGGTGTCTTCTTAAAAGTTTATAAATGAAAGGGAAATGATGGGCTAGACTGGACAAAATGTTGCTGACTTGACGAGTCTCCTGCTCAGCAGAACTGTCAATCAAACAAAATAAACATCAGCAGATCAAAGGGAAAATTGTAAAGCAACTGATCACTTAATCAATAAACTGAAAGGGAAATTTGTTTAACATCAGCATTAAACAGTTAGAAAATAATGTTAAAACACTTGATCATCATGGAACCTGACGCTCTGGTCTCCACATGGAGAAAGGTGCATGGGTTATACATTTCAAAAATATTTTGCAGCAATCAGATAAAAGTACCATACACCTACAAACATATATGAAAGAACAAGAATGACAGTACTAGAGATACTTTTTCCAGACTAAAGTTTTAATCATATCCATCTTAGTGCACTTTTGCAGGAAAGGTTTCTTTTAGAGGTGACAATAAACAGAATCCATTTTGAAATGTCAAAGATGCAGAGAAAACTATAAATTCAAAAACAAATTCATGACCACTATTAGGGAGTATGATTTGATGAAGCGGATTTTTGGGGATTAATATTGCTTATGATTATGATTTGATTAAGAGAATTTTCGGAGATTAAGATTGGTTATGATTATGATTTGATTGAGAGGATTTTTAGGGATTATGATTAATTATAATTGTAAGTTACCTTATATAAATAAAATAATCTAGCATATAAAGAGGGGGGAGTTGTTGATTTCTTCAAGCTCTCACAATCCTTCTTCTCAATTTCTCTCAATTCCTCGTTCATAACATGGTATCAGAGCAAGTTCTCTAATCCCGCTTCTAATTTCTACCTTTGTTCTCACACTGGTAACCCACGCCCAAACTTTTTTGTTTTAAAAACCAAAACTAAAACCTTAACAATCTAACCCAAAAACACCTCAAGCAGCCACCAGCGACCAAGTCAGAGTAAGAGGCAACACCAAGTGCCTTACACGCTACCACGCACCGTCAGCAGCCCCTTATCAACCAGCACTTGTAATGGACGCACCACCTTTTGGTGATGTTTTGTCCACTCTATTACCATGGACTAAATTGCACCAACTCTAGGAGCCCATTGGTGATGTGTTTATCGCCTTTAATTGCTGGAAATTGGGTTTCTGTATTTAAGCATGGAGGCCGGTTTGATCATAGTCATATCTCTAGGAGCTCGTTGGTGATGTGTTTTTCTACCTTTAATTGTTGGAAAGTAGGTCTGTGTGTTTAAGTATAATGGTCAATTCCCTCTTTCATTGTTGCACAGCTGTTGATATTAGAGGTTTGCTTTTTTTGCACTATCGTCCTTCACTCAATTCTCATTAACATCTTTCTTACTATATCGGCTACGTCATGAGTGACTCCAAAACTAAAAGTGTTGAAGGAAAACCACCCATTAAGGTTCAACAAATCACAAATCAAAAATTGAATGGAACAATTGATGTTGCTTGGGAGAAGACGGTCATTGTATATCCCAAGGACCTACAGAGGTATGAGCATCTCACGAATCCAGCTCCTGATATTAAGTCATCTGGGTAGAAGAAGTGGGAACAACATGACAACCAAATAATGACAAGCCTCTAAAATTCCATGGAGCCAAATACTACTAACATGTGTCAACATATGAATTCCAAAAGGAGGTAAGGGAGTATGTAAGACTTATTTGCCAGTAACATTGCTCGTATATATGATTTATCTATGGAATTGTTCAAGTGTGAGCAAGGAGAGAAGAACCACACCGAGTATTTTTCAAAAATTAAAAACCTATTTGTAGAATAGTTAGCAGCCCAACCAATAATAACAAATAAGGATCAACTTCTTAAGAAAAGAGGAGTTATTCGTCATGAGATACTTGGCTAGCTTCAGAATAAAATATGAATCAATTCGAGCCCAGATACTCAGTGGCACTAGTTTCCCCTAGCCCACGACTGATTTCACCGCCAGAAAAGGTCACCGAAAATTGACAAGAAGCTGCCCTCTTACCGATTTCTCTCTCCAGCGAGCGAGACTCGTCACATCGGTGCCAACTACCTCAACAGTCACCAGTGAACTGGTTCCCTTGAGTTTTCCTTCTATTCACCATTAGGTTATAGGCAAATTTGCCGAACAGCTACCGAAAAATTCTTTCAGATGTTTTTACATTCATGGCTCTTGCAGATTTCAAGTCTCAACCAGGTGCTTTTCCTTTTATTTCTCTTCCCTCAATTACTACAGAGAAACTTGTAGGTAGTTCTAATTATACCTCATGGACTGCCTCTGTTAAATTGTGGTGTATGGGTCAAGGCCTAGCTGATCACTTAACTACTAAGGTTGAAGATACTGAAACAAATAAATCTGTTAGGGCTCAAATTATATGGCAAACAATTGATCCTTAACTCCACCCTATTTATAAGGCATACAGAACTTATGTTGAGATATGGAGTCAGGCAAAATTAATTTATACTAACGACATTCAAAGATTGTATTCTGTAGTATCAAACATGGTTAATCTCAAACAACAAATATGAACATGTCTGAATTTCTTGGTAGAATGGCCTCCTTGAAAATAGAATTCAACCTATTACTACCTAGTAGTAAGTCTGTAGTGGAAGATCTTGCACAGAGAAATTTTTTATGGTTTACTCTTACTGCTATCAATCATGAACTTAATTCAGTACAAGATCAGATTTTGGCAAGTCCTACAGTACCTTCTCTAGATGAAGTATTTGCTCACTTATTGAGTGTTTTATCACCTAACATTATGATATGATCTCCCTCAATTAATTCTTCCACTTTGGCCCATCAGTCTTAAGAGTACTAATAGAGAGTAGGGGGATCATGGCGGTCGACCCAAATGTTGTTATTGTCGTCAATGGGGATATACTAAGGATAAATGTTACAAATTGCATGGTCACCCTAGAGCTACTAACGTTGTTGATACTGATCAATCTACCCTTTAGTCTGAGTCCTCTACTCAGCCACCAGTGACTCGTACTAGTACCGATTATGAAGAGTATCTCAAGTATCAGGCAACTAAGTAGTCTTCCTCCTCCGTTGCTTCAATAGCTCATTCGGTTAATTCCATAGCATGCCTCATTAAGTCTTTTCCTTAGGTACTTGATTCTGGTGCTTCCGATCATAACTCTAGTAACCCAAATTTGCCTTCTCACTTTACTAACACTACATCTTTTCCTCCTATTACTTTAGCTAATGGGATTCAAACAGTTGTTAAAGTTGTATGCTCTGCTCAACCACTTCCATCCTTGCATTTAGAATCTGTCCTATATATTCCTAACTGCCCCTTTAATCTTGTATCCATCAATAAACTTACACGATCTTTAAACTATTCTATCACTTTTAATAAAAATTTTGTTGTTATATAGGATCGTAGTACAGGACAGATTTTGCCTTTGTATCCAACCTCTCTTATGTCTCTATTCCTTCTAATGTTCATGAGGCACTTAATGATCCCCGGTGGCATCAAGCAATGGTTGAAGAAATGACTACTCTACATGCCAATGATACTTGGAAATTAGTTTCGTTGCCCGTAAGCCATTCCACTGTTGGTTTTCGTTGGATATATAGCGTCAAAGTTGGTCCAAATGGTCAAGTTGATCGACTCAAGGCACGTTTGGTGGCTAAAGGGTATACACAAACTTATGGGTTGGATTATTATGAAACTTTCTCTCCTGTGGCCAAGATGTCTTATGTTCGCTTGTTTTTATCCATGGCTGCCATTCGCCAATGGCCTTTCTATCAATTGGACATTAAAAATGCCTTTCCACATGGTGAGCTTTCGGAAGAGATTTATATGGAGCAACCACCTAGATTTGTTGTTTAGGGGGGAGTCTACCTTAGTGTGTAAGCTTTGCCGCTCTTTATATGGTTTGAAACAATCCCCCCGTGCCTGGTTTCGACGGTTTAGTCACGTTGTTCAAAATTTTGGTATGATTCGATGTGACTCTGATCACTTTGTCTTCTATAAATATATATCATAAGAGTAGTGTATCTATCTGATTATCTATGTGGACGATATTGTCATTACTAGAAGTGATCAAGGTAAAATTGAACAATTGAAGACACATCTGTTCCGTCATTTTCAGACAAAAGATTTGGGTTTACTCTAATATCTTATGGGCATATAACTTGCTTAGTCCAAATCTAGTATTGTACTCTTTTAGAGAAAGTGTGCATTGGATATTCTAGAAGAAATAGGGATGTCAAACTGTAGACCAATAGAATCTCCTACTGATCCTAATTTAAAGCTTTTACCTAATAAGGGGGAGCCACTTGCTGATCCTAGCCGATATCGGAGATTGGTAGGAAAACTTAATTATCTCACCATCACACAATCTGATATTTCTTTCTTAGTTAGTGTTGTTAGTCAATTCCTAAAAGCTCCAAGTTATTCAAATTTTGAGGCACATTAAAGTTGCACCAGGAAAAGGATTATTATATGAAAACTAGGGTCATTCACAAATTATTGGATACTCTGATGATGATTGGGCAAGTTCTCCATTTGATAGGCATTCTACTTCACGCTTTTGTGTTATTGTTGGAGGAAATCTTGTATCTTGGAAAAGTAAGAAACAAGATGTTGTTGCTAGGTCGAGTGCAGAAGCAAAATATCGTGCAATGCTAGCAACTTGTGAGCTTATTTGGTTGAAGCAATTAGTTCAAGAGTTAAAATTTGCAAAAGTATCACAGATGAAGTTCTTGTGTGATAATCAAGTTGCTCTCCATATTGTTTCTAACCCAATATTTCATGAAAGAACCAAACACATAGAAATTGATCGCCACTTTATTTGAGAGAAAGTTTTGTCTAAATGCATCACTACTAATCATATTAGTTCAACCAATTAACAAGCAAATATCTTGACCAAATCTCTCAAAGGTTCTCGTGATTTGTCAGAGTTGGCAATTACTGAGGCAGTGGTTAGAAATAGAAAAGTCTGACGTGAACGGATAAGGGTAAAGGACACCCTTTAAAATTCACCAATACAGTTGACTTAGTTATTAGGAGATGTTTACTTTAAGGCTCGCACTATGTAGTTACCGTGTAGGAAGTCCAATCCAATGTCCTTTCTATCTTTTCTAGTTGTAAGTCCTGGATAAGACTTTCAATCCTACAACTTGACTTTTCAGGACAAGTGTACGGGGAAAGAGCCCGCAAGACTATCTAAAACCGTAAGATTTGTCATGCATTTAGCATTTCTAAGCGAGGACTCCTAGCTTAACTAGAGACAAGAAGTACGGACTTTGCAGCTTATCAGTGTTGGACCAATGGTGGTTGACAAATTAAATCCCACTTATGTTTTGATAATAATAAAATGTATAGAATTGGTTAAGAAATTGTTTCAGGTATTTTGGGATTGATATTCAATAAAAGAATTGTGCAAATCAAGATAGCATTAATCTTTGAAGGGAAAGAGATTAATCATTGTTGAATCAAGATGGAAATTACCTTAAATGTGTAAAGAGATATTCAAGGATGAAGATTATGGATAAGGAACTTCAAAGATATGTATCCCAACAATTAAAGATCAAGATTTCATGCAATATAATCGTTGAAGCCAACATAAGTCGACTAAAACATCATAAGTCGACTAATATATCAACACAAGTCGACTAATAGTCCATAAGTCGACTTATCGAAGGACACAAGTCGACTTACACAGTATAAGTCGACTTATTGAAGAGTGGAGATGAAATTTTACGTAAATTGTTGACACAAGTCGACTTATACACTCGACAAGTCGACTTATGAGTACAGGAAATTAATTCCAACGGTTCAATTAGCCACAAATGGAAAGGAGGATATTAAGGAACGGTCATATCAATTATACAACGGCTAGAATGGCTTTCAACAGTTATTTTCTTCAAGTATAAAGAGTGGATGATTGATGAAGAGATGATGGAAGTTCTATAAGCGAAAATACTCTTCTATTGCTCCAAAAGTTGCTCATTATTGCTCTTATCTTGTTACATCATTATATTGAGCTTTGTTCTTCAATCTTTATCTTATTTCTCTTACAATTTGAGTGACTAGTAAAAGGTCACGTGTGAGGTAGCTTGAGTCGGAAATCAAGTGGTGTTGGTAGGATTTGTACCGGAAGACAAATCAAGTGTAAAGGTAGCTTGAGCCGAAAATCAAGTGGTGTTGGTAGGATTTGTACTGGAAGACAAATCATTTGTAAAGGTAGCTTGAGCCGGAAATCAAGCGGTATTGTAAGAGTTCACACTGAACTACAAAGTGTGAAATAAAGTGGTTTGCAAAATCCTAAGTGGAAGCTTAGATAGAGGACGTAGGTCTTAGCATCGAACCTCTATAAAAACAGTGTTTGATTTTCTTCCCTACTCCTTGCATTTAAATTTGTTTAAATTACTATTGTGTGAATTAACTTCTGATTTTATTGTAGAAAATTTCGGAAAAGATTTAAAGATCTATTCAACCCCCCTTCTAGAGAGCTAACAATTGGTATCAGAGCAGAAGTATCTAGGGATGACACACAACAAACTAGCGGAAGAAGGTAATACAAATTATCGCCCTCCTTTGTTTAATGGTACTAACCATTCTTCTTGAAAAAATCCTATGAAGTATCACATTATAAGCGAGGGAGTGGAATACTGGAAGATTATCATTTTTGGTCCTCAAGCTCCTTTGAAAGTAAACGGTGAATTAAAAACAGAGATGGAGTATGACGACAATGATTGGAGACAAGCCTACATCAATGCGAAGGCAATGAAACTAATATACTGCGCTCTCACGGTCGAGGAAAGAAACCGAGTTAATTCTTGTACCAGTGCTAAAGAAATGTGAGAAAAACTTCGCATCACCCATGAAGGAACCAATCAAGTCCGGGAGACAAAGATCAACATGCTTCTCCATGATTATGAAATGTTTGTTATGAAGGAAGGTGAGTATATTTCCACTATGCTTGATCATTTTGCAGAAATCACAAATGGATTAGGAAACCTTGGAAAGCATTTAACGGATAGCGAAAAGGTGAAAAAGATTCTACAATCACTACCGAAAGAATGGGACTCACAAGTCACAGCTATTATGGATTCTAAGGATCTCAATCATTTGGAATTCAACACCTTAGTGGGGTCTCTCATAAACTATGAGATCATTCTCAAATCAAGAGGAGGAAGAGGTAAGTCACAAAAGCCAATTGCTTTTAAAGCTAACACTTCTTTTGTGGATGAAAATGATAAAAAATTAGATGAGGAAGAAGATGAAGAGTTAGCAATGTATGCTAGAAACTTGAGAAAATTCAAGGGACTACTAAATAGCCTCTTTACTATGTAGGGATAAGGCTGCGTACTATCAGACCTCCCTAGACCCCATTTCATTGCGAGACTTCGGACTGGGTGTGATGACGAAACTTGATGCATATGATTTATATGCTCCAACTTGAGGGGGAGTGTTGAGTTGTATATATCTATATAGTAATAAAATAGGAAAGTATTTACTGCTATTGATTGTATTTCCTATTCTAGGGTTAGACATCAACTATTTATACTTGTACTTTCATCAACATATATACGATAAGAATAAAGATCCCAACACCAAACTTAATGCAAACTAGGGAGAACACTTGAAAGATCCAAGAAATTATAGCAGACTAATTGGGAAATTAAACTATCTTAATAGTTACTAGGCTTGACATCTCATTCAGTACAAGTGTGGTGAGTCAATTTATCCAATATCCTCAGACCAGCCATTGGAAAGCGGTTATTAGAATCTTGAAATACCTTAAGCGCAATCTTGACAAAGGACTCCTATGTAAAAACCATGGGCGCTATTCAATTCAAGTTTATAGTGATGTTGATTGGGCTGATTCTAGGACTAACAGACGATCTACTACAAGGTATTGCGTGAATGTTGGTGGCATTCTAATTTCATAGAAAAGAGAAAAGCAAACTATGGTTTCTTGTTCAAGTGCAGAATCAGAATATAAAGCCATAACATATACAACCCGAGAACTTGTATAGGCAAAACATATGTTGCAGGAACTTGGATTTCGACAAATTCAACCTATAGAGCTAATGTGTGATAATCAAGCAGCAATTTACATTGCTTCTAATCCATTTTTTCATGAAAGGGTAAAGCATATTGAGGTTGATTGTCACTTTGTATGAGAGAAGGTGCAATAAGACGTGATCAAAACCATTCATATGAAGTTTGAGGACTAGTTGGCTGATCAATTCACCAAGCCTTTGGTTGGAAGTCGTGTAACACAATTGTGTAACAAGCTAGGAGCATATATATCATAAGCTCCAACTTGAAGAGAATTTAGACATTATTATTTGCTTAAAGGAATTTTAAAGGATTATAATTGATTATAATTGTAATTTACCTTATATAAATAAAATAATCTAGTATACAAAGAGGGAGAGTTGCTGATTTCTTTAAGCTTTCACAATCCCTCTGCTTAATTTCTCTCAATTTCTCATTCATAACAAGGTCAAATGATTCAACAGAGATTGGTCAACCAAACTTCTAGGAGATATAGATAAATTAAATGCAGACACTACAAAGTTTTTTTCTCATTCTCATAATAAGCGCCATACCTTAAAATTAAAAGTGTTGTTACTAGCATGTTGGAACCTAGATTAGGCTCATAAGCTGCAGATATAATGAGATGCCCGGAGTAGTTTGCAGTTTGACGGAAAGTATGCAAAGAAGCAAGTACATCATTGTCCATAAGACCTGAACTTGAAATGATGCATATGACGATGCCATTTAAGTCCTAGTCCAACAACAACAACAAAAATGGAAAAAAAATAGATTAGTGGAAACAAGATGAATTTGGCAAACTAAAGTTGGTAACATAGTTTGGACAACAAAAGATAGAGAACCGAAAAAGAAAAAACAGCCAAATGTCCAAGCACTCTTTATAGTAGATCAAAATTAGTTAACTATGTCCATACAAGTTGCTTGAAGTTAAATCATTTATTTTAAGTCTTTAACTATTACCTCTAAACCAGTGCAAATGAAAGGACAGTCAAATAGAGCTTGTAAAATTGAACTTCTGACGTTGTCACCAGCTCCAAATGCAATATTCACTTCTTTGTAGCTCCCTAGAATCTGTCTATTATTGAATCAGCTCAAAAGGCTCTACCATAAGCATTATTTCTGAACAAAGTGAATCAATAATGCAAAATTTTGAAAAATCTACATTTCTGGGTTAGAGTCTAAACAAAGGAATGTATGCTTTTAACAATAGCATATAGATTAAGAAAAAAAATGACATTGTAATATAAACATATTTCAATGTTTAAGATTTTCAGTTACGACTTACCTTTGTGATTTCTGAAACTTTTAATTCTGTGGGGTCACTATGTACATAAATTTGTTTTTGGTGTATGTCCTGAAAGTAGTTCAATAGTTATCATATGAAGAGAACTTTTCTGCAAATACTGATAGCAAAGTAAGTAAAATTGAAGATCTACTTACTGAGAGCAGAACAGATATGGCATTGATGGCTAGGAAAACAGCACGATTGGCAGTTTTCAAAGCCTCGTCTAGAGTGACCAAATCCTTTTTAAGTAGCGTGTCAAGGTCAATATCTATAATTAGAAAATAGGAAAAAAAAAATAGATTACCTCCTTAATCACGAAATCCACAAGTAGTAACAGCTAATTAATTCCCTCCATGCATTATATTAAGGAAATCTATGTTACAAATGCCAGTGTTACTTTTAAAGAAATATATTTGTTATATAGTACTATGTAATAAATAATATTACCTTATTTAAATGAACAATTGAAGAACAGCCATGACATATCAAGCAGATATAAAATTTAAAGCCCTAAGAGTTAAATTACTGTCAACTCATCCAAAAAGTGTCCTTCCAAACACAACTTAAAATATTAAACAACATATGCCTTGTAAAGGAAAAATGAGAACTACTCCTTTAATATCTCATTTTACTATCAACACATCTAAAAAGTATCCTTTCAAACACAAAAAATGATAAGCAAATGGATGAGATTAAGGTATTTTTATTGATATTTAGCTATAGCCTTGTAGTATAATCTACAAACACCAAGCTAACCAGCCACTAATGGCCCTTCAGCTATCAGCCGAAAACAAGCAAGTGAAAAGATATCCCCCCCTTGCACTATCCCATCCCATACATAGTCCTTTGCTCTCTCTCCTCTAACCAACTTCTCTAACCGTTTGATGACTCATCCCTCCCTGCCTTAGTGAATTTCCTAGAATATGTCAACATGGGTTTGTGGCCCATGTTCCCCTTCTTCCTCCTAGAATATGTCAATATGGGTTTAGGATCCATATTGCTATCAAAAAACTTATTTGACATATTAAACAACTTATGCCTTGTAAAGGAAAAAACAGAACTGCTTCTTTAATATCTCATCTCCTCTCAACCCAAGAACTTGACAAAATACTCAACTAACTTGGAAACATAATCATAGGTCACACAAATATATACAATAAGCTATATGTTTTATGGGAAGTCTAATACCCATATAGTCAGCACACTCGACAATATCCAAGGAACTGTTTCTAGAGATATTTTCAGTTTTAAGGATTCTTAAATATAGAAGAAATAAGAAGAGAAAGAAAGAGAGTACTAGATCTACACATTTGCTTACCAATGCAAAAATTTGTAAGATCTTGAAGTTTTGCTACTAAATCTTTCACCTGAAAGGTGATTTGGCAACAACAACTTTCAGTAACTATCTTAAACATTAAGGTAAATATGAAACTAGAGACTTCAAAATGGATTCAGATTTTAAGAAACAATTAATCTAGGACATACAGAAATCCCTATGGACATTATATCTCAATCAAAAATACCCCTACATATTGTTGTTCTAAAAAGTCAAAAAAGCAAATAAAAATTTATAATGATTTAATCAAAAGAAATGGGATAAAAAGTAGTAAAGTATTTCAAGATTATGTTAAGTTGAACTATGCAAGCCTTCAACAAAAATATAACAGGCTAGAATTCCTACACTAAAGAATATTTCGAATCACATGTTCTTACAAGAAATTGAATGCAACTTCTCATGATAGATTCTTTATTATGAAGGTTACACTAACAAATCAAAAAAATAAATAAACAATTGAATGACTTTCTCTCAGCATGTCTTAATGCTAAGGTAGCTGCCCCCCGAATCCTATATGGACTAAATATCACAAAAGTGGATTGTACAAAGAATAAAGTTAATGGCCAACTTAAATTCATTTCGACCGTGTATAACCAACATGAAACTAAACACTCATCCAACGTTCATGAACTAAGCTTTAAGTGAGTTTTTCCTAGATTCATACCAACAAATGAAGCTAAATGGCCAGAAAAATTTAAACATATAGATATCCTCAATTTGATTATTATAATATCAAGTGCAATTTTTTCTTGAGATCTCAAAATGCTCTTTTTTAAGTTAGAATAAAGGTTTTAGTTTCACTTCATACCACACAACTTCCACAGTGATGAAGGACAAGTAGAAGAGTTATCAAACTAGTAGCTAGAATCCATAAAACTTAAATCTAGCAGCTAGAATTTGAGTTTTAGGTTTGGAGATCTAGCTTAGCTTGTTGGAATTTTAGGTTTGCAAGGCTGGAATTTTAGGGTTTGATTGCTCAAAAGTTAAGTTGGAATTTTAGGGTTTGCTTGCTGGAAAGATAAGCTAGAATTTTAGAGCTTTGGATGAATTTACGCTTGAATATAAGAAATCCAGGTTATAAGTGCAGTAATTTTAGTGAGGTAAACAAATAATACTAGGTGTTGTTGTTGTTGTTGTTAAACAAATAATGGAGGATTGGGAGTTAGGAATAATTCCTAGAGTCTAAGAATCACTTTTAGAAGAAAACATCACACCTTTTAATTGAAAATTCAAATTTATAGATCAAAATTCAGGATATTATTATTGAATGGTCCAGTACATGCACATATAGGGAAGTTCTTCGAACCCTTATTCTAATAATAAAGGGATTTCTAATTAAAATATCTAAAATAGAGTATCAGTTTAAGTTTTAAACAACTAGAATAACCTATCTAATAAAGAAACCTAGAACAAAGTAAATTTCAGTCTTTGTTGTCTTTCTTGTCACCTCAACCCCCACTCTTCATCCCACCAAATTCAAGTTTGTGGTTGAGTGATTTTTCCTCATTTATTTCTTTTATAAACACTAAGCTCTTTTACATCATACAATTTTTGAAGAAAAAAGACTCAATTCATAGAACAAACATCAAAACCAAGCATCAATAGAAAATATAACCAACCTCCAAGTTTTTCAAGAATGAAGAATGAACCAATGAAACAAAAAGATAATGCCTTTTCGTGGCTTCATTTGGATTGTTTTTCTTTTTTTCGCTTACATAATAGAGAACCACATATTATCAACTATTTCCATGTATGACCTACCTCAACTTGGCGTCTTTGTCCTTCAAAGCTAAAAGGCTTCAAAAGAATAGCAACAACAAATCCATTTCTGGATCTTATAGTTTTCAGAATATCAATTGCTATATCATGATCCAAGCCATATCCAATACTAGCCACCTAAGAAAAAGATAAAGAAAAGGAAAAATAATATAATGAAGATCTTACTCAGATATTTAAGTAAAACTTTAGCTTAAGAGTTGATAACAAATTGTGTCAAGCATTAGCTATCACACCAAAGTCAATCAAATAAAGTTGTTGCCAATACATATTCTTGAAAACAAGTAGACCAAGAATAATGTTCAATACCATACTAACATAATTGTTTCTCATTTCAGATAGTCATAACTAAGAGATGAAAAGTTGTTTATGAGTTGATGTAGTAGAGTCTAGATTCAAGGCATGAATAGGGTGAATTATGCAACAAACCACACTCACTCATCTATGAATTTTGATTTGTATCAATAAAACATACAATTTTTTAATCCCCATTCAATATTGTCGTTAACAGTGCTGACCAAACCATGTTTACATGTTTAATCATCATTTAGCTTATCATTCTAGAAGTATAAGGGATTCGAAAAAATCAATTTATGCCATTCTTCCATACTATTTGAGGATTTAAGAGACTTAAATGGATGATTTAGATGTTTTGAAATCCTTAATATTTTTTAGATGACATGATAAAAGATGAATTAACAGTTCCTATCTCTAATTAGCTCGGTTAAGAATAATTTCGATGGAGGTTGAGGATAGAATACTATTAAAAAAAATTAAGCCTTTTGTTTATGTAAAGTAAATTATAGATTGTAACCGAGAATCATATCAAAGTTAATGAATCTTATATACGTTATCCATATGAACTTAATGTAGAGTCGTTAGTGCATATGGCTTTAAAAAACACTGGTACACAATTGTGGATGAAAAGAACATACACGACAACACCAGTTTAGTAGTGACTTTTCAAAACTTAGGAAATCAAGTGATTCTAAACCTTTTCAAGAACATCTCTAGACATTGTACCATATACTGAAGCCAAAAAGGTCATTTTGCAAGGGTGCCTAACTTTATCAACAAAGCATGTATACTTTTCACAACTGATATTATATAAATGATGTATTGTCTTAATGAGATTAATTTCAACAATAATCTAACAAACAGAAGAACCCTAATATTAGATTCTAAAGAAGGAATGTACAAACAAGGATAACAGCATTTGAACATGATTGCAGAAACTGTTCAGCTCCTGTACTTGTTGGATTTTGATCTGCATGAATAAGAGACAAACGATTGAAGGTTATTGTCAACCTTCATCAATTTGAAATGAGAATTGCTAAGAGTTGTATGAGAAATCATCTTTTGAAGTGAGAATTGCTAAGAGTTGTATATGAAATCATCAACTTGAAACAAAAAACTAAAGAAAAGAATTGAAATCCACATTTGTTAAATATGCTATACAAAATTAATAACCAATAAGTTAAAAAGTTTCACTAAAGACAAACAATGCAATCTCCAAAAGAAATTCAATAACAATGTTAGTTTTATCGTACGTTCCACATGCTCAATACTGAGAAAAGATTCCAACGAAATAACGTCACAGTGTTAAACAATTTATATCAACACCTATGTTATACTATTTACGAAAATAATTAGTATGAAACAAAAAGACAGATTATGAAAGAGGGATGTTACAAAGCAATTGATTTGATTCAAAGCCCAAGCCATAGAAAACTCTATTGTAAATTGATACCCAATGATAAATGCTCAATGAAAAACCTTGTTGTCAAAACAACTTGTATGAAGTAAGCCAGGAAACACAGCAAAAATTTATACCCAAGTTACCAAAATGTAACTTGAGAATCAAACGCAACTCAACTTTCTGTTTCAGTTATAGCAAAAGAATAGATTGTCTAAATCTTCCTTGCCATAGTGATAAAAAAAAAAAAAAGGAACAACGACAAATTCTAATAGAAAGAATTAAATTTCATTAACCTCCCTCCTTATTCTAAGATATTATCAGAATGGCAAAAAAGAAAGCCATGAAATCAAGACATAAATAACTAGTAATCCATGAACTGAGGGCCCACCTTTTCCAAGAACCTTTTCTTGCAATAGCACATTCCCTGCGTCTTTGGCGTGAATAATATTCCTGGAAGTTGTTTTTCCCAAAACAGTCAATGATTGGTTTAGTACAAGCAGTATGATAAGTCAATCAAACAACTTTCCAACATCATAATAGCAGATACCTTGATCAATTTAATCGCTAACGAAGATGAAAGATAAAAGTAGCTTCTATGCAGCTGTATCGTTCACATTCAATGATGAAGTTGCAAAGAATTAGAGAGGGGAGGAAAAATTACCAGCATCTGACGGAGGATGATAACTGGAAAGGAGAATCCAAGCAGAAACGGAAAATGGAGTCCTTCCTACTACCAATGCCAATCACTTCAACAAACTCCGACACACTTCCATTACTACTACTACTACTATTCCTACTAATCTCTGCTTTAACAACCCCGTCAACAAGTGTGTGTTTTGTCCTCACACACCGGTTGTACTTAGATATTGCGCAGCTGCTGTTGCTATTTCTGATCGATAAGGGCCAAAGAGAGACCGACTGAAAGCGCAGGTTCACAGGAGGAAGAAGGCCTACGGCGTGTGCCATTTCCAAACATCTATCCGGTTGGATCTCCGCCAATTCGATACGTGTCTTTCGCAATATTGTTTAGAAGATGTCATCGTATCAAAATAACAGAAAATTAGCAATTGATTTAACGAGTTAAACTAAATTTAATGTTAGAATAAATATAAAATTATAAATTAAAAATTAACTTAAAATATATTTTAAACCTTTATATACATTTTTATTTTATATTATAGGAATATTAAAAAATTAAGTATAAATATAAATACACATTTATAATTGTAAGTTTAGTTATCATCCTCCTTTTCAATTATAGAAATTATTTAAAAATTTAACCACTTAAACTAACTTATTGAAATCATTAACTCATTAATTTATTAATTTATAGTTCATAAAATAAGCATTTGGATTAGTTTGATTTTAGTTAAATTTAAATTACCAAATCAAATGAAGTTATATTATTTATTTTATATAATTATATGTTAAATAAGTACTTTAATAATATGATATACGATTAAAATATAATAAAAACTAAAATTGAATTTTAACACTTTTATTATAATTTAATTTAAACTCAAATTGGATTTCAATTCAAATAAGGCTTTATTAGAATTTAGCACTAATTCTGCCTGATTCTGGTGAGGCAGGACGCTACCGTTTGGATCCATAAATTTGGTTATCTTTAGCAAGAGAATACCTGCAAAATAGCACAAGGTATGCCGGGGGTTGATAGCCGACAAGCCCCTCCGACGGTCAAGTTAGCGTTTTGTTTAAGCTTTTGGGTAGCTGATGCGTAGTGAAAAATAGGATTATAGGAATCGTACCTTTTTCATGATGAAGTCATAAATTTATATGATTTACCCGTAGGAATTAGGTCAGTTTCCAAAGGATGGGCTGATGAGCTTATCGGCCCATGCGTTGTTCTGAGTCTGGGCTTGGGCCTAGCACGACCGACCCAACCATAAGCCCCCTACTCCTCGAGTCTGACCAAGGGGAGGGGTCGAAGGAGTACATAAGGATCGCGCACTTGTACGTATGATGAGGTTTGTGATAGCACGATCGATCGGACATCAACACTTAGCGTGTGACGACTCGAGGTGAGATCGACTGATCGAGGGTAGAGATAGGACCGACCGATATAAAGTAGGCATAAGATCAACCGATCGAGCGTAACATAAGATCGACCGATCGAGCGCAGGCGTCTAATCGAAGCGATGAATTTAATCATTACTAACGGAGCGTGTCTTCTGACAGGTTTTTGAAATTTGAAACAAGACGTTTTTGTAACCGTTGTATAGCTGTCGCATACATCCTTTCAACTGCTGTGTCACTATGAGTAACTGATAACCCTAATTTGCACGGCCCAGATTTTTCCGCGCATTCAAATTCCATCAGTACGCTCGCTTGGTATGTTATTATAAACGCTCGAGATTGACACACATCTTTACTTTCTGCGTGCCCGATTCTTTAATCTTCGTTTCCTCTCTCATTTATCTCCCTGTTTGCAGTCTCAGAAATATCCTCTCACCGTCAACCAAATCTGTAGTTCCCGTCTCCCTAAATCCAAAAGGCCAGCCAAGGGGCCTAGAGCTTCTTTGAAGGTGAGGAAGCAAAGGAAGGAGACAGAGGCCAGTGAGGATGCCGCTCAGCCAATGGAGTTAGACCGATCTATAGCGTTGCTGGCCCTTCCGTCCACTGAGGACCGTCCTGGCGTGTTAGCGCCCTTGCCGATCCAACCGATGAGTGTGGACCGAGCGGATTCGGAGGAGGAAGAGATGGAGCCGCCACTTAAAAGGAAGAGGACCGCTCGAAGTGCTGGTCGATCGTCCAGTTAGCTGGAGAGAGAAGTGGGGGAAAAGCAAGCGCCTCGATTGGATAAGGGCAAGGGGAAAGAGAGAGCTTCTGGCGGTGGAAAATGGGAGCCCACGATCAGTCTTCATAGGACTGTATCGCTTAAGGACGTCAACGTCGCTCTGCACATTGCCCAGAGGGCTGTTCCTCCCGCAAACGAGAGGTTTTTGGATACGTTGGACGATAAAGAACTGGTGGCTAGTCTCGTCCGCGGCTGTACCAGGGATATGGCGTTCGCCTCTGCGATGTATCAACGTCTTGATCAGCTCTATGAAGTGAGGCAAACAGTAGACCGAGAGGTCCAGGACCTTCTAGGGCAAGTTAATACTCTAAGAGCTGAACTTTCAGAGGCGAAGGAGGAGAAAGACGTCTTACGAGCCCAGCTCTCTTTGATGGAGGAGGAGAAGAAAATTTTGGAGGAAGAGAGAAGCATTTTGAGGGCTCAACTTGCTTCGGGGGAGGAGGAGAGGGGTAGAATGCTTGCTTCCCAGGCCGAGCTGGAGAGTGAATACCGGATGTCGCAGCTCCACATTGAGAGCCTAAGGAGGAAGGTGGTCGACGCCACTTCAAGGGTGCGACTGGAGGAGGAGTTTCGTTCGAAAGCCTTCCGACAATGTCACGAGGCGCAGACAGAGAAAATAGAGGTCGAGAAGAAAATGCTGGAGCTACAGGGTTCCGTCAAGGAGCAAAGGATTGAGGCGATCAAGAGATGGAAAGAGCGATATTTACATGGGGAGTGTCTAGAGTTTACCTGTGACTTGGCTCTTTCCATCTTGAGGAGCTGCCACAACGTTTGCGTACCTGACGGGTCGGAGGGTCCTTCATTCGAGGATTACGCCGAGCTGATGCTTCCCACAGCTCTCGGCCTTTCTCTGGAGGAAGTGAGGGAGAAGGCCGAGGGAGAACGAATGTCGGTTCCAGATGAGGAGCTGGACCTTAGCTCGGATAAGGAGGACGAACGATCTCCCGGGGATATCTCTCCAGTTCTTCCTATAGACTCTGGTCCTGCCTCAGTTGCTTTGCCGACCTCCCCTTCTGCCGATCCGGCTGCTGGCTCTTCCTCTCCCGCCGAAGGGTCAAAATGATTTTTCCCTTTTCAAGGCTCATCTGGTCGGACTTGTGACCAGAACGTAAATTCAAGGAAATGAAGTTTTTATTTTTCATCATCTGTCGTGTTAAAATTGGGCGATCTTTTTCAACAGCAGGTAGTGAACGAACACACTCGATGTGCGTCGATCAGTCGTAGCGTCTGGGAGAGTCATGGTCGACTGAGGCAATAGAACTTGGCCGTACGATTGTGAGGCCGATCGATCCAATATTTTTGCTCTTGGCATCGCCTGGTTCCAAGATCCCGTCTTGGTAACCTGGGCGAGCATTGTCGAGGCTGAGCAATCCGAGATTCATCTTCTCGGCATCACCTGGTTCTAAGGATCTCGTCTTGGCAACCTGGCCGAGCGGTGTCGAGGCCAGCGATCTGAAATTCATCTTCTCGGCATCGCCTGGTTCCAAGGACCTTGTCTTAGCAACCTGGCCGAGCGTTGTCGAGGCCGAGCGATCCGAGATTCATCTTCTCGACATTGCCTGGTTCCAAGGATCTCGTCTTGGCAACTTGACCGAGCGGTGTCGAGGCCGAGTGATCCAAGATTCATCTTCTCGGCATCACCTGGTTCCAAAGATCTTGTCTTGACAACCTGGCCGAGCGTTTTTTCAAGGCCGAGCGATCCAAGATTCATCTTCTCGGCATCGCCTAGTTCCAAGGATCTTGTCTTGGAAACCTGGCCGAGCGTGGTTGAGGCCGAGCGATTTGAGATTCATCTTCTCGACATCGCCTGGTTCCAAGGATCTCGTCTTGGCAACCTGACTGAGCAGTGTCGAGGTTGAGCGATCCGAGATTCATCTTCTCGGCATCGCCTGGTTGCAAGGATCTTGTCTCGGCAACCTGGTCGAGCGGTGTCGAGGCCGAGCGATCCGAGATTCATCTTCTCGGCATCACCTAGTTCTAAGGATCTTATCTTGGCAACCTGACCGAGCGATGTCGAGGCCGAGCGATGATTCCAAGGATCTTGTCTTGGCAACCTCGCCGAGCGGTGTCGAGGGCGATCAGTTGGTGGAATTTTCTCCTCTTGCCAAATTTAGTGAGATTTTTCTTGTCAAGAAATCTGAAAACCCCTTTATTGACGATGATAAGGGCGTGGGCCGTTAAAAAACCTGACTGGTGGGGCCAGGAAAAAAGTACCCATAAGTTGTGTACAATAAGCAATAATAAACAAAGAAATGAGAACTAAAATAAAGCTTATCTACTGGTAGAATGCCTTCAGGTTTTGAGAGTTCCAGGGCCTCGGTAGTTACTTCCCATTCGTATCGCGCAGGGCGTAAGAGCCATGTCCGGCTTGCTTGACCACTTGGTAGGGTCCTTCCCATGTTTGACCGAGCTTCCCAGGATGTTTTCCAGCCTCCTCGGTCTTTCGCAGGACGTACCCACCGACCTTTATGTTGCTCAGCTTCGCCCTTCTATTGTAGAACTTCGTTGCTTTTTGCCTGACGGCTTTTGAACGAGCGGCTGTTGTTTCTCTCTCTTCATTGAGGAGCATCAGTTCTGCCTTGTGGGCTTCATCATTCCTTTCATCTGCTCTTACATCAAGAAAGCTTGCCAATATTACTGCTCCCTCGAGGGTTCTTGTTTCGGCCAAGTAGCATTCCCGAGCGATTCTATATTGACCCCTGACAATGCCGATGCCATGGGGTGACGAGAATTTCATCACCTGATAATAGGTTGAGGCAACAACTCTAAAGGTGTTTTGTGTGGCTCTTCTAATTATTGCATTATAGTCTCCTGCAAACTTAACCACTAAGAATTCAATATTCCTCACTATTTGAAGTGACTTTTGTCCGAACTTTACGTTCAATAAGACTCGAGCGAATGGATAGGCGGATGCTCCTGTTACCCCTTTGATTGGTGACCGCGCATCGTAACGCTAGTCAAAATTAATTAACTAGACTACTACTGTAGCAGTGGCGAGTCTAGGTCGATCCCACAGAGAGTGTGTGTAAAGTTTAAGAAATGAAATTAATCGGTGTTTACACTAAAAGGGGGGGTTTTGGATTTTTAGAGAAGAAAAATAAAATGAAACTAACTAATAAAAACAAATTAAAGAAAACATGCAATAAAATGAAAAATGTGGGGAATTCAGTAGGGATCCGGTTCGTTGGTTCAATCTCGGCCTAAACCCTGATTAAGCACATTTTATTAATTTGTTGTTCTTTAACCTCTCCTAGAAATTATTAATCGTGGATTAAAAATTAACCCGAGTTTTCCCTTAGGTTTTGTTTAATCAAGATACGATCGTTAATTAAACCTAACTACCTAACAACCTAGGATACGATCTCTAGATTTAATTAGGCAGTAGCATTATGAATTAGGAAAACCGATTAATCAAGGCAACAACCACATAAGCTCGAGTCATTTAACCTAGGTCATGTTATCCCTAATGATTACGAATCATTAGTCGCTACAAATGAATTTCAATATAACAATTATGTATTAAATTGAAATTCTAGCAATGGGTTCGCAATTAGCAATTCAATGAACGCATTAAAATCACCAATTAAAAATACCCAAAGGGTTCATACATAAATAACCGAATAATAACGAAAATCCGATTATCCATACATAATACCCAAATCAATTAAAGCAGGATAACACAATCAATTCCTAACGAGAGAAAGAAACAACAAAATAATTAAAACAATACTTAACCCGGGTCGTCGACGTCGATATTACCTCCGAACCGGCGTCGAGACATTTAGCTTTTCATGGGTCTTTCGCAACAAATTGCTTCAGACTCCTCATTGCTTATCCTACCGAAGACCATCCCAGTAGCAGCCCTCTACCTCACACACTGTTCATTGATTTGACAATTTAATTCTCCCTGCTTTTAAATCTTTTTGTGCTCTGCGTGTGATCGCGGTTCTGTCGATGCGATCTTACGATCGATCCTTGGAAACCGGTCAAATAGAATAAATTCCAAGATTGCGGTGTAGGATGCAACCTCGGTCGCCTCACTTAATGGAACCAAATGAAAATGGTCTAATCTAGCCTAAATGTAAAAATTTCAATTGAAGTTGATAAACGGGGTTTTGGTAATTTGGTCGAAACCGTGAAGTAATCAAAATTTAACAAAAGTATAAAAGAATATTTTGGGATTTTGAAATAATGCAATAAACAAAGAATCGGATAAAATCAAATTGATAAAATCCTCTTAAAACGAGGCTCGAGCTATCACAGTTCAAAATGGTTTTCGGGATACAATCCACTAAGTTTCAAAGATCAACCCTAAAGGACTCTTTAGGTCCAAAGATTTAATTAATGAACTCCATCATTTAAATCTTTGTTAAAAACCTTAGTGTGACAATTGACAAGCAAATGCAATTGGTCAAATGAATAAAACACAACAATCTCAATCAAACACAACTAGGCGATTAAAACCGTGAATGCAAGATCCAATGACATATATGAAACTATCATATATTAAGCACAAAACATTCTACAAATTACTTTGTCCAAATTTCAACATAGTATCAACACACGGTTAAACTATAACAATGCTAATCTAAATATATCGATGCAATCCTCTAACTCAGAAGTTTACACAAATATACTAGACTTCAGATACTAAGTGATTACTCCCCTTCGAAGCTCTGTAAACTCAAGCCATTGCTACATCTTCAAGAGGAAGGTTGCTTAACCACGCATGACTCCGATCCCAACATTGGAAAATGAACCATGCTCATGTTGCGAGAAGATCTTGACGATTGTGATGATGGTGACGATGATAAAATGTGAAATTCTTCCGCTTCCAGTCTGCGTTCCAAGCCTCCGACTTCGTCTCTGTGTATTTTCGCATCTCTCTCTCTCATCTCTTCCTCCTCTTTTGTGACCTAAAATAGTAAGCTTTTATATGATGGGTCACGGCTCGGGTTGGAACAAGTGAGACAAACTTTTCATAAGAGGGTCGGATATCCGCTCAGACGTCATGATTTAATAAAAGAAAATTAAATTCGTCGCGACGTGTGAAATGGCCTACTCGTCGCGACGTCTGAATCAACATTCGCCGCGACGTATGGAAATGACTTACTCGCCGCGGCGTATGGATCAAAACACGTCGTGACGTATGGATGAATGTATGACTGTTGACTTCCTGATGTTGACTCCTTTGTTCTTGCAACAAAATAATAACAACAATTTGCAGTATCAATTATCCCAATAAAAACTATGGAAAAATAAGTATCAAATCATGACAATTTACTGACAAATTGAGAATTGAAAGAACTCAGTATGAGGAACCAATTTAAGCACAAAAAATCATCAATCAGGAGTCAATACATGCATAAGCAGCTATGAAAATGCAGCCAATTTATAATATAAACTTGGCTCAATCAAATTCTCTCACACTTAGACCTTTGTACTCCTGGACAAAGTTTTACAAGAGTCAAAAAGAGTGCAAGAGAAAAAGAAAATATCTACCCATGCTCAAAACAATAAAAGGAAATTGACGCAAGTTACTTCCTCAGAATTCAACCAAAGCAAAATGAAATAGTGCTACTAAAATAAACATTGAAAGAATCCAAGTACAAGAGATTGAACAAAAGAGAAGCACTCAAGGTATAGTGTTTGCACTAAGCTCACTTGTGTCTAGGGATATTTTTCTCTCAATCTACTTAATCCACCTCCTACCATAGGCATGTCAATTCTATTTCTCCACCACAAGAACTATCATTTCAAGATCAAGAGGACTTTGAGGGTTGTAATGTATGGAAGGCTAAATGAATGGGTAAAGTAAAAGAAAGAAAATATGAGCATATGCACTAAATGTGAACTGATGTCATCTGTAGAATTCAAACTAAACAATTGCATAAACAGAATGCAACATTATTCTTTTCTTTCTTTCTCTTTTTTTCTGCTTTTGCTCTTTTCTCTTTTTTTTTATCGGACATTTTAGAGACATTGTCTCTTTATGGAAACACAAAATTCATCATCAATTTTTTTTTGACATATTATTTTGAAATAAGCAACATAACCAATGACACCACAAAGGTATGAATGCAAATGCTCATAATAGGAAGGCTTAAAGGGGCTAACAAGGGATAAATGTGCAAGGGACGGTGTTTGGGAAATGGGTTTAAGAAAGAACGCCTCTATCACATCCGCAAAAATCCAGTTCATTAAGCTTCAAGTAAGAATTAAAACAAGTTCTGGAAAAAAAATGAAATAAGAAGATACACACAAAGATAGAATGAAAATTATGGGCTCAAATATCCTTCCACAAGGGTATGATCTCAATGAACAATCTCAAGTCTCAAAAACTTAAAATGCCACTTTGTTAGCATGCTTTCATTTACTTTGTATTAAAAACGTTGAAAGCAAGATTTTGTCAAGTCCAATTATCATTAAAAGAATGGAAGGTGTTTTCAAAAACTCAAGCATCGTTTTGAAACTAGTGAAAGCTTTGAAAACAAAAGCCACAAAAGTCCAGTGTAAGAAAATTTTGAAATGAGTGGAAGAATTAAGTACAGAATCATTCATGCATGAGTGTGGACATCGCGACGTGTAGAAGCAGACGTCGAGATGTATGGACGTCGCGACGTAGCAAGGATGACGTCGCGACGTATGCCAAATTTGAAGAACGCTTCGCCGCGACGTATGGACACTCGTCACGGCGAAGAAATACAGAATGACAGAAAATACAAGAAGTTTATCAGCAGAAAGCACCAATTGGCCAACAATATAATATCAACAGTCATGCAATGTGAAAAATAAATAGGGAAACAACTCCCCCACACTTGAATCACACATTGTCCTCAATGAAAATGTAAAAGTAGCACAATTTCTTAGAAACTGACGAAGGGACATAAAGGATGATAGGAAAATGAAAAGAAAACAAAGGAAGCTATATATCTAAGGACTACAAAAAATAAGTGCGAAACACAAAAAGAAAAGAAACAAGCAAAGGAGACGGAAAAACCTGATAGTCACAATGATTTCTGGTTCTCATAGTAGAGCTTCAAAAGATGGCCATTGACCTTAAGTCGGGTTCCAGTCTCCTCATGTAAAAGCTCTACCATACCAAAGTTGTGCACCTTTGTGATCAAGTATGGTCCCTCCCAACGAGTATTAAAAGTCCCATGTTTGAAAGTGAAGCGAGCTTTGAATAACAGGACTTTATCTCCCTCTTTGAAACTTTTCCTCCTAATGATCTTGTCATGCATCAATTTGGATTTTTCTTTGTAGAGTCGTGCATGCTCATATGCCTCCAACCTTAATTCCTCAAGCTCTTGAAGTTGCAACTTCCTCTCCATTCCGGAAGATTCCAAGTCCATGTTGCATTATTTGATTGCCCAGTATGCTTTGTGCTCCAATTCTACAGGTAAATGGCAAGCCTTTCCATAAATCAAACGGTAAGGGGACATACCTATTGGGGATTTATATGCAGTCCGATATGCCCAAAGTGCTTCCTCGAGGCGAAGGCTCCAATCCTTCTTTGATGGCTTTACAATTTTCTCCAAATGTGCTTCACCTCTCTGTTTGAAACTTCACTTGTCCATTGGTTTGTGGGTGATATGCAGAGAGACTTTGTGAGTGACCCCAAATTTCAAAAATAAGTTATCAATGACTCTATTACAAAATGGGTTCCCTATCACTCACCACACTCTTGGTATACCAAAGCGACAAAAATGTTGGACTTAAGAAATTTAGACACGGCTTGGGCATCATCTTTTCTAGTGGGATGGCCTCTATCCACTTGGACACATAATCAACAGCTAAAAGGATATACACAAAGCCAAAAGATGGAGGAAATGGGCCCATGAAATCGATTCCCCAAACATCAAAGATTTCACAAAATAAGAGAGGTTGTTGTGGCATTTCATGTCGTTTACCTAATCCTCCAAATCGTTGACATTTATCACATGACCGACAAAAGTTAAATGAATCCTTAAAAAGTGTAGGCCAATAAAAACCAGACTCGAGGATTTTCCTAGATGTTTTCCTTGCACTAAAATGCCCACCACAAACCATTGAATGACAAGCCGAGATTATTTCATCATGTTCTTCATGAGGAACACATCTTCTAATCACTTGGTCACTGCACATCCTCCATAGAAAAGGGGCATCCTAAATGTAATGTCGAGCTTCACTCTTAAGCTTCTGAGCTTGTGCCTGAGACATAAAAGGAGGAGTCAGTCCAGATATTAGGTAGTTAACAATATGAGCATACCAAGGTTCTTGAACAATTGAAGCACATAGGATCGAATCAGGAAATGAATCACAGGTAAGGTCATAAGAATCCACTCCCTATGTGTCATTGGGTAGCCTGCTAAAATGATCAGCCACGTGGTTTGCTGCCCCCGCACGATCCTTAATCTCGATATCAAATTCTTGGAGCAACAATGCCCACCGTATCAACCTAGGCTTTGATTGTGGTTTCTTGAGGAGATACCGAACAATTGCATGATCAAGAAAATGGTTACATGTGAGTTCAACAGATATTGCCTAATTTTTCTAAACCAAAACTACATAAAATGCTCTTTTTCGGTGGTTGTATAATTGATCCGGCCGGATCCGGTGTCTTGAGGCGTATGCAATAACTTTTGGCAATCTCTCCTCTCGTTGACCCAAAGATTGCCCCTACAAAGACAATTAGATGCATCACATGAAAGCTCAAAAGGTAAATTCCAATCAGAGCAACTAGGATAGGTGGAGAAATGAGTTTGATTTCAAAGATGTTAAAAGCACTCTTGCAAGAATCATCAAAGTCAAACTTTTCATCTTTTGCAAAAGCTTGGAAAGAGGTAACGCAATTTTCTGAAATCCTTAACGGTTACGCAGTAAAATCTGCATGACCCAAAATGAACGTATGTCACGAATACAAGTAGGTAAGGCAAATAAGATATAACCTCAATCTTAGCTTTATCCACCTCAATCCCTTGCTAGAAATTAAATGACCAAGCACAATACCTTCACTTACCATGAAATGACATTTCAAAGTTCAAAATCAAATTCTTTTCAATGCATCTTTGTAAAACTTTTCAAGGCTGATAAACAAGCATCAAAAGAATCACCATAGACAGTGAAATCATCCATAAACACTTCCATACATTCCTCCAAAAATTCACAGAAAACAGCCATCACACAACGTTGGAAAGTTCCTGGAGCATTACATAAACCAAAAGGCATCCTTCGATATGCAAAGGTGCCAAAAGGACATGTAAATGTAGTCTTGTCCTGGTCCTCCGGTGCAATGGGTACCTGAAAGTATCCAGAGAAACCATCTAAAAAATAGTAATGTGACTTATCTGCAAGCCGCTCAAGCATTTGATCAATAAAGGGAAGAGAGAAATGGTCTTTTCTAGTGGCATCATTTAATCGTCTGTAATCTATGCACACACGCCACGAATTTTGCACCCTGGTAGGAATAAGCTCATCCCTATCATTTTTGACCACTGCTATTCCACTCTTTTTAGGCACTACATGAATTGGACTAACCCACTCACTATCAGAAATGGGATATATTATCCCTGCACTCAACAATTTCGTTATTTCTTTCTTCACAATATCTAAGATAAGTGGGTTAAGTCTTCTTTGAGGTTGCCTCACCGATTTTGACCCTTCACTTAGTAAGATCCTGTGTGTGCAAATGGCTGGGCTAATGCCAGGTATGTCTGCTAAAGTCCAACTTATAGCTCTCTTGTTTTTCCTCAGAACATTCATGAGTCTCTCTTCTTCAGTGTGGGACAAGGTGCTAGAAATTATTACAGGTAATCGCTCATCAGACTCAAGAAAAGCATACTTTAGAGTTGGAGGGAGGGGTTTGAGCTCATGCTCAGGAGGTTTCACAACAGAAGGAGTTAATTTATGAAGTTCAAGAGAAAAGAGATCACTCCCTTGTTCTTCTGGAATTGAGTTCGGCTCCTTATAGGTGGTCGTGGTTAATCGCTCCTGCTTCCCTGAAACATGAACAAAAGACCTTTTTCCAAGATCAAGTGAATGTAATCCAGAATTCAAAGAATCTTTTTGTGACTCATATTTTTGGCAAGCATTTTCTTCAACTAAGTCAATCATGTTCACACACAAAAAGGAATAATCCTCATTTGGGTGCTTCATGGCCTCATACATATTAAAGCTCACCTATTGGTCACCCACCTCCATGGTGATCTTTCCTTCTGTCATACTAATCATTGTGCTCATTGTCAAGCAAAAAAGGGTCGCCCAAGAATCAGTGAAGTATCCTGCACAACCTCAGTAGACATGTCAAGAACATAAAAATCGGCAGGAAACACTAAACCCTTAACTTGGACCAAGATATCTTCAATTATCCCCACTGGATGCCTAAAGGATCTATCGATCAATTGTAAAACTACAGATGTAGCTTTTATACTTTTAACTCCTAGGGTCTCATAGACTGATTTAGGCATCACATTAATAGCAGCCCCTAGATCTAATAATGCACGTCCTATGGTCACTTTTCCTATAACACAAGGAATAGTGAATGATCCAGGATCCTGACACTTAACTGGAATTTGGGGCTTAAACAATGCAGACACATTTGAACTTACCTAGACTCTCTCGTTCGGCCTAAACTTTCTCTTGTTTGTACACAACTCCTTTAAATATTTAGCGTAGGCCGGAACTCTCTTCACCAAGTCAAGTAAAGGGACATTCACTTCAACTTTCCCAAACAGATCAATGATTTCTTTCTCATGTTGTCTCTCATTTAAACGCTTACTCATCAAGTATGAATTGGGAAATGGAAGGTCTTGAATACTTACCTCCTTGCCTTTACCTGCTTGATTGCTTGACTCTCCATCTCTTGCTTGATCAGTGGAACTCTCTAAAGTAGTTCCCTTGCTCCGTGAAGCTTGCTCTCTCTCTTTCAGAAGCTCTTCTTCCCTCACACTTTCTGATCTCTTAAACTTATCCTATGGTGGAGGTACTGGCTCACTCTCAATCTCATCCTCATATGGCTCATCTTCATTTTGAGGCTTGAACCTCACTTGCTTTCCACTCCTGAGGGCAATGGCATTAAGACTCTTCGGGTTCATCACAGTATTGGAAGGAATGGCTCCACTGCTTTTTGCCTGATTTTCACTCATGTTGTTAGACAACTGAGTGACATAGGAATTGATGTTCTCTGCCTTGGTCTCCCATTGCTCCATTCTTTTCTCCAAGGCATTGAATCTGGCAGCAGTCTTTGAGGAATCCTGTTGAATCAAAGAAGCAATTGCATTAAACTGGTTAGCATTGGAATCCCTCTCTTCCTTCATCAAGGTCATCATACTGTGGAGCAATTGATTGGTATCCTCCTTTGGTGGGACTACCAGAGCTTGCTGTTGATTGGGGAACTGGCTAGTGGAAATGCCAGCTCCTCCTCCTTGTGAAAATCGCCTGAGCTCGTTCTCCTCATTCCTCCAATCAATCTCGGATTGATTTCCATCCCTCATCAGAGGTGTTGGAGTATGGGTCCCATTTCGATTCTGCCTGCCTTGATACATTGCCAAGACTTCCTCATATCTACCTGGGCAAATGCTCGAAATATGCATTACCGACCCACAATTTTCACAACTAGGTGCGGTAAGCTCTGTTGAAGAAGTAGAGCATTATACATTCAAATTCTTCACCAAAGAAGGATGCAAGATAGTCGTGATGATATCCGACTCTCCAAAGAGTCCACTTTCGACTCTAGGCTCTCCATTCTTTTAGCTTGAGCCGTCAAGGCTCCCAACTCATGCACTCCTCTTTGATCTCTGACATCAGATCGCTGATGGTTTAAAGCCATCTTCTTGATCGATCCTATGCTTCCAAGGTCGTGAGGTCAATCAAAGATCCTCCAGATGCAAAGATCTAACATACCCTTCTCCGGCTCTTCAACCCATCATAAAAGTATTGCACCAATTGCTCATCGTGAATCTGGTGATGGGGCATCTAGAAAGAAGGTCTTGAAACGGTTCCAATAGTCATACAAAGGACTCGTCATAATCTTCAAGGGTCAATAAATCTCCTTCCTCATGGAAGATGTCCCGAAGTGGAAAGTATTTCTCCGTAAAGGCCTTCCTCGAGTTAGCCCACTATGGTAAGCATTAGCACATGCCTTGAAGACTCATATACCACTCTCGTGCTTTCCTTCCAAAGAAAAATGAAACACCTTCCAAAGTACTTGATCCAAAGTAGCTCCCATCGGCTTCATACTCGCGGATCATTGTCAAAGCCTCAGAGGTGCATATATGGATCCTCTCCCCTAAACCATGAAATTTAGGAAGAGAATTAATCAAGCAAACCTTTAATCTCAAAATTAACATCAAAATTAGGGCAAGTGAGTAAATGGATCATAATGCACATCGATGTTGTTGCCTCCCTAATTGTCCCACGTCACGATTCTCATTGTTCTCTCCCACTCTCTCATGCTCACCATTTCCTCCATTAGTTCCATTTCTAGGTTGGTGAACAGGATAATCGGGGTTTGGGTAAAAAAGGATTCTCACCATGTTCTCACTATCTCGCTCAACCACACTCCTTCTCTCTTGTTCTTTCCTTTCTTTCCTAAGTCTCCTCAAATGTCTCTCAACTTCGAGATGGAACTGAACAAGTTTACCTCTCCGGGCATGCACCAAAAAGCAATCCACAAACAAAAGAATGGTAACAAAATGCTCACAATACACAAGATCGATAAAAGTGAAATGCGATGAATGCGAGAGTATGGATGTATGAGTGTATGTATGAGTGTGTATGTGTGAAAAATGTGTAAAGTATGAAATAAGATCAAAGTATGATGTATGCGTGTGAAAAGGGAAATCAAATCTATACTATGAACAAGTGTAAAAATCAAACTATCTAAATGCAATAAAAAACAATGATTCCTATTATCAACGACAAGTCATAAATGACAATGGCTATCCGATGGTAAACCAATTACTTGGTTCCCCGGCAATGGCTCCAATTTGATCGCGGTTCTGTTGATGTGATCTTACGATCGATCATTGGAAACCGATCAAATAGAATAAATTCCAAGATTGCGGAGTAGGATGCAACCTCGGGTCGTCTCACTTAATTGGAACCAAATGAAAATGGTCTAATCTAGCCTAAATGTCAAAAATTGCAATTGAAGTTGATAAACGGGGGTTTTGGTAATTTGGTCGAAACCGGTGAAGTAATCAAAATTTAACAAAAAGTATAAAAGAATATTTTTGGGATTTTTGAAATAATGCAATAAACAAAGAATCGGATAAAATCAAATTGATAAAATCCTCTTGAAAATGAGGCTCAGGCTATCACAGTTCAAAAATGGTTTTCGGGGATACAATCCACTAAGTTTCGAAAGATCAACCCTAAAGGACTCTTTAGGTCCAAAGATTTAATTAATGAACTCCATCATTTAAATCTTTGTTAAAAAACCTTAGTGTGACAATTGGACAAGCAAATGCAATTGATCAAATGAATAAAACACAACAATCTCAATCAAACACAACTAGGCAGATTAAAACCGTGAATGCAGTATCCAATGACATATATGAAACTATCATATATTAAGCACAAAACATTCTACAAGTTACTTTATCCAAATTTCAACATAATATCAACACACGGTTAAACTATAACAATGCTAATCTAAATATATCGATGCAATCCTCTAACTCAGAAGTTTACAAAAATATACTAGACTTTAGATACTAAGTGATTACTCCCTTCAAGCTCAGAACTCAAGCCATTGCTACATCTTCAAGAGGAAGGTTGCTTAACTACGCATGACTCCGGCCGATCCCAACATTGGAAAATGAACCATGCTCATGTTGCAGAAGATGCTGACGATTGTGATGATGGTAGATGATGATAAAAATGTGAAGTTCTTATGCTTCCAGAGTCTGCGTTCCAAGCCTCCGATTTCGTCTCTGTGTATTTTCGTCTGTCTCTGTCTATCTCTCTTCCTCCTCTTTTTGTGACCTAAAAATAGTAAGCTTTTATATGATGGGTCACGGGCTCGGGTTGGAACAGTGAGACAAACTTTCCATAAGAGGGTCGGATATCCGCTCGTACGTCGCGACGAATAAAAGAAAATTAAATTAAATATGACGTGTGTAATGGCCTACTAAATCGACGTTCAATCAACATTCGCCGGACGTATGGAAGTGACTTGCTTGTCACGCGTGGATCAAAACACGTCGCGACGTATGGATGAACGTATGACTGTTGACTTCCTGATGTTGACTCCTTTGTTCCTGCAACAAAATAATCACAACAATTTGCAGTATCAATTTTCCCAATAAAAACTATGGAAAAATAAGTATCAAATCATGACAATTTACTGACAAATTGAGAATTGAAAGAACTCAGTATGAGGAACCAATTTAAGCACAAAAAATCATCAATCAGGAGTCAATACATGCATAAGCAGCTATGAAAATGCAGCCAATTTATAATATAAACTTGGCTCAATCAGCGTGACTGCATGATTTTCTCCAACGTTGTTCTTGTCTTCTCCAAGCAACAGCTGCAGCAGCAGGATCAAGCTGAGCTTCTCACGCCCACGCCTCACGCCTGCAGTCACAGTTGTTGCGCCTCTGCCTCTCTTCAAGCGCCGCAGTCTTCGTTTTATTTCCAACTTCCTCGTCTCCTGTGCTGTTGACAAGACAATTAAAACTTCCTCACTTCAAAACCCTTTACGCTGGCTCCTCTCTTTTTTTTGTTCCTGCGTTTTATGTTACACACGTCTGCGTGTCCCCCAAAACGACGCCCCTTGCATCCTCTCTTCCTTGGCTATTTAATTTGCATTTTGAAACCCTCCAGCTGTCCTCTTTGTGAGTGTCTATTGGAGGCACGTGTTGCTCCTTGTGGCTTCATTTACCTGCTGTCTCATGTACTCTTGCTTTGTGTGAATTGCGTGATTAATTGCTGTTTGATTTAAAGATTGATGCCACCTAATTTGCTCCTCATGGTTGCACCGCACTTCGTTTTATTTCTTTTCTCTACTGTTCATGATTAGACAATTAAACTTGCAAGTTGCAACCCCTTAAAACCTCAGCTGCTCCTGTGCTACTTGTGTGTTTTGCCTTCTGCCACGCTGCGTTTTCGTTCCTCCACTTGCGTGACAATTGGGCGATGTCTTGCAGCGCTTAACGCACAAGATTATCGCTTCCTCCACAGTGTGTCGATGACCATTTAATTGCCTCGCTCTCCCATTTAATTTGTCGCCTCCCATGCTCGTTTCACGCCGCTACTCTCACCAAACGTCTACGTTTCATGCTTGTGGCTTCCTCTATACTCATTTGGTTAAACAATTAAAATGTCTCTTTTATTTCAAAAATATACCAGCATATTCAACCAAGTAGTAAACACAAATTAAACATCAGTTAAGCATTTTATCTTAAAAATAGGATTGAAATCACATAAAAATACATGAAAAAATATAAGATAATTCAATCCCATCAAGTACCCCCACACTTGGTCTTTGACCGTCCTCGGGCAAATCTTTAAAATTAAGCTCATGACTCCAAACATTTACTCAATTTCCATATTTTCCAAGACAATATAATCATAAGCAAAGATGAATAACTTTCAAACATCATAGCAAGAAATCAACATTCTAAGCTTTTACTCATGATCAGTCAACATTTAATATCTTCAAAAACTGAGCAATCTAATGGTAGACTCGGAAAATGTGTTTGATCAAAATATATCCACGGGTACACTCAACACCATTCATGATCATGACAATCCATAACTTTGCATATCATTTCATTTCTCCACCACTAATGTTCACGTGCAGAATCATGAATCAAAGGACTTTTAAAGGTTGTAATGTGGGCAAGGGTAAGGTGAGGTATATTTGGGTCAAGTAGCATAAAAGTCATCAAAACTAGTGAAGCAAAAGTAACACTCATTAACAATCTGGTAAATCGCCTATAATAAATGCAACATTTATCTTTCACAATCTTATTCACTCTCACACACAAACCACATAAAGCACAAATCAATCCAAAGGAATCACTCATACAATTTTCTCAATGAAATAACAAGAGTGAACCTTTCAAAGAAACCTCAACCTCATATTCAACATTCTCAAATAACTCAATCATTACAACTCTAGGAAGATGCATAAATCATAAACACTTTTAAACACATATGCAATTCTTCCTTGATAATTATTTTCAATATTATTTTCCTTTTTTTCTTTTTTTTCTTCTCTTTTTTCTTTCTTTTTTTTCATTCATTTTTTTAAAATTAAAATAAACTACATCAACATGGGGATCTCAATGATAAGACATAAAATAACATCCCAAGATTATAACCAACCTCACATATATACACCCCCACACTAAGAATTTTGTATATCCACAACCTCAACAATCACAAATATTCCACTAGCTTTATGACTTAGGTAGGACATTTGGTTAAGTTTAAAAGCATAAAATGTGGTTTATACAAAAGAAAGATTAAAGCTCAAAGGGTTTATCAAGGAAAAATCATGTCATTAGGGTATGTCATTTGCCAATGTAGCTTATGAAAACAAAGAATGCCTAATCATTTCCATGTTAATGCATGTGATAAAAATGTGGTCTCGAATAGAAATTCAAAGCAAAATCAAGATGTACACGTCATGAAGGTCACACATTATCAAAAAGCAATGAGACTGATATGAATGTGTCAGTCAAATATGGCTCAAAATCTCACTGGCTTTGTCTACCATTAGTCACTACTCTTCTAAAGATAATGTATATCAACCAATCACAAGAGCAAAAGTACATGCTAAAGTTGCTATGAAATTATCCAATAATCCACACTCCAATCATGATTATATAATCCTAGAAGCAATAGAAAATGAGAAAATGTTTGCTTCATTTGTTTTATTCTTTCTCTCATTTTGATTGAAAATTTAAAACAAGTAAAACAAACAAATTCAAAACACACATGCAAATAAAAGTAATGCTAAAATGTGAAAGAAAAGAAATTTACTTCCTTGGGTTGCCTCCCAAGAACGCCTTTGTTTAGGGTCACTGCTCGACTCCTTTTCTCCTCACGTGACAAAATTATGATCCTCAGGAATTACATGTGGCTCTTCCACGTGAGGTAGTACCGGATAGGGCCTTAGTCGATCATCATCCTCCTTCAGTATCTTCCCTATCCTCAGCTTCTCAATTTTGACTGTGTCCATACAATCTGGAAATATTTCGAACGTCTCTTCACCTTTTTCTTCATCATTCAATTCCTCCAATCTGTAATGTAAAGGTAAAGAGTTAGTTTCAAAAATAATTATAGACTCAGTACTTACCTCCAAGATAAAAGATATGTCCTTTGTGGCTTCGAGCTCCTTCTCTACTTCTTCGACACAAACAATTCGTTGAGGATGGACCTCAAAATTCTCAAGCTCCTTATCACTTTGCAAATTTTCTGAACAGACTTCAATTGGGAACACCTCGGGTTGACACGACTGCTCCTCTTCTCTTTGTGCTTCTAGGCGATCGAGGCTTGCTGCCATCTGACCCATTAGGTTTTCCCTCCTCTGTTGCCCTACTATTATCTCTTGTCAGAATTCGTGCATTTCTGCCGTGATAACCTCGATGAAATTGCCAAGTGTCGAGATAAAGTTTGTTAACCATTTCTTCTAAAGATGCACCTGAATTATGATGGCTCTCCGGAACTTGGGCGATAGAATATGTGTCTTCTAGAAATTGCCCTCCATCCCTCCGAAATTGTAAAGTATTCTCCTGAAATTTTTTGCACCATATTACTCAACTTTTTCAGAGATGTACCGGAGTCATGATAGGAAGCTTCTGGTCTGTACGAGAATTGTTGTGTGTCCTGCAAAACTATCATGGAAATAATTCTGATGATCATTCCATCCATAACAAAAGTTAGGTTGATCAGTCCAAACATTGTTATAGGAATGAGAATATGAATTATAAAAGAAATTACTTCCGTCCATATCAATTTTTTTCAAACACAAAATAAGAAAATGAAAAGATCACCAAATAATAGAAAAAAAAAATCACAAACAAATATATACAAAACACCAATTAAATCACAAACAAAAACTAAAACACCACACTCCCCGGCAATGGTGCCAAAATTTGACCGCGCGTCATAACACTAGTCAAAATTAATTAACTAGACTACTACTGTAGCAGTGGCGAGTCTAGGTCGATCCCACAGAGAGTGTGTGTAAAGTTTAAGAAATGAAATTAATCGGTGTTTACACTAAAAGGGGGGTTTTGGATTTTTAGAGAAGAAAAATAAAATGAAACTAACTAATAAAAACAAATTAAAGAAAACATGCAATAAAATGAAAAATGTGGGGAATTCAGTAGGGATCCGGTTCGTTGGTTCAATCTCGGCCTAAACCCTGATTAAGCACATTTTATTAATTTGTTGTTCTTTAACCTCTCCTAGAAATTATTAATCGTGGATTAAAAATTAACCCGAGTTTTCCCTTAGGTTTTGTTTAATCAAGATACGATCGTTAATTAAACCTAACTACCTAACAACCTAGGATACGATCTCTAGATTTAATTAAGCAGTAGCATTACGAATTAGGAAAACCGATTAATCAAGGCAACAACCACATATGCTCGGGTCATTTAACCTAGGTCATGTTATCCCTAATGATTACGAATCATTAGTCGCTACAAATGAATTTCAATATAACAATTACGGATTAAATTGAAATTCTAGCAATGGGTTCACAATTAGCAATTCAATGAACGCATTAAAATCACCAATTAAAAATACCCAAAGGGTTCATACATAAATAACCGAATAATAACAAAAATCCGATTATCCATACATAATACCCAAATCAATTAAAGCAGGATAACACAATCAATTCCTAACGAGAGAAAGAAACAACAAAATAATTAAAATAATACTTAACCCGGGTCGTCGGCATTGATATTACCTCCGAACCGGCGTCGGGACATTTAGCTTTTCATGGGTGTTTCCCAACAAATTGCTTCAGACTCCTCATTGCTTATCCTACCGAAGACCATCCCAGTAACAGCCCTCTACCTCACGTACTATTCATTGATTTGATAATTTAATTCTCCCTGCTCTTAATTCTTCTTGTGCTCTGCGTGACTACGTGATTTTCTCCAACGCTGTTCTTGTCTTCTCCAAGCAACAATTGCAATTGCAGGATCAGTCGAGCTTCTCGCCCACGCCTCACGCTGCGATGCGCTTGCTGCGCTCTACCTCTCTTCAAGCGCCGCAGTCTTCGTTTTATTTTCAACTTCCTCGTCTCCTGTGCTGTTGACAAGACAATTAAAACTTCCTCACTTCAAAACCCTTTACGCTGGCTCCTCTCTTTTCTTTGTTCCTGCGTTTTGCGTTACACACGTCTGCGTATCCCCCAAAACGACGCCCCTTGCATCCTCTCTTCTTTGGCTATTTAATTTGCATTTTGAAACCCTCCAGCTGTCCTTTTTGTGAGTGTCTATTGGAGGCACGTGTTGCTCTTTGTGGCTTCATTTACCTGCTGTCTCATGTACTCTTGCTTTGCGTGAATTGCGTGATTAATTGCTGTTTGATTTAAAGATTGATGCCACCTAATTTGCTCCTCATGGTTGCGCCGCACTTCGTTTTATTTCTTTTCTCTACTGTTCATGATTAGAAAATTAAACTTGCAAGTTGCAACCCCTTAAAACCTCAGCTGCTCCTGCGCTACTTGTGCGTTTTGCCTTCTGCCACGCTGCGTTTTCGTTCCTCCACTTGCGTGACAATTGGCGATGTCGCAGGCGCTTAACGCACAAGATTATCGCTTCCTCCACAGTGTGTCGTATGACCATTTAATTGCCTATTCTCCCATTTAATTTGCTGCCTTCAGCTATGCGTTCCACGCTGCTACTCTCTTCACCAAACGTCTACGTTTCATGCTTGTGGCTTCCTCTATACTCATTTGGTTAAACAATTAAAATGTCTCTTTTATTTCAAAAATATACCAGCATATTCAACCTAGCAGTAAACACAAATTAAACATCAGTTAAGCATTTTATCTTAAAAATAGGATTGAAATCACATAAAAATACATGAAAAAATATAAGATAATTCAATCCCATCAAATGGCCCTTCTATCAGTAGTAACCGTTCTTCCAGAATCTCCATGTGCTTGAAAGCATCGTAGTGTAACAGATCGACCGAGCTGCCAGTGTCGACCATTACACGCTTCACCTCACTAATGTCCATATTCAAAGTAACTACGAGTGCGTCATCGTGAGGACAGCTGGCGCCAGCCAGGTCGGACTCGTCAAACGAGATTGCCTCGTTAACTTCCAATTTTTTTGCTACTGACTGACCCTCAGCGATCTGCTTGGCATACCACTTCCTTTTTTTGACGGTGGACCTCCCAGCTGTGCTACCACCAAAAATCATATTGATGACCCTAACCGGTCGATCATCTTGCTGCCCCGTAGTTCTATAATCTCTAGCCCTGGATTGTCCCCTCGTGTCGCGTCGGTCGTCCGTATTCCTGATCTGCCTTCCTCAATCGTTTACGTTTTGTCTCCAGGGTCTTCGCCAATTGTCAGACCGACCGCTTCTGCCCTCAGTACCTCGCTCGGCATTTCTACCGTATTTTAAGAATCAACCTAGCCTTCTCCTTTGGATAAGGAGTTTGATTTTTTTTTCAAGTCCCAACAATCCTCCGTGTCATGACCTATGTCTCTATGGAAGCGGCAATATGAATCAGGGTCCCTCTTCTTGACGGGAGTCTTCAACTTATTGGGTTCTGGGAGAGGTTCCCCATTTGCTCTCATGGCCACCAATACTTCCGCATATCGCCTGTTGAGCGGGGTGAAAAATTTTCGTCGATGTCCCTGTCGATCGGTCGACTTTCTGCAGCTCGACTGGTCCTTCTGTCTCTTGTGGGAATCATCCGGTCTGTCACTCGGCCCGCGGTCGTTCGCTCTACGTTTTGTATTTTTCAATACTTTCTCGAGCTGGATATACTTGTCCGCCCGATTTCTTATCTCTTGAATAGACTTGGGCTGATCGAGGGCCAGTGACTTCTTAAACTCTTCATCCCTTGTATTGCTCATCAGCGCCACTAACATGGACGAGCAAGTGAGGTCAGGGACTTCAACAGCTTCATTATTAAACCGAGCGATGAACTCCCACAAATTTTTGTTCCTTCCTTGGGTCAATTGCATCACTTCCAAAGCGGTCTTTTGTGATTGTTTACTTATAGCAAATTGATTAAGGAAGAGTAGCTTAAAATCCTCGAAGCAAGTGATGCAACATGGGGGTAAACTATTGAACCATCGCCGGGCTCCTTCTTGAAAGGCGGTGCAAAATGCCTTACACTGAATGGCATCGGGGACGCAGTGTAGGTTCATCATCGACTGGAAGTGCTGCAGATAGTCTAGGGGATCGGTCTTTCCAGTATATTTTTCAGGCGTCGGTATTTTGGTGCCGGTCGATGGGAGGCTATCCAAGATTGCCGGAATGAAGGGAGAGTTATATTGTGCTGATGGATGATCCGGATGGGAATTCATGGCCATATTGATCCGATCGTCCACGATTTTTTCTAGGGCTTCGGCAGAGTGGCGATCGGTCATCATACCAATCTGTCATGCGGGTGTCTGCTGTTGTTCCTGCGGAGACTGTAAAATTTGACGAATCAACAGATCAGCCGCTTCCTCGATCTGTTTTCGGGTGAGGAAGGTTTGTTGTGGTGCAGGAGGATTTGCACCTAGGGGGTGTTGAAAATTTGGATGTGTATTGGTCTCAGCATTGTCCTCCAAGGCTACGCTCTGTTCTTCTTGATCTGGGTTTTGAGGTTGTGGTTGATCATTTGGATGTGAAGATTGTGTGCAGGAATTATGATGCGTTGGCTGGAGAGTGGCAGGTAACTGCAAACCCATCCGTTGTATCGCAAGTGTCGCGACGGTGGTTATATCAGGGTTGGCTGCTGCCGCCTGACTGATCTGAGTGTTCCTGGACATGGTGCCCTGATGCCGGGCTCCACGGTGGGCGCCAAATGGTTCTGCCTGATTCTGGTGAGGCAGGACGCTACCGTTTGGATCCATGAATTTGGTTGTCTTTAGCGAGAGAATACCTGCAAAACAGCACAAGGCACGCCGGGGTTGATAGCTGGCAAACCCCTCCGACGCTCAAGTTAGTGTGTTGTCTAAGCTTTTGGGTAGTTAATGCGTAGTGAAAAATAGGGTTATGAGAATCGTACCTTTTTCATGATGAGGTCATAAATTTATATGATTTACCTGTAGGAATTAGGTCAGTTTCCAAAGGATGGGCTGATGAGCTGATCGGCCCATGCGCTGTTCTGAGTCTGAGCTTGGGCCTAGCACGACCGACCCAACCAAGCACTTTTAAGTTTACTCTGTCATAAAATAATTAGTCAAAAGTTAAGGCTAGTGAACCTATTATTGATAAGTAATATAGTAATCAATACATTATCAATGCTACAAGGAAGGTAAAATGGTTTAAAATATTCTTTGATTACTAACTAGTCAAAAATCTAAAGTTATCTATTAGATAATTAATTTTTTAAACAGGATCTCTCTCTGAATGATTATTAGCTTGATAATTGCGTATTTATTAAGTTGCCAACTCCCATTGTACAATCCAACTCTAATTACTTTTGACTTACTCTCTCGATTTATTTTTAAGTTTAAGTATAAATAATTATCACAAGCACTATAATATCTATTGAAATCAACAATAATTAAGTTCCAAAATAATTCCAGAATAAATCTTAATCTACATTTTAGAACTTGATGAATATGTTTAACATCTTAAAATTCAGATTACACATCAAAAACAATGAAATAACTAAAGGAAAAGAAGAAAAACTCTAGTGATGACTTGATTTGAAAAGTTGGAATTTTGGGAAGTTCTATTTGATCTCTCATGTTTGATCCACTTTTTGATGTGGCTACTAAATTTTTTTGTAAGTTTCACATTCTTAAATAGTGTCTTAAGGTTTTAGGGGTGTAATTAGGATTTTCCCACTTTAATCAATTCCAAAAATGCCTCTAAACCCTAAAACAAATGAAAAACTCACATTTAGGAAGTCTCTATCATGATCATGACATGGATAGGAGTTACAATCACGCTCTTGAGAATTTCCTCTATGTCACGATCATGCTCCATAAGACACAATTGTGAAAGAGGCCATATAGCCCCATTCACAGCTATTATGATCATACTCCAAACGTATGATTGTGACAACCTTCATGTAGCTTTCATGTTCTTTGTTCTTCAATTATTTGATTTCTAATACTAACAAACACTTCAAACACCTTGTAAAACATAAAATTAAGATTGAAATCTTGCTCTAAACAACACAACCACTTAGAATATAAACAAACACTCACATAACATAATTATAAGCCTATACATATGAAAATCATCTAATAAACACCTAAAAACACATTAAAACACTTATGAAAACAAACTATACCTATCAACATCCCCACACTTAAACTTTTGTTTGTCTTAAAGCAAAAACAAAAACAATGACATAAAAACACGTGAGCACATATTCATGCAACATGCAATAATGATACAATGGCATTGAATCTTACAGAATCAATTTAATCGTAAACATTGATCATTCAAATTGTGCCAACATACCAACCTATTCCTTTTATGTTTAAGTACTCTGAATTGAATATACATATCAATCAAAATACTGACACCCTATTCATTCACCTATGGCACTTGCACACATGCATTTACAATTAGTGATTAGTCAAAATGGCAACTATCATTAAGTATCCTTTCATGAAAACTTTTGTTATTTTCAAAGATTAGTATTTTTATTTATTAAAACATCATTTTTTAACATTAAACTATTCTTTAACGTGAAGGCAAACATTTTGTCATGAATGTCACCCAGTTACTTAACTAGGCCACATTTTTATTATAGCTTGGTTGGAATGTCATTATAGGTTTTTGACGCGAAGACAAATATTTTGTCATAAATACCCCCAGTTACTAAGCTATATCACATTCTCAACTAGCTACTAGCTTTATTCTTAACCCAATATTTGTTTGAAAGGAATAGCAGGATAATTGTCTATTTACCATTTATTTATTTAATTACTTAGCCTATCTTATTTCTTTTTAGTAAATTACTCTTGTGAAAGGTTACTAATGATGCTATAGTTCAACTGACTTATAATTATAAATGGATATAACAAATTTCCGAAGTGAACAAAATAGGTATCATATTCTAATTAACGTGTATATTCATACAAAGATACTTAAAACATAAAATTCCTAAGTCAATAAGCCTTTTTCAAATTAAATGATCATATTCATTGCGAAACTAATCCCATCAAGTTCTTACCATTGACACATTCACACAAAGCATATATATGCAACAAAATGTTCATATAATGTCAACTTAATCAAAACTAGCATAATATAATATGCAAAATTCATATACATGACATGCTAACGCACAAACCTCCCTACACTTAAGCAACACATTGTCCACAATGGGAGAAACCAAACAATGCACATAAAAATAAAAATAAAAAATAAAAAAAGATTAGAGCATAAAACCACTTATGGAAACTGAGGTAGTGATAGTGTAGGTGAAAGAATTTGAACATCTTGAGTAGCGAAGTACTTAAAAAATCTTCTTTATATTATGTACTGTCTTTATTGTTATTGCCCATCTCCTTCATAAGCTTGTTATTTTAGGAGACCAAATTGAAGACCTTCTCCTAGCCTTCCTCTTCATCATTTTCCATGTCTTCATTCGTTAAGATCTTAGTTTGCTATTATGCTAATGCATAACTTGAACTAGCTAATCTAGAGATGGCAGTGGGTTTTCAACCCGATTAATATATGTACTACCTAACCCAAAAAAATAGACATAGAGGCTAAAAACTAGATTTTAAATAGATGCTAAAAAATAAATATGGTTATGGATTTAGATGTGGGTCTAATGATAACCCGAACCGATAGATACCTATATCCTACCCTTTTTTATTAACTTTATTTTTCTATTTTTTTTGAATATTTATAGTTAAATATAATAAAATATTAATATTTTTGAGAAAAAATAACTTTATAATCTCCACTTTACTCCTTAATCCTCACCTTTTTTGACATATTTTATTCTTATAGGATGATAATAATGTAAACGATATAGAGATGGAGTTTTGAATGTTGTGGAGTTCACGCAAAGACAATTCGAAGCTTTGAATATTTCAGTCTTTGTTCTAGTTCTTGATTGTGAAAATATATATTGTCTTTGCACTAGACATTATGATTTTTATTATTACAATTTTATAGTTTTTAAGACATACAAATCAAAATCTTGACTTATTATTATTAAAGTAATTTTGATTTGGAGCATTCACAAAAATCTACTCTTTATATTTTTTTATTTAGAATTTATATTTTATGTGATATATAACTCGATGGATATTCAAAACTCGAATAATCCAATGGATTTGGATATGGGTAGTAAATCATAAAAATCGATGGATATGGGTTGAGTTATAAAAATGGATATGAATATGGGTAGAGTAATATCCGAACTCGAAGTTCCATGTGTTAGACCTTTAAGACCTCAACTCGCCTTAAGTGGGGGTGATTTAGTAACTTAGGAAAAATAATAGTTAGTCCCTCAACATACACCATAATAATTAACAAGTGCAGTAACAATATATCCTATGCTAAGATGACTACTTTTATTTTAAGAATAATAACTATAGTATTAAAAATATGGGTGGTTGTACAAACTTGAACATTATTATCCATGCACCACATAATGAATAATTCTTTAACTGAACATTTGTTACTTTCTAATTTACCAAAAATAGTATGACACATAAACTTATGAAGTAATTGATGCTCAAGACTAAGAATTTCATTATTATGGACATTTCTAACTACAAAGTTATCCAACCACATCAATAGTTTTCAATATCTCTTAACATGAAAATTATCATGTCTTTCAATTATGCTCAACCTAGGAAATCAAACAATTTCTTCCATAACATCATAATTCAAAGTATATGGTTGACCCTCAATCGAAACCAAAATTTATCAAATCTGGCAGCTCAAATTATATAATAGTATAAAATTCAAGGGTTAATTCCTTATACACTATATTTTAAAAATTAATAAATTTAACCTAATAAATTTTATTACTCAAAGCCTCAACCTTATATTTCAACCCTAGATTTTCTAAACTATCAAAATCAAAGTATCTAGGGGTACTAACAATCTTTAAGTGAAAAGTTTGGAATCAGACACCTTTGGTCTTCTAAATTAATAAAAAGGCGCTCTATAGTTCGCAACCTTATCACATGCACCTATCCTTGACACTTATGCTTTTCCCTTCAAATACGAGCGTTTCGTAGTTTGTTTGATTCTTGGAGCCATTAATAAGTGTATACCTCCTAAATCACCCAAGAACACTAAAAAATACACCCAAAAAATCTGAATACAGTAATGTTATACAAAATGTTGTAAAAACCAATCTAAATATGTGAGATTCGTGTGGAAATTAGTAAACATAGGTAGGAGGGTTGGGTATCTAGGTGAAAGAAGCAACAAATAACTGAAACACTAAGAAAAAGGAAGAGAGAAGTGAGAGAGTTTGAGAGTGGCTGCCAAGTTTGGTGATAAAATGGGTGTAAAAAAAGAGAAAAAATGAACGTAAGGTGGTAAGGTTGAAGAGGGAGGGGCAAAATGGGGGTGTACAAGTGATTATTAACGTATGTGTGTAATTTGTTGCAGGTCACGATCATGCTGTAAGACAGAATCTGTATCTGTTGGGTCTCGATTTCTCATTCCTATGAAATAAGCATGTTTAAATTATTTTGAGGTGTAGTTTGCCTAATTTCTTTTAGTTAGAATAATTTGAGGTTTTAGTGCTTTGGTGGATGGAAATTAAATGGAGGAATTAAGTTTAAATTAGAGTGGTGTATGTTGTTAGATATTAAAAAGAATAAGATGGCTTGGGGGCATTTTGGGTAGACCACTTAGGTTCTAAAGGTGTAAGGTTTATATGGAGGGGTAATATTGTCTTTTTAGCTTCATTGAAAGAGGAAAGAAGGAAATAAAAGGGCCTAGGGTCGTATGGGTGGAGAGAAGTCACGAAATTTGCAAAGGAAAAAAAAAGAAAGGGTGACCTTCAGGGGAAGAAGAAGAAGAAGAAGAAGAAGAAGAAGAAGAGGTAGGGCTTTGTGATTTTCTTGCTTTAGAGAAGAGATTCTAAGAGTTCTTTAGGAAGGGAAAAGGAAAGGGAAGGATAAATCTTCCATTGGAGGCAAAAAGGGGATTTCGTGGGTATCATTTCTAAGGTAAGAGTATGAAAATCTTTTGGGAATTTTAGGTGGGTTTTGGTTCTAATAGCTTAGAAAAGGCATGGGTAAGGTTATGTAAGTTTTAATTCATGCTTTCAATTCCTAAGATGTGCCAATTTTGACATCTCATGTTAATATGAGATTATTGTGCTTGATGAAGGTCAAGAGAGGCAATTGGAGATAGAGGAAAGGCAAATTGTTGGGTCCGTGTTTTGTGTACCGGGGTGAACTAGGCCCAGCATACCCCAAGTTGGCACGCGACCACAACCTTCAAAGATATTGTCCTTTTTGGTACTCGAATTCGAGACCTCAATATTTTGTTGCATTTTAAATGCACGCCTCTTACCATTGAGCTACTTTGGACCCCGAACTTTCCTTGAAATTTTGAAGTGTCAAGTGACATGAAAATGAGGAAATTAGAATGAATAAATAAAAAGAAAATTTTGAATGTGAATAGTTAGATGAGATTAAGATAGGCAAAAAATGCTTTTGTTGTTGAGGTTTATGTTATGGTATGGCCTAATATGGCGTTTGAAGTTTAAATAAAATTGTTAGTGAATAAATTGCTTTAATGGAGTTAAAAATTTAAGAAATAAAGAGAACAGAGTGAGAATATGAAGAATTAAGAAAAGTTTAACTTTTTGGTCATAGAGAGTTGACTTTTTGATTTAGGCCAAATTTGAGAAAATAATCTTCATGAAAGTTGTAGCTTATGTTAAGAGCTTTCCGTCGCCATAAAGTTTGATATTTTTCGATATCGGGAATAAAAGTTATGATCAGCTAAAGATTGTTTTGTAAAAATATCTTTAAGTGTACATTTGCGTGTACTCGGTTTTGAAGCCACTCGTTGTACGAATTTAGTCTGAATTGAAGTAAGTGGTCTTCATGAAAGTTGTAGCTTGTCTGTCAATCTTTCCGACGCTCTAAAGTATGCAATTTTTGGATTTGGGAATTGGAAGATATGAAATTTGAAAGTTTGGAGTTTGTTTAGGTGATGTTTAAGTCAAAGTTTTTGACCCCTTTAGAGATGAAATTGATTTTTGAGTGCTTCATGGAAGTTGTAGAGCTTCCTTTTATCTTTCCATCGACACCAAATTTGTCAAATTTGGAATTCGGGATCAAGAGTTATGATTTTTGAAAAAAAAAATGATTTTATACAAATAATTGAAGTTCTGTTCTTTTGTTTTTAATCCGATCCTTTTGCTATCTTTCGCTTACAATTTCTCCGTCCGACATTCGATTGACTTGGTTTTTAAAGCGTTGGGTTCCTAAGACAATTAGATACATTTTCATGGGAATTTACGATTTTTAGGAGATTAAATGGAAAGAGATTGATTGAATCAAAGTCAGAGGATTGGTTAAAGGTTATGAGTTAGATAATTTTCTAAAAATGGTTCAGTATTTTGCAAAATTCGGGATCTGTAGAGTTCTAATTGAACTGATTCTTTTTGAAAAATAAAATTGAGACATGGAGCTACAAATAATATGAAGGACTCGAATTTCAATTTAGCCCTTAAGACTTTCAATTTTTGAATGGAAGTTGAGTTTGGTTTTCAGTCTCGGATGAGTAAGAGCTTAACGAGTATCTTGGCCATAACTCCTTCATTTCTGAACCGATTTGAGCGTTCTTGGTGTCATTTTAAAGATGAGACATAAAGGAACATTTTTCTATAGGGAACTTTTGCCAAATTATTTCATTTACCTGCTCAAAATCAGGAGGCAAGATGTCAGTGTTTAAGGGTTAAATGAAGGGGCAATTTTCAAAGTTTACTTAAAGGGTAAAGTTTTAAGGCATTCGTGTAAGGGCTTAATGGTCATTTTGTCTTCATTAAAAGGCAAGGATGTGGGATGTCATTTTTGAGCAGCAGAATTCACGAAAATGTAAGAGAAAAATGAAAGAAAATAAGAAAGAAGAGAAGAGAGGGTGAAGCCGTCGGTTGAGAGTGAAGATAAGAAGAAGATTTTCGTGGAAAGCTAGGGAATTTTGTGGAAAAGAAGAAGAAATCATTCCATCTTTGTTTTGCTTTAGTAGAATGAAATAGATGATGGTTTTGTTATGGTGAAAAAAACCTAGAGAGAGAAATGGTTAGAGGAGGAAGAAGATGTTAATTTTTCAAAGGGGGTTTTTGGATTCTAAGCTAAGTATTGGAGTTTCTAACCTATAGGAACTATAGGTTGGTTAAATTGGAGGTTAATTAGGGTTATGCCATTTTTATGATTTTGGAATTTTGGGATTCTTGGAAATTGTTGATTTAGAAGGCTTGAAATTATGATGAGTTTGTGAATTCTTAAGTTAATTTTGAGGATTATGATTTTTATGATGTTGAATTTGGATGTTTATGACTTAGGAAATTTTAAATTGGAGGAAAGAAAGGCTTTGGAGAATTGAAGTGTGGATCAAGTTTCTAGCATGGAATTGTGGTGGGTAACATATTTATATTTCGATTTGTAAGCTATATATGAATTTTCAAAAATTAAAGAAAGCAAAAATTGAGTTTTGATAAATTATCGTTTATGTAAATGTTTGAAAATGATGATTAATGTTTGAAATTATAATTTCGAATGATTAAAATTATTGTTTTAAATTTTTTGATAAAATGGAAAAAATTATTTGAAATTCTTTGTTTATGAATGAATTGATAATTGTGACATTCATTGGTTTTGAATGTTTTGATAAAATGAAATTTTTTTTTGAATTTCATTATGTGTGATTGATTGAGATTTGAATATGTGAAATTGTGAGACATTGTGTTTGAATGAATGATTTGGAAATTTTCTAAAATGTATTGTAGTATGATTGAAGTTGACAAAAAGAAAAGAGTAAGTTGAGGTTATTTTGTGTTTTCAGAATAATTAGAACCCTAAGCGTGTGGTGGCTGCTATTTGAATTATGTTTGGATATCATTTGGATTGGATTGTGTTGTGAGAGATTGGAGATTGAGTTTTTTTATGTAGGAAATGGAGTTGGATTGAAGAATTTTTGGCTAGAGCACTTTTATGAGAGGTGCTGTCCAATTTTTCCTAAAATGGGCAGCAACTTGTTTTGGGTTTTATAACATTTTAGAGCTTGAATTTAATTAAGATGCCTTCTTGAAGATTGTAGTACTAGTTGAGAGCTTTCCAATGATATAGAATTTGTCACTTTTGAACTTAGGATGAAGAAGATATAAGGTTGGAAAGATTGCTGCTACTGTTGGATTGATTTATGATTATGCAGTAGCTTTGGAAGGATTTTCCACTTCCTTAGAGACTGTTTCGATTTTTGCATTCTTCATTAAAGATGTGGATTACCCTTTACTCTTTTCATGGATGTATCATATGTGATTTTTGGAGCTAGGAATAAAATGTTATGAAGTTTGGAAAAAGACAGTTATTATTCATTTGGACAATTTCACTGTTTCATTGGATTTTATATGAGCAGTAACTTTGAGTGCCTTTTTACCTCTCTAAATGACTAAATTGACTTTGACACCCTTCACGAAAACTGTAGAGCATCTCATTATCTTTTCAATGAGGTATAATGTGAAATTTTAGGGAATTGGAGTAAAAAGTTATGGGGGTTAGACCTAGAGTCTGTCTTGGTTTTTTCATCCTGCATAGAAAATGTAGATTATCTTTCTATCTTTCTAATGATGTATAATATGCAATTTTTGGAGTTAGGAGCAAAAAGTTATAAGGTTAGAAAGAAAGCAGTTACTGTTCATTTGGCAAGTTTACTGTTCCATTGGTTTTTGTATAGGCAGTAACTTTGAGAGTATTTTTACCTCTTTTAATGGCTGAATTGATTTTTACACCCTTCATGAAAGTTGTAAATAATCTTTTTATCTTTCCATTGAGGTAAAATGGGACATTTTTAGGCAATTGTGTTAAGAGATATGAGTTTTCAAAATTTTGGCATTGTGTAGGACATGTGCAAGTTGGGTAGTAACTTTGAATTAGTTTTTGACTCTTTTAGAGGCATATCTGGTTCTTAAGCTCTTCATATAAGTTGTAAAGTTTTCTTTTAGCTTTTCATCGATACTAAGTTTGTTCAATTTGGAGATCTGAGTAAGGAGTTATGAATTGGGAAAGTTGGGTTGTCGGAAGAAAAAAAACCAGAGTTTTCCTTTTTGATGATAAATGTGCATTGTGATTTGGATTTTTGTTTGAATTATGGTTTTAAGAAATTTTTATGATTTATGCATTCTTCATGTTGGGATAAATTAAGATTCTGATATGTGACATTATGTGAATTTTTGTGCAATTATGAGATAATATGAAGAAAAGTAAATTTTCGAAATATGCCTTCGGGAATCCGAGTTTTCGAGTGTAAATTATATGATATGTGGGTGTGGTTAGGTCCCTTAAATTAGAGTTAGTGCACTGTCTCGTTTTGAAAGGCTTCTCCCGCCTGTCTGCTAGTGGCATTGGAGCTCCGATTTCGGACTCCCTTAAGTTCACGGCTGCACAGGACTGCTATGCGGGACTGTACAGTACGTTCCGTTTGCACCGAAACTAAATCATTCTGAAATGTTATGTACTTTTTGGTTTATTTATAACGTGATGCATTAATATGTGCTTGCATTCATGTTTTCGATTATACTTATGAATATTGAAAAATTTTGGAATTTTCGAGGAATGAAAAATTTGAGGTTTGAAATTGTGAAAAGTTTGAAAATTTCAGTATAAATGTTTTAAAAAGTGTAAAGGAAACAAGTTTTTGAAGAAATAATTTTTTCTTATTTTTTAATTTATAAATATGTTATCCACTAGCTATTTCATCTCACCCCCCTTTCATCCCCATCTCCAGGCATTCGAGTGGGAGATTGGATGAAAAACGGTCAAGTCATTAGTTCGACTTTTGCATGTTTTGTAATATATATAATTTTGGATTTTGATATTTGGATTGAAGTATGGATATGGATATGAATGATGTCTTTATGTATAGAATTGAGTTGTGTATGATTATGAAATTGGATTATGCAAGTAAATTATGGATTGTATATAAATGTGAATGTGGTTGAGATTGGATATGATTGTATTTTGGGTTCCAGACGGGAGGTCCGAGGATACTGATTTATGATTGAGAATATTGAAGTGTTTAGGCCTAGACTTGTGTTTGTTATTTTGGGATTCCGGACAGGAGGTCCGATGAAATGTGTTTGGGTTGTTTTGGTTTATAGAAGTGTGTTTTGCTATTTGCAGATTTTTGGGTTGTTGAAAATGCAGTCGTTATGCTGCCAAATTTTCGTTAAATTATGTATGGCAAAGGAAAATTAGAATAAGATTTTTAAAGATGAGTTTAAGATATGCTTGATTATAGAGAAATATAGTAATTTGAGATTATAGAGAAATTTAGTAGTTTGAGATTATGGAATATTATGGCAAAGGAAATTGAGTTTCGAATGGATGATTGTCTACATGGAAATTTTGATCGGGAAATTGAATATGGATTAGTTTTGTTGGTTTTGAATAAGGATGAATAAAGATGACAGAAATGAAAGAGTTTTTTTAAAAAAATTATACCAGTTTTGTTTGAACTATACTGGATTTCGGATAGTTTTAGTCTTAGAGTTTCCAACGCGATTTTAGTTTTCGAAGATATACGCTACGGATGTCGGAAATTTGATTCGGTTCGATTGAACACTTTGTTTGCTTCAATTTTGATTTCTGTTCGATTCACCATTCTTCGCTTTTGCTTCCGATTCGCTTTTCGTTTTTGTCTTCGTTTCCGTTTTTAGGTTGGGATCCGATTCTGAGATCAGGTCCAAACATAGATGGTATCAGAGCCCAGTATTAGGATCTTACTTGAGCTATATGTTTGATAAGATTGAATTTGTGATAATGTGATGAACATGCAGATGGAATTTCCATGCATGATGTGAAGAACCTAATGGATTGTTTGATTAAGGTGATGAGTGATGATTGATTATAAGAAAGTGTTAATGGAAATTGAGAGGAGAATTTCATGATGAAATTGGATGAATTGATTTTAGCTATACATGTGTGAGATGAAATAAAAAATACTTGAAGGATATGATTAAATGATATGAAGGTATGTCATGAAATAATTGAAGAATTAAATTGATTGTTGATCAAAGTGACGAGAATTATGATTGATTTTAGGAATGTGTTAATGAAATTGAGATTAGAATTCTGAATGAATTTGGATGAATTAATTTCGAATATGCATATGTGAGATGCAATTAAAGGATACTTGAAAGATTGAATAAGTGATAGCGATATATGTATAGAAGTCAAAGGGATTGAATTGAATGGTTTTGGTCCATGTTAAGGTTCATTTAGAATTGGACTATTGACTTGTAAGAAATAGTATTTTGATTTGATATTGGAGATATAAGCACAAGAAGTGAAAATTTGTGAAGAAATTGAGAGATATGCATGGTGAGAAATTAGATAAGAAAGTGATTGATGAATGAGTTTCGAATGTGTATGGCAAAGGAAAATTAGAATAAGAGTTTTAAAGATGAGTTTAAGATATGCTTGATTATAGAGAAATCTAGTAATTTGAGATTATAGAGAAATTTAGTAGTTTGAGATTATGGAATATTATAGCAAAGGAAATTGAGTTTCGAATGGATGATTGTCCAAATGGAAAATTTGATCGGGAAATTGAATATGGATTAGTTTTGTTGGTTTTGAATAAGGATGAATAAAGATGAGAGAAATGAAAGAGTTAAAATTTTTTTTATACCGGTTTTGTTTGAACTATACCGGATTTCGGATAGTTTTAGTCTTAGAGTTTCCAACGCGATTTTAGTTTTCGAAGATATACGCTACGAATGTCGAAAATTTGATTCGGTTCAATTGAACACTTTGTTTGCTTCGATTTCGATTTCTGTTCGATTCACCGTTCTTCGCTTTTGCTTCTGATTCGCTTTTCGTTTTTTTCTTCGTTTCCGTTTTCCAGTTGGGATCCAGTTTCGAGATCGGGTCCCAACACAAATTGACAAAGATTAGAGTTAAAAGATTTAAGGTGGGTGATTTCTTAATAATTGAGTTAATAGGCATGTTAAATTTTTTATAATAAATGCTATTAAATGCTTTCCAATGATTTATAAATTTTGTATAAATTACTCTTGTGATGATTTAAACTTGTATGAGAAGTCTTTTGTATGTAAATACATTGTGGAAATATTTGAAAAAGGGTTTGTTAGGTGAAAAAGATTTGAATATGTGATTTTGGGAAAATGCCATTTTGGGCAATTATGTGTGAATTATCTGAACTGCATGATTATATGGGTTTGTGGTGGTCCCTTAAGAGTCAAGTACACTTGTCTAATTTATAGGCTTCTCCCGCCTGCCCGCTAGTGGCCTTGGAGCTCCTCACGGACTCCCATAAATTTCACGGTTACATATGACCTCTTTGCGGGAATGTGTAGTACGTTCCGTTGGATCCACCCAAACCAACTTCTATGTGATTATGTGACATGTTTTGTCTATGTTGTTTTTGTATGTTTATGTTGTTTTTGTAAATGGTTTGATTAATTGAATATGATGGAGATTTTCTTAAGGGCAAAAATGATTTTGGTAAGATTCCTTTGAACTTAAGTGTTCAAGAATTTTTGCATGCTTGTTCTTAATTATTAAGCTATTACCCACTGAGCTGTCGAGCTCACACCCCTTTTTTCCTCCACAGGCGACGAGCGAGAAACTGAGTTACCGTATCGGGATTGAGGCATTACTCCGATGCATTTTACTTTTGAAGTCATCTTTTGGAAAATAAGGCTTTATATTGCATTTTGGAGAAATGACTTTCTTTGTATTTTGACATTTGATACTCTTGATGTATTAGGGCCTAAATGCCCTCTAAAGCTTTGTAATAACTTCTATTGTTCATGTAAATGCAAGAGTTTTAAGTTTTAATGTATTTTGTGCAATTTGTATATGTTTATTAACAATGTATTGTTGTATGGTTTGAATTTGACAAAAAGAGGAGGAATGTGTTGGTTTATAGTTTTAAAATGATTAGATGTTTAGGAGTGTGGTTGCTACCATTTGAGAGAATACATATGGATTGGTTTGTGTTTTGGGAGAATGAGAATTGTGGAGATTGAGTTTTGTGCAGCTGCTGGAGATTGGGTTGAGGATTGAAGATTTTGGCTAGCGACATTTTAGGGGAGATGCTGTCAAAATTTCCTTAATGGACAGAAACTTTGACAACATTTTTAACCCTCTTAGAGTTTGAATTAGATTGGAAGGTCTTCTTGAAGATTGAAGTACATGTTTAGAGCTTTCCATTGGTGCATAATATGTCACTTTTGGACTTAGGGTTAAGAAGTTATGAGGTTGGGAAAAGATTTAGTTACTGTTCATATGGTTATTTCACTGTTTGATTGGTCATTTTATAGGCAATATCTTTGAGTGAAAATTTACCTCTTTTAATGACTAAATCGATTTTTGCATCCTTCATAAAAGATGTAGATTGTCTTTTAATCTTTCCAACGATACGAAGTTTGTAATTTTTGGATGTCAGAATGGAGAGATATGTGTGTTACAAGTGAGGATGTTATTTATGACTTATGGTTGTGACGTCTATGGGGAATGTTCGAAATTTGTGGTTTTGATGAACCAATTTAGTCGAGAATTGAAAAATTTGGTGAGTTGAACTTGGTTTTTGAGTTTTTATGAGGTGATTAGGATTTAGAGTAAGTGAATTTGAGAAGTGTGCAAGTGTTTATGATGTTAGGTTGAAGGTTGGAGGCTTTGGAGAGGCATTGGAGGCTTTGGGGAGCCCCAATGTCCGTTAAACTAACATGGGTGTCCGCTTAATGGACAATCTCAGGTATAAAAACACCCTTTGGCTAGTCAATGCCCATTAAATAGGCTTGCCTGTCCGTTTAATGGACATTCTCGGGTCATTTTGGCCTCCTTCACCCGATACATGTCCGTTAAACAGATATGGTGATGATTTTTGATGCTGTTAGAGGCTGAATCTCTTTTTGTGGTCTTCATAAGAGTTGTAGGTCTAGATGTATTCTTTCTAATGGTATAAAAACAAACTCAATCTGATTTCTATATTGAACGTTATGGTGATCGCGCCAAGAGAGGTTCAAATTGATTTAAGGTGTGAACATAGTATATTCTTTTGGGCATAACTCTCCCATTCGACCTCCAAATGAAATGATTCTTATACCAATGGATTCCTAAGACATATATATTTCTCTCCATAAAAACTTGTACCATTTGGAGTTTATTTGAGAAAGTTTTCACGAAAGTAATTGAGAGGTAAGTTAGGAGGGCATGTTTAGGGCATGAGCACACTTGGGCTTTTTAAGCATATTTTGAGTTGTAGAACTCCGATTGAGATGATTCTTGCTTCAAAGCAAATTAGAGACAGAAAGCTACAATTTCTTTGAAGAAGTCAACTTATGATTGTGATGAGTATTTATTGTGCGCCCATCACTATTGTGGAATTGACCTACAGGGTTTTAAGCACAAGGTTTAAGGTTCCGAGAGTTAGACTCCGGAAGCAAGCGGGGTCCAACAGTTGTGGTATCAGAGACTCAAGTTTAGGTCTGGGTGTAAGGAGAAATTTAGGTTTTTTATAAACTATTATGCATTCTTTTAAAATTTAATTATTTGCATTGTTTTAAATGATTTTACATGACTAAATGTTGATTTTGCATGATTTGACTTGTACTAAACATTTTGAAAATTATTTTTGCCCGAACTAAAGATTTTCACTGGTTTTCTCTTGAAGGAGTAAATATGCCACCTCGGAGTAGAAATCGAGGAGCACGGTCTCGCTCTAGCTCTCGCCAGGGGAGCATCGATGAGTCACATGTCCCACAAGATGCGGGGACACGCTCTGCTCCTAGCTCTGAGACACCTAGTGTGCAACCTGAGGAGCCGTCGCCTCCTCCTCCTACTATGCCTGCGATGGATCCGCAGTTCTTCCAGATTTTTGCCCAGGCTTTCATCTATTCCTTAGGCTAAGGATCACAGGCTCCAGTGCCAGCTTCGGAGGTTAGGGACGGGCAATATGATAAGCTGCGCAAGTATGAAGCGGTGGATTTTCATAGCACCACCAATCCAGAAGAAGCTGAATCTTGGAAGAAGAGAATAGAGAGAGTCCTGGTACAGATGAAGTGCACAGATGAAGAGAAGCTAGAGTATGCAGTTAGCTTACTGCAGGGGGATGCTCTCTACTGGTGGGAGTCAGTGCCACAGAGTCAGGCGGTGCCTCCAGTGCTAACATGGAGGGATTTTGAGGAGGTGTTTAGGAAGAAGGACCTCTCCCGGGTCCATATCCAGGAGAAGGTCAGGGAGTTCTTGAATCTGACTCAAAGGGAGATGAGCATGAGCGAGTATGAGCTAAAGTTCACTCAGCTATCTAAATATGCAGCACACATTGTGGCCAATGAAGAAGACAAGTGCCACAAGTTTGAGGGAGGTCTCCACTTGGGAATCAAAGAGAAGGTTATTATTCACAACTTCTCTGATTATCAACAGCTGGTGGATGCTGCACTCCAGGCTGAGAAGCTGGAGAATATTAAATAGGAGGTGAGCAGGAAGAGAAAGAGTAGAGAGAAGTCTTCTAGGAAGGGGAGTAGTGCTCAGACAGCTGACAGGGGTGAGAAGAGCGCCCGTACTCAGAGTCAGGGTGGCAGCAGTGCCCCTCAACAGAGCAAGCAATTCAAGGCAGGGATAGTACAGGCTTCCTCAATGGGAGGAAATAGTAGAATAGAGAGAAGCAGGAACCAGAACCCCCAAGGTGAGCATTGTGGGCAGCTACATCGGGGGGAGTGTTACAAGCTGTTGGGAGCCTGTTTCTGGTGTGGAGAGAAAGGGCATAGGATCAAGGATTGCCCTCTGATGACTAGAGGGGAAGGATCTCAGCCACAAACTCTGAGGAGAGCAGAAACAATAGGAACCAGGCCAGCTGCTGGGGTGGGCAGTTCTGGGTCAGTGAAGAAGCCTATTCCTCCAGGGAGATCGAGAGGGCAAGCACAGGCTAGAGTGTTTGCCATGACACGGGAGGAGGCTGCAGCCGCATCGGAAGTTGTTACTGGTATGGCTCAGCTATTTCATTCTGATGTGTATGTTCTATTTGATTCTGGTTCTACGCATTCTTATGTCTCTGCAAATATGATATTACCTAGTATGTAGTCAATTCCTTTGGATAATTTTCTGCTTATTAGCACTCCGTTAGGGAGGAATGTTACTGTAAGCCGGATCTATAAAGATTGTGAGCTTATTATCGAGGGATCTAGTTTGGTAGCGGATCTGCTACCTCTAGATCTGAAGGGGTTGGATGCTATTATCGACATGGATGTGATGGAGAAGTATCGGACAAAGCTTGACTATGGTCTAAAGGAAGTGGAGTTTGATCTAGGTGATGGTCAGAAAGTCATTTTCAGAGGGGATAGAAAGATATCGCTGCCAAGGCTTATTTCAATTTTGTTAGCTGATAAACTGATAGGAAGAGGTTGTGAAGCCTTCTTGGCGTGTGTCATTGATACGAGTGTGAAGGAGAGCAGGGTGGAGGAAATTCCTATTGTGAGGGAATTTCCTGATGTGTTTCCAGATTACCCGGGTTACCATCGGAGAGGGAGATTGAGTTTACTATTGACTTGGCTCCCGAGATGGCTCCTATTTCTATTCCACCTTACAGGATAGCTCCAGCTGAGCTGAGGGAGCTTAAGGAGCAGTTGGAGGAGTTATTAGAGAAGGGGTTTATTAGACCGAGTTCCTCACCTTGGGGAGCACCAGTCTTATTTGTTAAGAAGAAAGATGGAACCTGGAGTATGTGCATTGACTACCGGAGGATCAACAGGGTAACAGTTAAAAACAAGTACCCTTTGCCTCGGATAGATGACTTGTTTGATCAGCTGCAGGGAGCAACGGTCTTTTCTAAGATCGATCTTAGGTTTGGCTACCATCAATTCAGGATTAAGGAGTCTGATGTAAGCAAGACAGCCTTCAGAACACGATATGGGCATTATGAATTTTTGGTTATGCCTTTTGGACTGACCAATTCTCCTACTGCTTTCATGGATCTGATGAACATGGTCTTTAATGAGTTTTTGGATCAGTTTGTGATTGTGTTCATCGATGACATTCTAGTGTATTCGAAGAGTGTAGGAGAGCATGAGGAACACTTGAGGATTGTATTGTAGAGAATGAGAGAGAGGGAGCTGTATGCCAAATTCACTAAATGTGAATTTTGGCTTCATGAAGTGGTCTTCCTTGGTCACATTATTTCTGAGATTGGGGTGCATGTGGATCCAAAGAAGATTAAAGCAGTAGTGAATTGGCATGCCCCGACGACATTGACAGAGGTGACGAGCTTTTTGGGTTTAGCAGGCTATTATAGGAGATTCGTGGAGGGTTTCTCTATAATTGCCACTCCATTGACCAAGTTATTAAGAAAGAATCAGAAGTTTGTCTAGAGTGATGAATGCCAGAAAAGTTTTGAGGAGCTCAAGCACAGATTGACTAGCGCTCCAGTTCTAGCTTTGCCCACAGGAGAGGGAAGTTATAACGTGTATAGTGATGCTTCCAGAAAGGGGTTGGGATGTGTACTTATGCAAGGAGATAAGGTGATAGCATATGCCTCACGGCAGCTAAAGCCTTATGAGGTGAATTATCCGACCCACGATCTGGAATTAGCAGCTGTGATCTTTGCCTTGAAGATCTAGAGGCATTATTCGTATGGGGTTCAAACTAGGATCTTTACAGATCACAAAAGTCTCAAATACTTGTTGAGTCAGAAGGAGTTGAATTTGAGACAGAGGAGATAGATTGAACTGCTTAAAGACTATGACTTGTTGATTGAGGTATTACTCCGATGCATTTTACTTTTGAAGTCATCTTTGGAAAACAAGGCTTTAGATTGCAATTTAGAGAAATGACTTTCTTTGTATTTTGACATTTGATACTCTTGATGTATTAGGGCTTAAATGCCCTCTAAAGCTTTGTAATAACTTCTATCGTTCATGTAAATGCAAGAGTTTTAAGTTTTAATGTATTTTGTGCAATTTGTATATGTTTATTAGCAATGTATTGTTGTATGGTTTGAATTTGACAAAAAGAGGAGGAATGTGTTGGTTTATAGTTTGAAAATGATTAGATGTTTAGGAGTGTGGTTGCTGCCATTTGAGAGAATACATATGGATTGGTTTGTGTTTTGAGAGAATGAGAATTGTGGAGATTGAGTTTTGTGCAGCTGCTGGAGATTGGGTTGAGGATTGAAAATTTTGGCTAGTGACATTTTAGGGGAGATGCTGTCAAAATTTTCTTAATGGACAGAAACTTTGACAGCATTTTTAACCCTCTTAGAGTTTGAATTAGATTGGAAGGTCTTCTTGAAGATTGAAGTACATGTTTAGAGCTTTCCATTGGTGCATAATATGTCACTTTTGGACTTATGGTTAAGAAGTTATGAGGTTGGGAAAAGATTTAGTTACTGTTCATATGGTTATTTCACTGTTTGATTGGTCATTTTATAGGCAATATCTTTGAGTGAAATTTTACCTATTTTAATGACTAAATCGATTTTTGCATCCTTCATGAAAGATGTAGATTGTCTTTTAATCTTTCCAACGATATAAAGTTTGTGATTTTTGGATGTCAGAATGGAGAGATATGTGTGTTACAAGTGAGGATGTTACTTATGACTTATGGTTGTGACGACTATGGGGAATGTTTGAAATTTGTGGTTTTGATGAACCAATTTAGTCGAGAATTGAAAAATTTGGTGAGTTGAACTTGGTGTTTGAGTTTTTATGAGGTGATTAGGATTTAGAGTAAGTGAATTTGAGAAGTGTGCAAGTGTTTATGATGTTAGGTTGAAGGTTGGAGGCTTTGGAGAGGCATTGGAGGCTTTGGGGAGGCCCAATGTCCGTTAAACAGACATAGGTGTCCGTTTAACAGACATTCTCGAGTGTAAAAACACCCTTTGGCCAGTCAATGTCCATTAAATGGACATGCCTGTCCGTTTAACGGACATTCTCGGGTCATTTTGGCATCCACGGGAAAGATGATCATTATTGATGCTGTTAGAGGCCTAATCTCTTTTTGTGGTATTCGTAAGAGTTGTAGGTCTAGATGTATTATTTCTAATGGTATAAAAACAAACTCAATCCTATTTCTATATTGAACGTTATGGTGATCGCACCAAGAGAGGTTCAAATTGATTTAAGGTGTGAACATAGTATATTCTTTTGGGCATAACTCTCCCATTCGACCTCCAAATGAAATGATTCTTATACCAATGGATTCCTAAGACATATATATTTCTCTCCATAAAAATTTGTACCATTTGGAGTTTATTTGAGAAAGTTTTCACGAAAGTAATTGAGAGGTAAGTTAGGAGGGCATGTTTGGGGCATGAGCACACTTGGGCTTTTTAAGCATATTTTGAGTTGTAGAACTCCGATTGAGATGATTCTTGCTTCAAAGCAAATTAGAGACACAAAGCTACAATTTCTTTGAAGAAGTCAATTTATGATTATGATGAGTATTTATTGTGCGCCCATCACTATTGTGGAATTGACCTACAGGGTTTTAAACACAAGGTTTAAGGTTCCGAGAGTTGGACTCTGGAAGTAAGCGGGGTCCAACAGTATCAGCTATGCACAATTATGATGTTGGGCCCCGTTTTCGGAACCCAACTCTCTTGCGAAACATGAAACCTTGATCATGGATATGACCTCAAACAGTTCTTTCGTTGAACTCTTAAAAGAAATTATCAATTTAAACTCATTCTATTTTTTTTTCATAACATCCCAAAAATTGCTCAAAAATTGCTCAAGGATGTGCTTGTACAAATCAGTCACTAAGCTTAAACTCAATTCTCCTATTTGCAAACAGAATTTGAAAACCTTCAAATCGGGATTTCAATTTGACTTCTTCATATCAATCATAGCTCTAAATCTCTTGTTTAATTTGAAGCAAGAATCACCTTAAACGGAGTTATACAACTCAAGATATGCTTAAAAAACCTAAAAGGGATCATATCCCAAACATGCTCTCCTAACCGACTTCTTACTTACTTTAATGCAAACCCTCTCAATTCAACTCCAAATGATACAAATTTTTATGGAGAGGAAGATACATGTCTTAGGAAACCATGGCTTTAAGAATCACCTCAATTGGAGGTTGAATGAGGGAGTTATGCCCAAAAGAATAAACCATGTTTAAACCCTAAATCGATTTGTACCTCCCTTGGCGCGAATGCAATTACTTTTGCTACAGATGTCGAAATGCTTTCGTTCTTAGACCATTGGAAAGAAAACCTCGATATCTACAACTCGTATTAGTGGCCTCAAAGCAAGATTCGGCCTCGAAACTAGTCAAAATTGCAAAATACTATAGCTGACCTGAGCATGTCCGTTAAACGGACATGAATGTCCATTTAACGGACACAGACTGGCAAAACACCCCAATATCACCCGAGAAGGTCCGCTAAACAGACACCCATGTCCGTTTAACGGACACACACTGTACAAAGTGTCCAAAACCATCCGAGAAGGTCCGTTAAACCGACTGGGATGTCCATTTAACGGACACACACGGGACAAACACTCCAAAAGTCCTTCTAAAGCCTCTCCAATACTTCCAAACTCCATCCTAACCCCATATACATTCATAATCACCCAAATACTCTTCATACACAAACTTCCCAACTCCAACATGCTATTGTAAACTTAAGTAACAATAGACAATCTCAACAAATAAATTATACACATCCATCAATTCAAACCTTGAAAACATAACACAATGTACAAAAGGAACTTTTCAAGTTCTCAATTCATTTCCAAATCATGAGTTTCAACATTGAAAAGAAATATTCAAAATACAAAGGAAATTCCCAAATTTTGCAATCTCATAACTGAACAATGTAACATTCGAACAACTTTCTTTACAAACGAATTACACATCAAAATGCTTAAAACAAATACAAGGGAATGCTATACAAAGGTTCAACTAGCCTAATACAAAGGCTATCTATCTCGAAGTCGTCCAACTTCCTTGCAAGGATTGCTAAATCTTTCTCGCACTGCACCTGAGGAGTGGGGAAAAATGGGTTGAGCTTCACAGCTCAATGGCTAAACCATTTATAGCCATTGGCGTTGAGCCACACAGTCACACATATTTATGAACATTCATATAAGCATATTCATCGCAATGACAATTCAATTCAACCTTCACAATACGATTCACATTTCAAAATTCATACTATCATCACAAATGACACATTTGATGTAATTCATCATTCAAGCATATCACTCAAAAATATCATCATAGTTTGACACATTAAGATGCAGATGCACACATAATTGGCTCGAGGGTTCCGTGAACAAAACGATGAAATCGAAGTTTGCATCGTGAACGAAACGAGTCCATTTTGGATCTCGTGGGCCACAAGCGGGCAGCCGGGAGAAGGCTTTTACGTCGACGTGCACGTGACTACAAAAAGATTCCACTCTCGCCCACACAAAGCACATAATCACACCTTATGTTCAATTCAATCATTCTTTGCATTTTTATCAAAATGCCATCATACAAGGCATAGCATCATCATGCTCAATTCCGTTTGATCATAATCTCAAAATTTTCTTTATACAAAATTCCATGAACAAATCAATGGCATAACAATCATGTCAAAAGTGAAGCATCCATCAATGCATAACATAACATAAGCACAATTCAATTATTTCATCAAAATGGTATACCTCATAATGAAATACCAACATAACAATAATTCCATCAAGTCATTTAGCACACAATTCACACATCATGCATTTTGCTCATCTCATACAAAAACTATAAATAATTTACCCACCTTATACTTGCAAATTCCAAAATCAATAACTTCCTTCCTCTTGTTCTTGAATGGCCTCTTGATTTCCTAAACAAAACCAACATTTCATGAATTTCAATTTAATAAGCAAAATCCCCAATTCCATAATCACCATGAAACCTAACCATATTCTAATCTAATCCATCCATGATCAATCTAGGTTAGAAAACTCCGACCCTAGCTTAAAAACCCAAAACCCCTAAGAAGCCATCATCTTCTTCCTCACAACACTCCTTTCTCTCTCTAGAACTTTTCCATTACAAAACTACAACCCATTTCTTCAACAAATCAAGATGGAAAGATGAAAACTAACCTTGAAAAGCTTGAATCTTCTTCCTTTCCATGAAAATCTCTCCATTTTTCCTAGCTTCTTCGATTTTTCTTCTCCTCTTCTCCTTTCACGACTTCTCTCCTTCTCTCTTCTCTCTATCGTTCTCTCTCTTTCTTTTCTCCTTATTTTCGTGCCTTTTTCCTTCACCCATATGACAACCCCTCTTTTCTTGCTTTAATTAATGGTAAATGACCAACATGCCCCTCCTTTTAAGCCTACAACTTTAACTCCTTAAGTGAACTTCCTAAATTGCCCTCCATTTAACCCTTAAAAACTGCCATCTTGTTTCTCAATTTTGGGCAGCTAAATGACATAATTTGGTAAAACTTTCTTCTTAAAAAGTGTTCCTCTATGTCTCATCTTTAATATGACACCAAAAACTCTCAAATCGGATTAGAAACGAAAGAGTTATGGCCAAAATACGCGTTCAGCTCTTACTAATCCGAGACTGAACATTGACCCAACTTCAATCCAGAAATTGAAAATCTTAGGGACTAAATTGTGTTGGACCAATGGTGGTTGACAAATTAAATCCCACTTATGTTTTGATAATAATAAAATGTATAGAATTGGTTAAGAAATTGTTTAAGGTATTTTGGGATTGATATTCAATAAATTATGCAAATCAAGATGGACAAGTGATAAATCATTGAAGAATCAAGATGGAAGTTTCCTTATAAGTGAAAATGACATAAAACATAAGGATTATAGAAGATTTGGTTGGATGTTACCGTTTAAGACAACACAAGTCGACTTGCACAGCATAAGTCGACTTATACATCAGGATCTGAACAGCACAAGTCGACTAGAACAACATAAGTCGACTTATCGAGGACGACAAGTCGACTTACATAGCACAAGTCGACTTATACAACTCGACAAGTCGACTTATGGTCACAAGTCGACTTATACAACTCTACAAGTCGACTTATGGGTACAACACATTAATTCCAACGGTCCAATTAGCTACAAATGGAAAGGAGGATGTTAAGGAACGGTTACAACAATTATACAACGGCTAGAAAGGCTTCCAACAACTATTTTTCTTCAAGTATAAGAGTGGATGATCAAGGAAAAATAAGAGAGAAGTTCTACAAGCAAAAGACTCCATTATTGCTCCATATTCTACTCACAATTGCTCTTATCTTGTTACATCATTGTATTGAGCTTTGTTCTTCAAACTTTATCTTATTTCTCTTACAATTTGAGTGACTAGTGAAAGGTCACGTGTGAGGTAGCTTGAGCCGGAAATCAAGTAGTGTTGGTAGGATTTGTGCCGAAAGACAAATCATTTGTAAAGGTAGCTTGAGCCGAAAATCAAATGATATTGGTAGGATTTGTGCCGGAAGACAAATCAAGTGTAAAGATAGCTTGAGCCCGAAATCAAGCGGTATTGTAAGAGTTCACACTGAACTACAAAGTGTGCAATAAAGTGGTTTGCAAAATTCTAAGTGGGAGATTAGGTAGAGGACGTAGGTCTTAGCACCGAACCTCTATAACAACTGTGTTTGATCTTCTTCCCTACTCTTTTCATTTAAAATTGTTTAAATTGTTTTTGTGTGAATTAACTTCTGATTTTATTGTAGAATTTCAAAAAGATTTAAAGATCTATTTAACCACCCTTCTAGATCGCTAACAATTGGTATCAGAGCAGAAGTATCCAGGGATGGTACATAACAAACTAGCGGAAGAAGGTAACACAAATTATCGCCCTCCTTTGTTTAATGGTACTAACTATTCTTCTTGGAAAAACCCTATGAAGTATCACATTATAAGCGAGGGAGTGGAGTATTGGAAGATCATCATCTTTGGTCCACAAGCACCGTTGAAAGAAAATGGTGAGTTAAAAATGGAGCTGGAATACGACGACAATGACTGGAAGCAAGCCTACATCAATGCGAAAGCTATGAAGTTGATATATTGCGCTCTCACGGTTGAAGAAAGAAATCGAGTAAACTCTTGTACCAGCGCTAAGTGTTAAGTCAAAATGACTTTACATAAAAATGATTTTGATGTATAACAAACAAAGAGAGATCATATACAAGAAAAACAAAACAGCCACAGACGCAGACGCAAATGCAAAGAAGACACAGACGCAAATGCAAAGCAGACGCAGACGCGCAAATGCAAAGCAGACGCAGACGTAAATACAAAGCAGACGCAGACCCAAATGCAAAGCAGACGCAGACGCAAATACAAAGCAGGCGCAAATGCAAAGCAGACGCAGGCGCAAATGCAAAGCAGACGCAGGCGCAAATGCAAAGCAGACGCAAACGCAAATACAAAGCAAACGCAGACGCAAATGCAAAGCAGACGCAGACGCAGACGCAAAAGCAAAGCAGACGCAAATGTGAAGCAGATGCAGATGAAATAAAGAAACAGACGCAAGAGTCAGTTCGAGTTAGTTACAGAACTCAACTGATTAACCGTTTCTTTAAAGATTAAAGATTAAAGATTCAAGAATCAAGAAGCAGTTAGAGACGAAGGCTATAAATTTAAGTCGAAGTCGAAAAATGAAAAGCTGCTGATCTTAGAAAAATTACACAAAGTGAAAAAGCGATTAAGTGCAAACTAGCTGAGTGCTATCTTACTGTAACAAAGTGTTCAAATATTTCTCTGAAAAGAAAAAGGTGTACAGATAGCCTACAGAGGCTAAGTGTGAAAGAATACTGGTTGTAGAGACCTGAAGAGGCTCGTGAAAGAATACTTGTAACGATTGAAGAGATAGTGAAATCTCAGAAGAAACTCTGAGGACTGGACGTAGCCCACGGTTTGGGGTGAACCAGGATAAATCCGCGTGTCTACCACTCTTACTCTCTATCTCGTTTTTTAGTTTCAAATTTTATCATTACTTACTATTCATATACATAGTATTGAGAAGTTTGATCAATCGGAATAAATAAAAATTCTGTAAAGATTTTTATTCTTAACAAGTAATTCTGAAAAGACTTATAAAGAGGGGAATACACAATTCAACCCCCCCTTCTCGTGCATTCTATTATTGTTTTCTAAGTGCTGTATTAACGTGTGATTCACTTCAATTGGTATCAGAGCAAGGTATCCAAGAATCACTTTGGCGAAATGTGGATTAAAGATAATGGCAGAGTCACATGTATACATCGCTGAAGGAGCCTCAGTCACTAGACCTCCTGTTGGAGTTATGTAAATATAGTGCCCTGGAAAGCAAGTGTATTTACATGTAACTTTATCTTCTTCAGTTACAGTTTTGTAATGAAAATATTTATTATTAATAAAACAAAAGAATTTGGTTTTATTTGTATGAGCATTATATATCTGGTCATAAGGTACCAAGATTCATTTGTAAGTAATATACATATACATAGAGATGTATGGGAAACATGTATATTATTAGAATCAATTAATTGATTCACAGTTGAATAATCAAGTTGGTCGTTTGATTATGGTTTAGATCGTAGTGTTGCGATTTATGTCCATATAAGTAAAGAAGTTTACTTAAAGGGAATGATGAGTTTCATATCATGATAGTAGTAGACTATCGATAATGGCACTATTAAATGAATTGAATCAAGTATGTTTTCAAGAATAAAGTGGGCGTTACTTTAATCTTAAAACATACAACTTAAGCATTCGCTTATTATGAACCACAATCTTGATGAGTGGTGAACTCATATGTGTTTCATTATAATTCTTGATATGATCGAATGGATTTTTACAAGGTATTAATCCGATTCTGCATGTTGGAATTATTAATTGAAACATGTATCGTGAACATTCACTCAAATAAAGAGTTTATAGTGTTATCATCTCTTCTAGATGTTTTAAGGAGATTTGGTGATTAAATGGCGCCATGGTTTGATGGACTAGCTACCATCAAGTCTTAACACTAAGATGAGATCTTATGTATTAATCACCATATAAAGTAAAATGAGAGATCTAGAAGGAAAAACCAACATAAGGGCAAAACGGTAATTTTACCCTTTGTTGTGCGGATGGCTATAATAAGGTTCTAAATAGGGTTTGGAATTGCACATATTCTCATAATATTTAATAATTCAAGAGTTCAACTAATTGTCTTTAGTGGAATGACATTTAGTTAATAAGCTAGAATTAATTCCAATGAGATTGAATTATTTCTGGGCTTATTGGAGCTTGAATTATCAAAGTCTAATAAGATTCCCCACTTGGCTTTAAGGAAGGTTATCAAGCTAAGTAAGAAGTAGTTTGGAGGCTTTAGAAGTCCATAATTGAATGATGGGCTTATACTAATTAATGGTTAATTGGAAGCCCATATGTTCATTTAGAAATGGGCTTGTTTTGGTTTAATGTAATTGATTAGATTAATTATATTAAAACAATTTTTTTTAATGGAGAAGAAGCAATTTCGAAATTGTGTTAGGTTAGATGTGTAACCACACATTTGACATTAAAATACTAAATAAAGATGGTCTTTATTATGGTTCATCATTATTAAATGGAGTTATGAACTTACCATTAAATGGTTTAATGGTTGGCTTTTAATGTTGGCATGTAACCTATTTGCATTCATTAGATTAAAGATGAAAGATGTGCATTAGATAGACCATCTTCCTTCTTTCTTCTTGCCAAAACCGAAATGGGTATTCAATTATAGGTTATGGTCTTTTCAAATAGCCATTTTAAAGATAAATGAAGTAAGTCTCATTTATTGGCTATTTGATGAGTGATTAATGTAAGAAGTGATGCATTGGATGCCTCTCACTCTTTCCATTCATGCATATTTCGAAATTAAGATGTAAGAAAGGGTTCTTGCATGGTTTTTAGACACTCTCTCCTTTCATGCAAGGTAGAACCGAAATTCCTAAGTGAAAGAATTGAAAGAGTTTCAATTTTGGTTCTTCTTCTTCTAAGAAAATCTCCTCCAAATATTTCTTCTCCTTTCCCACCAAAGGATTTTGTTAACCTAGTTGTCCTTGAAGAACAAGTGGTAAATCTAATTGGTTGAGGATACTACAACAAGGAAAAAGATAGATTGCTAAAGGAAAAGACTCAAAGGCAAAGGATTTGGATATAAGAAGGAGAGGATAGCGCAGCGAGGATTTAAAGCTGTAGCGAAGGATTCGGTAATTCCTTTTATCTTGTTCTTGGTTTTATTATCCTTATATCATATCATGTATAGATTAGCATGTTGATTTGGATATATTGCTTCCGCTGCAAGATGATTTCTTAAAAAGTTTTGAAATCTATAGTTTCTCCATACTAAGCATGCTTTCTTTTTCCGATCCAACACCTCCAGCATTCAACGGAGAAGACTATCACTACTGGAAAGATAGGATGCGGTTATTCATCGAATCTACTCATGTTGACCTTTGGGACGTTATAGAAACGGACCTTACACACCAGAGATGAAGAAGGCAATTCTATTCCACGGAATGATGGACGGTGATCGAAGGCAAGAATACAATTAAATTCAAAGGCGAAATTTTTCTTGGCATGTGCCCTAAGCAGGAGCGAGTATGACAAAGTGCACGGTTGTGACACTGCAAAAGAGATGTGGGATACATTGTCTATTGCTCACGAAGGCACAAGCCAAGTTAAAGAATCCAAGATAAGTATTCTTGTGCATCAATATGAACTTTTCAGGATGGAAGATGAAGAATCTATTGATCAAATGTTTGGAAGATTTCAAACAATTGTCAATGGATTGAAAGCTCTTGGAAGGACATACAACAATCAAGATCATGTTCGAAAGATTCTAAGAAGTCTTCCTAAGAGATGGAGACCTAAAGTTACTGCAGTGCAAGAAGCCAAAGACTTGAGCGTGTTAAAGCTGGATGAGTTGCTGGGATCCTTAAAGATTCATGAAGTAGAACTCAACGCTGAAGATAAGTCAATAGCACTGAAGGCCGGACAAAAGAATCATAAGACTCAGAGAAGGAGGAAGTCATCAAAAGCATTGAAAATTGAAGAATCAAAGGATGATAACTCCAGCCAATCTGAATCAGACTCAAGTGATGAAGATGATGAATTATCTTTCATTTCTAGAAAGATAAGACGCATGTGGAAGAAAAAGCCCAGAGGGAACCAGACATTCAGAAAGAATGGGAAAGATGAAGCTAAACCAGAGAAGTCTTCTATCATTTGCTACGAGTGCAACCAGCCGGACACTACTGAAGTCCAAATGTCCTACTCTCAAGAAGAAACCAAAGAAGAGTAGAGAAGGCAAGAAAAGCATGATGGCAACATGGGAGGACCTAGATTCATCTAAATCGAATCTGAGCTCGAGTCATCAGAACATGCAAACATTTGCCTAATGGCCGAGGAAGATAGTGATGAGGAGGTAAAATCAAATTATGATAATTTGCATGATGCCTATTCATAATTGTTAGAAGATTCTCATGCTATTCTGAAACAGTACAAGCTGTTAAAGAAGAAGTATGTAGAAAATATTAGACATACTGAGGTAATAGAGAGAGAAAATGTTTATTTAAAAAAACAATTAGAAGATAAGAAGAAAATTGTAGACAGATCAGAAGAGATTAATCAACTTAAACTAAGGATTAAGAATTTATCAGTTGATTTAGCTACTTTCACAGAAAGTACAAAGAAAATGAATGAGATGCTTGGAAAATGTAGACATCCGAGTGATAAGACTGGATTAGGGTTTACAGGAAACAAGATTCAGTCTCGTAAAAAATCTGTCATTCAAAAAAGAAGATATAGGATGATTCATTTTAATCAACATTCTAATAATATGCATCATAGATCACATCATATGCATACTACTAACCATAAAGGACCCAAGAAAATTTGGGTACCAAGAAATAAAATAGTTTCTCTTGCAGATATCCTTCCTTGGAAGATACGGCAAGCACCATTGGTATTTAGACAGTGGATGCTCGCGACACATGATGGGAAGAAGGTTTATGTTCCTAGACCTTCAGTATAAGAAGGGAGGATCAGTAACTTTCGGAGACAACCAGCAGGGCAAAATTATTGGAATCGGGAAAATAGGTAAAGATTCCTTTGCATGCATAAATAATGTACTGCTTGTTGATGGTCTAAAGCATAACTTGATTAGCGTCAGTCAATTGTGTGATTCTGGTTTCACAGTTACATTCAATCAAAATCTTTGCGAAGTCAGAAACAAAGATGGGTCTATACTTTTCTCTGCCAAGAGAAGAAACAACCTTTACAAAATCAATTTAGAAGATTTTCAAAAACAAAATATTTCATGTTTTCTATCTTCTGAAGAAGAAAGACTAATCTGGCATAAAAAGCTAGGTCATGTCTCTTTGAAACATATTTCAAAATTGGTAAAACATGATTTGGTAAGAGGTTTGCCAAAAATAAGTTTTGACAAAGAACTTTTCTGTGAAAATTGTTTGAAAGGAAAACAAGTTAAAACCTCTTTCTCTTCTAAAAGTTTTGTAACCTCATCAAGACCTTTAGAACTGTTACATATGGATTTATTTGGTCGTACAAGGACATTAAGTCTTGGCAGAAAGAAATATGGACTCGTCATTGTTAATGACTTTACTCGATTTTGTTGGATATTGTTTTTATCACACAAAGATGAGTCTTTTAAGTGCTTTAGAATCTTATCCAGAAAGTTACAGAATGAAAAAGGAATGTCCATAGCCAGTATCAGGAGTGACCATGGTGGAGAAGAAGGGTCTAATGAAAAAGAAGGCCCAAATAGAGGTCAAGGCCAAACCCATGAAAAAGAAGGCCAAAGAGAACATCAAAGGAAAGTGTTTCCACTGTGATGAGATGGGCCACTGGAAAAGAAACTGTCTAGTCTACCTAGAGTCCCTCAAAAGCAAACAAGGTATGGGCTTCCTAAGTTTGTTAGGAACTAGAAATGTGGCAGATTTATCTACTTCTTGGATATTAGATTCAGGGAGCCACTAACCATGTTTGTAATTCTTCTGGGTTCCAATGAAGGAAAAGACTTCCTAAAGGCCGCTTCAAGTTAAGATAGCAGACGGTTCCTATGTTTCAGCAGAATCAGTGGGAGTAGTTATCTTGGACTTTCCTAGTGGTCATAGGTTATATTTGGAAGATGTTTATTACATGCCAATGATTGTAAGGAACATGATTTCTGTTGGGCCCGGATCTCGATACATCCGAATCCCGAGGCGGCCCCTCGGGTCGCGCCCGCGTCGAGCGCCCCAAACCGCAGACCCGATCCCAACATTTCGGCATAATCGATCAATTAATACATACATACATTGCCAGAACATACACAACCATACATTAAAGACCCTATAACCATAGGGATTTCATACTATTGCAAATTAAGAAAAGTCAACAAGTATCCTCAATTATAACAAAATACAAAATGAAATCTAAATCCAAAAATACATGAGTATGCTCAATGTTAACATGCTCGGAGGGCCAACAAAATACTAACTTAATACTGAAGCTCCTAATTTGTGCGAAGTTTCCGATGCTGCATGAAAGTCAACGATCGTCCCGATCCGCACTGAGGAGGGAAAGATAATGGGTTGAGCTACACAACTCAGTGGCTAATATAATTATAGCCATTGGCAACTAGCACAAATCCCAGCATTTGAATGTATATATATTATATATATACATACTTTAATTCAAATATTCATATACTACTCAAACAGTTTATGCAATCAATACAATTAATTCAATCCATAATTATGTCACAAAGTATGCTTCACAATGATCAATTCACATATGCAATATACATCACAATGGCTCGAGGGTTCCATGGAAACAAAAGGGAGAAACCGAAGTTTAACCCTGAACGAAATGAGTCCATTCGGAGCTCATATGCCACAAGCGGGCAGCCGGGAGAAAGCTCTTGTCTACGTGCACGTGACGAACGAAATGGTTCCACTCTCGCCCAAACAAAAGCACATAATCATGCTCATAATCATTTCATCATATGATATTCTTTCATATCTTGCATTTAGTCAAAATGCCATGACCGAAGTCTAGGCATAACATGCTCAAAATCTATGTAATGCTATCAATTTTCATGCTTCTTTCCAAATATGTGATAATCAAAGTCATTCAATTCATCACATTTAATCATGCATAACATATAACATATATTCATACATAGGCAAGAAATTGCCTAATCACACAATAACTATAAATATATTACCCACCTAAGATCGCTTGAAAATCCAATTCACGAATGTCCTTCCTCTTGCGATGAAATCGGGTCACCTTGGTTTCCTAAAATAACCAAGTTTTCATCCAATCAATATCCACATAAAATAATCAAAGCTTGAAGAGTCAAAATAAAGCATTAAAAATCTCCATTCGACCTCCTCCTAAAATTCCAAACCCTTTGAAACAATTTCTGAAGTTCCCTTCTTCGTACAACTTGTAGCCCCTGATCTCTAGTTCACAACGGCTCAAAAATCACCTCAATTGGACATCTACACCAAAAGATATGCCCAAAATACCAAAATCTCATTTTGAAAAAGCAGGGGGCTGCATGGCGGCGTTCCGCCATCGCATGACCCGCTCGTCATGGCGACCACAAGTGTCGCCAAGGCGCGTGTACCCTACTCAGCGTCGCGGCGAACACAGTTCGCGCGTCGCGACGAAGGCCGATTCTCTCGTCATGGCGAATAAATATTTTACTCGTCGCGACGTAGCTTCCTTTCCTCGCACGTCGCGGCGTGTTCATACGCACGTCGCGACGTCTGCATCGAAGAACCGACCCCCGAACTCCAATTTCTGCATATCTCATCTTAAATCCTCTTCTAAACTCAAATGCAACACAACCAAACTATAGATCCAATCCTCTACAACATTTCTAACCCATTCTAAGCTTCAAATCTAACACAAACACATCAACATAAGGAAATCTCTACATTTTCACCCAAAAACCCTAAAACCTTCGATTCTCACGGATTCAACATTCCTTAAGTTTAAATCTAATCAAACCAAGTTAGGAAGGCACTAAACTTACTGGAAAATGCTTCGAATCGTTGGAAAAACCTCAGAAATCAGAATCCTCTCCTCTTCCTCTCTTCCTCTCCCCGCCGACGTGCTTCTCCTCTTCTTCTTCTATTTTCCTTTCTCTTTTCCTTTCTTCTCTTTTCTATTCTCATTCTCTTCTTTAAACCCTAAGGGAATGGACCCTCCCTAATAAGCCCAAGCCCAAGCCCAAAACAACTTAAGTTAACCTCTCAAAAAGCCTTTACACAATTTAAATCCTCAAATGCTCATTTAAACCATATTTAGACCTTAATTATCCATAATTCTCTCAATTTAATCAAACTAAGGCAAAAATCACAATTCATACTGAATAAGATCATAAAAAAAAAATTCAGGGTCTAACAATTTCTGTTTTTTGTCTAATAAAATCTGGCTATTCCTTATATTTTGAAAAGGTTGTTTCAATATATGAGAATAAGGATTTTATTTGTGAAGCGATAATTAAACAGGATTGTTTTTTATAGAACCTATGAAAGGCTCACTAAACACCACAGTAATTGATAAAACCAAGACAATCCAATATCTCTAGCATTAATTCAAAGTATCTGTGGCATCTAAGGATGGGTCATATCAATCGAAAAAGACTTGACAGCTAGTAAAGGATGGGATCCTTATGGGCTTGGATAGTGATCCATTACCCACTGTGAATCTTGTATTGAAGGAAAATGACAAAAGCCTCATTTCCTTCTAAAGGAAACAAATTTGAATCCACATTGGACATGGTACATACTGATGTGTGTGGGCCCATGAATGTACAAGCTAGAGGAGGTTATGAATATTTCATAACTTTTATAGATGATTACTCAAGACATGGCTATTTGTATTTGATGCATAAAAGAGTGAATCTTTTGAAAGTTCAAAGAATTTAAAGTCAAGTTGAGAAGCAACTTGGCAAGCCATTAAAACAACTTCGATCGGATCGAGGTGGTGAGTATTTATCTGGAGAGTTCCAGCAATATTTAATTGACAATGGAATTGTTTCCAATTTGTCGCCTCCTCGTACACCTCAATGTAATGGTGTAGCGAGAGGAGAAATAGAACTCTATTGGAAATGGTAAGATCAATGATGTCCTATGCTAGCCTTCCAGATCGTTTCATGGATATGCCATACAAATGGCAACATATCTTCTTAACTTTGCTCCATCCAAATCGCGCCTAAAACACCTAGGGAGTTGTGGATCAGCCGAGTGCCTTCATTGAGGCACTTGAGGACTTGGGGCTGTCCAGCCCATGTTCTAAAGCCTGAATTCACAAAGATGGAACCAAGGTCAAGTATGTTTTTTGTAGGATATCCCACGGAACTCGAGGGTACTATTTTACAAATCCTCATGATAGGAAGGTATTTGTGTCGACAAATGCAAACTTCTTAGAGGAAGAGTTTGTGAGAAATCACAAAGGAAGAAGTGAAGTAGTACTAAATGAGTTAGCAATTTCATCCAAACCAAGAGTTGTTTTGGATATGATGAACAAGATGTCGAAATGGATTTAAGAGTTGAATCGAAGTGCAACCTGAACATCAAGATGTGCCTAGACGTAGTGGGAGTGTTGTGAGACAACCAGATAGGTATCGGGTTTAGGAGAAGGCTTAATTGCCATCTCGCATCAAGAAGAAACAGATCCCACATTACGTATACACAAAGCTATTAATGATGTTGATGCAGAAAATGGATCAAGGCAATGGAATCGAAATAGATTCTATGTATACTAATGAAATCAGGTCCTTGTAGATCTACCACCGTGTCTAAAAACCATAGGGTGTAAATGGATCTACAAAAGGAAAAGGGATCGGATGGAAAGGTAGAGACCTTTAAAGCTAGATTGGTAGCTAAAGGCTATACTCAAAAGGAGGGTATAGACTACGAGGAGACTTTTCTCCGGTTGCCATGCTTAAGTCCATCAGATTCTTTTGGCCATAGCAACCTATTTCGATTATGAAATATGGCAAATGGATGTCAAGACCGCATTTCGAATGGAGATCTTGAGGAGACCATTTATATGGCCCAACCGAAGGATTCATTGAGCTAGGTAATGAGCATAAGGTTTGCAAGTTGCAAAGGTCCATTTATGGACTTAAGCAAGCATCTAGGTCTTGGAACATTAGGTTTGATAAGGCTATCAAAACCTATGGGTTCATACAAAACCTAGATGAGCCTTGTGTTTACAAAAGAATACAAGAAGGTAAGGTTACTTTCCTAATCCTCGTATGTTGATGACATTCGCCTCATTAGGGAATGATGTGGGAATGTTATCTGCGGTTAAGGATGGCTGAATGAACAGCCAATGAAGGATTTGGGAGAGGCTACCTATGTTCTAGGGATCAAACTTATAAGGGATCGTAAGAACAAGAAGATAGTTTTGTCTCAACTAACCTACATTGAGAATATGCTCAATAAGTTCGCCATGCAAGATTCCAAGAGGGTTTCACTCTACTAGACATGGAATCAAACTTTCAAAGGAACAAGCGCCTAAAACCCAAGAGGAGGTTGAACGATGCGTAACATTTCATATGCTTGGCAGTTGGTAGTTTGATGTATGCAATGTCAGCACTAGACCGGATATCATACGCATGGGACCGGTAGCGATTTCATCCAATCCAGAATGGAACATTGAATTGCGGTTAAGTGTATATTTAAGTATCTTCGTAGGACGAAGAACTTAATGCTTGTTTACTCTGAAGTAATCTTATTCGACAGATATACGGATTCGATTTCCAATCGATGTTGATTCAAGGAAATCAACTTCGGTTCTATATTTACTTTAGGAGGTGGAGCCATAGTTTGGAGGAGTGTCAAGCAATCTTGTATTGCTTTGATTCGACTATGGAGGTGAGTATGTTGCTTTGCTTGTGAAGCGTGAAAGGAAGCGATCGCTCGGAAGTTCCTAAATGATTTGGAGGTAGTTCGAGGCGTAAAAGCCATAACACTTTATTGTGATAATAGTGACGCAGTGGCTAATTCTAAAGAACCTCGGAACCACAAAGCTGCCAAACACATTGAGTGAAAGTATCATCTCATAAGGGAGATAATACAACGTGGAGAAGTGGATGTGGTAAAGATTCCTACAGAGCAAAACCTTGCTGATCCGTTCACAAAGACATTGACTCAAAAGAGCTTTGAGGGTCACCTAGAAGGGATGGGAATGAAGGATATGTCAAACTTGCTTTAGGGCAAGTGGGAGATTGTTGGAGTTATGTAAATATAGTGCCCTGGAAAGCAAGTGTATTTACATGTAACTTTATCTTCTTGATTCTGAGATTTGTAATGAAAATATTTATTATTAATAAAACAAAAGAGTTTAGTTTTATCTCAGATGAGCATTATATATTTATTATTAATAAAACAAAATATTTATTATTAATAAAACAAATGAATCTTGGTCATAAGGTACCAAGATTCATTTGTAAGTAATATACATATACATAGAGATGTATGGAAACATGTATATTATTAGAATCAATTAATTGATTCACAGTTGAATAATCAAGTTGGTCGCTTGATTATGGTTTAGATCAGTAGTGTTGCGATTTATCTCCATATAAGTAAAGGAGTTTACTTAAAGGGAATGATGAGTTTCATATCATGATAGTAGTAGACTATCGATAATGGCACTATTAAATGAATTGAATCAAGTATGTTTTCAAGAATAAAGTGGGCCGTTACTTTAATCTTAAAACATACAACTTAAGCATTCGCTATTATGAACCACAATCTTGATGAGTGGTGAACTCATATGTGTTTCATTATAATTTTGATATGATCGAA